>OY728164.1:1133546424-1134746424 GCA_963277665.1 Viscum album | reverse complement strand
GAACACACACGGCGTGTATGAGGTCCTACACGACGTGTATTCTGGGTTTTCCAGACAATATGCCTCAGAAACTTCTCCAGAACCCATGTAATACTGAAAACAACACCTAAGTGTCAAATTCCGACCCGTGGGGGCCCATACACCCCATGAATCAAAGTTTGACATCTTATTTGTGTTATAACTAATAACCAGTCAATGATATACCAAATTCCAGTCAATGGGGGCCCATACTCCCCAAAAACCAAAGTTTGGCATCCATTCTATAGACAAGCTCAAACAATTATACCATATCACAAGGCATGTATTTATCAAGCAGCTATCACAACATCATTCTTTACTAGCACAACAACTATCACAACAACATGAAAATTCTAATGCACCTACATGGCATGGAAACTATGCATGGCATGTGATATCTATCATGTGCCTATATTATGCATGAGACGGAATACCCTCATCTCATCGGGTTGAAACTAAATAGAACCCACAGATAAAATATAAACAACACAATCCAAGTGCGTCACCCAACGGTGAAAACATATCAACCGTAAAATTGCAAGATCAAAGAATGCAAAGTAAGAGGTAGACTAGATTTTCCCTATACACGGGTTAGCTACGCCCGAGCACAACTTATTACCAACTACCGTTCGTCCTAACCCTGACTACGGCTCTAAATAGTAAGTCACAGAAAAGAAACTCCTCTGATACCACTTTCTAACATCACGGACCCAGGTGCCACGCAATGGGTGCCCTGAGCCCTGTTCGCCACGTGACCTCAAGCACATTTCCCCAAATGCCAGAGGCTGTCGACTAGCAGCGAGGGCCCATGTCAGATAGTGGGGAAACTATGCCCTCATTTGTCAAAGTGTAGCACAGCGGAATACCAAAATAAGCATACAACAACAGCGGAAGAAGTAAACATACACAACTGAAATAACTGCAACAGTGGATATAACCAACAGTATATAAGTGATGATGCTACATGTTTCAAGTTCTAAGAAAACAGTCAGAACATGTAATACATCAATACAGTACAACAGAAAACAGAGTACAACAAAACGAGCAAAACAGCTAGCAGTGGCATCGCGAGCCTAGGCTCGGTCCCATGCCCTCCTACTCCATAGCAACAGTCAAGTATCTATATAGGGACTCTTGCCCCTATCTACACCTACAACAACATAATCTGTTTGGGCTGAAAAGCGTGACCCAAACAGGGTGTGAGAAATATATCTCAGTAGGCACCCACCAAAGGCCCGTGCCCAACTGCGTGTAAGCATGTAACAACAGTGTGCAATAATAAAATGCAATAAAGTAAGAAGTACTCAAAAGTAACTAATTACCAGTTATATTTCCATTTCATTATCCACTTAATCCATTTAAATATTAGAAACCACCACAGTGCATTTCTAGGTAAACAGTCCACGTCCTCAGAGAAACAAAAGCTTACCCTCAGGTAAGCAGAATCCAACCCACAGTTATAACCCTCAAGCATAACAGAAATTTCCCTTAGGCATAGGAAGTGTTGCCCTCAGGCACAGAAGTCAAGCCCTCATGCACGAAAGGTTTCCCTCAGGCGAAATACTACAGCCCTCGGGCTAAATAGTGCAGTGCCCTTCAGTTAATCACAACAACGCCCTCAGGCTAAATACAACATCGCCCTTAGGCTAAACAAGTAACCGGGACACGCCCAACAGGTAAAAAAGGAGTAACAAGAAATTCCTCTCAAGGAAATTCTACAATTACTACTTTGAAGGCATACCCTCAGGTATCCTAGCCAAACAGCTAAACAGAGAAACACACCCCGGGGGTGGTTCCAGATCCAAGCAACGATCCCAACCATCATTTTAACATCACAATTTAATCACCTATGAAATTCTAGGCATTAAAAATAGCAACACCATCATCCACACGACACCCCAACATGGTTTTGTGGCACAAAACGCAAAAAACAAACAGCAGTTGGAAAACTAAACACAAAGCCACCTACCTTATATGCCAACGAACGCTATACCCGAACAACGACTCCAGAAACGCTCAAGAACGGCATAGATCTGACGAATAAAAAAACTCATTCAAATGTAGATAACTTACGTTAGGAGAAGAATTGGTAAGAATGGTACCAGGATAGGAGAGGGATTACCCATGCGGTTCCAACAAAATCGTCCGAAGCCGAATCAGATTCCAAACGAACGCACGATGGATCTTCAAATATCCGGCCTCCTCCTTTGGCTCCAAAACGGTTTAAGAGTCTCCTCTGCCAAATGAGGAGGCTAATTCCTGTTTTAAGCCGAAAAAACAAAGTACACGGCATGTAATTCAATGTACACAAGGTGTACTCCCTTCATTTAACTGTTCAAATGGCGGCACCGCCACACTATTCATACATCGACATGAGTAATTGGCATGTACTCTCGAGTACATGGCGTGTACTATCACCCAGCTGGCGGCGACGCCACCGCCTTACTGTTCAAGCCTGCCGACTGACTACACGGCGTGTAAGGTACCACTACACGGCATGTAGTCAGTTCCTACACCCTTCAACGCCAGCATGGAAACACGCCCCATGTACTCATCCCAACATGGCCAAAAGTACACGGCGTGTGGATAAAGTACACGGCGTGTAGTTCCAAAATTTCAAATTTTTCCCATTTTCCATATTTTCCCAAAAACACCTACTGAAAAGGAAAAGAAGAAGCTCGTACCTCTAAAATAAGAACTGGGTTCTTACACTCACTACAAAAAAATGGCTTATAGTAAGGGAGATTTATTGACATATATTATATCTTTTGTTAAAAACGAGTATTTCCAATAGATATTAAGTTTTATTAGAATTAATTTTTAATACAAACATTTATTTTTACCAACATGTATATTAGTTGATATTGATCATTATATACCAACAATTATTTTACAATTAGTTAAATGTCTCTCTTTATCATACTAATAACATCATTTTTTTATTATCATGTGAATTTATTAGTAATTATAACTATTACCAAAAAATATTTTACCATCAATAAAAATTGTTACAATTAACCATTTTATAATAATAAAAATTTTATCAGTAACAAATTAAGTGATCCCAATTATTTTATATATTAATATTTTTAAAACCAAAGTCAATATCCATTTTTTAGGTCTTATTAAAAATATCTCATTAACATTTTTTTAATTTTGAATTTTCTCTAAATATCAATAGTGTTTATATTTGTTAATGTTGTTCATTTGATAATCCTTTAAATAATTCTTAGAAAATGAAATTTAAATCATTATGATATTTGATATATTTATATATAAGTTTGAAATTCTCTATATAGTAATATAATATTCATATTTAAACTTAATAAACATAAAAAAATTAGTCAAAATAAATTCAAAAAATTAACAATTTAAATTTAATAAATAAAATACATAAAAATAAATTGATTAATATTTTTTAAAAATAATTTATATTCATGTATTGAATTTTTATATTATATTAAAGGATAATTAATATTTTTTATAAACATTCATACCATTTATATATATATTTTATATCATTAATTTGAAAAAAAGAATGAAATTTGATATTTTATTAATTTTATTTATTTTTTAAAATATAATCACAACCCTAATTCACTCATCATCGCATACCCCGAACCTACCTCCTCCGCCTTCGGTGTCCCATGATGCTGCCTCTGCCTTCTCTAATGCCGACACCGCCTCCGCTAATGCCAACACCGCCTCTGCCCCCGCTAATGTCAATTCCACCTCTACCTCCACTAATACTGACGTCACCTCCTGTCTTCTAGGGGTTTTCAGCTAAGTTCCATTCATTATTAAAAGATTCCCCCTTAGATCTACTTCCTCCCAGTTTCATCCCCTCTTTTTGGTGCTCGTGATCTTATCCCCACTTTATTGGTCAGTGATGGTCTAGTTTTGGATTTGATGGTGGTACAATTGTAACATGGTGTTAAAGAATCTTCATTAAAGATCCATGGTAGTATTGAGGTGTTTAGTGGGCTGTGGTTCTCATCGGTGGTGGCTGCTCAAGCCGGTATTCGGTGAGCCACGACTTGTGGGCTGTGTTGATTATATCCCATTCTATTGATTTTGTTTCTCTGATGGTTGGGGTCGCTTTGGTGTTTTGTTCACTAACTAGATCTAACATTTTTTGACCTCCTTATAATAATACGGTGTTGATTGATGTCTCTAGGTGTTTTTTCGGTATGCTGTCTTCTTCTTCTTTGATGGTGTCATGTTTTTCTTGATTTTGGACGGACCTATTCAGTGTTCTTCTGTGATATTCCTTGGTTTCCTGGTGTTATTTGGCTGGTTGTGGCTTGGAAGGTAGTGTTTGGTGGTCGCATTCCAGTGTTGAGGCCTTGGATTGCTAGTGACTATGCTTTGGATCCTATTTTCCACCAATATTTTCACTTCCATATTTGCACGGTGGTTCTCAAGGAGTTTAGTGATGGAATGTTTGAGCAGTTGATGGTGTTTTAGGAAGTGTTTCTCTATGGTATATTTATCTTTATCCCTAGGATCCTGAAGGGATTGACCATCATGATGGTTTATATACTAGCTTGAACATTGTGGTTTTGATAGTTTGTGGTGATCCGTTTTGATTTTATATTTTTGCGATGGATTATAATGGATGGTATATCCAACAAACTATTGTGAAGATGTGTATGCCTAGTGTTAGGATGCAGGAGGCAAAGATTTAGGTGGCCCCAATGATTATGAATTTCAAATTGAAATTTTAATTTTGAATTTTGAATTTTAGAATTTACTTTTATGGGGTATGCTTGAATAATGAATGTTTATGTTAGGTTCTCACCCACACCCTTTGCGACTCACACCACCTCCTCCACGACCCTCTGCCTACTCCATTGTTACCCTCCACACCCACTGCACTCTTTCAACAACCGTCGCACCATCATTGCCGGATGACCCCCTCCCTCTTCGGGCTTCCTTGCTCGACCAACACCGTCCATGATCTTCCTCGCTCTACCCCCACCATCCCCGATCTTCCCCACTCGGCCTTCCCCACACAGGGTATGCCCTAATTTTTATTTGGTTTAATTGAAAACCCTCTTTCTTAATTGATATGACTATAAATTTTACATGTCTTAAATTGTGCACATTCATATTCATGTCATTCATTATAATTTCTATATATGGCTCGAGATATGTAGTGTAGGGTACCTTTGTGGTTTGTTCAAGATATAGAATTTATCATGTACTCTAAATTAGTTTCATTACTTTATCACTTATATTACAATATTTACTTTTATTGGGATTTATTTTCACCATTTTCATTATGCTATTATTGACAATTGAATATAGTATCATCTATTTATCCTTTTATTTATATTCAATCTATTGATATTTTTATCTCTCTTTGTCTTTTCCTTTTCTCATCAACTAATTTTTCCCCTTCATGTATATCTTATGAAAAACACAATCAACCCAGAACATAGTCAGTAAATACATGTAAGTATTGGAGGGAAACAGCAAAGTAATTCCATACCCTACCTCATCAATGTACTAGAAAATGATGAAGGCATGGTAGAGCAGCCTTTAATTATGTGTAATTCCCCGACCCCAGTTACCCAGAGTCAGTGCATTATTTTAATAAATTGGCATGATTACAAGGAGTCAAGTCCCAAAGGACCGATCAGTTTAGCAGTATTGGAAAATAGATTACATACATGAGTATTACATTACACTTTCTAACATAAAAAACAACATAAATAATCTTTTATGAACCCCATTATTACCTTGGATTAACCCTACATATCAATCACAATACACTTCTTGGAATCCTAGGAAAAATAAAACATAGAAAGGGGTGAGCTCAAATCCTCAGTAAGGATAACAATACAGTGGAAAATTTCAATAATAAGCATAAACATTTAAGGCAATGTATAACTAAAAAAAATACTTTTAAACTTGAACTTCAAAATAATATGGAAAAAATAAAATGAAGTAATTCCATTTATGTATTCACATTGATATTCTACTAGTTGAATAATCACATGCAATATCATTAACCACTTTCATAATGATGGAATGCATAATTCCAGACTATCATAACCACATAGTCAAGGCCTTGTTCTGAGACTACAAATAATATTTTTTCAAGGCATTATGCCAAGACACTAGATTGTCTCATGAGACCTACCGATGCATCTAGGAGCTATAGCGTGCTCCACCCGTCACTTACTAAGTCCAATTTATTCCTCATATGAAAAGGTTTAAACATAACAAAAACATTCGTATTAAAACTAGCATAGTAAATGTCAATACATTATCCATAAACCATAAATGGTATAAAAATAACACACCCATAGTCAAACATATCACAAAACCTTCAATATAATATGGAATATTTGTATTATAATAAATCAACCTTAGACAAAAATAATATCCAATAAAGGATGCTGACATAGTTGAAAACGATGAGTAAAACTTTTTGAGAGAAATATCTTTTTTGTAAAATCATTTAAAAGTAACACATTTATAAAGGAAGTAATTTAAAAGAGATTTTTTAATCAATGTGTCCCATACCACTTTGAAACTTTTGAAAAGAATTATCATTTCAAAACATTCATGTCCATAGAAATAAATCCTTAAAATAATTTTAAAAAACATGGACATTAATTAAAATGGTTTAGAAAGATAAATCTTTAAAAAATTTAAATTTATGATATTGATAAAGAGTAATTTTCCCAAATCCTTAAAATATTAATTTTGAAATCAATTTTATGAAAATGGATATGGATGATAAAAATGTCCCTGTAAATACTTACACATAAACATTCTCGTATAATAATGAGATTGAGGAATTAACCCTTACCAATTTGGTAACTTACGAAACATACACCCCATGAAAGAGGTATTATATAATTAATATGTAAATACAGATAAATTAAAGTGTATTTCAAAATGAATACAATTATGGGCAGTACGTACACCACAGAAAAGGTAATAGTGGAAATATGGCATGAATCTCACGGGAATAAGGAGTGAGATGAAAACCCTTTACCTTGCACATTCCTTTAGTCGAGGGTACGTTTAACCTTCTATATGAAGACTATAGTATGTTATTAATTAATAATAGAACCATATTAATATTTATGATATCATTCATTATTCATTTATGACTTTATACTACCCATTTAATAATAATTTCCATGTTATATTAATATTTCGGGTAATAATCGATTTCTTTATCGTACGTGTTTTAACTTGTTACTCTTGACTGTATCACTTAGATAATGATTTAAATAATTCCAGAATATAAAAAATTATTTATATATAATATATATTTAGAAAATAAATATGTATAATAGACATATATATGAAATGGAAAACACCATTTATGGAGACGGTAGTCCATAGGTACGCATAAACGCTGTTTCTGTTTTCATAAGGTATTGAACGAAAGTAAGTGAATAAGATATATGTAAGTACATAAGTACTTATATATATAACTAAATAAATAAATAAATATATATATATAGAGTAGAATTATTATTTCATATGTTACATACTTATTAGTAATATATATTTTAATAGTCATCGATGAACAGTGAAGTTGGAAATGAATCTCATCGTGTCAGGGAGACGGTAATCCGTACGTACGCACGAGCGAAAATATCATTATTTTGATTTTAAAATAATATATAATTGGATGGTATATCATATATAAAGAATTATTATCATGTTATATTTATTATTTACATCAAATACACGTCATTATTATACCCATCCAAATAATAATGTATTGAATAACAATTACACCACGACGTGGAGACGGTAAGCCGTACGTATGCACGTATGGTGACATGTCATTCAAGGGGTAGATAGAATAAAGAATTTGGTTGTACCATAATTAAAATAACATCAAAGTATATAGAATATACTGGATTTATTATTTTATAATGGAAACAACAATGAAAAATGAAGTGGATGAAGAAAGGAACTTGAAAGAGGGTGGGGAAATCATTACCTCTTTTTCGGATTCTTCCTTTTGATTTGATCAAAAGGGATCCTTAGGTTGGCTTTCTGATAGAACTGAGGCCTCTAAATTTAAGGGAAGATAGTTTAGAGGGTATTTGTGCATGGTTTGGCTGATCCAAATGGCTTAGAAGTTGTGAATTAGAGTGAAAGAGGAGTTCCCTTTTATAAGATGGGTGAGGGGAACCTTAGGAAAAACATAAATTAATATTTTATAAAAAATTCATATTCGGTTTAGAATGGCTCATAAATGATTTATTTAGAGGATAAGGTGGGTATGGGTATAAATCCACTAAACCAATAGGTTTTAGACAGGTTTGGGTTACTTTATTAACCTTATCTTTTAGTTTTAACTCTTAGTTAATTAGTTTGACATTTACCATGCCTCTTTTTATTTTTATATTATATGGTTAATAAACTTACTATAAACATCCAATCGACCCCCAAGTGGTCCATTAATTATATAGCTATCATGATATAAGTCCTTGGGACGAGATTTAGATTTTTAGGAATAGAATATCAATTAATAATATAATATTTGTTTTAAAAACTATTTTATGTCAATTTTGACACTATTTAATAATTGTTTTTTGTTAAAGTCTTAATAACTTTATTAATTCAAAACAAATTCATTTAATCAATACTAACATTTGATATTAACCAATAAAATTCGTGTAATTAATTAAAATTATCAAATTATATTTATTTGGGTATTTATAATATCAATTATTTTAATATTTCACTAACAAGGTAATTACTGCATCATCATTGTGTCATAAATAAATTAACTTATTTAAAGTCTAAAAACTATTAATAAAATAAAATTATGTATAAAATATTTTTATCTTTCTAATTAATATTTATAATTTAATTTATCTCTTGTATAACCCTATATTAAAAATGTTTTAGATATTAAACATTTATTTTAACTCTTTTATCTCTTCTTGGAATTAAATAATAATAAATGTCCAAATCTAATCCAAGTGGACCAAAGAGGTTCATATTTTCTTACTAAGGTTTTTTTGGTCTAATTATACTTAGAAAATACAATTATGACATGTGTTATGGTAATAATATCATTTTTATCCTTAATTACCCTATTTGCTTTTTACCAGGGTAAATAAAAGTAAGAAGTTACTATTCACCAAAAATTATTTTTATCTTTTTGAACAAAATTTTACTCCTTGATATTAATCATGTCTCTAGGATTTTCAAAATTCCACTCACAGAAGTGGTAAAATTAAGTTTTATGTGAATTTGCAAATTCTCCCAGGAGGTGGGTAAAAGACGTTGAAAAGTTCAATAAAATTTTTGTATATATAAAATTATTATAAACTGACTCCAATGAATTAAATTGAACTTATATAGGTATTATGTATCTATTTTGACCTAAAATAAATTTAAATAAAATAAATAATTATTTAAATTAAAATTCAGTTTTATACTATAACTCAGTGTTTTTCACTATTAATCAAAAATTAAAAGTTTTCAGAAAAATACCAAAAATTCACCCTAAGATAATTTTGATATTATGAAGTCAATAATTATATATATTTTACCAAATTCAGAACATATAAGTTTCATTTATTAATTTAAAATTATTTCCCGTTGTCAAAATCAAAAGTCGTATTTTTAAGAAATAATAACTATCAAAAGTTTGACACTTGTTTATGTCCAATTTCAAAGTAAAATTACTTACAATGACCATCATTGGATTAAATGGTAAAAATATAATCTATTTATAATTCCAAGCCATTAAAATGTATAATTTAACACCATAAATTATTTTTATTTGAAAAAGTTGTTTTAAGTTAAAATATAGTATTTTTCACTATTCACCCAAATATGAATGTTATTAGAAAAATACAAATACTTTATTGAAACTAAATTCTTATGTCGTGATTATAATAAGAAGTTTATTTTTTCAAATTTAATATATAAAAGTTTGAAATATTTTATTTAAAAAGGCTTTTCCATTAAAATATGGTAAAATTGCATTTTTAGAAGAATATTTATTTTATCTGAAAAAATGTATTTGTTCTTACATTTTGTCTAAGAAACTCATAATATGGATTCTAAAATTATAAGGATTATATAAAGTACAAAATTCAGTTAATACTATTCATAACCGCTTTTGAATGGCTAGTTTGGTAAGTCTTGGTGCTCTAGAACTCGGTGTTGCGTGCATCACAAGTTATTAAATTACTTTGAAGAAATAACATACTATGAAATCTTGGGGTGTTACATTATGGACGAGGTTTGGGATCTTCTAATGGATGATATTCATCTATTTTTGATAAGATATTTTGTTTTCCAATTTATCTTCCTTGTACTTGTAATTGAACCCCTTCATAGTGAGGGTCATTATAACCCATATGTCGAACATGATAAGCAAGAAATTCAGTAGAATGAACTTATTTTCCATTGTTAACTAGTTTGGCTCAGATTGCTATTTCGAATGAAGAATTTGGATGGACTCACCAACAACATCAAAAAGGGAAGATCACATTGAATTGAATTTCAAATTTACCAAATAAATATGAAAGATAAATGAATTCACATAAACAAAATGATACTTTCATTAAAACTCTTTTAATTATGTCTGATGATGATGATAATAGTACATGAATTATGAGGTTTTTACTTGTGTTTTAGCTTGTATTTTTTATTACTTTTGTGGATAAGGAAGAAAATTATCGATAATGTAGACAATGACATGTAATATTCCATTTATGCATTGATAATGTGTATCATGAATAACTAGAAAGTGTTTCTTAAGATGTAGTTGATTATGGAGTGTGTAAAGTATCCAAGATCACTTGTTTAAGGTAATATATTGATGCCTCATCATTGTTTTAGTTTAATTACTAATATCTTACTCACCTTCTCCTCTTTCCGATGTTAGGGTTTGAAATATGGAATTTTTTAGTGTTCTCACTGACATAGATTGATGCCTTATCCATTTGTTCAATCTTTGTAGAAGCTAGGTTAGTTTTTAAGTATAATACAGATGAGTTTCTTACTGCAGGAAATATAGAATATATGATTTTTTTTGTGAAATATAGAATCTATGTATTGTGTGTTAAATCTGGAATCTATGAAATTTGGAATATATGGAATATGTGAAATATGCCCCCTCACCCCTTTCTCATCTTGGTTTCTTAGTGTTCTACTTAGATTGAACAAACAGTCTCATCTGGGTTTCTTAGTGCCACACCTTGATTGAAGACACGACCTGACTTCTACTTAAATTGCACACACGACCTATCTAAAATGTGGAATGTGGAATTTTTTTTAGTTTTCTAATTTCATTTACTTTCACAAGACATTACTTCTAGTTGTTTTCACTCAAATGATTTCATCCTTCTTCTTGATGGTTTTACACATATTCCTGTAACTATTTATCCCGTCCATGGCCATGTACATTTGGTACCAAGACAACAACGGAGCCCATATGATCCAGATATTTTATCCATGGGCCACAAATCTCATCCCAATGTACTTCAACTACTTCCACTTTTCATTCTTAAAAGGTTCACGGGGAATCTTAAATGGACCCTCCCTTTCCCTTTGGGCACCTATATAGGTCCTCAGGCCCCTTGTGTAGAAAAAAAATGTTTTTGTTCATGTTTATTCATTTTCATAGGTTTTTTAAAGATTTCTTATGCTTCTTCACATTTATTTAATGTCTTGTACAGAAACATGAGATTGTTGTATTTGAAGGTGATGAAGTTCCTTCCATATCAATGTGAGGCTATGATATTTAGATTAAGTATAAGTTTGTTTTTTATCTACTTTAAATTCGTTTTTAACAAGAATCACATTGGGATCATTTTTCATTCCATTTGTAGAAAATTTCACAATGGTATGATTTTTCAATATAATAGGTAGTCCAAATTGTAATTGGGTGCTAAATTAAAGATGAAAAGATACCAGTGGTCCTCTATTGTGGACAAATATTTTCAAAATTCTAATTTATAGGATTTAAAAACCATATAAGAGTACTATACTTTAGTAAATTAATGTGTAGTATCTTTTAATTTCATGACCTACTCATTTGCAAAAATATTTCTTTATTGATGCATGCTATAAAATGATATAAAATTGTGGCAGCAAAAAATTTATTTAATAAAAAAGTAAGTGAAATATACTTTTCAGGTTTTTATAAGTACAAAGACAATATGCATTTTATGTTGTAAAATGTGCATAATTTTTAACAATATGATTTCCTAAAAGTGAAAACAATGATGTGAAGTTATATTAAACATTAATTGGACATATATTTACAAATATTTTTGTGTGAAATGCATGGTTCTTATCAAGATGTATTTTTATGTTTTTGTTTTTAGGTTTCAAGGATAGCATTTACTACTCTTCATGATGGGTGTTCGTGCCAGTTTGATTCAATTTTTGTGATAGAAATTTAAAACAATGTATATTTCTTTTCTTTTGGTCACACTCTTCAAGAGTTGTCTGGATACCTCCTTAGAAAATGCACTTTCCATTAGTGTTTTTAAATTATTCTATATTTTTATTATGATTCATATATAACTATATTTTATGATGTTACAGATTGGATACTTGAAAAGAATGTATTCATAGGGAACATGGAATTATTTTATGAGGTATTCATGAATCAATATTTTCTTTATGTTCGGGTTTCAATGTTTTTGTCACTTGATTTTATTAATTTATATGGATATTCATATTGGTTTCTTGGTGTTTTGAATTATTATAAACTCTAAAAATGTATGAGGGAATTCCTCTTGTGGTGTGAATATTATTTGTTGGTGCCAATTCACAAACACATAAAACACAATTACTAAAAACTTCCATAAATTACTAAAGTCTTGAAGGATTTTATATGAATAATTCTGAAGACAATAATATCAGAAACAAAAAAATATTCCAATGAAAATATGACCAGAAACATTATTATTCATGCAACCTGTTTGGATATTGGAAGTAGTGATTACATCCCTATGAATTTCCATGGATCCTAAATGAATGAAATCTGATTGTTTCTAAAATCCATCCCATTTTGAGCCCTCCAAGAAAACTCAATGATAGAAGCATCTGCATCAATCACCATCCCTTGTACTTGTTCACTTTTTCCAACACCAATGATGGATTCCATAATGCATTCCATGCTATCTATCTATAGTTTTTATCCAAATTTATAATGTATATTCTCCTAGAACCTACATGTAAATGTATAAAAAAATATGTGGCTGATATTTTCAACAAATTCCAACTGATTTTAATAAATGATTACATGAAGAGGGAATCTTGATTCCAGTTTTTTTCACCATTTTTTTATTTACAAGATTGTTCCTCAATATCTTCTAGATTAGTAGCATTGGTGATGGGGGAATATAGAATTTATTAAGGGTCATCACCTAACATGGGACATGATTTTCTGAGATGTCAATGAAGATGATGAATATAATTTCTTACTTTTTACATGGTTTTATCCTTCTTGAACAAAAATTATTGAATTTAATGTTGATTTAGTTTCTTTTTTAGATACTTTAATGAGAAAAATCAAGATGAGTATAATTTAAAGAAGAGAAAGATGGATGGTGCATCATTTTATAGAGGATAACACCCACTCATTGTATGGTAGTACTTTCTTCCTTTGATTTTAATTTGAATTAAAATTATCATTCATTTTGTTACCCATTAGAACCCCATTTTTATAATGTATGTGTGTTAGTTCCTAATTTTTGCATTCAAATAATCACTACATTGGTTATTACAACACTACTTGGTTTCTTGTAAAACGTAATGGGTGTTGAGTATAATGGCATGATGGTGTTGTTTTGACATGTATTTTTCTTGGTTTTTTGTTGGAAATCAGATTTTATATTCTTTTGTTAAAATAATGTTTGCTGAAATACTAGTTTGTATACTTTTAGAGCACTATTACAAGACGATTTAATGTGATCTATATGGTAAAGAGATTTTCTTGCACGATGAATCCATACATGTTGGATATAATCTTGAGATATAATTATAACATCAAATATTGTCCTTAGATTAATTTATCAACCACTATCTTTGAATATTATAGATTCATTTATGCTAAATTTGATATTGACTAAATCAGGAGGACACAGATACATTTTTAGAGGAGTTATTATTTTTTTGTACCCTTTTTTTCATGCCCAATTTATTAAATATGTGTCTTTAATTTTTTATACATTATTATTTTTTTGGTTTCAATTCATGAATATATTTTTCTCTAATTTTTGGGTATGATTTTTGATTGTGTGTGGTGTAGATCTTATAGTTGAAGGATGTGGCATAACATCGAATTGAGGTTCTTAAATGGTATTGGAGTTGACATGGTTTGTTTATTCTAGTGCCCTACTTGGGGGTGATTAAAGAACATTAGTGGAAGTAACTATTTTTATACCATGATGGATTTTGAAGTATTTTAGTCACAAGACAAATCATCTTAAAGTATTGCAGTCAAGAGATGACATGGGTGGTGGGGGTGTTCTGGACACAACTGAATAGATAGATTGTGGGTTTTTGTGTTTTTTTGGTCGTATGAATCAACTCCAACTATATATTAATTAATTATGTATTAAATAATTTTATTAATATAATTAAATTTTTTATAAGTTTGAACATGTGTGAATATTATCTTCGGCTAGATAAATAAAACATGTGTATTATTTGTGATAAATTAATAAATATAACATAAAATTTTAGTGGCAATTAAGATTTATAATTTTCATTTAAATGTAATTTATAAAAAGATAATATATGTTGGTAATATTATCACAAATAGGTATATTTGTCATACGAATATGTTGCTAAACACTTTGAAAAACATATATATTTTCTCTTAATATTATTATAATAACAACAGAACTATTTTATCTGTCACGATAAAATTTAGTGACACAATGTTTACCGAAAGTTTTGTGATAGGACAAATTTTTTTGGTAAAATATTTTACCAATAGAAAATTCAATTTTACCAACAGATATACCCCTTTTGAAAAAAACTAATTATATTGTGTGTCTCTATACCACCTTTATTTGGAGCACATGTAAGGGATCTGGTATGTACTTAATCAATAGATAAATGAAACATATCATGCACTTAAGATATGTTTCACCCACCAAAATTTATTTTATTTAAGTATTTTCCATTTTATTTTTGAAATTTGGTCCACTAATATTTAATTTTTTAGTGTTTTAGGTTTAGTGTAACCCACATAGTTATCCCTTAAAATAAATATTAACCACGAGAAGCTATTAAAAATGAGAATTAGTTTTTAACAAAATGGATTTTCATGATTAGAGCATGGTTAGTCAAACCCTGCGAAACAACTGTGCAGCTTCCAGGTGTGTCTCTTGTATGGTTCATAGTTGTTACATGGTTTATTAAGCTATGTATCCAAACAGTGTGTTTTTTCTAGAATTGAATTTATTTTATAAAATTAAAATAAAAAATATAAAACCTAATACTAACAGCTTTTACCTCTATTCCAATCCATAAATGGCATACCCTAACCCGAGAGGGATCCCTATCACACGCGCCTCCACCCCTCCATATCCCCTCAATTATTCATTGATACTCCTTGGTTTCTTCCTGATTAAAGTTTAAATATTCAAGGTATAATATCCTATTACAACAATTTTCTATTTCCCTCCTTTCTTCTACCCTCCCCTCATTTTTTGTTTTATAGGCCTAACTATAGGTAGGGTTTTAGTTCTAAAACTTTTAATTACTTATGAAATTAGTTTCTAAGTCTTTTTAAGGCCAATTTGATACATGTTATAGAAATATTCATCAAAGGTGATGACTTATGGTCTATCGATCACTCGATAACATATTTTTGAGTAGGTTTCCCCTTGAATTTATATTTAAATTTAGGAACATAATTTTATTGATTTTTAATCACGTGTTTTGACATCCAACGATAATAATTGATATGTTTGAGGAGTATTTGATGGAAAAATAATGTTTTACAAGATTATTCTTTTAATTTAAATGTTTTTACCAAAATTGGAAGCTTGGTGAAAATTATTCTTTAATTAATATTGTGCTCTTGAATGTATACTATAAAGGTTATGTACTTTGTAGATAACATATATAATCTAATAAAAGTGGGTTTGGATCTTAAAAGTGAGTTTTCAATTGGATTTTAAAATCTAATATGGAATTCAGAGTAATACATGAAATTACATGTTTTAGTGATCTAATTAAAATTATTACAATTTTTATATAAAATCATGATGTTCTTATTTAATATTATTTCTTAAATGGTTATGCGAATATACAAAGGTAATAAAAATACACACACATAAATATATGTATATATATATACCTCTATGTGTAAATTGGTGCCACATGAAAAAAATACACACACACACACACATATGTATAAATGTATATTGGAAAAATGAGTGGGGAATTCTAAGAATTAAAATCTTGATGATTTTTTGGATTTTTAAGGAAAGTATTAAGTGAATTTTCAAAAAGATAATTTTGAGGCTAGTTTGGTTCTTTAAAGTTGGTGATTTCATGAAACAATTTTTTTTACAAATAAAATATTTTTTATTTATTTATAATGGTTTAATAAATTGTATTGATATATTAAATGGTTTGTTAGGGATTATTTCACATGGTTGGCTATTTTGAAGGTGTGTTTGATTATAGGTAAGTGGTACTTATTTTAATGAAAGTAGGTCTAATCATGGGATCCATGGGTACTTAGGTGGGTAGAGTAAGAATATTATGCTATGAAAAGGGATGAAATACTGATACATTATATTATACGACAAACCCAACTAAAATATATGATGATGATATGGATTTGTGATTGTAGTGACTTTGGATTCGACCTTCTCTACGGCTCCTCCATGGGAACAATTATGTCTAGTTCAATCAACAAGAGGATGATGATTTTAGGATGTGGCCTAAAACATGGGACATAGGGCTTCTTATTTTTAAAGATATATTTATTTACCTTTTATACTTTATTTTCAATGTAAATAAAATATTTAATTTATGCTTAACTATTTCTTGAAATCCAATGTTTCTCTATGTAGTTTATTTATTTGTTTATACATATTTGACTCATCCTGGAAGTCTGATATATATATTGGTCATGGGAATTTTATGATGTTATTATTATCTTGTTATTAATTTAAATCATTCCCACTTTGCGTTTTCTTGATGCCTTGGAACCTGTCTCTACCCAAGGGTGGATAGGAATTTACCTCATGAATATCATGGGCCACATCAGGCATCTGATGGTGGGAAAAATAAAGTTGATTTATGAAAAAATTATATCGGTATTACCATTTTTATTTAGGTAGTTATGGTATATTGAATATTAGAATGTTAGAGATCTGGATGTAGTTCATGGGTGGGTGAATTATCACCACCACACTTGACGAAACCTGAGTTACCATGTGGTGTTGGGATTTTAATTCTGATGATGAGATTAATTTTTGATATATTCATGTTATATTTTGTAATTGTTGATATTGTTTAGAATGACTATTATATTATATACATTTATTAAATACATTTCATGTCTTTGAGGGTGAAATGGGAGTTTAAATAGTGGTAACCGATGCACTTTCATGGCTTGGAAATATATATGATGATTTAGTACATGGTTCAACATAACTCCCCAAATACATGGTATGAACAGCACATGGCCCGTAAATCCCCAAAATTAAGTCATTCATGACCACTATCACTTTTTTTAAATATTTTCTTATCTCCCTTTTATCTAAATTCTTATAGGTTTTGTTTAGTTTCTATTTATATTTTTTAAATAGATTTCATAATAGAAGCATAATTTTTTATTTTAAGGCGAGAGTTAGTTTTGAAAATTATAATAGTAATTTTTTTTATTTAAATTAATGAATGTGAGTTTGTTGTTTGTAAAGATTACATTAAGGGTGAAAATAAGAGTTTTGTAAATTTAGAACAAAAATTTTAAAATAATTAAAGTTGACTATTGATTAAATGTGGGTGAATGTTTTCAGAAAAGAAGTTCAAATGCCTAATTTTTTTTAAAGTAAAATATTACGATTTAAAAAAAATACATGATTTAAAAAATGGTTTTGGAAAATAACATCACGATATTGTTTAGTTTTTTAACCTAGGGTGATGATTGAGAATTTTTGTGTGGGGTCTAAATTTTTTTAAATAACTTTATGAAATTTCAAATATAAAAGTTTCATATTTTGAAACTATTTAAAAAAAAGAATAGGTGATATTGTATAGTGGTTATTGAGGTTAAATAGAAATTTTTCTTGAATTTTGATTCATTTATGAGTGTATTTAATTGATTGGGTTATTTTATTTCTTATTAATTTGTTTTCAATTCTATTTAATGTATACGTCTAAGAAAATGATCAAACATTTTCAAGTATATGATATTCTCTCTTGTGAGATTTTAGTTTGCCAGGTCTTGGTGTTTTTGAAGTGTGTGTATATACCTAGGTATCTTGTTAGTTATTTCTTGATGATTTGAGGCTTATTTATCTTTTTTTATATTGTTGGGTTATCTAAGGATATTTATTTACTATAGTTGAAGTTATATTTCTTTTAACTTCATTTGGATTTAGAAAACCTTGGTTATTTTCTTGGATGATAAATATGGATATTGAACTAGATAAAATTACACACTAATTACTGATAGTTGATTTGATTGGATAATCAGGATCAATTTCCTAGGAATGAGGTATTTGGTTACCCATGTTTGTTGACCTGAGGTTGGAGGCATATTGTTTGATGGGGCATGTCCATGGTTAATTCCTCCCCTTTTTTTAGTGATCTGATTGTATTGGTGATTATCTTAATGATTTAATCCATGTGGTTTTTGGATAATTAATAGTATTTTATTATTTTTTTATATATAACACTGTACATGCTTTTGGAGAGCAAGGGATAGTTTTTATGACTCTTGGATGCATCTCTTTAATGAATTATAAATTTTTGATAGCTATTCTTAATAACCATAGTGTCATTTGTATTTATTTAAAGTTTTTCATTAGAAGTGTTTTAAATGGTGGGGAGACCTAATATAAGCCTACATCCCCTAATCACATTCTAGAATTGGTTGGGTGTGAATCTGATTTGGAGTCCTTGGATGTTCATGAGTTTAGAGAGCTTAAAGTTTGGTGGAATTATGAATCATGTCTGAAGTTGGAAATGTTTTTATATGTTTTAGTAGAAGATAAAAATCATTATTATGGTATCCCATCCTTTTTCTCTTGAAACACCATTCTAGTTGTAACCTTAAATTATGGGGAAGTACATTTTGAATCTCAGTTTTCTAGTTTTCTTGATGTTTGTTAAGTGTAACTTGTTGGGAAAATATAAATATTGAGGTTAGTGGTTTTATTGGTTTCGGTCCAAATTGGGCATAGTTTTAAGTCACTATTTGGTTTAACAATTTTAAATTGATTGAGTCTTTATGATGTGTCACTCAATTGTAAAATTGGTAATTGAATTATCCTTTGAATTCAGTGACGTTTTGGGGCGAAAATTTTTATTGTGGGAAGAATTCTCACACATCTAACTTTATTTTATTTATTAATTTTTATTTATTTATTTTTCATTATATATTTGAATTTTAGGTCATTAATATTTAATTTTTTGGAGGTTTTTAGGTTTAGTGAAGGTTTCATAGTTAAGTTTCAAGTTTAGACTACACAATTAGTACTAACAGTGTGAATCCCATACAGTTTCCCAATAGTTTTTAATAAAATGGGTTTTATGGTCGGTGCATGGTTATTCAAACCATGTTGACCAACCATGAAGCTTACAAGTGTGTCTCTTGAGCAGTGAGTGGTTTATTAAATCGTTCATTTAAAAAGTGTGAGTTTTATAGATCTAAAAAATATATTATAAAATAAAAAACTACAACCATAATACTAATACTTTAACCCCCTCCCCCATCTATGTGTGATGTTCCCTAGCCCAAAAGGGATCCCTCTCATGTGTTCCTCCACCTATTTGTAACCACTTAATTTTTTATTTATCTCCATTGTTTCCCTTATAGTTTAGGATAAAATTTTCATGTTTTGATCTCCTCTTCCCTCCATTTTCTCTTTACCCATTTCTTCTCTTCTCCTCTCACAGAAAGTAACCTAGGACAAACCATAGATGGGGTTTTAGTTTTAAAGCTTATGATTCCTTATGTACTTGGTTCCTCATGATAATGTGGCCTGATTTGATACTAGAACTAGAATGAATCATCAAAGCTGATGAATTTTAGACCACTGATGACTCAATTCTGGCTTTTTGAGGTAGGTTTACCCACACATTTATCTATAAATTTAATTACCTTGATTTATTTATTTTTTAATCCTTAGTTTTGAAATCTAATAATAATTCTAAATATTTTTAAATAGTATTTGAAATGAAAATAATGTTTCACATTAATTTACCTTTAACTCAATGGTTTTTCCCAAAATTGGACATTTGGTTTAAAGGATACATTAATTAATCTTGTGCACTTGGATGTTAAATAAAAATCTAATGTCTTTCAGAGAAAATTTATGTGATTTTTAAAAATGGTGTTTTTTATCTCCATTGTTAATTTTCAATTGGATTATATTTTTTTAATTTTAATTGCATGTAATAATTTAAACAATAAGTGTTGGTGCTGAACTTAAAATAATTTCCTTTTTTATATAAAATAATGAGGGTTTTTATTACTATTATATCTTTAATGGTTTATGGGTAATATATATATATATACACTAATTCACATGGTATTGTGTAAATTGGTGAAGAATGAAGTAAATATATTTATTTTAAGTATAATTATATACGGTCATATCAAGGGGGATTTTATAAATTCAATGGTTGATTATTAACATAGTTTCTAAATAAATTCTTAATTATATTTTCAAAATTCTAATTATGAGACACATTTGGAAATTCCAGGTTGGTGGTTTTAAACCATGTAAGTGTTTGATACATTAAATACGATTTCTTTAGTTCTCAAGGCTTTCTGAAATTATATTGATATATTAAATGGTGTTTTGAGGGTTTCTTGTATATTATTGGATATTTTCAAGGTTTTTTTCATAATAGTAAATTGGTACTTGAATTAATGGATAGGGGTTAACACATGGTAACCCCAGGTACATAGGTGGTAATACTAGGATAAGTGTAGTACGAATGGGTATTCCTTCCCTAGCCTTTGGACTATGTTATGAAACTAACTAAAATACATGATGATGATTCAAAATGGTTAACACAAAGAATTTTTATTTGAACAAATTAGTGTCTCGTGCACGATAATTGTTAGGTGTGCTCTGTTCACCTTGGGTATGAGGATCCTAGGATGATGTATAACCTTAGTGTCCTAATGCTTCCCATTTTTCGTGATCTTTTTACTTACCATTTCATATTTCATTTCAAAATAAATTGTTTTTTAATTAATGTTATGTGGAATGTTTCTTTAAAACCAATGTTCCTTATGTTGTCTGTTTATTTCTTTATTCATATTTTATTTGGGCAGAATTTATAACATATAAGCATATAATTTCCATTTTCCACTGTTATTAAACTCCAGTTATTGCATGAAACCATTCCCAAATAGTGTTATATTGATTCATAGGATCATTTATATACCACAGGGTGATCAAGAACATTCTTTAGTGATGTCATTGGCTGGCCCAAGTTTCTGATAGAGGGATGTATCTGGTTGGTTCATGACAATAGGTGTGGTGAGAGTGGTAGTTGATAAGACATATGTTTGATGTTACCAATAATCTAAAAGGGGATATTCTATTTGATACAAAGAAATTAATTATTCTCAAACATAATTTCCATCTTCCCTAGATATATATGATGGAATTATTTATCTATAGCATCAGACTCTTTGACTCGTCAAAGATTTTCAGCATATCTCTTTTATAAATTTTGTGTTTCTCTAAAGTGTTGCTGAATGAATTTGACTTTCCCAGCCATTTATTCATTTAGTTTCGGACCCAATAGATTTCATTCTTTAAATCGATCCTTATATACTGAATCTATACTTTTATTTCCATAGATTTATTCATTAAAATATATTTTAACTATTGAGTAGATTCTATTATTTTATTAGAAGATAACTTGAAGAAGATTATGATCCACACATAAATTGATGTCTATAGAATAAGATATCAATACATAATCAAGATTATTACATTCCTTTTATATTGGATATCAGTTTGGGTGTGATAATCAATACTAATGTCCAACTCTATGTTCATGTAACATTGAATTATTTTCTGGAACTTTTAGAAAAATCTAGGATCTCAATATGATATAATCAATAGTTTTATTCCATGAAACCTCAAAGCTTCTTTGATAAATATTTTTAAAAGCTTATCAAGTGAGAATTACTTTCAAATGGCGATTAAGTGAGAATTCATTATAAGAAAATCCAATAAATCCCATATGAAATTATTATTTTTTGATGTATTTGGAAGACCAATGAAAAATCCATGGTGATGTTCTTCCACTTCACTATAGTTATGGGTGTTGGTTAAATCGTCTCTTTTGAAAATTTCCTTTATGAATTTAATTTTTTACATACCAATAAAATTGATGTATATTAATATATATTTCTTTACATATTTTCATACTAGAAGTGATCTCATAGATCAATTTACATATTTGTGATCATAGAGTGAATAGAGAGTGTTCAGCTATGATAATCATTACATAGATCCTTATTTATATTAGGATTTTATGGTACGTATAATCATGTCCCAATTCTCATAAATCCATCTTTATAAATATTATAATTCATGGATTTCAACTTTCATAGAGAATTAATCTTATTTTTTATCTCTATATCATTATTTTTTGATTTCTTATTACTCTCTATATTCGATGTTTGATCCACCATTTGAGAAAGGTATGATGATGTATTTCATTTCTAATTCTCATGTTCATTATATATATGAAAAATAATATTATATCCTTATCATTAAACATAATGGATTACATTAAAGGATCTTATCTAATTACAGAATATGTTACTTTAATCACCTTATTGTAATAGTAATGGATTGAGTATTCATATTCCTTGATCAGATATAATTATTTTTGTCAGTCCATATTAATATACGTTTGTTTAAATATATAATTAAATCAAATATGATCTATATATTTTAATTACTTATCTACATAGAGATAATCCATCCAAATTTTCAATGTGAATATTCTTACAGCCAACCCAAAATCATGTTTCAGATAGTTTTGATCCCAAATTTTAAATTTTCAAGAGGTGTAAACTATCACTTTATCATTTTTCATGAGTATTTAATTCATGAAATTCATTGAGGTAACACTGCATTTCAAAAAATATTCCCACTTGAGGGTTATTTGAGTATAAGTTTATTTATTACATGTTTCTTCTACTCATTAAAGTACTCTTCACTTTCATCAATCTAGACAAATTTTACTCCCAAGTTATTTTGGTTAATGGTTCAGAAAATCATGAGAAATTTCTGAAAAATCATTAATAATACCCAAACCATCCATGAAACATATAAATACTTATTATATATTTTGTTATATGCCATTACTTAGTCACATTTATCTTTTATGAATCCATATATATCCCCTTTCATATGATTATAAACCCAAGTAATGTTACCAAATCAATGAAAAATCCAAATTTTTTATACATTACCCATTAATTCTCCTTCCAAAATGTTTATGACCCAATAATCAAATTATCCTGTTGTTCCTAATTTATTTGGGAGTATATTATAATATAATCTACAGAGACCACCACAAATTTGTTGAAGTAATATCAAAATATTTTATTCATAAATTCCATGAAAATTATCAGAACATTTCTTAATCTAAATGAAATTACTATGAACTCATTTTTTACACCTCAAAATTTAATTTAATTATATATATATATATATCCTTATAATTCTCCATGTTTTTTTTTCATTTTTTCTTAAATAATTAAAATTTTGGGACATTATTTTAGGGAACATGATTTAATGAAAATTTTGTACTAACCATCCACAATTCCTAAATTTGTTATCAATGACATTTATCATGATTCATGAAATTTTTTCTAACCATGAATGAAAAATATGAAGGTCTATTTTTTCATCTAGTAGAGATAACATGGTTGGTGAATGGTTTGGAAAACCTAGTTACCAATCCAGTATTCTAGAAAGTAAAATTTTCTAAACTACCCCTCTAGATTTAAACCCCCTTATCTCCTCCCCATTTACATGACTCAATCCCAGGGATCCCTTTTTGAGACACCCTCTCCCTCCAAATTTTCCCCTATACTCTAATAATCCTTGTTATGTTTTAATGTTTTTCCCATCATTTACATCTTCCTTGATCCTTCCTTCTTAACTTTTATTATTCTCTTTCTATGTGTTGGTGTTTCCTAAACCCTAGGTGGGTTGTGGATTTAAATTCTTGTTATATTTATTTTTAGGCTATGTATATTTCCATTTACACCTTTCTCCCTATATCCATGAATAATTCTATTCATGAGAACTTGTTTTAGGCAGGTTCTTCCATGATTTTCTATTTTTTCTAAAAATCCTTAATATTCATGGGTTTCATAAATGATTTTCTTTTGAAATTAAATATTTTATGTTTTTTAATAAATTTCAAAGAGATGTTTTAAAATGGTATTGGTAATTAAAATGGGTATTTTATATTATAGAATATTCTTTTGGGTCAGTATGAATTTTTATAATAAATTCAATTTTAAATGGACCTTTGTGTTTCAAATTGTTTCTCGATTTACATGCTTATGGTGATTGTTTAATTATATAGTTAGTTTTTGAAATATAATTTTATGGATTCCATAATCTATGTTAGATTAAAATAACAGTTTTATTCTTGGTTCAAGAAGTGATTTCAATGTTTCATCATTTTTTATCAGTTTTCAAATAAGGTATATATATATATACATATTTGTATACATGTATGTATATATACATAATTATATAAATTTATGTATATATACATACATATATAAATAAATAAATATATACATACCTAATTAGATACAAATTTATCTATATAGTAATTAGTTTGTAAACCAATGAACTATATGGAACAAAAAATAGAACATAAAATATGATATAAATTTGGAAATGGGTTCTTTGAGGAGGTTTCAAAAATAGATTATTAGTTTTAAAATACCATGTCCTTGTTACCACTTTGTAGGAATTAATTTTCCATAATTATCCACAATATTAAGCTAAATACCCTTGTATTTATGATAAAAAGAATTTTATGGTTTTATATGATTATTGTGGTTATTTATGTGAATTGTAATAATATATTATTTTGAATAGTTTGGGAGGGTTGGTTGAGGTTTTATGGGTATGAATTTAAAATCTATTATTGTTGTGTGTCTAATAAGGACATACCCTTCCTCTCCCTCTATTACTGGTATCATGGATACTCTAAGTATCTTATTGAGATATTTAGAGACATTTAATATCTTGTACTGCTGAGATAGACGAGACCCCACTTAGTATGGCATAGGTATAAGACTTGGGGGAGTTCTATTAGTGAGGATAATTAATATCATTGAATTGGTTATATACTAGGAATTCAGCAATATAATTGGAGATTAATATACCATAGGATATATTGGATTGTCTTATTATTTATTTAAGAGCTTCCATGATTATATACATTTTATATTTCTCTAATATTTACTATATTGGTGTTTAATTTTTCATTGTTTTAATAGTTATATTAATTTGTTTAATTATTTCACTTATACTATTCAATTTATAATTTCAATTATTTATTTGATTATTATTTCGTAATCTTTTTATTGGTTTACTTTTTATATTTTTTAATAAAATGTTTTTCAGAAGGGGTTTTAAAATGTAATTATTACATAAAATATTTATAGAATGTTTCTAAAGTTATCTCAAGATGTTTTAATTTTTTAATGTTTATTTAAAAATCGTTTCTAATTTTTATTTCTTAATATAAATAAAATCATATTTTACAATATTGTATTTCAAACCAGTATTTCTGGATTGTTTAAAAAAAGTAAAACCATAGAATCCTTAGTGAAAACCTACTAATATGGTTATGTTCACACATTAATTACACCACTCTATATTTTAAGTATTATTTTTATTATTGTGAATTTAGGGTTTTTCCATGGGACGACTCATGGAGTGGATGATATGGTTTATGTATGGTTAGTGACTTGTAGTCACCTTGAGATTAAGTCTTGTAAATATGGTTTTTATTATAGTATCTTTGATATTTTTCCTATACAACCATATTAATATATTGGATTATGTTTTTTCTTTATTTTATTGAGTTGGGTGTTTATTATAGTTTTTCATTGTTTGGTTATGTTTTAATGTTTAAACCACCTATTTTTATTGACTTTGGATATCTAATTTTCAGATTATATATACAAAATTCTTTGAAAAAGTACACTAAATTTTAAATATTATTTAATTAGGTGAAATCATTCCCAAATTCATGTATTTTATGGTTTAGTTCTTGTCTTTACCTAAGGAGAACAAGAACACACCTTGTGTCTTGATAGGTGAAGGATCATGTTCTCAAATTAGGGGTGGACAGGTTATTTAATGAAAATATTATATCATATCATAGTCTCTTACAAGGGACTAGGTTATGTGAGTTTCCTTGTTTTTTTGGGATGTATAGAAGATTAAAGATAATATTTTTAGAGATCAAGATGTGGGTCATGAATGGGTGCCCAATCACCATCTCTGATGATGGAAAATGAGTTAACATGGGATGCGGGGATTTGAATATTGATTTTTATCTTTAATTATATAATAAATTATGATTTTTTATTTTAATTAATTGCATTTTTATCCTTTTGGAAGTTTCATAAGTTATATTGATATTTTTTTTGATATTTAAGAGGAAAATGAGATAATATATAAGGTTTTATTTTTTTACCACATTTCCTGAAAAATTGTGCATTGCCCATATGCATGGATTTATGAATATCTCTATGGTTAGCCACATGGTTTACACATGAACTGTCAAATTGTGCAACCAAATTATACACATTAACTAAACATTTTAAAATTTATGTTCTTGATTACTTTTTTAGTATAATTTATTTGTATGTTGGGATATTGTTATTTTCGATGAATTTAGAAGAGGTTTATGACACCCTCATGTTATTAAATTAGATTTATAAATAATTTTTTTGATGAGAAACATGATTTAATAGAATGAAAAAATAGTTTAGAAAAATATTGATTAAGTTTTTCTATATATATTTTAAAGTGAATTTGAATTTTTTAATTTTTAAAATGAGTGTAGTTTTTGGTGTGTGATTTAGAACAAGTTTTCAAGTGAAGGGGAATGATTTAAAAAATGTTATACATGATAGTTTTTGGGTTTTTTTAAAATAGATCTTTTCAAAATGGTTCTTATGGTTTTATTGTATGGATTAATTTATAGGATTGAGTTACAATTTTAATTTTTTTTATCAAGACTTATGTTTTTTGGTTTCTTTAGATTTACACCTCATAAAATATTATTGAATAATAATAGAATATATATATCACAATCTGTTATTTATCTTAGTGTCTTCTAGGTCTTAGATATTATTTTTTATCTATTGATCTGACACAGACTCTAGGTAGAGTTGTAGGTCCAACCTATTCTCAGTTTTCTCTTATCTTCAATGGTAACCATGGAACTTAATAGGATATATAATGGCTATAAGAATTGAAGGTATAATGACCCATACCTTTAACATATATATATGACATATTTTTAGATTAATATTCACCACATAACATAACAATCAATGTTATAATAATATAGGTTTACTATCCCTATAAACATAGATACATAAATAACCATTTCATTAATGTACTTAATTAATTCCCACTAAAATCTTCACAAACACAACCCTTATTTTACAAGTCATATTTAATACAATTCCTCATAACCTGTGGAAGTTTAAACCTAATAAAGGGAGAGTTTAGATACTTAGTAAGGGTAAACAAGAAAGATATCAATGATAACTTGATAATAATGGGAGAATAACGGTATGAGAACAAGATAAAAAGCATTTAAAATCAGAATATATACATAGATCATAATATTGAGTTATGGAATAATTCTTTATAGTTCATAAGATATAAATCATATTGGAATAAAATAACATGAACTGTAATATCATAACCATGAAATAAAAGATTAGTTTGTGGCATAAATATAAGTATTGAAAAATCATTTCTTTAATTCTAAAGGATTTTTGACTAAACCATTATAGTTTATTGGATTAATTAACTAAACCATTTTAGTAGTCAAGGTTCACTACTAATACTATCATTGAGGATATAGTCCCTTAAAAAACTAGGTTCACTCCACATTCTAGTCATGTTTATCTCACGAGATTTCAATCTTTACCCAATGAATTAGAGGGATATATAATTCTGAGCCCACCATCACATAATTAAAATTATACATATGTGTGCCACAATATCATAAAAAATTCATTATATCACAACATATGAAATTAAAATATGATCCATGATCATTTGATTATGTAATAACCCATGTAAGATAAACTTGGTTTATAATCATTCCATTAATTCATCATAGAATAACCCATGGAAAAAGAATGAATTTCATAAAATTATTTTCATCATAATAATAAAACTTCTATATAAATAAAAAGGATAATATCATTGGATAATATCCCTAGTAAAACAGAAATAACATCAAAGGATGTTGTTATAGTTGAAAACTCCTTTAAAAGAATCATTGGATTAATTAATGAGGAAAATACTTTTTTCACATAAAAATAAATCATTTAAAATATAAAATACTCCCAAATATAAAGGTAAATATTTTCATTGAGAATAAATTTAAATTTTTTTAAAGGTATATTCAAATAATTGAGTGGTAATGAATGCGGAGAATTTAGTTCACGTTGTAAATGTTAAAACAAAGCATTCCTTTTACACTTTTGTAAAAAGTCAAAACCCCATTCATAAAATGAAAAGAATATTCCTTTTTTACCTTTTTTAAAATTTAAAACATGTGTAAAAATTAAATTTAACAATCATTTGATAATATTAAAAACATTATTGAAAATATTTTTAGAATACATGAACATAGAAGAGAAAGTATTTTCATCCAATGAGAGAAATAAAGAAAATTTTTAATAATTTTTTTGGCATATTAAGTACTTAAAGAGAAGAAAATGAAATTTAAAAAATTATTATTGATAAATAAAAAGATTATAATAAATGTTATATTTTATTTATATGTATAAAATAATACTTTACTATTGTAAACATAAAAATAAACAATCCTAACAAATAATGTGAGTATGACTTAAAAACATTCTGATTTGGTATCATTTTCATCATAAGACCCATGAATGAAAGAATATTATATAGCTATGTAAATTACCTTAAATTTGATAATAAAAATAATAAAATACATTTTATGGTATTATATACATCACATAAAGGAAACATGTATTGAACATGGAATATACCTCATAGAAATAAAAATGAGATTGAAATCCATTACCTTATGAACAAATTCATTAATATGTGTTTGAAACTCATGAACAATAAATTTATTTTTATTATAATTATATTCCATAACAATAATAATACATATAATACCATATACTATCTACTTATAACCTTTTTTCACCAATTGATTAACAATTCTTTATTAACATCACCATTCTATGGGATATCTGCTTCATTTTAATGTATGTTTTGGTAATTATACTTTTCACATGGACACATAATAAAAATAATTTTAATCATGATATAAATATCATATTTATTAATTATATATATTTTTATTGTGATCTATAAAATTAGAGATAGAAAAATTAATTACACCATTTATGGAGATGGAATGCTATATGTATACATGAATGTTGTTTTCATTTCTCAACGGATGGAATAAAATAAAGATAAATATTAATTAAAATTTAAATAATCATTAATATATTATATATATCATATAAATTCATTATATATATCTATATTACCATCTATCTAATGTGTAAAAAACACATCGCTTTAAAGAGGTAGTAGTCTACTTGTATCCACAAGTGACATTATCATTTTCCAAAAAATTGGAATGTAAGAAGGTATATGTTATATTATAATTATATAAGTATAATTATGTCATAATTATCAAATATAAATATTAAAAACTTCATAATAAACATCCATGTATTTTGGTTGTGGAAAATAAATTTTATCACAACATGGATAAGGTATGCTGTATATAGACATGATCGATATTTTCACTTCCCATTTAAAGGGAAATAAGGTGGATATTCGTGATTTTATAATAATAATTTTATTTTAATATATTGAGCATACTGAATTTATTATTTTATGATAAATAATATATATTTATATGAGGTAACTAATATTTTAAAAGTTAGTGATTGGTTAAGGTGATTACCTCTATTTTGAAAGAACTCATTTAGATATCCTATAAAGGATTACAGGGTTGGTCTTTGGGGAAGGACAAATCCTCTAAAATGTGTATATGGGAGTTGAGAATGGATTTTGGAAGGGTATGGTTGAGATATATTAATACACATGATATTCAATTATAGTAGGTGGCCATTTTATTTTAATGAAACTTTAAAAAAATTAATGTTTTAATTTTTGATGACACAAAATTTTTAATTTTATAGGATACATTTTGATTTTTGTCCTACTTGGTCAAAAATACCAGAATGGATTTTTAGAATAATACCTTACAAATACGATTATATAAATAATTAATAATGTATTATTAAATAGTTTATCATTTAATTTATAATTATGTATTATAATATGTGGGACCAAATTTATTAACTATAAATTTGATATAAATAAAGACAAGATCATTCCATGGTAAAAGGGATATTATTTGCTTCAAAAAATTGTTTTTGAAAAGGTATAATGTCCTCCAATTTTAATTAATTAAAATAAAATCTAATTATTAATGATTTAAATTAAATTTAAAGATTATATATCTAATTATATGAATTTTAATCTATCTAATTATTATTAGTAGCCATATAGTTAATATAATATCATCTTGTTCTGGAAAAATGTATTTCTTGAAAAATTGTTTTTCAACTCAATTAATGGGTTGGATTTTATACTAAATTTCTCTAATTTTTTATTTTAATTTCATAAAATGTATTCCATATTTCAAATAAGAATAACTTATATTATCTAATAAGGCCAACATAATTTTTAGTCCTAATGAATAGTAAATATGTAAAAATTAATTATAATGGTTATGGTTAAAATAGGGTTTTACACGTTATAAGTATTTATGTTAAAATTAATTTTACACAAACTAATAATATTTATTTGATAATTTGTTTCCGTATTTATAATTAGGGGATCCAAATAATCTAATAATTTATATTTTTGTAGGCTTAAATGATAAATTACCTTGGGTAAATAAATTGGCTATTGTGGTGAAAAATAAAATTGTAAAAGTATGTAATCTTAGAGGTAAAGTAAATAACATAATTCAAATTTTTTTATTTTTATTATTAGAGCTATTTCATGAATGTATATTCCATCCAAACCATTATTTAATTTTTTTTGGAACATGGGTTGAGAGTGACTTCCTATTTTTGAATAGTTTTTCTTATTTTAAAAAATTCTACTCATCAATTATAAAATGGAACCCTCCCCTCACTTATTCACACCTCTATTTACATTTAGATCAACTAGAAACTACCAAAATCTCTAAAAAATGCATATAATCCTATTTAATCTTCAATTATTTCCAAAATACCAACACTTGTGTCTTTAATAAGAGAACCAAATGAAATTCTTCAAAATGAAGATAATTGTCTTCACAAAGCTGTTTGTTTTTGACTTATCCTTTTAACACCTTATATTATATATTAGCAATTAAAATATAATAAAAACATTATCTCCCATATAAAGAGATTTTATTATGCTGATTTAATAATATTTATCCATCATTTTTCCCATCAAATGGGAAACAAATCCATTACTCCTGTGTACAACGAACTAGCACCTCCTGAAATGATGAATTATTTTCCATCACCAACTCACATGGACAGTAATAATGATGTAGATATTAAATATATATTATAAATAAGTCATGATATCAATTAATTAAAATTAATATATCATCCACTTCTTTACCATTTCAACCATTAAATAAATTCTATAGTTGCCCGTGCGTATATATGGTCTACTTTCTCCATGAAGCAATGCAATTCATTTTTCTTGGAAAACATTAAATAATGATTATAATCATGTATATAATAAATAAATGTGATATTAATATAATTAATATAATTATTCATATTATGGATATATATATATCCTCTTCAAAGGAACCGTAACTTCGACAACAAAACATGCATGAAAAAACGAATCAATTCTGACATGAAACAATGGTAATAATGAAATATTATTAATGAATGAGTGGAAAGATGTTATAAAAGAGTCATATATGATATTATAAATATGAATATGGTTCTGTTATAAATTAATTACATGATTAAATATATTATATATGATCTTAAAGAACATTATATTAAATAAAATCATGAGGTAAGGGATTTCGTCTCGATTTACCCTCTATTGAGACATATTTTTTTACTATGCACCTATTCACTTTTATGTTGCATTTATATTAACCAATAGATGTATTTAATATTAATAAATAATTATTCATGGTGATTAAGGTTTAAATTCAATTAAATTATTTCAAGGGGATACAATTTAAAAGTTACCAAAGAGGTAAGAATCTATTTTACAATATCACTTTTTTGTGATTACTTTTATTTTCGTTGAAGGAATATTGTCATTCATCCTTAATAAGAAAAAATAATTTTATTATCCATTCGATATTTAATGAGTTTACATACATTATTATAAATGTTACACTATTATTTTATTCAATCAAGAAAATCTATGTCTAAAAGAAAAATAAATTTTAGTTCTATTTTAATCAGATATATTTCCCATCTATGTATAGGTTTTTCCAAATTATTTCAAAAAATTACTATTATTTACTCAAATTATTTATTAAATAAATTTTATGTTATCCTTTTATTTTATAAAATAGGTTTAAAAGAATATTTATAATGTTTTCTAAATGTAAATTTTTTGATATTCTTTACAAAAACTGAAAATAAATGTTTTTAACATATATGACAATAACCAACTTTCCCACTGCTATAACTATTGTACATAATTTATCTTCCACTGAATATTTACAATGGTTCTAAAATGAAATATTATTTCTTAAATATCATTTCAATATTTCACTTCCGTTCAATTTATTCTTCCAAAATACGTGATTTTATTAGAAAAATTATATTCTTGATGAGCGATGGTCATCTCTGACCTATTATTAATTTTGTGGTCATTATATTTTTCATGAGACATTCAATTTCTTGTGATAAATTTATATTAAATTTAAATTAAATATCCATATTCCTTATCAAGGGTATTCCTATTTATTTCACTATATATCATTTATATATATATTGTTTTACATTAAATTTTATTTGATTAACTAGGGAAATATTGATATTTTGTATTCTTTCTTAAAAATGTAAATTGATTAGAAATACATATTTTTTATGAATTTAATTGATCATTAAATATATAATTAATGAATTGGACATGTAGTGTAAGGTGATTACAAGTTATATATAGACCCTTGATGCAATGATAGTTCTCATGAGACAAATTAGTTTGTCAAATTAAATGGGGTTTTGGTGTATATATACCAATAGTTTTAAAATTTCTTGGTTAAAGGTATTGAAATTAAAAATACGATGATGTATGATATCATGATTTAAAATATTAATCATCTACTTCATTTATAATTCATTTATTAATATCCATGAGATTTCTTTCTTTCATATTATCTGTAGATAAATTTCATTCTTAATTTATTGATTAATTGTCTTGTGTTTTAAGTTATTTACCTTTATATATTGATTTTTCTTTATCTAATAATGATAGATTCCACTGCGTGTAAACCTTAATGATAATTTTATATCACCCTTATTTTTCCTTATTTACCCAGGACATAAGGAATGATTATTTTAATAATTTCAAGGATGCTGATTGTTTTTCATGACTATGTATTATATATTTTCACCAATGTAAAATTGGTTTCATGTATGTATCTAGTTCAATAATAATAATAATCTAATTCGTAATTTTATTTTTAACCATTTATTAATTCTAAGGGAATAAAATAACCAACATCTTTTAGTTATTGGGGACGAGGTGTTTATAGTTGGTATTACAGGAAGTTTAGTAGAATTCATGGAAACCATATTAAGGAAAAAATAGATTATAAAACATAACCCTATGATTGAATTTGATGATAAGTAAAAAATAACATCATAAATATATGTTATGTAATATATTTTGTGGATTTTCTATGAAATTATATCGTTTTTTTGTTATTACAAGAGGGTGTGTTTTTAGAATAGTTGTACCTAGGATTAATCACTCTAAAAAGGGCATATTGGTTTTTGAATAGATCATAAGCTAGTGCATAAAAGTGTGCCTTTCTGTAAACCTAGTTAAAAACTCCTATGGTATATTATTTTGATAATTCACATTTTATTTACAAACAATTATGAAGGATTTGTAAATATTTTTATGATTTAACGATATCCCCATAGAAACCAAGTTTAAGATTTTGTGATTAAAAATGGATTTTTTTAATTTATGTTAAGTGTGAAATCAGATTTAAAATTATATGTTATGAATTAAAATTCATATATTTATGATAAAATAAAATATCTGATATTTTTTATAAATGGTTCATAGAATAATGACTGATATAAAAACTCGTGATCAATTTATAAATTTCTCTACTAAAAAAGATAATATATCTAGTATTGGATCTAAGAAGATCATATGTATATTAGGGGTAGATTACTCACATTATGATGAATTTCCATTCATGAATAGGTAAACCTATTATTAAACAGTGTGATATCTTATTTTGGATTACTTTATGTGATAGAATCCTCCATCATTTAGTGGGATTACTAATCTCATAGTTGTTTATCAATGGACTAGATCCATTGTATTGATATTTCTATCCCTATGATGCAATGAAAAGGAAATTTTTATACTATAAATGTATTGTCCCAAAGGTAATAATTACCAATGGTGGTCATAAATCCATAATAATGGGGAGGAAGATGAAATAAAACATATGGAATTGAAATATTTTAATGTAACATTCTTTAATAAATATTTTCTTCATGTGAAACCAATTGAAATGAAGAAAATATCCACATCTTAAAGAAACAAGAAGAATAAATTTTTGAAGAGTATGAGGAAACCTTTAAAATACTATCTAGTTATGATATAGATTTTGTATGCAATATAGAATTCAATATTGACCATTTATTTGAAGGAAAAAATCCAAGTCTTAGAAGTGAATTGGTTCAAATATTTTCCTCATATGATGAAATAGTTTTACCCACCATAAGAATAATGAAATAATTTTATTGATCTTAAATATTTAGGCTGATACAAGGGAAAAATAGGTTTTTTAAACACCAAGGAAAATGGAATGCATGAAAGAAAAATAAGAAAATGAAACAAATACCATCATGTAAAAATTATGGAAAGAAATATTCTAGAAAATTAATGAAGGGAATGTAAGTGTGTTATAAGTTTGGTAATAAGTATCATTTGGATCATTATTATAAGGTAAATAAAGAATAAACTACTATATTTTGGTTCACCTATAAATAAATGGTTAATTATTCAAACCAAGGTCCCAAGTGTCAAGGTAAACTACCAGAAGATGATAAGGGGAGAAGAACAAGATTAAATGATCACTAAAATTGTAGTTTATGTTACCAAATATGCAGTAGAAGGTACTTTAATCATAGCCTCAAATTCAAATAATTATTAATTTAATAAGGGATCCTAACACTATTTTTTATCTTCCATGTTTTCCAAGAAAATTATATATTTCCCTATCACCTTAACAAGGTTGATATGATCCAAAACCCTAAGTAAAAATATCACTATTACAAGGATATGTCAGGAAGATCCCTTTATAACACATAAACATGCCATATTTTTTGAATACATCATTATACCTATGTTTTAATTTTAAATAGTACATATTAATTACTAGATTTCAAAATATGATGAAAAAAATTAATTTTAAGGAGAAGAAAATTCTGATTCACGAGGAAGATATAGAATTAGTTAACTTTAGAGAAGACACTTCATCATATGAGTCATGTCCATATCCACCTCAGCAACAATTCTGAATGAGATTTATGGGGAATAAAAAAAATTATTGATGGAAAAGGTAATAATCAAATTAAATATTCACCTATTGTACTTGAATACATTGATGTATTTCTAGAGGAATTATCTGGACATCCCCTAGAGTGTAAAGTTGAGTTTTAAATTCATTTAATCCCCAATGAAAAAACATTATCAAAGATCCCCTATATAATGGACACTATGGAATTAATGGAATTAAAGTAACAATTAGGGGAGTTAAGTGATAAGATATTTATATTCCCTAGTGTTTAACCTTAGAAAGACCATATTATTTTCATTAAGAGGAATGATAGATCAATGAGGTTATGCATTGATTATAGGGAAATAAATTCTATCACGATAAAGAAAAAGTATATTTTTCCTCACATTAGTGATGTTCTCAATCAAGTCCATAGAGATTAGTATTTTTAAAAGATTTACCTTCATTATTAGTATCATCAATTGTGAGTAAATAAGTAAGACATTCTGAATGGGGTATGGATATTACGAGTTTACAGTAATTTAATTTTTATTGACTAATACACCATAATTTTGTATAGATATAATGAGTAGAGTATTCAAGAAATATCTTAATAATTTTATTGTGGTATTCATTGATGATATCTTTGTGCATTATAATATCTACAAGGACTATAAGAATCACTTGTAGATCATTCTTTAGAATATTCTAAGAAAAGAGTTAAATGGAAAATTTATAATGTTTGAATTACAACATCATGAAATTTCTTTTCTTATCCATATTTTCTTCTATAATGGAATCTAATTTGATAATGTGAAGACAAAGGCATCCATATAATGTCCTACACCAAAAAACATAATTGAGGTATATAGATTGTTTGTTTTTTTAGGCTACAATTTCCGATTTGTTCTAAATTTATCTCAACTAAATAACCCATTAAAAAAGCTTACATGTGAAGAGGATATGTTCATATGGAAAAAGGGAATGTGAATAATGTTTTATGTAATTTAATAGGATATTAGAAAATGATTTTATTTTGACCCCAACTTAAAGAAATTATGAATTTTTAGTATTCAGTGATGCATCAAAGAAGGGACTTAGTTAAGCACTCATGAATAATGATATATTTTTTAGATAATAATCAAGGTGGTTAAAGACTTGTGAGTAGAACTATCCAAATCATGCCATTGAGTTGACAACTGTAATATTTTCTTTGAATATGTGGATCATTATCTCTATGTTAATATATGTGAGATATTCATTGACCATAAGACCACAAAATACATATTTTGAATGAAATATTCAGTATGAGGTATAGGTGATGACTCAAACAACCCAAGGATTGTGATTTTTTAATAAAATATCCTATAGGGAAGGAAAATTAGGTAGCATATGATTTGAGAAGGAATTATCATTAAGTCCTAACCAAAATGGGGATTGAGAGGGATCCAATGTTCATGGATTGTTGACACCCATAATTGTGTACCATAAACTTCTTCATCAAGAATTTGAAGTGTTTGAATCCCATTCAAATACAATTCATAATTACCCTGAGGGATTTTGAAATGGACTGGATTGGGATTCATTTTATAAGGTAATGTTCCTTGACCCGTATTTTATCCTTTTTACTTATATTATTTTTCTGTACAATTATGGATTCCATTCGCAAAAACAATTGTTCGTACAATCTAGCTAACAAGCCAGTTAAACCAAGGGAACATGTGGGAGGCCCCTCAACCACACCCCAGGTGCCAAACAACTAGCCAGCTGGGTGATAGTGTTTATGGGAGAGTATAAAACCCATAATGGGTGTGCACATAGAATATGAATGTGTTCCTAGGAGGGCCATGAAATGGGTACGAGTAGCCTATGAGGTCATGGTTATATGTGTTGTGGGTGCCGACCCCAATTCCAACACGATAGTTTTCTTCTAAAGAATCATTTATTAAGCATAACCCATCCATTTGAAAAATTGATATGGGACAAGAGGTTTTTCATGGCACTGTTTCTCTATAAAAATGTTAATAAAAAATAGATATAGCCTGATCAAGATGATCCTGACCAGCTGATCATATCACATGATCATCTTCAACTCAAACTCAAAGACTACACTCATAGAACTGCTAGTTTGATAACATGATCCACACCCAGTACTTGATCGAAATTGGCACTCGACGACCACTATGTAACGCTTCTATGATGACCAAACTGGGATGAAGGATCTATTATCGATATACCAAAGCTATGGATGTGACATTATTTCAAATGAATGAAGTATTTTGAAGAAAATATATGCTGTAACATGAAGTTGATCAAGTCATTTCTTGAGGCCATTGAAAGATTCATAATGGATCATTAGATAGAATAGAGAAAATCAACAATCCATCATAGAAACATACAAAATTTTATAGAGACATGATGATGATCCCCAGTGAAATCACATAAGCATTATACTTTATTTCATTAAGCACTCACTTGATGAACTATGAATCACAAAAATCATGTATCCACAACCATGATAACCAGGACATCATGTCTTTAATAGGGTCATAAAATTCAATTGTTGACCTTCATTGGGATTACTATACGCAAGTTCAGGAAACATGATATATTTTGAAGTATTTGATACTACCAAAGGGATGATTACATGAACAACCAAAATCCATGATGCTTGAAAACCTTATGATACATATCAAGGACCATGAGATCAAGGGATTAGGCTCATTAAAAAAAATTTAGACACCAATAAGGCTTCAAATAAACAAGAATTTATCTTTTCATCATAAGATCATATCATTATCCACATAATTGTGGGAAGTTAGATGAAGGCTGATCACAAGATCCTAAATTTCCATCATATGAAGGTAGTCCGATCATGTGATTACTTGGAATCTGTTAGGTATTCCATATTGGAACCCCTTGTTGAGTCGTATGATGTGGATCATTCTATGCCACCCATCACCTCAAACAGATGCTCACGACTTGCACATCATGAAAAACAACACCACCCTCGGCCACCAATGCCTATATAAACTGCTATTCCCATAAAAACACACACATGTGAGGGATATGTAGGTGAGAAAATGGAGTGGAAAATAATGAAGAAGAAAAATGGAGAAGTGGGATTCCACATTGACAGGATACCTCTAGGTAATCGTGACAATCCCATTATGAGAACCCACCATGGGATGCCATTGAAAAATCCATATCTCGATCACCTTAATATCAAATGATAACATGAAAAAATTAACAGCATATGAATACTATGATTATGCGATGCATACATATGGAATAGGCATGTAAATACTTATCATGGTACACTAACATGACGTTACCTTGTGGGTACTTTACCATGAAACATTAACACCCGTGGACATGAACTCCTCCATGAAAATCCTAGGACGTGGGACCATGAAATGAACCCTAAAACACAAATCCCATCTTCCATGAAAAACTCTATCCATGAATGTGACTCTAATATATATCCCCCTTCATATGTTAACAGAACCCCTCACAAGACCCCATTAACATGATGCGATCACATGAGTAGTTAAACATCATGAGACACTATCATGTGGGAACCCCTTAACATGTATGCGGACCTACACATGTCTAAAATGACATGGAATGCTCTTGCATACCCTGATTGCACAATTTGTACACCTTCCGACATGATCCCTTGTCATGTAAAGAGTGATTAGTAGGTGACCTTAACGTGGATGTGAACATGTGGGAATTCCCTCCTTTCTCCCTGAAAACCCTCATATATGCACTCTTTGTCATGTGAACACTCATGGAAATGTTTAAAATACCCAATCACGTGACTCTCTTAATGTCATGTGATCCCATGACTCACTGGTCTCATGACACCCTCATACATCCTCAGGAAAGCTAGGTTGATCCTATAAATACAGCCATAACAAGTTATCTTGATCATTAAAAAGGCCTCGAACTTGTCTGATTCGATCATGGAAAACAACCTAGACATATTATCTCTAATCATTCAAATCACATTGTATATGTGTTATTTGATCATGAAAAACACCCAAGACATGTTAGATATAATCATATTAATAACCCTAGAGATGTCTTTTTAGATCATGATAACTACCCAAGACATGTCATCTTCGATCATATAAAGAACCTTGGTCATATCATCTTTGATCATACGAAGCACCTGAGACATGTCAGGAATACACCCTTGGATGCTTCTACCATGTCAGGAAGATGTTTAAGACATGTTAGAAAGATAATCCAAATATGTCTAGAAGACACCCTTGGATATGTTAGTACTTGTCAGGAGGACATCCATAGACCTGTCCGGACATACTACAAAGAATCACCAGGGCATGTCAACCCTGTCCAGAAGTAACACATGGAAATACATCATAAAAAATTATAGAAATAAACATCCAGAATGGTAACCCATATATAAGGTGAGTGTTCTTAATGGGTTAGGTTTATGAAATCATGTGACCCTATTTGTGTCATGATCTTAGACGGGACCTTCGTGTCATACCAAACATATTTGAGACAACTTTCATGGTCAAAATATCTCTTTATATTACATAAAATAGGGAATTAATATGATACATGGAAATACATGATGGAATAAGTCCATAACTATCCTAAACCTCTGGGATAATAATAAATTCTCTAAGTATAAAAACCCATTCTGACCCACCTGTGGGTTAGGGGAGAATGAACCGTGCGTAATCAGATTTGTATTCAAAGAGGATACATAGGATTTTTTATTATGTTCAGATCTATAAACCATATCCTCCATGAGATGGGTAATCATACCTCAATATGGGAACCTATAATATGTAATCCTCATAAAAATTTTCTATCATGTGATGGGTCCAATCTTCCACTATATATTGTTTCTCAAAAAGAGAAACAACTCATGTGGGATTAGAGAATGACAATGACTATACCAATAGAATAACAAGGATTCCACCCATGTGAGACCTTTATTGGGATATAATACTGATTACATATAATCTCAACTCACATGGTTATACCCCTGATGCGGCAATTCAGAGACACATTATATTCATAAGTCATACTCAAGGACTTTGTTGAGGAATATTTTATTATGAAGAAGACCATAACCTAAACTACATGTACTATGAGTTAAGTATAAATAGGATATGTAGGATACCTTTTCATGGATCAAGCACTATATTAAACTCCTTACTATATGATGTCAAAATTCATGGAAAATTCCTATCATACAACCATAAATTCCGTCATACCAACTAAATGGGTTTTTATTCTTATTATCATAGGATACATTAGACGTCTCATAGATGTTTGATCCCATATTTAAGACACAACTTCTTCTCTATATAGAAATAAAATCCAAAGATACCTAACATGGATAGAAACCAAATCATCATAAATTAAGAAGATAATGATAGAGAAACTATGACACACAAAGTAGTTCCTCTCAAAAAATGGTTTTAATCATGACATTAGAACAGGTATAACTGGTCCCATATCATGGTTTGAGAAGGATTTTGTGAACATATATTAAATCTATAAGAGAGTCCTATAATATTAAACAATTCCCCCTAAAATGTTTTTATGATCCCAACCCTCCATCCCCTCGACCAATGTGAGTTCATAAGCATCCTTGGTTTTGAAACCTCAATTTACTATCTACCTTTGGAAAGATGGTTCATACCTTTTTATATACGTGGGAAATGTTTTTGAGTTTATGTTAAACAAAAACATGGTAAACATAAGGTAGAAGATTGTGAAGCTACCATGTATCACCCATGTAAGTGTGTTAGGAGAAAACATCCACAATTATTTGGGGAAACAAAATGGTGAACCTAACATGAAATTATTTACCTATGTCATCCCTTTCATGGGATAAAAATGATAGTAAACCCTTTTTATGTAGGGAAATTGTTTTTGTGTTTTTTGACAAAAAATGGTGATCCTAATGTCAAATTATTTAACTATATGATCCCTTTCATAGATAAAATTGGATAGACTACCCTGTTCCTATCAATCCATTTTTTCCATGTTTTTCAAGAAAAAATATGACAAAATTGATGTGAAATATTTTAATTGTGATAAAACTTTTGTAAAAATAAGGGAAAACCTACCTATCCTTTAACTGTGAAAGTAATTGATCAACCATGTATTCTTATATGTGATGCTACACTGATAAAGTGTCTTGTTTCCTCTTCAAGAATAACTGATTCCTTAGAATCCAAATCATGTGATAAAACTTTCCAACAGATCCTGAGTTAGATTGAAAAGTGGGTAATGCCTATATATTAACTTAAGCTAGTGTGAACAACCTGCTGAGACACCAATCATATGGATTTTCGAACATCAAAGCCTTGTACCGGAGGCCTCGACATATGTTGTCACCAAAAAAACACTTCCAGTGCCAGTTGGTGAACAAATTGGTCTGGGAGTACCATGTTAATGGTTCCATACTAACTTTTGAAGAAACTCATGAAATCCTATAGAGGATGAATTCCCACTGACCGCTTTTCCCATGATAAGATTTTTAAGAGGAAGTGTTCTCTGTTTCAACATTCTACCACTTCAGGAGATGATCCTACGAAAAACAAAACACATAGCTTCCGTACCTAAAGGAGGTATATTAGGAAAATCACAATGTCAACTCAACCACTCAAGAGATTCCTATGAGGGACCTCATCCATTCTGGTCATCGTCATTGACATATGACCTTAATTCCACAAGGAGATGTTGAGGAAGTTGTGACCATCTCTACCATACAAATTAGGGAAACTGAAAGGAGAGACCTCTAAGGGTATCTAAAAAATGGAACTAAAGAGAAGACATATATCCCTATTATTATCAATATATCTAAGTCCCACAAATGTATACTAACAAATAATATGAATAATTACAATATCATTACTAGACAAGAGCCAATGACTTCATAAAAAATAGCCTTGGTGACTGTGGAATCATAAGAAGAACCATATGTTATAGGTTTATGTAATTTTTTGTCATATTTTAACTCGATATCATCTTCAATATGGGAACTGACAACCCAAATGGTAATATGGGTGTTGACCCACAAAATGATACAACATGCACCAAACCACCAAATGGTACAGTAGAAACCATCCCAGAAAACAACATATCAGGCACTATCCCATCAAAATAGATACTCCATTAGAGGAGAACACTATCCCAATTATGTATTCATCAATATAATATCAACTAAATATCAGGATTTAAGAATAGATATAGATTAAAACACTCCTGAAATATATAATCATACCCTCATACAATCATCTGAGTCATAATAGGTTGTCCCACATTCATCATTCAACATTGGTGAAGAAGGGATCAATGGTATCATTCATGCATCTACATAAGGTATTATCAACTATATTTGTATTTAAGAGTTCTATATAAATGGAGCATACTACTAATGGAAAAAATTGATGTAGTCTCTAGGGTCTACCTTGTGGCTCCCATTATCATTCACTCTTTGTACCATTGATAGTGGAAAGGGTGTTGTCATGAATTAATGTAGCCTGCTTTTTAAGGATGTCAAGGTAATTTTTATAGAGGAACATATCATTAGTATAAAACGAGAGACCAAATATATCTTGTAAATTATTGTGGGAATACTCTAGGGATACCTTCTCTAGAATGAAACATCATCATATTCTTATAGAGGCATGCCTTGCAATGAAGTTCGCTATCCCATGGAACTGGGGGAATTATCATATATTCATTCCCTCATCAGGTAAATTATAGACATTATAACACCTCACCGCATCCCATAGGGATGGTGGAATTTTAATATTTTTAGGACCCCATATTATAGGTCTAGGGTAATTTATATATTTCCTATATCTTCATCGGGGGTACTTCATAAACCATATGACCTTATCCATTTCTACAAAGCCTCCAGGGGAGTCAGATTCCTTTAATCAGTGGGAAGTGTATGTATCATCCAAGGATCTCAATGTCTCAGCATCTTCCCCTAATATAATAAATATCAGGGTTCAGTACCCCAAACTCCAAACTCATCCATGTTCCCATGATAATAGAGGTATAGGTAGCCCATAGGAGAAGCAACATGGTTTCCCTTATCATGATGATTGGAAGTTTAAAGTATATTACTTCTAAACAAAACATGTCCTTAGGTACTTTTGACTATGCCATGGAGAATGTTATGAGATAAATCCCTATACCGAGGAAGCTGAGTGAGGTGGGGTTGGTAGTATATGACAATCACTTCCCCTACCAATGATGTATTGAGCACTCATTAGGGAGTTTCTTTTTCATTAAAAATTAGCAAGAGAAGTAGGTTTATAAAGGAGTGATAGATTTAGAGGACCCTATAAATCCTAAAATATTTATAAGAGTTAAAAAATATCCATTAGAAAAGTTTTCCTTTTGAATGGTTACAACATGATATGTTCTAGTTGCATAATAGTAAACTGCATGATATTTTCTAGTCCCATGATGGTAAACTACATGATATGCACTAGTAACATGATATCAAAGATCACAATATATCATATCTGAATGATGTTAAACTTCATGATACTTCATGGTTTCATGATGTTAAAATGAATGATATTTTCTGGTTTCATGAAATTATATTGAACGATAAGTCCTAGTTGTATGATGTTAAACTACATGACCACATCCTAATCACACTATATTAAACTACCCAGAACATCCTTATTGCTTGATGCAAAAATTCACAAAACATGTCCCGATCACTGGATGGTAAACAATGTAGCACCTCACGCTCTAGGATATATCGCCAACATTAAGTGGAAATTATAGTTTCTAGAAGTACCAAAGGTACAATACAATCCATATCCTAGTAATATAAAAAAATTACCAATACCCCTCAGTCACTTGATGAAGGCATTACCCAACATGTCACCTCCCCAAACAATCATATATGGAGATCACATATACGTTATTGAATATGGAAATATGTTGTGTAGAGTGAAAAAGGTCATATCCCCACATTCCCAGAAAAATGCCACCATCATTTTCAGTGGAAACCAGTGAGTGGGATCACATCCCTTATCGCTCAAGAAAATTATTATTTCATATTTATTAAGAAACAATGATGTAGGGATAGATCCACACCCCCATGGATAAAAAACTTCAACATATTTGTTTTTTGAATGAAAAGGATGGTAGTGGGAATAAATCCCCACCTCAATTAAATACATGAACCAATAGACCCTGGTGTTTGAGAGGGTTCATGAACACATTCTTGTACATGACCTACTAAATTTCCAATTCCTTCTAAAAATGAAAAAGGAGGTATTCCAAAAATATTTATCGATGATACATGGACACAATCACATTCCTTTCCAATTATATAGTGATGAACTACAATAAATGTTTTTCTCCACCCGTTTTTTTGAAGAGGATTGATATTGGTTCTCAGAACCCCAATGATACTAGGTAATAAAATGTCGGTGAGAACTCTAGATTGCATAACACCCCTAAAAATCCCTATATAATGATAAAAAATTATTATGTTCTTCACATAAACCTAATTGGGGGGAACAATTTATCCTAATAAGTGATCGTGAACTTAAAACTTCATCAACTCATATCCATGTGATGGTATTCATGTCTGCTAAAGTGGATTCCTAAAAAGTTGATTAAGATAATCCTCAATTTGGATCTCATAATTCCATCAGACCTTAAATAAAAATTTATGATTTCCCTAATATATTCCCTGAAACTTAGGTTATTTAGTCTCCTCCTTCCCCCATTGGCAGCAAAAAAGATAAGAACTTCCTTGAAATCTATTTGGAACGACCTTAGATGTATAAGATGATAATGTCTCTTTCCATGGACTCTCTCAACTCGATAGTAACTGAGATTCCCCCAAATGACCTTCTATGTCTAAAAATGACTCTATTGACTCTGAGATAGAAGAAGAAGAGTAATTCCTCAAGAATTACCCTCTTATATTTGACGAAGGTGTCTCCACCACCATCGATGAGCTTAGGTAGTTGAATATGGGAACAAAGGAATAACTATGACCTACATTTATTAGTGCCTCAATGATTATCAAGGATAAATATGTGTATATTACTTTTCTAAAGAAACACAAATACATTTTTACATGGAATAATATTGATATTTTTAGGCTGAACCCCATTTTGGATTTGAATCACCTTGTCTTACTTGATGACCATAGAGATTTCTAGCAATGAGCCAGGATAAAGCACCCATATCATGTTACTAAGTCTTGGAAATAAGACTTTTATCTAAACAATGTCCCAATTCCTAGTCTCATGATGTTAGAATAGATTATACATCCTAGTAACATGATGTGAAGCTACATGATACATACTACTCACATGGCATTGAACTACATGATATATCATAGTTACATGATGTTAAACTTCATGATATATCCTAGTTGCATGATGTTAAACTACATGAACTATCCTAGATGCATGACATTAAAATTAATTATACACCCTAGTTTCATGACGTTAAACTACATTATATGTCATAATCACAGGATGTTAAAATACATAACAAGTCCATGAATCCATAATTCAAACAAAAGTACACAAATTTTCCTTACCGTATGACACTAAACTAAACAGAAGATGTCCTTACCACATGATGATAAACTGAAAAAAATATTTCTCACTGAATGATGTTATACTACATAGAACATGTTCTTACAACATGTTGATAAACTTCACATAAATCATCCTTACCACATGATGTTAAACTAAATAGTAAAATTCCTACCAGTAGGAATTTAAACTCAACTATCTCTTAAGTCTAGGAACAAAGACTATAAAATGAACAACATATTTTATCCTTACCACATGACATTAAACTACATGAGATTCATCCTCATCACATGATGTTAAACTACATGTAATATGCCCTTACCATATGATGTTAAAATTCATGGGAAACATCCCTTTATGGAGGGATCATTGCACATGAGATGGATTTGTTTGAAATCAATATGAAGTACTCAGTCCCTAAGTGTGATCTAGACCAATGTAGGGAATCTCCCCACTCAAGAACTATGTGTGGATTAATTCCTTATATCATAGGATATGTGGTGATGTACAAATCCCAAATCCAAGGTCCAATATCAGTATAAATGGAAAAATCCCCCCTATACCTATGGGCCAGACCTAAGTAGAGAGTTTTTATTTCAGGAACTATGTGTCATTTGATTCTCATCTAAAATAGATATTTAGTTACACCTAGATCATATATATATATAAGACCATCCATCACATGATAAAAAGTATCCCTATCCTTTCTATTAATTTCCTTAGTGTGGTGGAAGAATCCTTTTCCCTTCCTTGTTTATCTAACCCAAAATAGATCACATGGGATTATGAATTTTGGTAAGGATATACCTCTATTATTGACATTAATTACATTATGTATGGTATATCATGGACCTGGATGCAAGAAATTAAAAGAAACACGAAAAATCCTTACTGCATAGACTTAAAATATATGGTTAATGTCTCTTTAATTCCATAAAAGGTAACATTAATATGGAATTTTTCAAATAGGACCATTAAACATAATGTTAGTCTTCCAAAAAACATATAATTAAGAACTGCATATGGCTTGATTCCTACCATCAATGTATATGTTGTGACACCTAGATCTCAAATACTGGGTCCAACCACAATATCAATAGAAAATAATCCCCCCTATGTATTTGGTCCTACCGATGTGAAGAGTTCTCAATTCAATAACTATGTTTGTCTTGATTCATATAACTCTAGGATATGTAGTGATGCTTGGATCTATATTCTTAGGTAGAACAACAATACATATGGAAAAAAAATCCCCTTCTCTATATGGGTTAAACCTACATGAAATGTTTTCCATTCAATAACAACATGTGGCTTGATTCATAATATTGTAGGATACGTCTTGATACCCAAATCTATAATCCTAGGTCCAGCCACAACATAAATTAAAAATATTACTCTCTTTGTGTATGGGTCAGACTTGTATGGACAGTTCTCTGTAGATGAAATTTGTGCGGCTTGATTCCTATTACTATAGGTTACATAGTTATACCTGGATCCCCAATCTTGGGTCCAACCATAACATATATAATGATAAAAATACACCCATCCCTATATATGGGCTGAACCTATAGATGAAATTATCTAATAAATACATGTGTTTGTATTCCTAACATTAAAAGATATGTAGCAATACTCGGATCCCCCATTTTAGGCCAAACACAGGGTTTCCATCACCCCTAATAATGCTCATTCATGAGGGTCAGATCCGTGTAAAGATTCTAGTCCATAGTGAATTGTGAACAACTCCACATATTCCTAAAAAAATACCATCATACTGCTTAATCAACATACTAGTTATCCATTGTCTCTCAATCCAGTAATGGGTTATGTGATCTTTTGGAACCTGTAAATCCACTCTCGCCGATGAAATCGAGATACACATTGGATATAGTGTAGGATCTTAGTCACATAAAGTTAAACTACACAACCATTTACTATTCGTATGATGTTAAATTTCATGACATTGTCTTAGTCAAATAAAATTAAATTTCATGAAAACATCATAGTTAGAAGATTATAAAATTCATGACATATGGTCCATCCTATAAGACCTAAAATTTCATAGATCGGGCCGTCCAATCCATTAATTTATGCTAGGGGTGAATTGATATCCATTATACTATAATGAAGTATGGAAATTACTTATCCCTTCATGCAATCCCTATCTACATAGAGGACCCATTATCCATCCATGATGTTGGGACACACTGAGGGAAAAAGAAGAAATGCCCCTAATCCCTGTATATGAGTTAGATCTATGTAGTGGGATTACCTTAAAGGTGTTGATTATGGAATTATTCATTTACATACAACATGAATAGGGAAACCTAGGGAATACCAACCATAAAATTATCATATACCTCTATTTAAAGAAGTCTATGCAAAACATATTCATTTTACCTATATATAAGTCAAATATACGTATGTATTACTTGTGCATGAGAGAAATATGTGAAAAAAGGTCTCTGTTAAATGGATACCCATAAATAATCCTATTCATGGATAAAATGTGCTTCAAATACCTAAATTACATCGACCAGTGAAAAGCATCCCCGGGGACAACATGAAAATTTTTACATCAGTTCCTACATCATTACTACATAATGTTAAATTGTATGGAAAACCTCCTTATCTCATGATATTAAAACTATATGAAAAATAAATCCCCACTACATGATGTTAAAGTGTAAAGATCATCACCCATAATCATTCCTTATCAATGTACTAGAAGAGAATAACCCCAGTCAACTAGATTTTGGGGTTCTTCCTTCATTTTTTAAGCACCTCAAACAATAAATCACACTTCATTCCATTATCACCTCGTGTTGCCGAAAACAATTCATAGTGCCTATAAACGAGGAAATATCTCTCTATTTGACCACTATAGTCTTGGATCTACAAAAGGGATTTATACCCAAAACATGAGGCATAATATCCCTATATAAAGGGATTTCTGATCCTTGTGAGTCTTGACATTATCATAGTGGATCCCATTACATTAGAGTGATTGATGATCATTTTTATCATTATTGTATTATATCATTACTCATGACCCAAGAATGTTGGACATGATGTAAAAAATTTTCATCCCCCATTCAAAAGGATATTGGAGTATAATTGATCTTGGTTATCCTAATTAGGAAATTATGTAACATTAACCTCATAAAAGGTCCACATGCATCATGAACTTAAACACATACACTTTGGTCCAAGCTGCACAACCATACACTTTATCATTTGATAGTCCAAATCAGACAACCCTAAAAACACCAGTGAGAGGTACATAAAATCTATCTAGATGAAGACCCAAAAAGGAAGACATAAGAAAAAGATAATTCTATAATTATTTTACTCTTATTATCTATAGTTAATAAAGAAGTTAGAGAATAAATAAAAAATTCATAAAGATCATAGTGCCCACTTTGTAGCTTTAGTAAAAGCTGAGTCATGATCACTGGTCCCCTTGGTCTAGTAAATGTTTAGAGTAATGATTTATCACATCTCCTCACCTTGGTAAATTTTTCATTAGGAATAGAAACAAATTTTGGGGTGGTCAAACCATTATTTATTATTATATTTTCCACTAACCGCCTTTATGTATATGAATAATGAGCTAACACAACCAATTCCTCGAGTTTGTATCCTTCTATTGAAAACTTATGGACCTAGGATCTCTTTATCCAGGATCCTCCCTATAGTAAACTGATAACAGGCAATGGATAGTCCAAAAGGACCCCACTAGTATTCATTAGAGAATTTCACCTGCCGAAGAACTTATGCTAAGAGGATGTTTGTTCATATATTTCCCCCATAAATCTTGAAGTTATTGTCCTGACCACATGGAATATGGGATTCGATCATTATAAATGGATGACCTGTTCCCTATAGTTTCCTCCTTAGGTTTACTCATGCATTCCTAGATCATGATTTATAATCCCCATAACCTGACTATTTAAGATAAATCCTTAACTTTAAGTCGTCGGGTATTGTACCCTTTCTCAAAGCGTGAATTAGACAATCCATTCTTTAGAAGTTTTTATTCCAATTCACTTGGGAATCATAGTGAATTCTAGGACACCTATCTTGGATCGATCCAAAAATCCTTTTACCTAACAATTATTTTCTTTCATGAAATGTCTAATTACTCTATAATTTAGATTATCTATGCATGAATCCAATTTTATTCCAATTGGAAGCCACAATTCATTGAAAAGATTACCCATCTTGGAAATGTATAGGATATCCATTTCAACAACTCAGATTCAATGAGAAGAGAATCTTTTTTTGGTGGTTCTTTGAGGCCCCCAGATATTCAAGAACATGAAAAATTGATCTATGTTTACCTTATAATTGAAATCATTTCAATATTATTGAATCCAATTTTAGGGTGTATTTTTTGTCACTCATAATTTTGTACCATACACTTTTCCATTAGTATTTTAAAGAGTTTTATTTCCATGAAAATTCAATTCATAATTTTAATAGAAGAGGTAGAAATGGTTTTTATTGGGATATATTTTATAAGGGAATGTACTCTGTACATTATTATACCCTTTTTACATAGATTATTTTTTTAATTATTTATGGATTCCCTTAGGCAAAATAAATTGGCTAGCCAAGCTATCCAGCATGCCCTCTCATTAAGGGAACACGTGTGAGTCACCTAAACCAAGCCTCAGAAGTTAAACAACTAGGTAGTTTATTAATAATGTGCGTGGGTGAGTATATCTCTTGTAATGGGAATTCACATAGAACATTCATCTTTTCTAAGGATGGGATTTAAATGGGAGGGTGTGGCCTATGAGGGATTGGGTGAGAAATTTTTGGGTGCTGATCCCACTACTGGCTTGATAGATTTATGTTCTGGAATAATTTACTATGTGGAAACCATCCATATGAAAAATTGGTGTTGGATGAGAGGTTTCTTATAACACTGTTTCTCTATAAAAATATTTGGATAAAATAGAAGATGCCCGATCAAGCCAATCCCAATCATCTAATTTCCTCATGTGATCATCTTCAATATACTACTTGCACACCATACTCCTAGCACTACTCATTAAAAAACATGACAAAAACCCGATGCTCACTTTTCTACAGCTCCTTAAGAACACAATTCTATCCTTCTCCAATAATCACACATGGATGATGGAAACATACTCAATAACCCAGATCCATTCATGTGAATTCAGTTTTCTTGTATTCCTTCTTTTGAGGAAAATATAAGCTTACACATGAAGCAGATCAATCCATCATGTGAGGACATCATAGGATGTGTAATGGATCATGTGATCAATTAGAGATAATCAACAACCCTTTAAAAGAAGTTATGATGTTGTATAGAGACATTCCAATGGTCACCAAAGAAATTGTATGAACACCATGCACTATCACCTGAAGCACTAGAATGATGTACTAGGGATCACATGAATCACATATCCAAAACCTTGTTCACCGAGCCATCACGTCTTCAATAGGGCCATCAAATTCAACCTTAGGCCAACTAGGGTCTTTCTTTTTGAAATTTCAAGACACCATGCTATATTCTTAAGGATTTGATACTAGCAAAGGGATGATTTCATGAAAAACCGCCATGTGAGCCACTTTAAACCATTTTGAGATATATCAATGATAATGAGATCAAGGGATGACACTCTTGCAAAGACATTTAGACATCACCAAGGTTACACATATATAAGAATGTATCTTTTCATAATAAGAGCCTCCCATCATTCACAATATCATATAAAGAGGGATGAAGACCAATCATGAAAGTTTGTAGTGTCATCACATGTATGTAGGATGATCATGCGATTCCCTTGGAGACGATCATGTGAATCCTAAAGAGATTTCAAGCATTCCATCATGAAAATACATCTTATTATTGTGTAATGTTAATCATGTGAGGCCACCCAATACCTAAATCCAGTTCACATGACATGAACACTATAAAAAAATTCACCACCCTCAGCCTCCTCCACCCACACAAACCCCTTCTCCCTTAAAATGCAAATATATGAGGTAGATAAGATGAAGAGAAGATAGAGAGGAAAGTGAATAAGAAGAGTAATAGAGAAATAAGTTTTCATTTTCAAAGGATACCTCTAGGTAACCGCAATACTCTCATTGTGAGAACCCACTGCATGATGACATCAGGAGAATCCCCTGTATGATCTCCTTAAGATCACATAATCACTTGAAAAAATTAACATCATGAAAACCCTACGATTATGATAAGAATCCATGCAGCTTAGGCATGTGATTTTTTATAATGTGGAACTTAAATGAAGTTCCCACGATGGTCCTTGGTCATGCACTACTAAAACTCATGGACATGAAATCCTCTATTAAAATAATAGGGTTCACGAACAAGACATGAACCCACAAACATGCATCCCATATTCCAGGAAAACCCTTATCTATGTATGCAGCTCCAATTTATAACCCCCACACTTGTTCACATACCCCCTCACAGGACCCCATTGAGGCCACATGATCAAATTAGTTGTTAAACAATATGAAACACTATTGTGTGGGAATGCTTTGAAATATATATAAGAAAAAAATCTACAATGACATGGAGTGCCATTGTAGATCCTAAAACATGAAAATAGAACACTTGTGGATATGAGCCCTTGTAATTCCAACAATATTTTGAAGGAGGCTTTAACATTTGTTTGAACATGAGGATATTCCCTCCTATTACCATGAAAACCCTCAAATGTGTTATAATTTTCAATTGTATGATGATGAACATGTTCACGAGACCCCAACACATGACTCTCTTATGGTCATGGGATCAGATGACTAAATGGTCTCATGATTCCCTTATGTGACATTGGAAAAGTCTAGTTGATCATGAAAAGAAATCCTAGAAATGTCATATTTATGTTGCATAAGGCCCTCTATGTGTCTGCTTTGATTATGAGAAACACCATGGACATGTCATATTTGATCATATGATGTTCCCAAGAAATGTATGATTTAATCACATGAAACACCTTTGAAAGGCCATATTTGATCATAAGAAGTGCCATGTATATTTATACTTAGATGATGTGAAACACCATGTACATTTCATCTTTGATCCTATAAAACACCATGGAAATGTAAGCTTTGATCATGTGAAGCACTTGATACCTATCAGAAAGACACCCTTGGATGTTTATTCCTTGTCATAAAGACATTCATGACATTTCAGAGAGATAATAAGTACATGTTAGGTAGAAACCCTTGTAAATTTCAATACATGTTTGGAGGATACCCTTGTACATGTCTGGACATGTCAGGTAGACACCCTATGACATGTAGACCTTATCTAGATGGAACACTTAGACATACACCATGAAAAATCATAGCCATGAACCTTCATCCACGTAAACCCTTGATAAGGGGAGAGTCATTAATGGGTTAGGGTAACACAGTCATGCAACCCCATTTGTCTAATGCTCTCAGACGCACCCTCCATGTCATACCAAGCCTATTCGACAACCCATTCATGATTATAATCTCTGTTTATTTTCTATATGATAGATGATTAATTTGAAACATGAGTATCTACCTAGGTATATGACCCTAATTATCCTAAAACTTTGGGATAACAATAATGTATCAGAGTGTAATCACACATCCCGAACCATTAGTGGGTTTGGGGAGACTAAAATTCAAGTACTCTTATTCATATCCAGACTTGATATGTAAGGTTCCTTTATAACACCCAAGATCCATACCAAATCCACCAGAAGTCTGGTAAACATACCTGTCTATGGTAAAATTTAATGTGTAATCTATGTACAAATTTTCTCTCATGTGATGTGTCCAATCTTATAATATCCCTTATTTATCACATTGCACATGAGTCACAAGGTCTAAGAGATTAGATATGATTTTACTAATTGTATGATTAGGATTCACCATGTGTGTGACGTTCATTGTGAGGTATTCTTGATGACATATCTTCCTCACTCATGGGGCCATACTCCAAATGAGGTAATTCAGGGTAGCCTTTTATGCGTAAGTCCTTCCCAAGGCCTCTATTTTCACACCTTTTACAATGCATACAATTGTAACCTAAACTATGTAGATCCTCATTCCCGTCAAAATAGAATATTTAGGTAATACTCATGGATTAAGAACTATATTAAATTCCTTATCGAATGATGTTAAACTGCATTGTACAGTACTATTATATGACCTTAAACTATTTCAAACGAAGTACATGGGGTTTGATTCCTATTATCATATGATACATATGGAGTCTTGTAGAGGATAAATCCCACCTAAAAGGCACAAAATGATACCTTAGATTATAATAATATCCACATAGCCCCATCGTGGATATAAACTAAATCATCACATATGAACAGGTGAATGACAAAGAACCTATGGTACTCATAGTTGTTCCTATAAACACATGGATTTAATAAATTCTTTAACACAAGGGTAACCAGTCTATTATAAGGGCCTGGAAAGTTTTTAATGGGAATATATTAAATATATATGAGAGTCCTGTAATAGAAAATAATTCACTCTAAAAGGGTGGGATGTGCCCGGCCTCCCATCCTCTCAACCAATGCATGTTCTGAAGAATCATCAGGTTTGAAGCCACAGTTGACCACCAAATTTTAGAAAGATAGTTATTTTCTTTTAATGAATGTGGGAACCATTATGAGTTTATATTAAAGAAATTTTTTTTAAACCTTACCCAAACTATTGTGTAACCACCCTTGATCACCCACAACTGAGCATCACACTAAACCATCAACAATATGTTAGGGAATCATGGATATATTAAGGATGTACATGAGTATTATTAAATAATAGGATATATTAATCCTTGTTCAAAATATTTCAAATCCTCATTTAAAAAAAATAAAAAAATTTACCAATCTTATTATTGGAATTTTCAGAATAAAATTAAAACCATGAATAACGGGAAATCCACAGACTTAGTTTATGAATATGAAAATTTGAAATTTAGAAAAAGAATATGTGTTCCCTCTATACCTGAGAGAAAATGTACTTTTTAGATGATGCAATCGTCTTGAATTTACCTATATAACATTCTAGATCCATATGTATAAGGATTTGAGGGAACATTTTTGGTGGGATAGGATGAAGAATGAATTTTTATATCTTCTATCAAGATTCATGGTTTTACAATAGGTGATGGATGAAAGAAAACATCCTAGAGGATTCATGAAACCTATTCCTATTCTTATGTGGAAATGAGATGACATTACTATGGAATTTTTCACTAGATAACCAAATACACCTATATGGAATGATGTAATATGGGTAACAGTTGGTCACTATACAAAATTTGTTCATTTTATTACTAGAAGAGAAGATTTATCTCTTGAGTACCTCGCAAGAAAATATACTATTTAAGTTTTAATAATTTATGATAAAACTATTTTGGTTATGTTTGATCATGATCCCCATTTTACATCAAAATCTTAGAGGTTACTTCAGAAGGCTCTTGATAATATGCTTTATTTCTTCAACACCTACCATCCTCAAACTGATGAACATTACAAAGGGATTAAAACATTGAAATTTTTTTAGGTAATGATCCCTTGACATTAAAGGTTTATGGGAGAATTATTTTACTTTGTTATAGTTTTCCTATAATAATAATTTCCATTTTAGTATTCAAATGGTGTTGTATGAAGCATTATATGGTAAGAGATTTCATACTCCAAATTGTTGGGATGATGTGATTGAATGAAAACTTATAGGACAAATTTTTTTTGATAAGATAATGAAAAAGGTAAGGACTATTCAGACTCACATTAAATAATCACAAATAAAAAATAGTAATGCTTACAACTGAAAGAAAAATTCGTAATTTTTAGTGTGAAATAATGTTTTCTTGAATTTATCTCAACAGAATGGTGTTATAAGGTTCACCAAGAAAGGAAAAATGAGCACCAGATAAATAATAAATTTCAAAATTATGGAGTGAATTGAATTTGGGAATTACTTTTTGGCCATGACACAATTTTTTTAATATATAATTATCTAGGAAGTACATGGAAGTCCCGATGCATGTGCTAACCTACGAAAAAAAGAATTATAACTTGATCTATCTTACTATGAATATTCTATCTAGAATATTGAAACTAGAGTAAAAGCATTGAGGAATTGAATTAATTTACTAGTAAATTCACTTTAGAGAATTTACTAAACAGAGGAACTAATGTGGGATTCATAGGATTTTATAAATAAGAACATCCCTAATTTGTTTAGAAGGTAAAATCCATGAATATTTGAGGGATCGATTTTTTTGTAGAAGAGAAGAATGTGAAAAATGAAGTTAAATTAAAGTAGCTGAAAATTTAATTTTAATAAAACTATAATAAAATTTACATTTTAATATTTTATGGAAGAGAAATTTTAATTTTATAGGATGAATATCTATTTTTAACTTAGTTAGTAAATTAAATACAAGAATGAGTTTTTAAAAATTCAACTAGAAATAATATTTTATGAAAAATTGAAAATTTACTATTTAAATATTCTTAAATTTTTATAACAATGTATTATAATATTTATAATTTTAAATTTATAATCAATAAATTTTATTGAAATAAATATTAGATCATTTGGAGGTAAAAGGGATATTTGTTTTCAAAAAATTGTTTTTAAAGGGAATAATGTATTCCAATTTTAAATAATTAAAAAAATATTTAATAATGAAAAAATTAAATGAAATTTTATACTACATATATAAATATGTATATTTAAATCTATACAATTATTATTCATAGTCATGTAGTTAATATAAGTTCATATTTTTTTTGAAAAATGCATTTATTGAAAAATCATTTTTCAGAACGATTTGCATGTTTTTTTAAAATATGTTCAAAAAAGTTTGTGACTTGAATGTTATAAAATGGATTCAATATTGCTAATAATAAAAATTAATATTTTTTAATAATATCAACATAATTTTTGGTCACAATCAATAGTAAAAACTAAAAAAATTAATTACCACAGTTATGTTTAAAACTTGGGTTTTCACATCACATATGCTTATGTTAAAAACAATTTTACACACACATTGGATGCTTATTTGATATGTTGGATTTCATATTTTTAATGAGGGTGTAAAAATTAACTAATAAGGATCATTTTATTTTTAGGCTAAAGGATAAATTACATAAGGTAAAAAAATTAGTTACCATGGAAAAAAATCAAATGGTAAAAGTAAGTAACTTTCGAATTAATGGAAATAATATATAAAAAACATGTTTTTTAGTGATGGAGTTGTGTAATGACCTTATCTTTCATACACCCCATTATTTATAAATTTTTTACTAACACAGTATGAGAGTTACTTCTAATTCTTCAATCGTTTTTGTTATTTACAAAAAAAACACTTCTTCTCAATTATAAAAGGGAACCCCCATATCTCACTTATTGACACCTATAAATTCATGTATCTCAATAAATACCTACCAAAATCTCCCAAAAAAAACCATATACACAATATTTATCCACTATTCTTCCCAAAATACTAACCCAAGGGTCCTTAATAGGATATCTAAAAGAGTATCTTCCAAGAGAATGTAATGTTTATCACTAAGATATTTCTTTTAACATCTTATTTTACTACATCAAATTATGTATAAAAAATTAAAATATAATAAAAACATTTTATACCATATAAAAATATATTATTATATTGATTTAATAACGTTTTTCTACCTCATTCTTCCTCAAATGGGAAAAAATCCATCATTCATGTGTACAATTGACTACTGTCTTGTGAACTGATGCAGTTGTTTTCCATCACAGAGACACATGGATAATAGTAATGATATAAAGAATATATATAAATATATATGATAAATAGGACATAATATTAATTTATCATATAAATAATTACCCTTTAAACCATTAATAAAATGATATTGTTCCTCATGCATACGCACAACCTACCCTCTCTATAAAGCGATGTGATTCATTTTCCATGTACCAATTTAAGGAATGATTATAACCATGTATATAATGAATAAATGTGAAAATTATAAAATTTACATCATTCTAGATATTATTTTTCTATATCTTATTCACAAGAATTATAACTTCTATAAATTTTTTTTCAGGATATAATTAAGTGGTTAACATCCGAAATAATGGTAATATTGAAATACCATTAAACAGTTGGTAAGATTCTATAATAGTATCATATATGATATTAAAAGTATGAATATTTTTATGTAATTAATTAATAACATGTTTAAAACCATTATACATTATGTTAAATCATGTTCAACAAATGGAAAATGTGAGGTAGGACATTTCATCACAATTTAAACTCTAATGAGTCATATTTGTTATTATGCATGTATTCACTTTTACGTGGTTCATATAATATCAATTTTATATATTTAACATCAATACCTATTTATTAATTATGATTAATGTTTCAATTTTAGCCTATTATTTCTATGGGTTACAATATAAAAGTTACCAAAGTGGTGACAATGTCTTCTACAATTGTACTTTATTTTGGGATTGCCTTTATTTTCATTGAAGGAATATTATTATTTATTTTTCATAAACCCTAATAATATTATAATCCATGAGAAATTTAATAAGTATGAATATTTTATTATAAATTTTCCTCTCTTTGGTACTCGAATCAAGAAAATAAATGTATAAAAGATAAACCGATTTTATCTATATTTAATTGGATATATTTACCTTACATGTTAATGTTTCTCAAAATTGTATTGAAAAAGTAATTTTATTTACTCAAATGACTTTTTAAATACATTTTATGTTATCCTTGAATTATAAGAAATTATTTTAAATTAATCATTATAATGTTTTTTGACAGTTATCTTTTTAAATTTATTTACAAAAACTCAAAAGGAATGATTTTTAATTTATATAGAGAGGACATACGTCTCCATAATCATAACCATTTTATGAAATTAAGATTCATATAAACATTTAAAATTGTTTTAAAAATAAAATATTTTATGAAAAATTAATTTAATATTTGACTTCCAATCCATTTATTCTTCTAAAGGGAATGATTTTATTATGAAACTTATATTCATGATGAACTGATTATGATCTATTGTATCTTATTAATTTTATATTTGTTAATTTTCTCTTGAAATGCTAAATTTTCTACGATCATTTAAAAGTTAAATTCCGTTGCATATCTATATTCTTTATTTGGGATAATTTTATTTCTTAAATAGAATATCATTTTTACATTTGTGGTTTTACTTCAAAAGTTATTTTATTGACTAGAGAAATATTTATTTCTCCTATTATCTATTCAATACATACTTTTATTGATATAGAATAATTTTTATGAATTTAATTTCTCATTAAATATATGAAAAATTAATTGGAAATGAAGTGATATGGGGTTATAGATAGCCCCACAATGCATCTAAAAGTGTCATGAGAAAAATCTTTTGGCCAAATTAATTTTTTTTTTGTGTATACATACCCATAGTTTTAAACTATTTTCATTCAATGTATCGAGGGTATATATACTATAATGTTTGAGTTCATGAGGTAAAATATTTATTATTTCCTTTATTAAGAATTAAATAATTATTTTCAATAATATTTTTTCTTTTATATTATCCATGGATAAAATTCATGATCATGTTATTGATTAAATGATTTTTTTAGTTATATACCATACTGTATTGATTACAACTTATATAAAAACGATAGCTTATGAAATAAGTAACCATTACTGAGAATTTAAGATCACCCTTATTTTGTATCCTTTCCCTAGGATGTGAGGTATAATTCTTGGAATGAGTTTACAGATTCTAAATATTTCCCTTTACGAGGTTTTATATTTTACCCCTTATATAAAAAGGGTACCATGTATATATCTAGCTCTACAAGACTCATAAACTAGTCTATCTTGTTAGAATTTAACCCTTATATCTATACCAATGTAATAAATTAACCATTATATTTGGTTTTTTAGAGTCAGGGTTATCAAATATATTTCTCAAAGTGTTGTAAAGAAGATGAATTAGAGGTTTCCTTTTATAAGGGAGAGAGAAGACTCAGTTAGAACATGTTAAAATATAAAAGATATAATAAATACATTCTCAATTCAAATTCTTCAAAATGGAAATTAATTCTAATATAATGTTTTTAGGGTTAAAAAGTATAATCCAATGAAATTTAGATAGATTTTTGTGTTTTTTAATCATTATTTTTTTGATTAATCTCTTTGTTTATTATTTTTGACCTTAACCATGGTAACATCTATTTTAGCCATGAAGGGTAAAAGATATTACCATAAATAGGAAATTAACTCATAAATGGAAATGGTTGATGTGTTCCACCATATTTCATTTTGATGGATTAAGATACTTTTTTATAAATTTTAAATAATTTAATTAATTATTCATTATTATAAAATATTATTAATTTCAATTTTGGAACTATAGATTTAATTTAACATTAAAGAATCAGAGATTAATATGAAATTAAATTATAACCCATTAAATAACACAAATATTTTATATTTTTCTATAAAATTCCTGGATCTATATAACTTACTCCAATTATATCACTTTTAATATTTTTAATATCATTTATTTTATTTTTCTATTAATTTAATAAATAACATATCAGTGTTTTACAAGAAGTTAAGGTAGTTGTTTAATCAATAAATATTAGAAATAAATTACCCACATTAAGATAATTTCATTATGAAAATAATTAATTATAAGATTAATTTATAACTTTTTTTGTCCCCATAGAGAACGTAATATGTAATTAAAACTAAGATAGTGACACTTTGTAACTTTATTTACTTTAAATACTATATAGGTTATTTTTATAGATAAGTGTCTCTTAAAAAATTAAATATCAAGGCTAAAGTGATACTAGTAGAAATATATTTGTCTAATAATAATTAAGATGAAAAATGGTGACCTTAAAATTTACTATTAACCTAGTTTTACTCAATATAACCATCAATGAGGTGATAAATTCTACCACGGTTACTATTTATAATGCCTAAAATTAAATAGGGGTTATTTTACAAATTTAAAACTCCTGATTTCAAAAATAAAATAAAATTTTTATGATTATAATTATATAATTTTACGAAATTATTTTTCATAATATTCATAAAAACACAATGAAAAACGATTTTTAGGAAAATACATTTTTAATTATAAAGAATTGTTTATTATTATCTCTTGATTAAAAATAATATAAAATGAATGTTAAAAAATGCTATTGAATATATAATATTTAAATTTCATTAAAATCATTCCACCATATTGATTATTTTAATTTATGGAAATAGAATTCATTTTTCACATTAAAATATTTTTGAGAAAAAAACATCTTTTTGCAATTGATTTTTATTTGAAATTAATATATAAAAAATGATTTATTTTAATACATATTTAACCATAGGTTTTAATAATACAGTCAGTCATATTCATACCTTCCAATAAAATGTATAGGAGATAACTTTAACATAATAATATTTTAATAGTATATCATAGTTTGTTTAAACTTGCTGTTTCATGTGAGAAAATCTATTAAAAAAATATTATTATTTTAATATAAATATATTCTAAAATATTTGGGTAATTATTAATGTGTTTTTAATTCTTTGAAAAACTCAGAGGCAACATGGTGGAATTCCTTTTGGGGCTGGTTGGAAGGGATGAGTCTTGAATAGCGTAGGAATATCATTCCCCATCATCCAAAGAGTAGCATGTTTTATGAATTCTTGAAGACTAAATTAAACTAATGAAATTTCTCCACGAAGGTCAATGTGTAAAGTGATATGGATACAATTAACCTCAAACAAATTTTCTAGTTAGTGATGGTGTATTCCACCCATTTTAACCAATTTGTTCTCTTCTCTTTCGAGTTAATGTTTGGTGACTAGATAGAGGTTCCTTTATTTATAAGGGGTATTCACCCCCAAATTAGTAATAAGATTCCCTTATTTAGTATAACATATATTTTTGTTGTGTTTAATGAGAACATGATGATGGAATATATATATTTAGTATATCTAAGAAGCAGTGGCGACGTTGTTTTATTCAATGTTAGTGAATGTCCAATGTGGAAGTCGGATGATCACGAGTCAAGGAATCAATGCGACTTTATGAGATCTTTTTTTCCTACCATTTCTCTGATGAAGGAGAGGTGTATCATAATCCATTAATTTGGATAGTTTAGGAATTCTATTCTCTCTTACTCAAAATTATCTAAGCCCCACTATAGTTATAGAAGTTTTGGTCATCCTCAGAAGTTATTTAAAGTTCAGTAATTGAAAAAATACTGGATCCTTATTTTAGATTGAATCTTATTGGTAATCTAATCAATATTTTTCAAGTTTCCACCTATCCTTTTATACCTTGTTAATTTGATCATTTTTTATATCTTGATCTATTTTTGTTATTTGGGAATTCATATATTTGATTCATTTATGAGATATTTGTATCTATTTTTATGGAACATAAAATGGGTGTTAGTAATTGAGGTTTTTTTGGCACCCTTAGTTGAAATGTAGTGGATAATGTTTTGTTGTATGTTCTCTGGGACCATTGGTCTTTCTTGGCCAACCATATTAAGTGAAAGTTTAATATAGTGGAGATACCTTTAAAAACTTTTATATTATTAATCAATCCCTTTGTTGTACATAGAATTTATGAACTTATTTTAGGTCAATTTGTTGGTTGTTTTTCTCTAGGTATCATCTTTGATTTAGAGAGTCATCGAGTCAGATTCTTTATTTTTATCTACGTGAAATTCACCAGAACTTTAGTGAATTTCGAGTGTTAAAAAGCGGTATGGTGGGGAGAATTATTATACATTGACCTTTTCATTAATCACTATTTTATTTATTAATTAGTATTTATCATTATCCTTGAGTTTTTTGTTATGTTTCCTTGAATTTTTGTAATTTTGTAATTTAGTGGTGGGAACATGATTTGTTGCATGTTTAGTAATAATAGTGAAAAAACCATGATAATGACCTATAATTTTTTAGAGTTAAATGTTTTTTTCTTGGTGCATCGTTTGAATAACATTGTGACCAAACTATATAGGTCTCCTGGTTTTCCCAATATAGGGATCACAGTTGACCTACATTTTGGAAAACCAGGCAAAACAAACGTGTGACCTGTTTAGTATTTTAAAATTTCAAATTTCATAATTTTAAACTCTCAAATTAATATCATCCTCCCTCCTACTGACATTTTCATGAATTCATCCCAAGGAGAATTAGGTGTGACCACCACCCCTCCGACTTAGATTTATACCCCCTTTTTCCTTTGATTCATGACATGTTTCTTAATTTTATGGCACCCTTTCCCTCTTCCATCCTATGTCTTTCTTATATATTATTATTATTATTATCCTATTGTGTGTGAGTGTTGGGAAAACCCATAGTGTGATATAGATATTACTTATTTTCACTTTGATTCCTTGGTAATGTCATTTCCTCAATGGACATTTCTCTATCTTGGCTTAAAGGATTCACTTCTTCTACACTTGTTCCAAGTATGTTTTCTATGATTTTCTTTTTTTCTAAAAAAGAAATTTTATATCTAGGATTCCAAAATTATTTTCACTAGAAATTATATATATTATGTATTTGATTAAATTACAAAGATGTGTTTTCAAAGGGTATTATTAATTAAAAGAAATGTATTCAATGTCAATATATTCTTCATAGGTCATTGAGGATTTTTCTTTGAAATTAATATTTAAATGGAATTATGCGTGTGTTCTAAATTGTTTCTATCTTGTTTCTAAATTTTCATATTTATGGTGGTTGTGTAATTATTTATTGAGGTTATGAATTATTGTTTTATATATTTCATAAGCTTTTTTGTTTTCAGAAATTAGTTTTCTTTTTATTTGTAAATGTTTTTCTATGTCACATGATTTTGGATTAGTTTCCAAATAAGTTACACACACACACATTTATATGAATGTATGTATATATGAATACATATATAAATATATATAAATACATATATATTGTTATTAGATAGAAAACTAAAGTCTTGTTTGGAACATGAAAATTGAAATTCAAATATGATATTAATTTAGAAATGGGTTCTTAATGTATATTTTGAAAACATAATATTAGTTTAAGAAAACAAAACTTGGTTAAAAATTAATTATAATATATTTTCCCAAATGATCTATAATCTTAATAAAATGTCCCATGAATTTACAATAAAATGTTCTTAATATTTTTATGTGTTTTTTATTTTTATATTTGAGTTGGAATATAAGATTAGTGAGGAGAACATGTGAGGGTGGGATGTGGTTTTTTATAGGTGTGGATTTTATTGGAATCCACTCTTGGCATGTGTTTAATAAGGCCACATCCTTCATCACCCTCTAATACTTGTATAATGGGGACCCTAACAATTATAGTGAGTGATTGAGAGATGGTTACTATGTATTATTAATGAGATGGAAAGGATCCCCCTTGGTTTGGAATGGGACTAGGACTTGGGGGATTTACACCGGTGTGGCTAGGCGAGAGAATCCAGTTTGTTTTAGGCTAGTAATGGATTGATAGTCCCACAAATGATTCTACCCGAGTATGTGTATATTTGTTTTCACTATATGATTAGGTGATTACCATAATTATATAAAATTAACATTAATTTATTATTGATTATTCATGTACATTTTTTATTTGATTTATTAGCTCTATTATTTCTCTTCATGATTTCATTTATACAATTTTATTAGATTTTTTATGTTCTTTATTTTTTTAGTTCTTTATTTATTGTTTCATAATATGTTTTCTGAGCTATTTATTATGTGGTTTAAAATAAATTTTCTAAAAAATTGGTTTTCAAAGTTATGATTTTAATGAATAATTTAAATAAGGTTTTTAGAATTTTCACATGCAATTTTGGGTTTTAAGAGTGGATTTTCAAATTGGTTATGAGTTTTTTCTTAAAACAATGAAAATAATATTTTAGAATAATATTTTTCAATACGGTGTTTTTGGATTGTTTTGAAAAGTTAAAATAATTTAATCTTTTCTGAAAATATAATGGGATATTTATGCACACACCCAACATACACCACTCGATGATTATAGACCACATAGATTTTTTGCAGGATTAAGTGTTGGTTTTGGGATCACTCATGGAGTAGTCGATATGTTTTAAATGATGAATGGTGACATGTAGTAATATAGTGATCATGTCGGGTATTTTTTGTTTTTATTTTGGTATCTTGGATGTTTCAGCATGGTCGACCATCATTGAACTGACACGTTTCTTGAAAAAGAGGACCGATTCTATCATGGTGAATCATTTGGGTGTGTGAATCAATTTCCTAGATTTAATTTTTTCTACTTCATTATGTCGCCCAATTAGACGTGGTTCATCCTATATATTCTCTTCAATATAAGAAAAATATCTATGTAAATGTTCAATTGAAAACTCAACAACTCAATCAGGAGTATATTTAGAAAACTCTTATGGGAATGAATAAGTATATTACATCATAATGGGTATGTCTTCAATGATGATACTATAATTTATATCAATCGTGATTTACTATAATGAAAAAGTATCCATACTCTTGATAACGAATTTATCAAGATGATCCATCATCCTCCTTGCACATGAATAAATGTAGAGGTTGACATGGGAAATGGAAAGTGATTTCTTTCTCCCAATAGTTCTTGTTTGCTCTATATAAACATAACAAATATATTCCTAGTATAAAATATAATTCAAGTAATGGGAGAATAAAAAGCTTTTCTTGGATAGTACTCACTAAATTTTTAATTGGGTTATAGTCATACATTTGAGACACAACATTTTAACCATGGAGTGTTTTCATCGATTACTCAACCTCAATGTATTGAGGCGGGGATTAAATATTTCTACTAGATTTTAATGATATAAAATAATGTGTAGAAGTATAATTATACAAGATATTTAATTTTTATAAATTTATAACATGAATAAGTTTCTCTATTTTATTCATGTTATAATTGAAAGACCCCAAGAGTTTACTACGTATTACTTTAAATTAATATATTCTTGAATAACATGTGATAAATGAAAAAACAAAATAAAGTGAATAATACATGATTATAATGAAATTAAAACATAAATAAATTATGAATATCCAATGTGAAATAAAAAAATTAACACTCATTGGTATAAGAGATAAAAAAAGGTTAAGATAACATTATGTTTAAAAAGGGTCATTTCTCTATGAAATCATTTTTTCATTCTATTTTTTATTTTATTTTATTTTTTAATAAATTTATGAATTTTAATTTCATGAAGTGAATTTTATTTTTTAATTTATTATTTAAAACATATATTAGTGTGATTTTTTGAGTTTTGATGAAAATGATGTATTTTTGGAGAATAGTGAAAATAATGATTTTATAAATACTATCACTTTTACGACATTATCATGACATAATAATGAAGTTAATTAATATTAATCCTTATTTACAAAGAATATATATATTTAATAATTGATATAATTTATTTAAATGTATAATGTTGAACTTATAAATCCATTTTCGACATTTTTGGAAATACAAGTAATGTTTTTATTTCAATTTTTAATTAAGTATTCATAAGGTTATATTTTTTTTGGATTTTTTGAAATAAAAATGTGTGTCTATTGTTAAAAAATAATATAATTAATTTTATGTGAATCATAATTATACACGATTATGATATATAATCATTTTTATGCTTAAAATGGATATATTTCCAAAATTTTGTTTTGTTGCGTTTGGTGAAAGTATTTTAAAATTATTTTTTTTACACCTTAAAAATATAAATCAATGAAAAGTATTCGATATTTGAAATCTTAATTTTATAATTTGGATATTACTTATAACATACCAACCCTTGGGCCACACACTGGTGACTCGAGCTATTTTTCTACAATACATAAAGCGTTCCTCCCTATACACTGTTGGATACTAAGTAGTAATGAGGGTCAATATTGATCATGGGGAGACTATAACCTCTTTATAAAAGTACTAAAGTATCAAATAAATAATAACAATCGAAGATATAGACAATAAAAAACCAAACGACAATCGCATGATGACCAAAGCAGGAAATATAATATCCAAAACTAAATAGTAGATATTTCATTAGAAAATGTGCCAAGTTTCAATATGAAAAGACAAAAATAAATAAAGACACTAAACAATCCCAAGAGGGTCCCAGATCCAATTCCGGTTCCCTCATCCAAGCTCCATCCTAATTGAGCTATCCCACATAAGGTCTTTTTGCTTGACCTATCCTATAACCATGAGATATATTTGGGTACCTAATAAGAAACCCAAGTAGTGTAGGATTACAACTTATTAGGACACCAAAAACGATGTCTAAAACAATATCCTGTCAAAACAATGTATGTAGTTGTATAAATAATACATAAAAAAATAAAGTTAGCAGTTTAGATTTACTCAATTACTCTTTATCTAACCACATAACTCCCGGGTTCTTAAGGACACCCAAACACTCAATACCTACTTTAACCCATGCGAAATTATGAACTATCCCCACTGGATATCAGGTATCTGAATTACACTATAACCATTCATCATTTCAATTCATATCTGAATTCCATATTTACTATTCATTATCTTAATTCACATATGAATTCTATTTTTACAATTCATTGTCTCAAATAAAATATGAATGCCATTATTACCATTCATCATCCCAATTCACATATTACTTCCATTTTTACATTCATTTTCTTGATTTACATATGTCACAATATTATAATATAACATATATCACAATATCATGATATCACATATATAACAATATCACAATTAAATAATTCACCAATTAATTAATCTACTTTTATAATTTCATATTCATATCATTCCACTAATTCATTCAAAATTTAATTAATCACATCAACTCCATTAATTAATACAAAAATTAATTAATCACACAAATTAGATTAATCAATTCATCAATTAATTAATCACATCAATTCTATTAATTAATTCAACAAATAATTAATAAAATTCTAAAGACCCAATATACCCATAGTTAATACAATAATTAATTATTTCAATTCAATTAAATCAATATCCATAATTTAAAAATCTCTTAATTAATTTAAAAAAATTAATTATACCAATTTAAGAGTATCAATTTCTAATAATCCAATATCTATTATACAATTACATATATGAAATTTGTATCAAGAATATTGAATTTGAATTATAGTGTACCTAAATCTATTTTTTACAACCACTCACCAATGGAAATCACCAAATTTGAAATGATACAATGGTGAAAGATGAGATATAGAATATATACCTAAAATCTAATATCAAACAATAAAGATAAACAAATCCTAGATCTATATCTATCAAGACAAGATCTAGATGCTACAAAATAAAGGACAACATACCTCTAAAAGGATGGGGGGATATGGGAGAGGTAATGGAAACCACACAAGAAAAGTTACTCATACATGGAGGGGTGTAAATATTCAATCCTCCCATAAAATCACAATGAAAGAATGTTGGGATCTATAGGAATTTTTCTAATAGCCTCCAAAAAATGAGTTGAAAAGTGTATATTCAAGTCAGTTTTGATAATGGGTTAAAATGGGGGGGGGGGGGGGGTAGAGAATTTTAAATCCAATTTTTGAGTTAATTAAAAATTCACACACAGTTTCCTAGGATGGGGTGAACAGTTTCCCAAACTGTGCAGCATAACCGTGGGCCTCTTCTGGGGGGGGGGGTGCAGTTTCTCCTAAAAGAGAACACATTTATAAAAACCATATGATAGCTGTGTGAATACCCTCTATCATGGGTTACATGATTTTTTAGGATTGAGCACATGGTCTGGGAAAATAGTGCACTAACCGTGCACTTTTTTTCATCCTTCTGAATTTCTTAATTTTTATTGAAAATCTCCCCAATGTATAACCCAATAAAAAAGAGATCAAAAAAGTAAAAAAGAATAACTGAAAATGATTTCGGAACAGCTCCATAAATGGTTGGGATATTAAAATCTCTCCACCTTATAAGAGCCCATCTTCGAGATATACTCTAAAGAATATTTAACATTTTTAGTAAAAAGGATCAAGCTGCTGAGCCTATACTTCTAATTTTCTTTCCAATGTTTCATCCTATAAACACCCATGTTTCCACAATACAAGAACTAACGAAAAAATACTTACCCGTAAAACTTTCTAACTATGATCCAACAGACATATCCAATGCTCCGCAAAAGAAACATCAACCTCAAGATCAACTCCATCCACATCGATCACATGATAAGGGTCAAGGTGATACCATTGAAGTTTCAACACATAAAAAAAATCACGCATAGCACTGTATCCTTATAGAAGGACCATTTGTTATGCCACCAGATCGATTCACTCCACAACCTCAAATTGTCCAACGAACCTGGGTGCAAAATTACCTTGTCTCTATATCCTAAAATGTCCCAATCTAGGTGACCCCGAAAGGAATACACGATCATCCTCTCTAAACTCTTGGGCTCATCGATGTATATCTCCATATGACTTATGTCTACTCTAAGCTACATCCATACATTTCTGAATGAATTTAACCTACACTGATGTCTCCTACATGAGAATCAATCTCAATAGTTCTAACTCACCTACCTCCATCCAACACAGAGGTGATTTACATGGCCTACTATAAAGCGCCTAAAATGGTTCCATATGTATAGTTTCCTAATAAACATTGTTATAGGTGAACTTCTGCAAATAAATTTTTTTATACCAAGACTCACTAAAGCCTATGACACATTCTCAAAGAATATCCTCAAGAACTTATATCATATAGTCTGACTGCCCATTTGTTTGTGGTTAGAATTCCGTACTCAACAAAAACTCCACACCAATATGCTTTTGTAATACCTACCAGAAGCATGGATTAAAGAGTGAGTCAGGGTATAAAACTATAGTATATGGAACCCCATGTAAAAAAAATATCTCTTGAACAAACAAATATGGAAGTTGATCCACTAATAAAGTCTCCCATACCGGCATGAAATGTACTTCCTTTGTCAACCGGTCCACAATCTCCCATATTGTGTCATTATTCTAAGGTATCAAAAGTTGAACCACCACAAATTCAATGGTAACACCTTCCCAATTTTGTTATGGAATGTGTAATGGATGTAGAAAACCACAAGGTTTTTGATATTCATCCTTCACTTATTGATTGGTTTAGTATCATGTCATGAATCCTAATATCTCCATTTTCATTCCCATCCAACAAAACTTCTGACGTAGGTAATGGTACATTTTTTGTCACACCTGGATTCACTAGACCCTTCGATCCATGAAATTCATGAATTAAATTATCCCACATGCTCCTAGGCACAACAAGACTATTCCTAACAAAGATGAGATCTTCCTCATCTATGGTACAATCTGAAGGTGTCTCCCCACCTTTAATGTTTTTACTCAAGGTAAAATATTGTGTATCCTCATACTATCTATCAAAATTCTATCATGAAAGTGTATAATCAACTAAAACTGATATTAGAGTCATCTTATTCTGACTCTCATGAACCAAAAAATACATATCAACTAATAAGTTCATCATTCCACACTTACCACTTGAATCTTAAAATGTTTAAGTCTGAGTTTTTCTTTATTAATAATCAGCAACCAATTTTCCTTTCCCAAGAATATATTCTTTCTCAAAATTGAATTATTGCATATACTCCACCCATATGCGCTTCTAGAGATTCAAATATCACAACGAAAAAATATATTTCATGATATTTTGATCTGTATACATACTAAACTTTTCAACTAATAGATAATGTCTCCAACACTTCAAATAATAAATAAAGTATGCTAAATTAATTTCATGGATATGGTAGTTCCATTCATGTGCCATTAATTTCCAAATGTATATTCCACACCTTGATCCCTCTACATAAACACCACTCTAATTCTGATCCCAGATCTTTCAAAAAACACCATATAATCCCCACCTGTATCGATTAGGATCAATATTGGTGATAATGTTAATAACTTATTCAACTTCAAAAAATAATTGTCACAGGATTATGACTATTAAAACATTATATTCTTCTTGGTCAAGTCCAAAAGAGGTGATAACAGTTAGGAAAAGTCTTGGATGAACATATGGTAATATCTAGATAAACCCATAAAGCTACAGATATCAAAAACAATTTTATGATACTCTCAATATACAAATTCTTTCACATTCTTTGGGTCCATTATAACTCCTTCCTCTAAGATGATGAGACCAATGTAGTGTACGTGATCAATCCAAAAAATGATACGTAGATAGTTTGGTATAGATCTGATTCTATATCAGTGACACAAGATGATGTAAGGATATTCAGAATGATCACCATGAGTCTTTGAGTACACACATATATCATCCACAAACACTACCAAAAAGATATATAGGTACAGATGAAATATTATGTTCATCAAGACCATAAACACTGAATGACCATTCTTCAAACCAAATGACATTATAAAAAACTCATAAAGGCCATAACATCTTCTAAAAAAAGTACTTAGGATAATATAAGGTCAAAATATCAACTAATGATACCCTAATTTCATGTCAATCTTATTTGAAGGTATAATATCCTATCAAGAGGTCAAACTGAACATCGATACGCAGAAGAGGATACTGATTCTTCATAATCATCCAGTTCAACTATTGGTAATCAACACACAAACAAAGAGTTCTGTCAAACTTTTTAGAAAATAAAACTAGAGAACACCAAGGTGAAATACTCAGATGGATAATAAATTTATACATAAACACTTCCATGTGAGTATTGTGATCTTGAAGTTCTATTGGTGCCATTATGTATTGTGGAATAGAAACCAGCTCATCCCCTTAATTTGTCTAAATAAAAAATTCCACATACATCTTAGGTGGAAGCCTTGAGAAATTATTAAGAAATAAATCCTAAAATACATCCAACACAAGCATAAATACATCCTTCCTTACACCTTCAACATCTAACAATAGACTAGAAACCATGGAGGTGAAATCTCATAGTTTCTCATGAACTGTCTTTGCATGAACTTCTTAGATATCACGCTCTGGTCGGTGAATATATTTATCACCCACAGGAGACATAAAATTCACTATACTATGGTACCAATCAATGTGGGCTTGGAATTACACTAACCAGTCCATACTCATAATTAGGTCTAAGAAAAATATTTCAAGTATATAAATATCCCATAGAAAATGATACTCCCCAACCACAAGAGAACACCTTTTTCTCAAAGAGATGTCCTTTGACCACACCCCTAAAGGTGTATCCTTCATCACCACTATGCTCATGTACTCCAACACTAGGCTCCAAACATTTACATGTTGTGAATATATAAAATAATGAGAGTCACCCATATCAAATGAGGTACTAACTAACATAGAAGCTACACGAATAATACCTATCACAATCAATGATCTAGCCTTGCTATCCACTAGTGTAAGCTATACATAATGTAACTATTCTACCCCGATTACCTATGATAGAGTTTGATCTCCCGAAGATGCACCACTATACTGATATGGAAGCTCTTTTCAAGAACTACCTCATCCATGTTCTCTAGCTCTCTGACTAGTATAACTCCATCTACCAGACTGATATGGTGCAGAAGATTCTCTTCCCATACTCTAGTTCTATCTATAACTTTACTACATGTCTTTCAAATTTTACTCCAAATATTATATAGATTTACTATACTGCTATAATCTTGGAACATTATAGGTGGTTGGAGAAAATTCCTAGGATAGTAGCATGACCCACCACATGGGTGAAAAATGATCATAGTAAGATATCGAGTATCTGATCCTCCCCCTAGTCAGTATTTCTACTATCCCTATGGCTAACACTCTCATACTGATTCTTCTTACTCTCAAAAGACGAACCTATTTATCATCTAGAAGAAACCTTTTTCCCAACCCTGGAAGTCTCCTTTAGGTTCCCCTTAGCTTTGAGAGCCTGAAGCACCACCTAAGAAAACTTAATTAATTAAAAGTGATTAGCCTAGTACTTAATATAACATTTAATCCCATCATGGAAACACATATCTATAGCTATCTGAACCCTTCCAGTGTTGGTAGAAAGAAATAAAATTCTATAATGTTACAAATATAGTCCATCATAGACATACTCCCCTAATTCAACGACATAAACACAAATTCTCTCTCAAATCTTAGTATATCTGGAGAAAAGTGTTCCAAGAACTTCTCCAGAAATTTCATCTAATACAACTTGTTTTCATTCCCTGTACGGGCTTAAACATCCCACTAGTTCTTCACTGATCCTCACAACACGTAAGGAGTCTAGAAATAGTCATGTATAGTATGAAAAGACTCAATCCAAAACATTAATTCTTTATCTACAACCTATATAGTGAAAGTGAGAGGGTTATTTAACTAAAAGTCTTTTTTAAGGTCATACATACTCTTCAAAATCCATTATGGTTCTCTCTCCATAAACTGCATAAATTAAGAAAGGTTCCCTTGGAACTACTCTATAACATCCTCACCTGGTACTACCGGTGACTCTGGTTCCACTGCTAGAGGAGTATATCCATCAATATCCTCATATTATACCCACAAAAGCATCATTGTGGAGGAATATATATACAATTCTAAAAAAATTTCTTAATACAAATAACACACCTTTAACACATTTACATAATAGGAAATCACAATAAGGAACAATCATTCTTTTCCCCAAACCTCTCCACACGATCAATACTGAGGTGTTATCCCTACCCTCAACTAACCAACATATAGGTAATGTTTAAAAAAGGGTAAAAACATTATTGAATTTTCTCATTATACACCCATTTAATAAATATTATCATTATTTTACAGTTCTCAATTTTACATTTGGCACCATTTTTTAGTATAATTTCACATGTAAGGAATAACATTTCAATTTTAAAAACATACCAAGAACTGGGATTCCCGTGCATGCCTAAACTGATAAAAGTCATAAAATAATCATTAGAGAATATAATGATGCACGAATACTCAACTATAATTCTATTCTAGTCCATGAGTTAAAGATTAGAAAATATCATAATCCATAATCACATCACACAACAAGTGTGTCACTCAAGGTGAAATAACATCAACTTTAACAACACACATCCATAATAAAAATCTTACCCAGGGTACTTTGATTTTAACCTCATACAAGGGTTAGATAATCGCATAAATGAGCTCTTAACCAAGTCCTGACTCATACTATTCTCATATCTACCTTTCCCAAATAGTAAGACCAATGAAAAGAAATAAAAACTCATTTCATTCCACTTTGTAAAGTCCTGATCCAGGTGCCACACACTGGTGCCTAGAGTCAGTCCACTACATGACCTAAAGTGTGACTTCCTGTATGCTAGATGATTCTGAATAGTAGATAGGGTCATTATTTATCATGTAGATAATATACCCTCTTTATTAAAGAATCAAAACAATGGAAATAAAAAAGAATAACCAAAGATATAACCAATAACCAACCAAACTAGAATTACGTGATGCCAAAAATAATAAATACAATATCCAGAACTAAATAAAAAGTACATCATCCCATTACATTTAAAGTGTCAATATACAAAACCCAAAATAAAAAAAGACCTAGAAAAATTCCAAGTGGGTCCCGAATCCAGGTCTATATCCATCATCCATGCTCTATCCCGACCTAGCCATCCAATACTGCTCCTTTTCCCTTAACCTATCCTACAACCATAAAATATTTTTGGGAAGTAATCACTCATCCTAAGTAGGGTGTGATTATAAATCCGTAGGACACCACCAATGATGTATAAAATAAAATCCAGTGAAAATAGTGAATATAGTTTTATAAAGAATAAATACAACAAATAAAGTAAATAATTGAAATTTATTCAAGTACACTTTATTTAACCACCCAAACCGCTGAGTTCTAAAAGACACACAGAATCTCAAAACCTTCTTTGACCCATGTTGTAGTATGAACTATCCCAAAGGGATATCAAATATCTGAATTCCACTATTACCATTCATCATCTAAATTTCTATTTGAATTCCATTGTTACAATTCATAATCTCAATTTACAATTGAATCCCATTATTAACATTCATTGTATCAATTAACATATGGATTCCATTATTACCATTCATAATATCAATTCATATACGAATTCCATTGTTACCATTCAATGTTTGAGTTCACATATGTCACAATATTACAATATCAGATATATCATAATATCACTATATCACATATATCATAGTTGAAAAACTAATTAATTCATCTTGTAATTAATCCAATTGATAAATCTTATATTCATTTCATTCCATTAATTAATTAAATAATTAATTTATCACATTAACTCCATTAATGAATCGAACAATTAATTAATCACATCATTTCCATTAATCAATTATAAATAAATTAATCACATCAATTACATTACATAATTCAATAATAAATTAATCAAATTCTAAAAACACAATACACCAAAAATTGATTCAATAAATTATTATTTCAGTTAAATCAATTTAATATCTCCAATTTTATAGTCCCTCAAGTAATTAATCTACTAATATAATTAATTCAATTTAAGAAACTCAATTGATAATAATACACTACAAATTATATAGTTAAACACAAGAAATTGGAATCAAGACTTAGGGATTTTAATTATAGAAGAAATACATCAATTCATTGAGAAAATATCACTAGTGGAAATATATAAATTTGTAATGATACAATGGTGAAGAATGAGATATAGATTAGAAACCTAAAATAAAAGACCAAACATTCAAGATAAAAATATTTTAGATCTACATAAAAAATTCCTAAGTATAAATATGAAAAAATAGAGGATATCATCCATAAAAAAGAAGAGGTAGAGATGATAGAGAATGAGGAAACCACATCGGATAATATCCTATTACTAGGAGGGTTGAAAATCTTCAATCCACCCTTAGTATTATGAAGAAAAAGGTTAAGGGAACAATGAATTCATACATAATCCACAAAAAATGATAAGAATAAAATATTCTTAGGTTATGGTGGATTTTGATTTAAAATAGGAGGTTCAAGAGTTTTAAATCTAATTTCTGGGATATTTAAAAATCCACACACGTTTTCCTATGCCAGGGTTCACATTTTTATAAATCATGCTCCTTAATTAAGCACCAATTCTAGGGGGGGGGGGTTGGTTTCTCCTAAAAGGATTCACAGTTTGAAAAAATATGTAAGATCTGTGAAAATCCCTTATATATGGGGGTTCATGGCCTATTGGGAAGGGGCACAGAGTTTGGGAAAACCATGCCCCAACTGTGCACTTTCCCTGTTCCTTTCAAACCTCTCAATTTTCATCCAATAACATCCCAGGGTATAACACAAAATAAGAGTACTCAAACAGGAAAAAAGAGTACAATAAAAGACAGTGTCGGTACATCTCTAGAAAAATTCATGATATTCAAATATTTAAATTTCATTTAAATCATAGTAAATAGTTACGATGGTAAAATTCTTTCAATAGAACAATGGTTAAACTATTAAAAAAGGAGTAAAAATAATAGATAAGGATTCAACTAGATCTATTTTTTAATTGGTTTAGTGTGGTTAGACCATATGTTATCCTATATTTTAAATTATAATACATTAGATATGCATTCTATGTGAAAGACATTTATTAAATTTTCAATTTTTTAATATTTACAAAGCTTCAACACCTTTGACATATTAAAAGGTACCTCTTATCCTCACTTATCCACAAAACGTTGAGAACCCTAGATTAACCATTAAATACCAAAATACCTCATAAAACTTAATTAACAAATCCCATATATCATTTTATCACCATTATTACAATAATATATGGCTTAAGGTGTGAGCCTAAGGAAGATATCAAAGGGGGAGGAATAAGTCTTAACCCATTTCTTTCAAGTTGATTTTTTCATTTACCCACTTGAAATATATTATAATCATACTAAGATATTGATATAATTATCTTTACTATATTTAAATTTTCTTATGTCTATGGTACAAAAATTTTATATATCCTTTCTATCATATGGGAAATAAAAATATCGCACATGTGTACGTGCGAAATTCAACCTCCAAGAATCTATGTGTTTTTTTTAACCACCACATTAGAATGATGTTTTTAAAGATATATTTAATGGATATATATAAATATATTAATTTTATTGAATATTTATTACTCTATAAATAATTGTTTATCAAACTTTTTACCCTCCCATTCATTGGAAAATAGAAAATGTTGCTTATGCGTATATGCAGACTCCCACCTATATGAAGATATGTAATTGATTTTTAATTATCTATTCACATGGATTGTCATAAGGATTGATTTCATGAATAAATATGATATTTATAATAATAATAATATTATTATATAATGGTAATCCTTTATTTTATTTTTTTCATTTTCGTCATTGGAAAAATGAAAACGGAACTCATTCGTATATGAAGATTACCACTTTGATGAACGACATATCCATTTTTCCTTACTACATTACATGAATGGATTAGAAATTATATCTATTGAATATAAATTATTATTCTAAAATTTATATGATTCTATAAATAATCAAAAAATTACACCTTTTACAATTTTTAATACACAAAATCTATTTCGGGTCGAACAACTTCAAAATATCTGACATAAACTTAACCAACATAGAATCTAAAAAACGTGATAATGAATGATATAAAATAAATAATTATAATGGAATTACCATAAAAATATTATTAAGAAATTAAATAATTAATATATATTTACTATTCAGTATAGTAAAAGATGTATGTTGCGAGACAAAATTTGAGGCAAGCTATTTTTCTTAAAATCCATGTTTTAAATATTTTAAATTTTTTCCTCCATATACCTATTATTTAAATTTTTTCAAGAATTTTCATATTTAAAAAAAATATTATAGGTAATTTTAAACAAATTTTTACTTACTTTACAATGTTTTAAAAATGTTCTTTTAAATGTTTACAGATGGAATATTTTTGTATATCCTTATAAAAGTGTAAAAAAATTTATTTTTAACATTTTTTATGACCCCATTTCCCCACCATGATGGACATTATTAATTATCAATATTACACTAAATGGTTCTTTGATTTTTATAATAATATCCTATTTCATTTTTTCTATAAATTTTATCCTTCTAAAAATTTTCAAGAGAAAAGGATATTTATTCTAATTTTTAAAATATAACAAAATGTGATTTTTATTATGGGATAAAAAGAGAATTATTATGAGTGTTATGATGAAAATAAAATATCTTTTGTTCTAATTCCTATTTTATTTCTTGTAATTTTTTGTGATGGTAGGTAGGTCTGATATAGCCCTTTAACACATGGATGAATTTAATGTTCTCGAAGAGGAGACATAATGGAATTAACTATGAGGTTATTCCTTTGTTAGAGAGAGTGTAAGAGTGATATAAATATGATTTACCAAGGGAATTTTTTTATATGCATAAAAATTACTTTTAATTTAAATATTATTTTTTAATAAACTATTAAAATGATATTATTATTTAAAGTAATGTTTATGATGTTTTAAATGTGAAAGGTTTGTTTTTAAGGAATGATTTTCATGCTTTTTTTGTAAACCCACATTAATTATGATTTTTAATTTGTGAATGATATTTAATGTTTTATAAAAAAATTTAAAATAGTGTTTCTTTTTTGAGTGAGTATATTATTACATGATTTCAAATTTTATTTTGTAAAAGGCATAATTTCTTTTAAGTTTTCATGTTTTTCAAATGAGATAAATAATTTTCCTTTTATTTTTATATCCCTTAATTATATTTTTCATGCTTATCCCATGTTTTCAAATGTTTTTAATAAAGAATTCAAATTTATAGAAACTATGGAAATGTCAATGATGACATGTATTGAATGAAGAAAAAGTGTCATGAATGAAATATAACTGTATACAGAAAACATATTTTTTTTGGAAAAAGATACACAGTGTGGAAATATCCCCATTGGTATATAATGATTTTATAAATTATATAATACTATATTCCTAAAATATCCTTTAAATCTTATAAAGTGAAACTCTTGTTGTAAATTAGGTAATTATAGGTTGTTTAGAATACGAGTTGTTATAGTTTGTATCAAATCATGAGCTTGGAAAACATTAAGGAATATGAAAAACATGTATTTTGTATTTTTCACTAAAAATTAAACATTTTTCAAAAATTTATCAAACATCCACCCTTGGATAATTTTTATGTGTTGGTCACAAGAAATAAAATTCTATCAAATTTTTATTCAAAATATTTAACATTTTAAATTTTAAATAAAATTAAATAATATATATAATGAAATTATTTATAATAAATACAATTTAATGTATTTAAGTGAATAAATTTTTTATTTTTTATTATTTCTAAATTACTATATGATTGATAATAAATTATAATATATATTTCAATAAAAAATATCTATATTTGGTATTTATAATATTTAAATTTTAATTCCATACTAATTATGTTAAATCATGACTTATTAAAATGTATATATATTTACAATTTAATTCACATAATTTTAGAAATCATTTTATATGTTTGTATTATTTATAATTAACTATTTTAATAAATATGAATATTAGTTTTTTGGAATTTTATTTTTTTCAACATTATGGTTATGAATTCAATGATCAATTAGATATTTCAATTATTAGTTTCTAATATAATGGTTAGATAATATATATATATATATATATATAAACACATATTGTTTATTCCATTATTCATTAATTAAATTTACTATAAAATTTATTTATTTTCAATTTTAGAATTGATGATATTTTTTTACCATTTTTCCCCTTATAGAGTTTTCTATGGCTGTGAGATTTTGAGGATACTAAAACCATATGGATTTATAGATTCTACGAATGTTATTAATTTAATTTAATTATCCCAATGTAATATTATTAAATTTATAGTGTATATTTGAACTTCATATGTAATGGTTTATGTTGAATAAAAAAATACTGGTTTTTATTTTTTTGTGTATATGATTTTTAAATACATTACACTTAAATATAACTTTCATATATTTAGAGTTGGTAATGTTTCATATTTGAAAAGTTTTTTCCACTTTAATTTGGTTAATTATTTATATAGAAACTTATTATAATTATTATTTGTATCAAATAAATTTCAAAACTATATCTAATAATGTTAAATTAGTTAAGGACGTATACATGATAATGAAAAAAGGGTTTGATGTTTTAAATTGGTCTACTTGGGTATTTAATTTTCAATAGACCATTTTTGTATTGAAAAAATATTCTAAGAGTTGAAAAATATTATTTGATGATGTTGTTAAAGATTTTGGATTCATTTAGAACATGAATAATTATTCTTTATAAAAATAGGTTAGTATTTGTGGTTTAGTATTTTTGTATATTTGTGTAGATAATATACTACTCATCAGAAATGATGTAATTAATATACACTCATTAAATATATTTTCAGAAAAATTATTCTTTATAAAAGAAATGGGTGAAGTAGAAAATACACTAGATACAAATATTTATAGAGATAGATATAAGTGGTTGATTAAACCAGGTGAATTTACATACATTGGTATCAAGATAAAGAGTTATTACATGTATAACTCCAAGAAAAGGTCTTTTTAGGTGATACATGTAATTATTTTTATGAAAATATTATGAATTTATAAGAAATTAGAAATAAAGAACATGGAAAATATTCCTTCCATGTACAATAAATTTTCTTTCATGTTTATTTTGTCCATTACATAGCCTAATTTCTCAAATTCTTTGATAACTACTTGTTGATACCAATCATTTATAGATGGAGTTCATTTAATTATATGGATAAAAGCCTTAAAAACTGAAAATATGTAAGGATATGTTTTCTATAATTGGAGGTTAGGATGGGATCATTTTAATGGTTTATATTTATAATAGTTAAAATAATAACACATGTAATTAGATATCTCAATCTATTTTCATATTTTCCCTCATTGGTGGTGGTTTTGTTTTGTTGGGTTGCAATAAAAAAACTTTGAAGGTCATAGATGTCCTTTTAGAGGATTGGGTTTAGACTTGGAGGTGGTTTTATGGTCTTGATACCTTGTCTTCTTTTGGGGGTTTTATATTATCTCTCTTACATTATATATTAAATTCGGTTGTGTAGTTTGTGGGAGAAATTGTATTTTAATAAAGTGGTAGTTTGGAATATGGGTAAGATATTTTATATATTTACACTATACCTATTAAAGTTGTTATTTTCATTAATAAATATATGTATTACTAAGACTAGTAGTTTGAAGAGATCTAATCAATCCCCCATTATAGACTAAAAAGTTGAGGAAGAGTATATGAAATCACCATATATAAGGAAGGAAACTATATAGATCTATAATATTATTAAAAAGGCAGGGGTAGTTCCTAGAATTGATGAAGAAATTAAACTTTATTATAAAAAAATGGAGCTACTACATGGGAAAAGGAACCTTGGTCACACCAAAGGATAATCCAAATCCATTGAAAATGTTATCTAATTCTAGAAATCATTCAGAGAGGTTTTATAATGATCTTTTATGTCACTACACGAGACAATGTAGTACACACATTGATAATGCAACTAATATAGTATAAGAATGAATGTCATGTAATGTATCTATTTATTAGAATAATGAGATAATAGATTTAATGGTTGTTGTTGACATGAATGCATCATGGGTCCATAATGAAGGAAGTCACTATTTATCCTTAGTTGATATGTGTTGTGTATATTACCTATATATTATAATTATTAAATCTGCTCAATGTTATGATTTTAATTTTCTATAATTGATGACTATCATGGAATATTATGAGTTATGATAATATGATAATATTTTCATGAGTAAAATATTATATATGATACAAAGTAGGCTCCTAATATAATAAGTGAAGACATACTATTTCAATTGACCTGAAAATGTATATCACAAAAAATATCATATGGTTACTGATATAAATATGGGATTATAGTTAATATGAATCCACATTAATTGAGTTTTACAAAATTAATGACTTTTTAACCTCCAAACTTTTATACTTTTTTTATGTCAACCTTGATGTGGGGAAAGCCAGTGGTAGTTGGGTATCTAATTGATCATATATTAAGTTAAGTTTTACTAGGATGATATTTTACCTCTTTTATGTAAAGTATAAATTTTTTTCACTCAATTAAATTAGATTGAGGAAACTCATATCCATTCTTATTTGATTGAATTGCAATTTTTTCATTTACTTATATGAATGATAATTAATGTATTCATTAAAATTGTCCAGTCTATTGAAAATAATATTGAGTGTATGAGATAAAATATTGTTAATTAACATGTTCCATGTTAATGGTCAATCATTATTTTGGAAAAAAGGATTATATGAAAATACATGTGCTGTATAAAGATTTATATTTTGATATATATATATACACATAATGGTATATGAGTTTTTTTAATGGAGATCATTTCAGATCCCTTATAGCTTTAGTAGTAATGAATTATTAAGAGAGGGTTCGATTTTTTAAAAAAAATAGACCTGTGAAATCGTATTTGTTTTCAATGCCAAAAAATTATAGGGTAACAAATAAAGTCCAGATATAAGGATTAATATTTATAGAAAGTCAGTTTATAAAATTTGATAAACTCTATATTAAATTTATATTGAATGCATATTTTATGTAATTAGAAATAGGTGTGAATTTTTTGATAATATTAGTAAGGATTCAGTGCAGTTTAGATATTACAGTAAATATACACTAAATAAAAAAACATGACACAGAGAGGCTCAATATATGTGGTTTATGTCTTCAAAACCAAATCATATTCTATATTTGGAATTATATGAGATACATTTTGGTCAACATTTATATAATTATTCTGATATTTCTTCAACTTATTAATAGATTATATGATTTTTTAGACAAATTATTGGTGGTTAAAAGAGTTTAAAAATATAATATTCAATGAGATGAATGTTTTAGGTGTTATAAAATTAAATTCCATATGTTATCTAATTGAAAATATTTAAAGCATCATAACCAATAATAGGACACTTTATTAAATGAAGGAGGCCTATAAATTGGAGTTTATGAAACTCATTTGAATATAATATAGTTTATTTCCATATAGAAAAATCTTTCTTCATTTCTCCTATCTTGAATTTCCTTAAATAAGGTTTCACTAGAAACCTCTGTGGAAATAAGGGCCTATAATTTTTTTTTGTGATTTTAGTGACTAGTTGATACATTTGGAGGCCAGAACAAATAGGTTTATAATAAGTTAACTTGATCAAACTCACTATTTCTGATTAATTAGGGTGGAAAATGTGTTATAACTATTTTATTGTTTTTAATTTTATACTATTATCTCCGATCCTAGATAATATTTTATTAGGGTCATGTGATTTATTTCACTTTTTATGGGAAGGTTTTTATACCAAAATCCATCCACCTATCACATATTATATTTTTTACAATAATAAATTTTACAATAATTGAGTAATATTTGATAAAATTGGTAAATTATTAGGTGAATACTAATCTGGAAATGAGAAATAATTTATATTTGGATTTACTTTTTATTTTAATTATTGAATAATTTTATAAGTTATGTTAATTTTTATTAATTTTATAATTGGGAATATATATATCATTCAATTTTCTTATGTTATAAAGACTTACACGTTTATGGTAATTTTATGTGTAACTATACACCTGGTACCACTAACATATAAGTGAGTAACACTATAAATAACATAGATCCAATAAGAGGTGAGATTGGTGAACTATAAATATGACATTAATAAAAATAATATATCCCAAATTAGAACATAAAGAAAGATCAACCAAATAATACTCTAGAAGATGATGCAAAATTTCCATGATATTTTTACATCCACTATGAAAGTCCCTATGTTATTCCTCCATTTAATTTTCTTAGATAGAACATGGGTTTATTAGGACTCAAGATGATTTTGTTAATGAATTGGAACCCTATATTTTTCTATCCATACCTATATAATAATAATAGTTAGGTATAGTAAAAGTAGTATATTTAAAATCACATTTAATTTTATTTCACATGATAGTCAAATATTTATGTCCCAAAATCCATATACTTTCCATGTGGATAAAATTTCCGATAGTTACCATCTTCGTCTAGTGTGGTTAAAGTTTTAAATCTTGGGACATCATAATTCCATGAATTAAATGTTATTTTAAATGGGATTTTTGATTCCTCAACAATAATACAAGAGGTGTTATAACCATATTTCATTCATACATATTATTATGTTTTAATATATTATTTTTTTTATTTAAAAGAATAATCTTACCAAAATTGGAAGAAATGGATTTTTTTAATTTTTTAAGGATTAACATATTCATTTAAAAGGAATGATAATAGGTGAATTTTAAAGTTAATAGACACTTCACGCCATGAGAAAGGTGAAGTAGTATGACATCATATTTTTAGGATGATCATAGAGTACTTTTGGGGCATAAAATCGGAGAAATGAGGAAATACAAAGCTTCTGAAGTAGAAAAATTGAATTACATGTCATGTTATTATTACATTATGTACACCTATTCATGTGGTGAAAAAAGGACATGACATGAAGTAATTAAATGCATCATGTAAATTTACATGTGGTGTAATAATAGTACACATGGTGTAAATTTCATGATGTGATTATTTCACCCAAATTGACAAAATATAATTTTTTAACCAAATCACCAACATGGGAAACACCCCAGACCACCATTAGAACCTTAATTTATGGAATTAATTAATTATAGATACCCTATTAATCCTATCATGGAGGTATAGGCTACATCTATTGGAGGGTATTAGAAATTCTAAGACTAAAGCATGGAGTGAGACACTGTGTTGCAAGAGGCCATTTCAAAGATCTTTTCGTTTCCTTTATACTATATTTATATTATCTCCTTCCTTTTAATCCTCTAATAAATATGATGAGGGGGAAATCCACATTTTTCATTGGTAATGTAATTAAAGGTGGAAGTTTTTGTTAGATTTAATTATTTTTTATTCATGTATTTTGTTTGTTGCAATTATTCATTTATTTTCTAATACCTTTATTTTTCTTTCATCACAAACATTTATAATTGAATAAAAAAGGAAGAATAAAATTTTGCAACTAAAAAACCTAAATTAAGCATGAACATTGTTGAAGTTAGGTGAAATCGAGGTTAAATATGGTATTGAGACAATCTTGATTCGACAATATCCCAAATTTACTGACCAAGGAAAATAGTTCATTGCCACTTAAAGGAAGGGATTCTAGGACCATTGGATATTACTCATATATAATTCGAAACCAATCATGAATTTAAAAGCATATTTTATTAAATCCAATTGACCCCAAACCTTGAAATTTTCAAAACCCTAGAACGCTTTCAAAATATGATCACAAAACAATCAATCTACTTTGATTTTCCATTTTTCTTTTTCAAAATGAAATCAAAACCAAACTTTCTCATCTATTTAATGAAATTAATAGAATTAAATATTTTTTAAAACCTAATCAAACTAATTTCACAGTATCTGTCGATCGACCATGAAGTTTCCTAATACAAAATTGTAACTTATTAAGTACTATAGTTTGATTTTTTATAAATTTTGTTTTCTCATAGAACCATAGAAAATTAGTGATTCCCTATGGGCCTGTCAAAACATCTTCCATTTATGGGGATGCTTTATTTTTAGTTTTTTGTATTTAAATTTATTTAAATTTATTGGTTTATTTCAATTCCACTTTTTACATTGGGCGTATTGGTGTCGTTAGTTTCATATTTTTAAAATCATTAATGAACAACTATAGAACTCGGTCAAAGGAAAAAGAGACTATCAATTTGACACAACATTCTGAACCAATCTTGGAGATTAAAGTAACTTCAAACATGGAGGTAATGGGGAAGAACTAACATTCTATGGATCTTCATGGTGATCAAGGACTAATAACGATCATAGACTATTGGCGGCTGTTAAACAGATAATTGTAACTAAGCATCATGGAACCCCCTTTAGAGAAAATCACTTATATATCAAGCCTCCAATCATTAAATGATACTAAATAGCATAAAATTAACCATAAATACACATTAATATCTGAAAAAAATAGTTGGGAATATTTCTCGAGCTATGAGAAACATTTAAAATCTAGAATATTTCAAGCGATGCGGTAATACATTGTATTTTATGATGTTTATTTTGTGAGCATGCTCAAGATTGGATTAAAATATTATCAGCACATTCCATCACTATATGGGATGATTTGGAAAAAAACATCCTCATATAATTATTTACAACTTTTAAGTCAAAGGATATTCTAGTAAACATTTAAACATTTGATAATTTTAAGATGAATCATTTTATTTTTCTTGGGAAAGATACACAGATATGAAACTAAAATTACCTCCTCATGGAATATAGATATGAATGCTAATGAAAACTTTTTATAATGGTTTTTATAGGGAAACATTTCAATTATTGATTCTTTAGCTGGAGTATAATTAATGAATAAATCTCTTGAAGTGAGCTACAAATTATTGGATGAAATTGAGAGCAATAGTTTCCAGTGACAAAAAGAATGGAAGAATCTAAAATGAGTCCATGCAATAAAAAAAATGAATGGATATCAGCATAGAGGTAATAATTAACAAAGAATATGGACATCATGATGGAACAAAAATAAAACCCCATGGTACATATATAGAAGATTCAAATTATGATGATTATAATCTTGGTAATCAATTTTAGGGTTGGAGACCACAACAATAAGTGGAAAAAATAATTCAATAAAAAAGACAAGGGTTCCAACAACATTCACCTCAAGGGCCTATACTAACAATCTAGGTCCATACATTGAAAGATACAATAGAAACATCCATGACCACTTTTAGGGTAGCAATCAATGAAATAAAAGAAGAAGCATCAAACCAAAATGATACATTGTGGAATCTATAGAATCAAGTTGTCCAAATTGATGATCAGCTTCCAGAAATACCTCGAAAAACATTACTAGGATGCACTGAAGTATTCCCATGTGAAGATATGAAATCTATACATATTAGAAGTGTGAATCAAAAAAAATTAAGTCGTATAGAATTTTATAGACATCAACCAGTGGAAGTAAGAAAAGTAGAATCCAAAAAAATAAAGGAAAAAGTAGCTGAAGAAGAAGAAGAAGAACTACTTGAGTATAATCAAAGACTAACTTTTCTAGAAATAATAATGAAAGTAAAGAAAAACCTGAAGAATGGAAAATTTATTGAATAATTTCTAAAATAACATATTAATATAACTTTTTAATAATCTCTTGTGAACATTCTAGCATTTTCAAAATTCATGAAAGAGCTGGTAACCAACAAGAAGATGTTAGAAGAGATTGGAACTATTCCAATCACATGGGAGTGTTCAGAGGTGGTATAAAAGGACCACCTATGAAGAAAAGTGATCAAGTTATCATTTAAATTCTCATATTTATCGGAGCTAGCAAATATGGAAAATATTTTTGTGACTTATTGGTGAGTATGAATGGCATGTTGTACACAAATTTCAAGAGTTTAAGATTGGAAGGCCTGAAACCAACAAGAGCGTCACTATAAATAGAAGAATAAACAGTGAAGCTTCCAAGAGGAATCATTGTGGAAATCCTAATTAGATTAAAAAAATTATACTTACCCAATGAATTCATAGTGGTGTATATAGGAGAGGAAAAAAATACACTCATTTTAGGGAGGACATTTTTAGCCATAGGGCCCAAGCTGATCGATGTGCAAAGTAGATAACATTGTTTTAGAGATGATATTGATCAAGTATGTTTCAAAATCCAATGGTAAATGAATAACTATAATGTTAAATTGGAAAATGAGAATGAATGTGGAGAAACACCTGATGTTTAGGATTTCTCTAAAATTGAAGATTTATATGAGTTAGATACTTTTTTATAAGAGGATGCTCCACAAATGAAGGAATAGAAGATGAAGAATAAGACTAAAGACACTAGCAGAGTGACCAAATCCATTGCATTTCATAAATGACTAAAGGTATGGATGGTCCATGAACATGCATTTAGTTCATTAGTATTGAGGAAGAAATGGTGGGCCGATCCAATGGAGGTCAAGCAAGTACTACCATCAGGGAGAATTATTCTTTTCAAAGTAGAAGGAAAGGGGCTGACCTAAATGGATATGAAAAAAATGGGGCAATTTATAGATCCCAAATAGATACAAAATTTTCAATAATCTATCTTGTGAGATGAAGTCAAAGGAGGTAAGGTCAATCCAACTATAGTAAACAGAATGAATTTCGGGATGCAACATACATTCTTTGTTATTTTGTTATTTATTTTATATTTTTAGAGGTGTTCATGATCTTAATACAAATAAATAAAAATTAATTGATAATGGCCTATGATTTCACCTATTTATATTTAATTTGCATGACCATCAAGACCCAAACTTGTAGCAAGGAGTAGAAACATTACACATCGTGTAATCATTTTAAAAGCATTATTCTATAAAAAGGAAGAATGCACAAATCCATGATTGATACATCAATTACAAGGGAGTAATATTTTTAAATTCAAAAAAAATGAATTGTATTCCTCACATTTAATTATATCTTTAACTTCTAATTTTATGCACACACTTGATTCTTGCTTATGAAAAAAGAACTACGATACATAAATTGATTAAGACAATTATCATTCCATGAAATTTAAATTTCATTTTCTCTAAATTGGAATGAGAAAAGTGGGTAAAATAATTAGAATATATAATCATGTTGATTAATGTTTTAAAAATCATGATTTGAGGTAACTTTGATCATTTAAAATGAATTTTTCCTAAAATTTTCCATTGCTTTGAATTTTTGATACTTTTTTTCGTTGATTTAATTATTTTTTTTCATTTCCATGATTAATTTTCACAATCAGTCATCTCAATCCTAAGAAATCCTACGAGCCTAATATTTATGCTTATTTATTTTGTATATTTCCTGAGAAACTTGGGTATGATTTATTCTAGAACAATTTTTTTCATATTATTATTTCTATTACTAAAAAAATAAATTTTAAAATGCTTATGGAATTCTATTTCTATCCCTTATCCTGAGACCCAATTTACATTAATCCTTTTTAAACTCATAAAATCATTGAATATCATTTTTAGGAAATGATCTATGTTATATGCCTATTTGAGGGGATTTGAGCTCTCCGAATCACCATTGATGAAATCTAGCAGGATTAAGAAATTGGAGGATGGTGGATTTTGCTCGGAAGCAGACCGAGACGCAATCCAATAATGAACTCAGCTTTGTAAGTTCTCTATTATGGGTTGTGTCACATATCTTAAGAGGGATAAACAATGGTCCTTTGCTGATTTGAAATTTAGAATAGGGGTCTGTTGGGGTCTCAATAACTGGAAACGTGTTCTAATCAGGAAAGTTTACTTCCATATTTTGTTTTCTTCACAATATGATTTTGAATGAGTATGGAATGTGGGTAACCTAAACCTGAAACTATATTTCCTTAGACTCTTAGAATGGGACTTTGCGTTTAATCCTAACCTACACAAAAATAACACTGCAAATGTTGTTTTATGTTTTTCAATCTAAACTGGTTTTTTGGCAACCCAAATCCCTAATGACATTGCAGTTTGCATTGGTACTCCGCTGAAAATTGAAAATATAACTGTTAATGGTGACTTTGGTTTGTATGCAAGAGTTCTGATTGAGGTTAATTTGGAAACAAAAACTCCTCAATCCCTTACCTTCTCTGCTAAGGATTACAAAACAATTGTGAATTTGGAAAATAAGAGGCTTCCGTCATATTGTAAATTCTGTATGCTTGTTGGGAATTCCATTCACAATTTCTGGAAAGTCCACAAACAACCTGCACAGCCAAGCAATACGGGCTGGACTGAAGTCAAAGGAAATAGAAGAGTGAAAGAGTCTAATTTAGCGAAGCCTAAAAATTCCAGAAAGGGAGAGGACAAATGAGTAGTAAATTCAAAATACTTTGGAATTTTAGACATTGAAAAAGGTAAGCCATGGGCTTTCCTGGTTGAGGAAGAGGATGTTGAAAAAATTGAACAGGACATTAAAATTTATATTGAAGAGAGAATCCTAGAAATTTTTTCACACCCTCTATATGACTCTGATTTTTCTGAACTTCCCCCTAAAACCGCTTCCCCATTAATCCCTAATCTGTAGGATAAAAACTCGGGACCTACAGATTTAGGTTATAAGATACATGATCTACATGCATTTTCCCATAAAAACCCCTCACACGATGCTCTTATCACTACCGATGACACAGTTTTTCATCATTCTGCTAATTCTGTGGACATCAACAAAAAGTGTGAACTGCATTATTAGGCTTCCCTCTTGTCTTCACCTTAAAGGAGGGATACGAGGAAGGAATGTACTGAAACCTCCCAATTATAATCCGAAGAGATGAATAATTCTCCTCATGTTCATAGTCCTGACATTCTAGTTTCCCAAGCTTCTAACTTAAAGAATTTAAATAAGGGGCATCGAGCCCCTTTGGACACACATATGGATTTGTAGAGTAAACAGAATATTACCTCAAAGGAGTCTACTTCTGGGGTTTTATCCAGGTCAAAGGCCTCAATCTCAAAAAAAAGGGGGAAACCCCAACAAAAAATGCATAAATGAATATTTTATATTGGAACTGTCAAGGGATTGCTAACCTTGACACCTTTAATGTTATTAAGAGATTTATCAGCACTCATACCCCTAGACTCTTTGCTATTGCTGAACCTAAAATAAATTAGGCCTATAGATTTCAGTATTCTTCCCCCTTTGGTTATACCTTCTTAGGGGCTTGTAACAATGGGATATCTTGTGAATCTTTATAGATCTTTTCTCATTCCTCTATTCAAAATGTTAATATCTATAATATTACTAACTATTCCATTACTTGTGATTACATTTTTGAAAATGATCGTGTCTACACTACCTTTGTTTATACCTATAATAGATATCAAGAAAGATGTGCTCTTTGGAAATATATCTACCAACTGCGTAACACAATCCCTAATCCTTGGTTTTTAGTCGGGGACTTCGATGATGTTCTGGCCCCGAGTGAAAAGGTTGTCCCTCCTCATGACTCTATCTCCTCTAGGAAATTCAGAGCTTGTATTGAACTAAATAACATTACAAAAATTAACTTAATGGGGGATAAATTTACATGGTTTCGTAAAAATTATAATAGGATCGTCATTAGAAAACATGATAGGCCATTTACTAATGACCATGCGATTGATGAATGGGTTAATATCTCTCGTATTACCCTAGCGAAGATTACCTCCGATCACAAGACTATTCTAGTAATTTTTTTACATAACCCTAGTCAACACAGTGCTCCTTTCAGATTTAGTGATGCTTGGTCTTCATACCTTGATTGTAGGGATATCATTAAAATCACTCGGTCTAATATTCACAATCAAAATGATGATTTTGCTTGTCCAGTGAAATTGAAAATGCTGAAACAAGTCCTAAAAAAATAGTACAAAGAAAAATATAATGAAATCAATAATGATATTAAATATTTGGGAAATGAACTTACTCAATTTCAAAACCATAATTCATCTTATAACTTTTCTCCTGATATTAGACACGAAACAAATATTTCCTATAAGATAATCAATTTACATAACTTTAAGGATAATCTTAAAAAGAAACTCTTTAATGCCAAATAGCTGAGTGATGGGGATTGAAATACTAAATTCTATAGTGTCCTTCACAGAGTGAGGAAAGATTATAGGTCCCTTCCCTTCTGGAGAGATGAGGAGAAGATTCTTGAATCTGAGGAAAGTATCATCAATCACATTGTCTCTCACTTTTACAATATCATCAATGGAACTAATATAGACAGGGACATTATGCCAGATGTTGCTCCGTCTTTGGATACTGGTGAGGATAACTTGTTACTTAAGAGCACCCCTCTTGATCATGAAATCAAAGTCACCATCTTTAGACTAATTGATGATGGTGCCCCTGGACCGGATGGCTTTAATAATGGATTTTACCAAAAGCACCGGGATGTTATTTTGGATAATGTTTTCCCAATGGTGAAAATAGTCTTTGCCAAAGGCACTCTTCCTCATGGCCTTAATGCTGAATTTCTTTTCCTTACACTAAAACTGATAATTATGATGAAGTTCACCTCTTCAGACCCATTTCTCTTATAAAACATCTCTTCAACATCATTACTAAATTTATTACCAAAGAATTATTGTGATTAGCAACAGAATAGTATCTTGGAACCAATTTGGATTCATCCAGGGAAGATCCATCCATAAATGTATATGTCTTGCCTCTGAGTCCACTAACATTTTAAACAGGAAAAATAGAGGTGGGAATATTGCTATTAAGATATATATTTTAAAGGATTTTGATACCATTGACTGGAACTTCATTTTTAAGGTCCTTAGGTAGTTTGGATTCAATGAAACATTCATTAATAGGGTTAAAATGCCTTTCAATCCGGCTCATATTTTTATTCTCATTAATGGATCACCTAGAGGTTATTTTAAAATATCTAAGGGTGTTAGACAAGGTGAAACTCTTTCAGCTATTGTTTTACCTATTTCTGAAGACTACCTTAGTAGGTTGATCATCCAATCTAAAGAAAGTCAAAATATCAAACCTATCACGGCTTCTAGAAACTTGACCACCCATCACACCTTATTTATGCCAATGATATACTTATCTTTATTCAAGGAGACAAAAAGAACATCAATAATCTTAAAAATATATTCCTTTATTACCAAGTAGTGTCTGGTCAACACATCAATTGGAATAAATCTTACATATATTTCAGTAAAGACTTATCCCCCCAGTAGAAAACTCAACATTTATAATTTCTTAGGGGTCAAAGAGGGTTCTCTACCCTTCACTTACCTTGGTGTTCCTATTTTCTTGGGTAGACCGAAAGAAGATTATTTCCCTCTTATAATTGATCAAACGCTTAGATAGCTTTCCTCCCGGAAACGCTCAAATCTTTCGATGGATGGGAGAAATTCCTAGTTAAATCCACTATTATTTCCAAATTGGTCTACTCTATGATGATTTATAAATAAACAAAAGGTATGTTAAAGTGCATCAATGTCTCCATTAAAAACTTTTTTTGGACTAGTAGTACCATGGAGAGGAAATTGGTTACTTTCCCTTGGGCTACCTAATGTAAGCCAATTGATAATGGAATTGTTGGTATTAGGAATCTTGATAATTTACATAAGGTTCTCCAAGCTAAGATTACTTGGAATCTAATTCATAATGAATCTCCCTCTAAGAATTTTCATAGAGCTATATTTCTCAATAAACTGATAAAAAATCAGGCCCACTTTCTTACTTCCTCTATTTGGCCTACTATTAAAAATGTGTTCAATTCTATTATGGATAATTCCAGATAGATGGCTAGTAAGGACTCTAATTTAAGACTTTGGTTTGACAATTGGACTGGAGATCCCTTTTTCTCCTTGATTTCCATTAATCACCCTACTTTTCTCAATAATGATACCATAAAGAATGTCATGAGTACTCCGAACCCTGAATTTCCTGATGAAATAAAACAAATCGTTGAGAACTACCCCTTCACTAACACAAATGATTTCTATATTTGGGAATCTTCTCACAATGGAATGCTTGATTCTAAAAATACTACAATCATCTGTTTATCGATGAATACAGAAATCTTTCCTCGATAAAAAAATTTAATAAACCCTAGCTTAAACCTTTGAGATTCACATTAATTTGGAACATTTCTCATTATAGAATCCCCACACATGATTGCTTACAAACCCTTGGGATTAATCTTTTCTCCAAATTTTTAATGTGTAATCAGCATAGAGAGGATATTAATCATCTTTTCATTTCTTGTGATATAGAAACTACTCTCTAGAATTATATTTCTGACATATTTCATTGCAGATGGTTGCATGATAGTTCTATTACATTGTGGATTCAATGGTGCTCGTACATTTCTGACTCCCAACAGATTAAAAATATTATTCTTGAAGTTTTTGCAGAGCTTCTTTACGTAATCTGGTATGGTCGAAACGATTTTATTTTTCTTAATAAATCATTCAAGCTTAATGATAATAAAATTAAAATTCTCATGGCCATCCGTGAGGCGACCTCGATTCAAAAGGATCAATACATCAACTCGGTACTTTAATTTGGGATCCTTCGTCAGATTAGAGTGAATAGGAAATATCCTCATCTAAATTCTACCTTCGAAGTGTTCTTGATTCCTCCTACCCTAGGATGGATTAATGTTAATATCGATGGTGCCTCAAAAGGCAAACCCGGCCCAGTGGGTTGTGGTTCTATTTTCCAGAATCACCTGGATGAGACTCTTGGATGCTTTATGGATGCTGCGGCACAGCTTCCTTGCTCGAAGCAGAGATGCTGAGAGTTATCCATGCTATCTCTATTGTAAGACACCACAATAGGAACAACATCTAGATCAAGAGTGACTCCACTAATATTATCCAGGACATCTCGAGTGGTACCATTAATCTTTCCTAGCCGCTCACTACTCTCTGGATTGATTTTTTTGAACCATATTTCTGAGATCAACTTCATCCCCACTAACACTTACCTTGAGGCTAATAGGATTGCTGATGGGCTTGCCAATATAGGGGTTTCTCATGTTATGATTTGGAAGTATTATCTTCTTCTTGAGTTACTCCCTCTCAATGTTAGGGATGTTAACAAAATTCCATATTTCATACTTATGTAATATCTTTTTTTATTAATAATTTTTGTGTTTTGGTCATTGACCAGAACAATACCCTTCCAAAAAAAGGAATGGAAACATTGATTGGTGGAAGGGATAGAAATTGTTTAATGAAAAAGTGTGGGGAAAATTTCATGAGATTTTGGGAAGGCACATTCTTTGTATTTATTCCACACCCACTTGAAACAAAATAAAAAAAAGAAAAAAAGAAAAAAAGGGTTATACCTAGAGAAATTCAAAAAACAAAATTTACATAAATAGTGATCCTGTTATAACTATTACAAATTGTGTCATGAGGAGATCATTAGTTGTTGGGTGGTGGATGTGAGAATTTTCTCTAGAATAACATTCTAAAAAAATAAATGAAAAAAATAATGATTAAAAAGGGTCTTTAAATTATTTCATTTCATAACATTATGATCCATCTATGATATACTGGGGGAAGATGAGACTTTCATTGAGCTGTTTTTGATTACCATGAAAAATAATTTTTAGTTGAACCACTTTTTGAGATTTAATTTATTTACATCATTTACCTATTTAAACCAAGACTCAGAGTCATTTGATCTTAAATGGTGAATCCTTCAAGATTTATTATGAGTTTTTTATTTAAGCGGTAGAAATGTTAGATGCCTTGAAAGACTGTGGTAAGTTATATGTTCTCGAGGTATGTGAATCACTCTATTCATTCATACCCTGAAAATGAGTGGAATAATTAAATTATGGTAAATTGAAAATGTAATACATATTAATATGGAATTGAAAAAAATGAAAATTGTTGATTTAAAATACTTGTATATTTTAAAAGAGGAAAATTAAAATACTTTATTTTTTTTTTGAAAAGTGAGGCGTTGAATAAATTTCATGTGTGATTCTTGTATATTTAATTTCTTATTTGATCAATTAAGTTTTTTGAAATTTAATTTAAAGCATTGTAAGGAAAACGTCCTTTGTATCAAGTTGATATTCCATTCTTAAGGACGAGTATGAATTCTTGTGTGGGGGTATATGATAGATATATTTCATCCATACATATTATGGTGTTTTAATATATTAATTAATTTATTTAAAGGAATAATATTTCCAAATTTAGAACAAATTGATATGTTTTTTGTTTTTTGGTTGGAAAAATAGGTTTATGAAAATGCAAAGAAAAGGGGTGAATTTTCGACCTAAAAACACATCACGCCTATAATTTCCCAATCCGATGTACCCTCGAAAAGTTATCCAGAATAGTCACCACATGACCTCAAGAACCTCTACCCATATGCCTGAGACTACTGACTATAAGGGAGGGTCTATGGATTGTTATTGGGGAGACAATACCCACATATTCGGAGTGAACAACAGAAATAGATAATAAACTCAGACAATAGCAAAAGCATATATAAAGAAATTTTAAACCGAATAAAGAAGGTGGGCAACACCAGTTTATACAATGAATGCATGACATAGTTATACATATATGAATGTAGTAAACAAAACAACATGCTTTACATCAGAATATAGAAATAAGGAAAAACTCGAATCCCTAAGGGTGATATCCATGAGAATCCTGAGCTACTGCTGGGTCCTTTGCTTTTAACTCCCAAGTAAAAGAAAACAACAACAAGCAAGATCAGAGGTCCTACAAACAAGTAGAGTCTACTTAGGTACCCAATGCAATGCGGGCCTAAGTAGGATGTGAGATATAAATCCCAATTGGCCCGGTCCAACAGGGTCTAGCTCAATCCAGACAATTCAATGTAATTAAAAATTGTATAGGTTTAACAAATTAACAACAAAATTGAATAATTAAACTATAATCCATTAAAGTTCTTAAAGGACACCTGAAAAAGATACCTACTTCAGCTCGTAACCAGATATAAGATTCTAACTTAGAACTATATATATAGAATGTATAAATAAACAATTCAAAAAATTATTTTATATTCTTTAATTAACTGCAAAAAAACCCTTAATCCCCTGGACACCCGTAAATCAAAACCTGTCTTGGTTGTAGTGGAGTTTGAACCATTTCTCATATTCAATACACAAATCTTTACATCACATCAACTTTCAAAAAAAAAATTATTAAATATCTTGTACGACTAGTTGGACCGAGAGTTCAATGTTAATTAATGGGTGTAGAAAGTCATTTCTATCACCCTCATGAGTATTTAGAGCATCATTTCTTGTCTCACAACCCATGGGTATTTGGAGCATCAGTCCCTATCCCACAAAAAAATTCATTCATTCTGGGTATAGAATTCCATTTCTAGTACCCCGTGAGTATTTGGAGCATCAATACCTATCTCACAACCGCTTTATGAATCATATATATATATATATCATGGGTTTATAATGTCATATCTAGAACCCAAGGAGTATTAAGAGCATTAGTCCCCATATCACAAGTTGTTTATCAATGATATATATATCGCATGTAGAACATCATGTCTAGCACCCCAAGATCCCATCCATTAATTAATTAATAAATTAATTAATTGAGTTCGTTAATTGATTCAATAATTAATTAACAACATCACATTCAATAATAAATCAAAAATTATTTAAACATAGAAATTCCATTAATTAACTCAACAATTAACTAATCTTAACTATAATATTAATTAATTTAAGCATTACTTAAGCTCATCAATTTATTTAGTTAATTTAACAATTAACGAATCAAAAAGAAACTGTCTCAATATCACAAAGTTAATGCAACAATTAATTATCACAAGACATCCATCTCAATATTACATAATTAATTCACAAAATAATTATCTCTAGGTAACTATCCCAATATCACATAGTTAATTCAAAAAGTAATTATCTCTAATGTAACCATTTCAATATCACATAATTAATTGAAAAATTTATTATCTTAAGGTAGTCATTTCAATATAACATAATTAATTCACAAATTAATTATCTCAATGTAGCCCAAATCAATATCTCATAATTAACTCCCCAGATTAATAATATTTATGATAATATCATAACCCAAAATTAATTCACAATTTATTATCTCAACTTAAAAAGTTTAATATGTCATAAATAATCCCCAAATTTATTATCATCTCCATGAACATAACTTTTTCATAATTAATTATTAATTAATTATTTAGACATAACCAAATAAATATCTCATAATTAATTTCTCAATTAATTATCATCTCAAAGTAGATAATTAATTGATAATTAATTATCACAACCTTAATAATTAATTAATCATAATTAATCCATTGATTAATTATCATCTCAAAGTATTTAACTAATTCATAATTAATTATATCAACTTAACAAAATTAATTACTCATAATTACTCCATTGATTAATTATCATATAAAAGGACATAATTTATTCAAAATTAATTATATCAACTTAACTAAAATTATTACCCATAATTAATCACCACATTACTTATCTATTTTACAACCTCATAGCATATAAATGATTTATAATTAATTATATCATTCCCCCCCAAAAAAAATTAATCCAACATTGAAATCATCTATATAGAAATAAGGAAATCAACACAAAATTATTTTATTAATTTGGAATAGTTTAGAACCCTACCTCAATGAATTTTTCCAAGGCAAAGATTCCTAACTCAAGCCGCAACTTGCTTGCACACACGCACAAAAAAAAGAACCCACACCCTCAAGATTTATCATTTTTCTTAGAAACCATTAAATTTCAACCATAATTAGTGTGGTGGGGACAAAAAAAAACCCAACACATTAATCAGAACACTAAACAACCATAAGAATCAAATTGAAGGCGTAAGAAACCAATTATTAGTTATATAGACTTACCCGGAAATGACAGCGGTGAACCGTATCAAGCCGAACCTATTTACCTTCGATGATGGTCATTAGAATACAGAAAAACGGATCTTGAGACATCTTCTGCACCACCTAGAATTAGGAGAAAGGAAGAAACCTAATTAAACCTTCATATATGGTTTCATCATAACGGAGACCATGAAGAGGAGACCCAAGACGATCGATGTGAAGGAAGAAACATGCGGAGAATGACTTACCTCAACACGAGGGACAACTTCCATGAAGGAAATACCATAACCCAGCTCACAGAGAGGGATCCAGGAGAGGAGGGTTGTGTGCCACCAATGGGTGATGTTCCATGTGTGTGTCTCACCTCTTGTAGGAGAAGGGATAATTGTGCCTCCATCATCTTTTCTCCCATAAATAAATTAAAATTCTAATTTAAATATAATAATTAATATAATAATAACAATTATAATAATAACCACCATATTATTATTATTACCCTTTAATATTATACCCTTTTTATAAACTATAAACTCCCATTTACACATTATTTAATTAAATTCTCATAAAAAAAATTCAATTAAATGAATTCTCTATCTCATGCTATTTAATTAAATTCTCTCAATATTTAATATAGTTAAATTGAAAACCTCCATTTAACATAAATTAATTAAATTTCTATTAACCTTGAATTTAATTAAAAAAACATCATTTCACATCATTTAATTAAATTTCATTTAACTCAATTTAATTAAATAAAAATTTCCATATCATATCATTTAATTAAATTTCTCAACCTAAATTTTATTAAATAAAACCACCATTCTTCACCAAATAATTAAATACATCTTAACCTTGAATTTAATTAGATTAAAATCCAAATCCACATTTAACACATCATTTAATTAAATTCTTCTCCAATGAATTTAATTAAATAAATTCCCCAACACGTGGTTATATAATTAAATACTCACAAATCTATTTAATTAACCCCCAATATTTAATAAAATAATTAAATTCATCTTAACCTTGAATTTAATCAGATAAAACCCTAACTCCAAATTTAACACATTATTTGATTAAATTTATCTCCAACAAAATTAATTAAATAAATTACCCAATACATCATTATTTAATTGAATTCTCTCAATATATGTTAATTAAATAAAACCCCCATTTTTTACCAAAAAATAGATTCATATTAACCATGAATTTAATTATATAATACCACAACTTCTCATTTACTAGTCATTTAATTAAATTCCTCGCATCTGAATTTAATTAAATAAATACACCATCTCATCATCATTTAAAATATATTTAATTATTTTCATATCAAGTTAATTAAATAACTTCTCTATCTTAACGTCATTTAACTAAATTCCCTCAACTTTAATTTAATTAACCCCCCCAAAAAATCATTTAATTAAATTTATTTCAACCATAAATTTAATTAAACTAATTTAATATGAAACTCAGAACTACGTAGACCGAATGGTTTGACATGCCCGATCTGAAAGACTTCGTACATACCATGTGTCTAATACAATACACCTTCTTTATTATGCATGGATGACCCACACAATTTTGAATAACTGTACGTAGCCCTTGAAATCGTCACTTCCAAGTACGGTTCTCCCGAAAACCATCCTCCCTTATTGGAAACTCTTAAAGCCTTTACCCAATCCTGTTATCAACACGTTAAAAGACCCAAAATCATGAAACTTATTTCCAAATCTTGGTTTTAAACTTAATCATATAGTAAATGAAAAAGTTTAAAAACTTTTTTATTTTATCCCAGTCCAAAAAAAGGTGCTTTATAATTTTCCCACCTTAAAAACTTCTCATCCCCAAGAATCCATCAGGAGCTACTACAATACTATACAACCCACCATGGTCTATAATTCTTATTTTAATGACTTCTTTGCATTCCAAAATGCCAACACACCTTTAAAGGGACCATACACGTTACCATTGGTATTTGGCTGCCAATTATCTCATCAAATATCCGTGTAACCTTCTCACATTAGCATTCCTTTTAAAATAGTTTGAAAACACAAGGTACTCTTTTCCCAATTATAAGGCACCCATACACCTTACAATTGAAACTATGTCCCATTATAAATGAAAAAAATCAATGTTCCACTCATGCAACCATTTACATAACAAAACTTCTCTAGCATGTTTTTATAAAAAGTAACACAATAGAATGTTATAACAAAGAATCCCAAAACACACGAAAAACATTCTAAATGATAGGAAGTATGAATTATAAACAGAGAATCATGTTATATCTATCACCAAAACAATATATCTAAAGAGGAATGATAAAAAAATCAAAACATGGAAATTTATCCAAGGCACATAGTAAAAATTATGAGGAATTCTACTAAAGAAACTACATGGCATGTAATATGCATGGCATGTGAATCTCAAAATGCCTAAGTTGATGTGTGTAATGCAATTTACTTACCCTATCAGGCCAATAAAAATTTTCAAAATTCTCAAATCAATAAGTAGTAGAAAATACACCAGTCATTCGAGATGAAATCATCTCAGTTGTATCCATGAAAATTATAAACATTAATTCCCATCCCTGAACACACGGTCATTTCCCATTTGTGGGGTGATCAGTTCAAGGAACAACTATTAACTGAGTACAAACACTTTTCTCATGTCATGTCTACCAAACCAAAATAGAAAGACAATAGAAAAATAAAGAAAACCTGAACCTTAGATACGACTTTGTAATATCCTAACCCGGTGTACCCTCAAACAGGTTGCTAGACTAGTCGTGACATGACTTCAAGAGAATCTCCCCGTATTCCTGAAGATTCCGACTAGCTACAAGGGTCTACAGATAGTCAGTTGAGAGAATATACCATCATATTTAGAGTGAAAAATGGAAATAGATAATAAACTAAGAGAACATTAGAAGAATATATAAATTAATAGTCAACTGAATAATGAATGTTGAAAACACTTGTTTATACAATGAATGCATGTAATAATGATACATATCTGAAAGAAGTAAGCAAAACAACATGATTTATATCCCATTACATAAATAATTAAATGACTCAAATCCATAAGGGAAATCTCCATGAGAAACCTGAGCACCGCTCGGTTCTTTTCTCCTAACTCCCAAGTACAAGAAAATAGCAATAAGAATGATCCAAGGTCTTGAAAAAAAGTAGAGTCTACTCGAGTACCCAGTACAATTGTTGATTGAGTATGGTGTGAGATAAAAATCATAGTAGGTTGGGACCACTGGTGTCTAGATCAATCTAGAAAATTCAATATAATTAAAAAGTGTATAGGTATAACAAAGTAATAACAGAATTGAATAACTAAACTACAACCCATGCAGGTTCTTAAGGGACACCCGACGTAGATACCTGCTTTGGATCATAGCCAAAATAATGGTCTGTACATGAACTATATAAATATAATGCATAAATAAACTATTTATCACACTATATGATATTCTTAATTTAACTACAAAAATCCTTGGGTTCTCCTAGACCCCTGTATCTCAATACCTATCTTGGCTGTGCTGGAGTCTGAACCATTTCTCATATTTAATTCACAGATCAATACTTGACATTGACTTTCATTAAACATTTAATACAATTCCTATATGACCAATTGGACCAACAGTCCAATTTCAATTAATGGGTGTATACAGTCATGTCTAACATCCTTGTGAGTATTTGGAACACCAGTCCTTGTCTCACAGCCCATGGGTATTTGGAGCATCAGTCCATGTCCCGAAAAATAAAATTTGCAATCATTCTGGGATTATAACTCCATGTCTAGCACCACGTGTGTATTTGAAGCATCAATCCATGTCTCACTACCCATTTACCAATCATATATATATATATATATATCATGGGTGTATAATATCACATCTTGCACCCTATGATTATTTAGAGCATCATTCCCAATATCAAAATAATTTTATCATATATATATATATATATCACATGTTTAAGGTCTTTCCTAGCACCCCAAGATACCATCCATTAATTATTTCATAAATTAATTAATTGAGTCTGTTAATTAATTAAATAACTAATTAAAAATCTCACATTCACTACTAACTCAACAATAATTTAAACATATAAATTCCATTAGTTAACTCAAAAATTTACTAATCATAACTATAACATTAATTAATTTAACCATTAATTAATATCATCACTCTCTCTATTTAATTTTACAATTAAATAATAAAAAAACTATCTCAATATCACATAATTAATTCTACAATTAATGATCACACAAAAACCATCTCAATGTTACATAATTAATTCATAAAATAATTATTTCAAGGAATCCATCCCAATATCACATAATTAATTCAAAAAATAATTATCTCTTAAGTAACCGTTTCAATATAACATAATTAATTCAAAAATTAATTATCTAAAGTTAGTTGTTTCAATATAACCTAAATAATTCATAAATTAATTATCTCAACTTGGCCCAAATCAATTTCTCATAATTAACCCCCGATTAATTATATATATTATAATATAATGACACCTAATTAATTTATAATTAATTATCTTAACTTATCATTTTAATATCTCTTAATTATTCCCCAGATTAATTATAATCTGAAAGCACATTATTAATTCATAATTAACTATTTCAACTTCAGTAAATTAATATCTCACAATTATTTCCCTTACTAATTATCATCACAAAGAACATAATTAATTCGTAATTAATTATTTCAACTTAACAAAATTAATATCTTATAATTAATTACATGATTAATTATCATATCAATGCACATAATTAATTCATGATTAATTATCTCAACCAAACTAAATTAATCATTCATAATTAATCTCTCAATTAATTATCATCTCAAACCACATAATTAATTCATAGTTAATTATCTTATCTTAACCAAATTAATTACTCATAATTAAATTCTCAGTTAATTATCATCTCAAAGAAGAAAATTAATTCATAATTAATTATATCAAATTAACCAAATTTATTACTCATATTTAATCACCTGATTAATTATCTATTTTACTACCTCAAAGAATATTATTGATTTATAATTAATTATCTAATTTCCCCAAAAATAATTTAATCCAACATTGTAGTCAACTAAATAAAAATCTGTAAATCCAAAAAACTACATTTTATTATTAAAGAAATGTTTAGAACCCTACCTCAATGAATTTGGATGAGCCAAAGCTTCCTAATTCATACCATGACCAGCTCGTATACACACACCTCAAGAAAAGTGCATGTGCACTCAGAACTTATCATTATGCCTAAAAACCATTAACTGTACCCATAGTTAGTGCGGCAGGGACCAACGCACACCAAAAACATTAACCACAACACTAAACAACCATAAGCATCAAATTCAAGGTGTGAGAAACCAATTATCAAGAATATAGGTTTATCCAAAAAATGACAATGGTGAACTGTATCAAGACAAACCACTTTTCCTTCGGTGACGATCATTGGAATACAGACCAACATCTCTGGAGACATCTTCTGCACCACCTAAAATCAAGAGAAATATGAATCCAATTTAAACATGAATATAGGGTTTCAGCCAAACATCGATCAGGTGAAAGAGAGCTAAGATGGCCTATACAAAGGAAAAATCATGTAGAGAAGGGATTAGCTCGATGAGATAGAAAGTTTCCATGAAGGAACAATCGTGATCTAGTGCGCGGTGAGGGATCCATTAGAGGAGGGTGGTGCGCCACCCTTGGGTGTTGCACCATGGGTGTGTCAAACCTTATGTAGGACGAGGAAGAGGTTCCCATCCCTCTTCTTTTCCAGCTTAAATAAATTAAAATTCAAATTTAATATATAATAATTAATATAATAATAATAATAATAACCATATTATTATTATTATTACCCTTTAATATTATACCCCTTTGATAAACTCGAACCATTCATTTAAACATTTTTTGTTATATTCTCCTCAACAAAATTTAATTAAATTAATTCTCTATCTCAAGAAATTTAATTAAATTATCTCAACATGAAAGTTAATTAAATTAAAAGTTTTATTTCACAACAATAAATTAAATTTCTGTTAACCTTAAATTAAATTAAAAAAACCCCAATTTCACATCATTTAATTAAATTCTATATAAATTAATTTAATTAAGTAAAACTCTCCATCTCACCTCATTTAATTAAATTCCTCATTCATAATTTAATTAAATAAAATCCTCATTTTTCATCAAATAATTAAATTCATATTAACATTGAATATAATTATATAAAACTCCATCTCCATATTTAACAGATAATTTAAATAAATTCTTCTCCAATTAATTTAATTAAATAAATTCTCCATCACATCATTGTTTAATTAAATTATCTCAATACTATTTAATTAAAAAACCCCTATATTTCATCAATTAAATAAATTACTATTAACCTTGAATTTAATTAGATAAAACCACAACTCCACATTTAAAAAATCATTTTATTAAATTTTTATCAAATTAATTTCATTAAATACATTATCCAACACATAATTATTTAATTAAATTCTCTCAACACAATTTAATTAAATAAACCCGCTTTTTATCAAATAATTAAATTTAACCTAACCATTAATTTAATTATATAAGTCCCTACCTACTCATTTACATAGGATTGAATTAAATTCATCTCATCTCAATTTAATTAAATATAGACTCTAGCTCATCATCATTTAAAATAAATTTAATTCTTTTCATATTAATTTAATTAAATAACATCTTCATATTAACTGCATTCAATTAAATTCTCTCAATATTAATTTAGTTAAAACAAACCCCCAATAACAAATTTTATTAAATTCATTTCAACCATATATTTGATTAAATTAATTTAACCAGAAACTCAAAACTATGTAGGCCAAATGGTTTCCCTTGTACGGTCTGATAGACTATGTATAGACCATGCGTCCACTACTAGACACATTCATTATTATTCATATTAACTCACACGTTTTTTTCTAACCTTTTGTAACCCGTAACAATGTCACTACCTAGGCCGATTCACTCGAAACCCATCCTGCCATCCAGGAAACTCCTGAATCCTTTACCCAAGACAGTTATCCACACTATAAAAGAACCCAACTAGAAAAACTTATTTATGAATCTTAGTTTTAAAAATGATCTATGTTGTAAACGAATAATTTCAAAAACATTCATTTTTTCTCCCGTTCAAAAAAAAACTGGACATTTCAACTACACGAGGAAATAAAAGTGGTATGACATTAGTTTTTTTATGGATGACTGTGGAGCACTTTTGGGGCATAAAACTAAAGAACTGTGAAAAAATGAGGCTTTTAGAGCATCAAAATGGAATTAAAAGTCACCTAATCATTACACGATGTCTACTAGTGCATGTGTGGTAAAAATGACATGATATAAAGCAATTAAAAGAATCATGGAAATTTAAATGTTGTGTAATCATATTACATGTGGTGTAAATTTCCTAACAGATTTTTTTTCACCCAGATTCACCAAATATTCATTTTTTTGACCACATCACCAATGTGGGACCCACACAAACTCCAGTTGGATCTTTCCTTTATATAATTCATTAACTCCAAAGCCAATATGAAACTTAAAAAAGGACAAATAGGTTGATGATGTTGGGGGAATTGAAGATCTGGAGATAAGAGCTTAGAGCGAGAAGCTGCGATTTGCAGGGCCCTTTTTTTAGTTCTTTTTCCTTTCATTTATTATTTATTTATTATTTTCTACTCCTTTATTATACTCTCATCACTAGGATAAAGTGGTAAAACCAACTTTATTCTATGGTAATGTAATTTACTGGGGAAGGTGCAGTTGGATTTAATTCTCTTTATTTATTCATGTATTCAGTCTGTTATAATTATTCAATTACTTTCCAATCCCTTTCTATTTATTTTATCATGACCATTGATAATTTAATAAAAAATAATCATAAAATTGTGAAACTAAAAACGCCAAATGTGGCATAAACATTTTAAAATTTAGAGGAAATTAGGTTTAAATATGGTATTGAGAAAAACATGATTCAACAATATCCAAAATTACCAGACTATGGAAAAAGGGCATTACCACATTAGAGAGGGGATAACATGACCTTTGGATCATACTAATATCGACTCTGACACCAATCAAGAATTAATCAACCTATTTTACAAAATCTAATTACACTCAAACCCTAAAATTACCAAAACCTTGGAACAACTTCCAAATCTGTCCACAAACTAATCAATTTTCATTACTTTCATCTTTTTATTTTTCAAAATTGAATCAAACCCAATATTTCTCACCTCTTTATTAATATTAATAAAAATAAAAATTGTTTAAAAACTAAATAAACTAATTTTACCATTTATGTGGATCTACCTCGAACTTTCCTATTATTATATTTTAATTAATCAAGTTGTATAGTGTTAGTTTATATAAATTTTGTTTTTTTTTCATAGCCCCATAGGGAATTAACGATACCCTATGGAGCTATCCTGGTGGTAGATAAAAACTGTGTACATATACCTATGAATGAATAAAATCCTTCTTTTTGATTACATACTTTACAACACCGACACTAATATAATAGTTGTAACAACTTTATTCAAATTTTACTATACTTTACGATGTCTAAAAATAATTAAAGAATACATCAATGCTGATTTATTCATAGATAATGTATTTAAGACTCATATATATATATATTCTCATATTTTAGGTTTTTATCATTACAAAAACTAAAATTTAATTTCTAACACTTTTTCAAATCTTATAAAAAACTATATAAATTATATATTTTATATGATATCATATCCTACATTCAAAATTTAGTATCTAATCAATGTTTTTTTAAAAAGGTTTAAAAATGTATGTGAGAAATTTTAAACTCTTTTTGATAAAATAAAATTTCTTAGTTTTATTAAATTTGTTTTTATATCATTTTTAAAACTAATATATTAATATAAAATAAAAAAATTATATATATACACACACTTATTTCATAAGTTAAAAAAAAAATATTATAATTGTTTAAATAATTATTGTAAAGAAAATATTATTTATTATGTATAAATAATATCCACGTATACACACACACATGAATATTCATGAACGTAAAGGGGAAAAAATAAAAATATGTATTCATAAAATTAATACAACCTCAAAATATATTAATGTTTTATAAAACAATTTTTACTGTATAATGAAATTATTAACATAAAAAATAAAATATAAATTAACAAAAAAATATTAAAATTAAAATAAAGAGTCTATATAAATAGTTTGAACTATAAAAATTAAATTTATCAACAATTATTTTTAAATTATTTTGGTTCTTTTAAACTGATGAATAATAAGGCATTAAAAATTGTTTCTATCACATTTTGAAGTACGGATATAAATCACTTAATGCTATAATTTTTAAAATACCTCAGTATATAATATTTTTACAGGAATTTTTTTTACTATTTATTACTATTTTTGTAAAAATTCATATGGAGAGAATGTTTCTATCAACACTTATTATAAATTCACATACTTAATTTATATATAATTAAATTTTAATGATATCAATGCAGATTTGTTTAAAATCTCGTATGAATATATTAATGCTTAAATCCACTATTAAAAACAAACTAAAGAAGGATCACAACTAAACAAAACATGAATCATAGTGTCACCCTAAAATTTAGAAACAATATTAGAATTGATATTTCTATCTCTCTTAAAAGAGGAAAATAATATTTTAAAAAAAATAGATCAAACTAAAAATATCATAAAAAATAAACCCCCACACATCAAAAATTCTAATCGTAGTGTTTTTCATGATATCTAACATGAGAAATACATTCACAATAATAATATATCTCTATCCTTGGATTATATAATATGAAAACACTTAACAAACATCCATCTTTTAGTAAATACGGGATTCCAATTTTTTATAAATTACTTGTGCAGGGAAGCTAAAACATTTCAAAATGATATTTATCCATTAACCACAATTATGACCCAATTATACATTAATACAAAAACATCATTTACCACATTAAAACCCCCCTAAATTAAGGTATCTAAAAAATAATTGATATATTTATCCTTTTATGAATAAAATAATCACTTTAGTTTATATAAATATTTAATATCTAAAAAATTATATATCTAAACCTCATATTAGCTTTATTTTTGATTAAAATAAAACTTATTACACTACAACTAAGCAAACCATGAAATAGTGATTTCTTCTGAAAATTTTTAGCATCATTTATACTATTCCACATGATAAAACCTTAAAAAATGATATTAATTTCCTCGAGTAAATGCACCATCCTTTTCCATTACATTTAAAAATGTGTCTTAACACTTATATACTAAAATTTTATATCAAATTAATCTATAGATAAAAAAATCAACACATTAGGTCCTCTATAATATAATTATGATCCTGAAAATAAAAATTAGGAATCAAAACCTTACAAAATATTTACAAAAAATACAAAATTTTAATTAGAATGTCTACATTCAAAACAATATCCTATATTTTTCAAGAGATAAATGATATTTCTTCTATAACCAACCAATATTATAAATTCATTGAATAATTAAAATATTTGTTAAAGATCCAAAATAGTTGATTAACAGTCACACAATGACTGATTATAATACTAAAATGATTCCTTATCCCTTTTATAAAAAATGTTTCAATCTTATCAATGATCCTACTTCAGAAATAATTTATAATAATACCTAAAGCCACCTTTTCATTAATTCATAGAAAAAATTAGAATAAAAATAAATAAATATTCATTCTATAACAGGGTTTCCTTCTAAATCACAATCAAAAGGCCATATGAAACTCACCAACAATTTCATTCCATTACAAGTAATTTAAAACCCTCTATTTTACCCTATATAAAACTAAGAAGTGGATAAATATTATAAAACAAAAAACCAAGAATTATATAATATTTTACATTTAAAACATATATAAAAATATTGTTAGAAAATAAAACCAATATTTAATACAGTTATGGTATAAAAGCATAATTAAAAATTTTCGTGTCTTTACAACCCAATCCATTAGACAATTTTGGAAGAAATAACTTATCACATTAAACGTAACTATTTGTATTATTTATTTCATCTTGAACTAACTAAAATTTGAAACAAAATTAATAGATTTGAATAATATGATTACCAAGGAATTTAAATTGCTACATGATATATGTAAGAATTGATTATTCTATAAATTAAAACATATTTAAATCTGTAATGTGAACATTATTCATATCCCCACTCTCTGGAATAAAATTTTACTAAATAAATCCTCTAACTATTAAAAGTTCACTATCTAACATAATGATTTATGGTAACAAATGACAAGATAATTTATGGATATAAATTATTCATTAGTATCCCATGAAAATAAGATATTTCAATCCATGAAAAATATCGGTGATAAATGTTCCATTAATAATAGCATTGAAACCACAAATCATCCTCTACATAGTTGTATTTGATATAATATTTGAAAAATAATATTCAATAATGATAAAAAATTTATAGATAATTAGGATCTATTGACCTAATTCATCTTGATAAAATTATTGTTTCAATAAAATAAACATTAACCTTGATTTTTTATGAAATTGAGATGAATTAGATCATAATCTTTGTAATCCATAAAATATAAAAACAATATATAGTCAAAGTAATCTCTATAAATCTCCATTGGACTATTATATTCTATTAAAAAATTTAGTTTTTACTCAATTGATCCATTCATTGAAATGATTAAAAATTCATGGAATGATTTATTTTAGGTGAAAAAATCAAATGTTTAGTAATTAATATTTGATCTAGAAGAGAACATATTATTTCTAAAATAATAAAGGGTTAAATTTACTTAATTTTATTCACCAACACATTTAGTTTTTAAAATAAAATTTTAATGGTAGATTAGTATAAAAAAATACATCGAGTTAGGATTTTAAAACATATGAACCATTGTTATATTAGTTTCCTTATAATGGGTGAGAAAATTGGTAAAATTCCAATAAATATTCAAAATTATTACAACATTCATACAAAAAATATTCCAAAACAACATATATGATATTTAAATAATACTATTTGAGATTAAGGCCTTCGTAGGATGTATAAAGATTAATTATTACAATACTGATATCTTATGTATATCATTGACCGTCAAAGAATTCTTATCTAAACTAACAATTGGTACAATAAAATTATCAACCTCATCTGAAATAACATTTTTACCCAATGTAAATAACTTTATATAAATTTAAAAATTAGTTTTTGAATCTATTTTTATCTTCTAAAAATCATAAATTATTAAATTTTTTTATAGAATGAAATATTTACATCTTTTAGAAAAATATTTTTTTTTTTAAATAGATGTATTTAGGTACCCTTCATTTATATATTTGACCCTTGATATAGGCTTCCAATACTATTCCTTACTCGGCACTAGATTGAATAAATAAAAATTTAAAAAATTAGCTCTATCAAAAAACAAATCAATCATATAAATATTATAAATATCTTTGTCAATATCTCTATCAAGATTTCTATACCTATATATTAGTATCATTTATAACTTTTTGTTTTTTTATGCACATTCATTTCACTATGATTCTAGATTTTTTCAATTATATTCTCTTACATTTGATCCCTTGGCCACATAATTTAAAACCTAAAATATATCCTTTTAATTTCATAACATAATTATGATTGAACCAAAGCAGGATTACATTATGATATTATTTAATAGGAGATGAGTGTGAAACTATAAATGAAGGAAATTCTGTATTTAAATCTATTGAAGCCATGTATGTATTGAGGAATTCATAAAATCATATGTTTCAATTCCTTCTATGATTCCATGTAATAATAACTCATTAAAATATAGGGCTAGTTATAACCATGTCATCTATAACACCATAAAAACCCCACATATAATCAAAATACATATAAATACCTTCTTTATCCTGATTATAAAGAATAATTTAATAAAAATATCCTTGAACTAGAAAATATACCATCAAAGACCGTTAATATTATTTTTATAAATTTACGTGTTCTCTATTTTTCTTTACAACCAAAAAAGCCATATATTCTAATAAAATTCTATTCAATGATATTTTAGGCCTTCACAATAACCAAAATATGATTTTAAAAGTATTTCTAATTGAAAACATAGATTCCACATTTATATAAAAATTCAGTGGCACTCACTTGACTAAGCCTATTTTAAAAAAGGTAATTTTAAAATGTAACCATAATCATTAAAAAACATTTCATTGATTATTGACCTAATCTTAGACACTAACACCATTTGAAGGAAATATTTTAAACTCCAATGGTGAAGTACACAATTTTTTATGGATTTCAAGGCTCCCAAAAATTAAAACATAATGTTTTCATTACTAAAGGAAGAAATAGTCACCAGTACCCTCCATTGGAATTATATAAAATTACATCAATTTTAAAAAGTACTTCTTTAATTTACCTTGTTAAATTAGTTCATTTTATAGTCCTTATTATAAATACATGATTTTCTTATTAAATACATTCTTCCTAACCCCTTTAGCATTGTACCTTAACCATTTCCACATGCCTAATTATTTATTATTCGAAACAAGAGTATTTATATTAACATTATTCATTAAATGTTAATACTTCTTGTCGATTTAATTTGAAACCTCATTATTATCCACCACCTAAAAAAGTTTAAATATTTATATAGAATTTAGATACAACATGGGTATCAGTGAAAGTTAATTCTTATATTAATTTAGTAATGTTTTCATATGTTTTTCATATTTTCACAACCACATAGAGAATATAGAAATAAATTTATGTTGTAAAAATATCTTCCTATTAAATTTATCTACTTTAACCATAAAATTATATTAGGAATGACAAAGAAAATATTTATCAATAGTGAATTTTTTTTGAAATACTAACATTCAATGTTTATCCATTTTTTTATCCAAAATTTAAGAATTTAATGACTATTTATAGGATAATTTACATTAATACATTATATTTATTGAAATTGTACTTCCTAGTTAATAAAGTATAAAGTATACCATTTAATAAAACATCCAAAAATAATATTAATATTTCAAAAAATGTTCTAACTCTACTTGATAAAGCTAATTATTTTTATTCATATATTAAAAGTGGATTAATAAAAGTGTGGATAAACAATGTTTGAATAATCTTAAACTATATTATTTATAAAAATATGACTTTTAATTATCCAAATATGATCACGAAATACATTTTTTATACATATTTAATAATAATTGAGAATAAAAAAATAATTATAATTTTTCACTGTAGAAAATTTTATCATTGTATGCTAACTGGGAAAAAAATTTATTCCCCAAAGTAGTATGGTTGAATTTTAAATTATAATGAAATTTTATAACTAGAAAAAAATAATAAAATACTATAAATTTATATCTTCTTTGATTTTTGATACGATTAAAATTGATTTATATTTATCCAATTGGTAAAAGTACTCCAACTATCAAACTAACTATCTTATATGATATAGCTAAAAATAAAACAAAATGATAAAAATAAAGGAATCTAATAATTTGAAAAAACATTAGCCAGTAACTAGTGGTAACTATTAAATACCATAGATGAAACTCTCATTATTAAAACAACATGGTGCCCAAGAAGTAAAAACATTAAATTTAATCATAATTAAATTTTATTATAAATAAATTCTAGTGAATATTTAACTAAAACTATATAGTACAAATGTTTTTTTTCTAAAAATAAAATATATTATTATTTTTAGAAAATTATAATGAAATACACCATAAAATAAGGTCAAGTATAGTAAATGAATGATATAAATATCTAAATTGTGAGGAGAAATCACCTCAATAATTATCATAGATAAGCATGTTGTAAATATTATAAAATCAAACTAGTTTGAAAAAATGTTTAGGAAAAAAATAATTTGCAATAAATTTTCCTGGAGTAGTTTTTTGTTCCTCAGAAAATGAATAATGAATACCTGAGAAGGAAACCAATATATTTTAAATTTTATTGATTCAAAAAAACTATTTTTAGTACAATGTTTCATAGTTAATTCTAGACCCCCTCATTATTATTTTTTAAAAATTCTTGATCCCTTAGATTAGTGTGATGAACACTTTTATTTAATGAAATATTTCCAATAAAATGGGGATTATCCTAATGGTTCATTATTTATTCAAGAAATATCCATATATCATTGTTGGAATTTCATGGTGAATTAATTATTTTAATTATGTAGTTAAACCACCCATTACATTAATTATTTTAGTATTTTATATATTTTAATTGGGATAATAAAATCTGTAGAGGCACCCACAAGATATAATTCATTATTTATCAATGTAAATTTTATTAACAATATATTCAAAAAACCCAAAAAAACCACTTTATGTGTAATTTTTATTTAATTGAAAAAATAGTGAGAGGTGAGATATGAAAGGAATTATAATTAAAATGAGGAATTTTATGATGTAATTATCCCTAAAAAACTTAACTTTAGTTTTCTAGACCTCTTTAATTGGATTTTTTTATAATTATTTATGTAAGTTTTTTTAATACAAGTGTTTCTAGAATATGTTTGAAAATAAAATTTTCTAGCACTTAGTCATTATATTATAGAATGTAGGTGTTTTAGTTTTCATAAATTAGAATAGAAACAATATGTTTTAAAGAAAATAATATAAGGTATTAGTGTTTCAAATATATTTCAACAACTATTTTCAAATCAATCATTATACATAAACATTTACCATAATTTATAAGTATTATCAAGGGTTCATAGAAGGTTCCCTTCCAACAATTCACCCTAATTTGTAGGTCCCATAATATTTTTCACTTTTAATGTCATTTTCAATTCATTATATAAATCAATTAAAATAACGAGTGAAAACTATAAATAATTCTATATTTAGTAACATTTATATTTTTTGATAAAAATTCAATTAATTGATATGGGAATTTATTATGTAACATTTTGACCCAAACCATTATATTTGGTAGAGCTAATGTGCCATAGAGCTTAGGTGATGTTACCTTAGGCGATAAAGGTTGGAAATAATTTCCTAGGGAATTATAAAACATTGATGGATGATTCTAATTTACAAATACAAAACCTATAAAAGAAAATAGTGAAAAAAAGGAAATGACACTATATGTTGCACTAAAGTAAAACAATACAACTAATTATCCAAAATAAATAAAAAATATTAGAGTAGATTTATAAGAGAATAAAATATAAGAGACAAAAAATCCAAAGACATACAATAAACAAGGTATGAAGGTGGTACCACCATTTACAGACAATCATAACCAAATTGAAATATTTTTATCCCATCATCTTAGAATATAAAATCATTGTGACCATATAGGGAAGTATGAGACATTCCCCTTAGATATATCTTGTTAAAAATAGTTTTCAGTTTCACCGAGTTTCAAATGAAGTGGGTCACTATATCTAATTAGTAGTAAATCCTTGAGACACCCCACAAATGCTACTCGGACAATAAAAAGTTAGATTATGTTTTTAGAAAAAAAGGAAGAAACAATATCAAGAAAAGTGTTTGAAAAATATAATTTAAAAAATAATTTCAAAAATTGATTCTAGATGGAATACCCAATCCTAAACTCACACACCTATCCACACAATGTTCCTTTTAACAATCCTAACTTTCAAAAATATTCTTGTCCATATAGACTCAATTAATCGCTTGAATATATAACCTAATGTGACCAATTATCACTTGTGGCTGAATATGAAACTAAGATCCCCATAAAATAAAAAAAATACACAAACCCATTAGTATTCCATGTAGAGACCCCAAACTTGACGTATATGGACATTACATCACTTTTTCGGAAAACATAAAACAAAACAATAACCAACACTCAAGGACCGTAATAGTTTAGTGTCTTTAGAAACTCAGAACATAATTTTCTAATCATGGTGAAAGATCATCAACGTCTCCCATAAAGATCTTCCCCTTTTGTTTTCTTACCTAAAACCATTCTTTATATCCTGGGGAAAATAAAACATATAAAGGGTGAGCTCAAATGATCAGTAAAGGTAATTATGGGGAAAATAAAACAAACCATATGCATTTTAACTTCAAAACAATGGACATAAAGTTTAAACAAAAAAATCTTGAGTTGTGAAATAATTCTTGGTAGTACATATGGCGTAGATCATAAAGGAACATAAATCATGGGAAAATATCATGGTAATAAAACATTTAATTGTGGAAAAGCATTACGCGCATGATATGATTTCCAAAGTAGGCAAGGCATTGCTACCAAGACCATCTTAGTGGACAAAGTCCATTTCGGAATTGAGTTTACTCCTCGTTCCAGTCCTGTATCAATAAACAGGATTAACTTACCATTCCATCCATGTATATATCATGAGATATAAATCTTTACCCAATGCATTAGCGAGAGATATAGCTCCCACCAATATCATAATGAAATCATTCGTACTTGAGCCACAAAATAAACATAAAACATTCATCATAACCCAAAGAATAAAATGGGTTTCATAAACATCATCCCATCATCACATAATCCATATAAAACAAATGGATACCATTTCATCATAAGAAAAATAAAACCATATAAATAATAGAGGCGTTATACTTGAAACATACACATATTAAATAATTTCATCTTAGATGTAAAATGGTTTTGATAAAAAACTTGAAATGAATTCTTCAGGAAAATATCCTTTATTCTTCAAAATCATTTTCTTTTCACAAAATTCCATGAAATTTTAAAAGAAAAGAATTTTTTTGATAATAGTCATGAAATATTTTAGAGTAATCTTCATGAAAATAAGGTGTTATTAAATAGTAAAAATCCGCTCATGCCGTAGAAGTTAAAAAACATTCTTCTCATTCATTTGCCGGAAAAGTCAAAAAGTTCCTCATATGGTAAAAAAAATATTCCTTCCAAAACACAATGTAAAAGTAAAAGAGGGGTAAAAATGAATATAAAAATACATGGAAGAATATTAATCACTTTATGAAAAACATTTTTAAGGACATGGATGAAAAATATAACCGCAGTAAATAATTACGTATAAGAAATCTCAGATAAAAATGAGATTGAAAAATTATCCCTTACCTTATGTCTGATATGCTTCATATGTATCCGAACCACATGTATAATGATTTAAATAATGTCATTTAATTATTAAAAAAAATCATATTCTTTGTTATGATATCATATATGGTTCACTTATGACTTTATATTACCCGTTCTTTTGTAAATTCATGTTAAAGTAGCGTTTTGGGTAAAATCGTTTCAATCATCATCTGTGTTTTGACTTGTAATTATTCATATGATTACTTAGATCATTAGTAATTACATATAGATTGTTAAACATGATTTATATATAATATCTTTTTAGAATATAAATATATATAATAGATCGATAAATGGAAATAAATACACCATTCATGGAGACGGTAGACCGTACGTACACATGAATGTTGTTTTCATTTCCTTATTAAATTGAATGGAAGTAATTAAATATACATAATTAAAATATCATTAATATGTCATATATTTTATTATTATTTAATATATATACTTTATAATCATTCTTGAATGGTTAACTTGGAGGATGAATCTCATCGCGTCCTGGAGACGGTAATCCGTACGTACGCACGAGCAATGATATCGTTCCCATAATTATTAAATTGAATTATAGTGGATAATATAATATATTGGAATTAATATATATAGTTTTTTTACACCATTATCCCCATCCAAGTAAGGTGGTGGTGGAAAAACAGATTACACCACGACGTGGAGATGGTATTCCGTACGTACGCACATGCGATGATTTCATTTTCCGTATGATGGATAGAAGGTGAAATGAGGTTTTTTAGTATTTACAATAACATATCAGTATATTATCGATACTGATGTTATTTATTTACAATGAAACAACTAAAGAAGAAGAAGTTGAAGAAGAAGGAAACTTGAAAGAATCGGTAGAAGAGATTACCTCTTCTTCGACACACCTCTTTTAAGCTTCCTCTTAAGGCACTAGAGTCAGTCTTTTGAGAAGACCAGAACCTCCAGAATGTTTCTAGGGAAGTGGAGAAGAGAAATGTTCAGGGGTTTTCCATGCATGAAGGCTCAAGGTGTTGTGAAGAGGAGAGGGAGGAGGTTCCCTTTTATAAGGGAGAAGAGGGGAACCTTTGGAAAACTCAAAAATATTAATTTATAATAAATAAAACCCCACTTAAAAACCTCCAAAAATGACTAATATTAGAATATTAGATAAAATAGGGTTTTAATATCATCAAAAAATAAAATTTAGACATGTTGTAAATTTATTTAAAACCTTTTAAACTTGATTTATCCTTATTTAATCTATTTAATCTTATTTGTGGTAATAAAAATCTAAATTTTAAATTGTTATAAATACATAATTAAATGTTTTCAATTTACCATAATTAGATACTTTATAACCTTTGGGACCATATAATTTTCAATTTGTAGTTTTTAAATATTTTCGTGATTTTTAAATAATTTAATAATATGTTATTTTTATAAAATATCAATAGTGTCAATTTTGACATTATTCATTATTTGAATTTAAATAAAACCCAAACATAAGATATGTTAAAAAAAATATAATAGATTCCTAACATGTCATATTATTCAAAAAAATACATGGTTCACATTAATTTGTTCATATATTATTTATTTGAATATTCTTAAAACCATTTATTTGATATATCTCTTAATAAAATAATGACTACATCATTTTTGTATAATTATTCAATATACTTATTTTTTACATAAAAATTAAAAATAAAACACTATGATAAAGATAAATATAATAAATTTCATAATAATATTTTTACTCGTATTTATCATCTTAAAATCACAACATTTAAATTTTTATATTTATTAAATTATGAAGGTGACATCTTTGACATCATTTAAAATAAAATAATATAAATGTCCTAATCGGTTTTATAAGGCACCAAATGGTACAAAAATATACCCTTGGATTATTGGGGTATATATATACTAGACCAATAATGTTTGGTCAAGTTTATGGTCCTTTTTATAGGTATTTCTATTTTAATAAAAACTATATTACTGATTTTTACCTAAATAAATAATTTCTACATCATTAATTTATAAGCTATTAAGGTAATTAAATATTTATTAAAAATTAAAAATAAATTAACATGATAAATAAAAAAAATTTAGCTTCCAAATGAGTATTTATAATCTAATTTATATTCATTATAACCTTATATTAAAAATAATATAATTATTAAAGTTTGAGTGAGACATATTTCACTTTCCTTTAAATAAAATAAATAAAAGGTAATAATCAAATACCAGTGGGTTCCATTAGATTCCATTTCTAACCAAGTATAATTTAGGAAAAAATATAATCATCCAATTATATTAAGACATGTGTTAGGGTAATTTTATATTATTATATTTACCCTTAATTACCCAGTTTACCTTTAACTATGGTAAATAAAATTTACCGTAGTTACTATTCATAATACCTAAAAATAAAAAATAGCTTATTAACATAATTTGGACCTACTGATTCCTAATAATGAATCCATTTTTCCAAATTCAAAACACAAAAGTTGCAGTATTTAATTTAAAATTAATCCCGCTGTTGAGAAAATCGGTTTTAAAAGTTAAAATGTTGCAAAAGATTGAAATGTTTTTACTTGTGAATTCAGTGTAAATTTATGATAATGACTTAAATTATATTAAATGGTAAAAATATATTCTATTTATACTTTAAAACCAATCAATATTATAATTTAACCATATAAATTATCTCAATGAAAAAAGTTTTTTTTAATTAAAATTTAGCGTATTTTTACTATTCATCAAAATAAGAAACTTATCAGAAAAATATCAAAAATTTATCTTAAGTAAATTTTTGTATCCTGATTCAAAATAAAAATTTTATTTTTTAAAATTGAACTTATAAACATGTCAAAAACTAAATTTAATGTGGGTGCACCATCAAAAGTCGGGAAAATTGCATTTTTTGAAAAATACTTATTTTACCGAAAAAATTATTTTATTCTCATACCATGTTCTATAAAATGTGTAAGATAATGTCATAATATTTAAAATTTAGTTACTACTATTAATAATGGATAGTTCATAATAATATTATAAAAATATATTTTTGTTTAGTGAAACTCAGTATTGCGTACAACACACTATTGAGGAAGGTTTCTCTTGCATGCAACACAAGTCAAGAATAGTATTTGCGTATAATATAAGCTAATACGGTGTTGCGTATAACACAATATAATTTTGGTGCAGTATACCACACAAGAAATCAATGAAATTAAAATAATATTTTTCATAAAATCTCAGGGTGTTACATTCTACCCCCCTTAAAATGAATTTCACCCTCGAAATTCGTTGGGGTTATAAATGGTTTATTACATGAGAGTTTCTTTCATAGAAAACCACATCATAAAAATGAATACTAAAACTTAATTTTAAAAATGAATGTTAGAAACAAAATGGTTACCCAAAGTAACTCATCGCTTTCTTTGCCACATAGGATAACATAGGTGAAAATATGGATATGGAAGAGAAATCTAACCGTCAAGTTCTGATGGAGAGTGGTAGAGAACATGGCTATGAAAAAACCAACAGTCACAAATCCATAAATATGTGATGATCTAAGGTACCATCTAATTCATCAGATATGAGATCACTAGGTCAAGATTTTTGGTTTTCAAGATCATTTCCCAAATGTTGAATAATTTTTTTGAATTAAAAGAAATACTTACTTGATTTTTGTACAGCATCACCGTTTCTCGTGCCTCGAACAATTTCCACTACATCTCTTAAAGAAATTACGTTAAATTTGTCTTTTGTAAAGTTTTAGCAGATCATGCCATAGAATTATAGGTCATCCCATCTATCTCAAACATAAGGTTAGAAAAAGTTATATACAAAAGTACATCTATGGTGAGACTAATCGTATATGGTTCCTAAAATGGACTTATACTTCATCTATCATACTGCTTAATAAAATAAAACTAGTTTCTACTAACCAGGGACTCCTATTAGGCCAGTGCTAGGTGATAAAGGCCTGTTGCAATTTGGTTGTGGGTTCAATTCCCTCAACCTTGTCCAACACATTGGGTTGTCGTCCGTCCTGCAGGTTGTCCCTTTTTCTAATACTACATTATTATAAAATTCCTGCAATAATATTAAAAATAATTCTAGCTTTAAATAACACTATATTATGTTTAACTTAATTCATTCCAATCTTAAGGCTTATCTAAAATACTTATATCCAAGCTCATAGTATAAAGAAAACAATTACTAGAAATATCATATACCGAGCATGTGAATACCATAATTTATCATACGATATATCTTGTTGGTCACATTCCAAACATGTGAATACCTTAATCATGTATTCTCTTGAAAAATTAATACCCATTGAAACTTAGTGAAAACAAGAATTCTAAAAAAAAGTTAACTCTTTCAACATACCAAAATCCCAAAATTTCTATATACTCAAACCATCATATCAGTCATGAGATCATTTCATTTTCTCTTTATCCCTTCATTATGCACATATCATCCTCTTTCCAAAAATATTTCAATCATTTTTAATGGTTACGGGTACCATATTCTTATGGAAAACCTCAATGGAACAATACATAGACATTTCAATATACCGTAGAAGTATCTCAATAAAATTATTAATTAATTCCAATACATAAACCAATCAATCCATCCTCTTAAATTATTAGCATGGATTAAGTCCTTCTTCGATTTAGAAGTAACCTCTTTGGTTAGGGCATTCAGTTGGGTAATGCCCTTGTTCTCCACAGATAAGACATTGAACTCCATAACAGTCTGTCACTCTATGACTCTTTTCCCAACATAGATAACATCTTCCCCTCCATTTGAGGTATTCCTCAAGGTTCTTCTTCCCTTATTTATAAATCTCAATCTTCCTTTCTCTATGATCCTCACCATGTAAATATTTATAAAAGTCCATCTTCCTCTTATTTGATGAATTAGGAATGCCACTAAAGTTCACCTTGTTAATCATGTATCGCGATGTCTGATTCGACATAATCATAATATCTTTCTCTCTAAGCATTACAAAATTTCGCTGCTCATAGTCACCAATTTGTCCATCGGATTCAATGTTAACCCAATTCCTTATAGTTCCCACCATTAACTAAAAACAGAATCAATTGTGTAAGAAATAGTTAAAATAATGAGGAACCATATAATCATAAAAAGTCACTTATAGGATGTGTAACTTATGACACCTTCTTTAACCTATGACAGATTAGGTTCACCATAGGTTATTCATGATCGTCAACATAATTCTAGGATTGTAACCTATACTTATACTAATCCTTAGGCACATCCTTAGACATACCATACAAATATCTCTAAGGATATAAATAATGTTTTTGCATCCGAGTTTCCAAAGTTTAACTAAACCATTCCTCTGATACCAATTGTAGAGACCCCAAACTTGACGTATATGAAAATTTCATTATATTTTCGGAATACTTAATACACAACAATAACCAACAGTTAATGACCGTAATAGTTTAGTGTCTTTGGAAACTTGGAACTTAATTTTCTAATTATGGTGAAAGATCTTCAACATCTCCCATAAAGATCTTCCGCTTTTGTTTTCTTACCTAAAACCTTTCTTTATATCCTGGGGAAACAAGAACATATAAAGGGTGAGCTCAAATGCTTAGTAAGGGTAAACAAGGAGAATATAAAACAAACCATATACATTTGAAATTAAATATAAAAATATTGAGTTGTGAAATAATTCTTGGTAGTACGAAAGGCAGATCATAAAGCAATATCAATCATGATAAAATAGCATGGGAATAAAACATTTAATTGTGTCAAACCATTAAGCACATGATATGATTTCCATAGTAGCCAAGGAATTGCTGCTAAGACCATCTTAGTGGACAAAGTCCCTTTGTGAATCGAGTTTACTCCTCGTTCTAGTCCCGTATCACTGAACTGAATTAACTTACCATTTTATCCATGTATATCTCATGAGATATAAATCTTTACCCAATGCATTGGAGGGATATATAGGTCCTACCCATCCTATAATTAAATCATTCTTACTTGTGCCACAAAATAAACATAAAAGATTCATCATAACCCAAAGAATAAAATGGGTTTCATAAATATCATCCCATCATCACATAATCTATATAAAACCAATGGATATCATTTCACAATAAGAAAAATTAAACCATGTAAATAATAAAGACATTATACTTGAAACATAAACTTATTAAATAAAGTCATCTTATATGGAAAATGGTTTTGAAAAAACACTTGAAATGAATTCTTGAGGAAAATATCCTTTCTTCTTCAAAATCATTTTCTTTTCACAAAATGCCATGAAATTTTAAAAGAAAATGACTTTTTTTTGAAAATAGTCATGAAATCTTGTAGAGTAAGCTTCATGAAAATAAGGCGTTATAAAATCGTAAAAATCTATTCATTCTGTTTAAGTTAAAAAAACATTCTTCTCATTATTTTGCCGAAAAAGTCAAAATGTCCTTGTATGGTAAAAAAAGAAATATTCCTTCCATAACAAAATGTAAAAGTAAAAGTGGGGTGAAAATTAATTTAAACATACATGGAAGAATTTTAAACACTTTATGAAAAACGTTTTTATGGACATGGATGAAAAATATAACCCCAGTAAATACTTACGTATATGCAATCTCAGATAAAAATGAGATTGCAAAATTGTCCCTTACCTTATGTTAGATATGCTTCATATGTATCCAAAAATAATTTATAACGATTTAAATAATGTCATTTAATTATTACAGAATCATATTCATTGTAATGATATCATATATGGTTCACTGATGACTTTATATTACCCGTTCTTTTGTAAATTCATGTTAAAGTAGCATTTTGGGTAAAATCGTTTCATTAATCATCCGTGTTTTGATTTATAATTATTTATATGATTACAAAGATCATGATTAATTAATTCTAGAATGTATAACATGATTTATTTATAATATATTTTCATAATATACATATATATAATAGATTGATAAATGGAAATAAATACACCGTTCATGGAGACGGTCGGCCGTACGTACGCATGAACGTTGTTTTAGTTTCCTTATTAAATTGAATATAAGTAAGTAAATATACAAAAGTCCAGTATCATTAAAATGTCATATATTTTATGAGTATTTAATAAATATACTTTATAATCATTCTTGAATGGTTAACTTGGAAATTAATCTCATCGCGTCGTGGAGACGGTAATCCGTACGTATGCACGAGCGATGATATCGTTCCCATAATTATTGAATGGAATTAGAGTGGATGATATAATATCTCAGAATTAGTATCATGTTATAATTTCCATATATATAGTTATTATTTACACCGTTATACCTATCCAAGTAAGGTGGTGGTGGAAAAACAGATTACACCACGGCGTGAAGACGGTATTCCGTACGTACGTACGCACGGTGATTTCATTTTCCAAAGGATAGACAGAAGGTGAAATGGGGTTGTTTGATTTTTATAATAACATATAATTATATTTTTGATACTTATGTTATTACATTATAATGAAACAACTAAATAAGAAGAAGTTTAAGAAGAAGGAAACTTGAAGGAATCGTTAGAAGAGATTACATCTTCTTCAACACACCTCTTTTATGCTTCCTCCAAAGGCACTAGAGCTGGTCTTTTGAGAAGACAAGAAACTCCAGAATGATTCTAAGGAAGTGTAGAAAAGAAATGGGCATGGTTTGGACGATCTTGAAGGCTCAAGGTGTTGTGAAGAGAAGAGGGAGGAGGTTCTCTTTTATAAGGGAGGAGAGGGGCACCTTTAGAAACCTCAAAAATATTATTTTATAATAAATCAAACCCCAAATAAAAACATCAAAAAATTACTCGTATTCTAAGATTAGATGATATAGGGTTTTAATCTCATCAAAAAAATAAAATTTAGACATGTTGGAAATTTATTTTAAACCTTATCAACTTGATTTATCCTTATTTAAGTTATTTAATCTTATTTGTAGTAATAAAATTCTAAATTCTAAATTGTTATAAATACATACTTAAATATAGTCAATTTAATATAATTATATACTTTTTCACCTTTGGTATCATATAATTTTCAATTTGTAGTTTTTAAATATTTTTTTGATTTTTAAATAATTTAATAATATGTTATTTTTATAAAATATCAATAGTGTCAATTTTGACACTATTCATTATTGGAATTTAAATAAAACCCAAACATAAGATATGTTCGAACAAAAATATATAATAGATTCCGAATATGTCATAATAATCAAAAAAATTAATGGGTCACATTAATTTATTCATATATTATTTATTTTAATATTTTTAAAACCATTTATTTATTATATCTCTTAATAAAATAATTACTACATCATTTTTGTATAATTATTTAATATAATTATTTTTTGCATAAAAATTAAAAATAAAACCCTATGATGAAGATAAATATAATAAATTTCATAATAATATTTTTACTCGAATTTATCTTCTTAAAATCACAAAATTTAAATTGTTATATTTATTAAATTATGAAGGTGACATCTTTGACATTAATTAAAAAAAATAAATGTCATAATCGGTTTTATAAGGCTCTCAATGGTCCAAAAATAGACCCTTGGGTGATTAGGGTATAGATATACTCGACCAATAATGTTTGGTAAAGTTTCTGGTTCGTTTGATAGGTATTGTTATTTTAATAAAAACTATATTATTTATTTTTACCTAAATAAATAATTTCTACATCATTAATGTATAAGATGTTAAGGTAATTAATTCTTTCTTAAAAATTAAAAATAAATTACCATTATAAATAAAAACATTTTATCTTTCAAATGAGTATTTATAATAGAATTTATATTCAAAATAAAATTATATTAAAAATAATCTAATTATTAATGTTTGAGTGAGATATATTTCACTTTCCTTTAAATAAAATAAATAAACGGTCATAATAAAATAAAAGTGGGTTCCATTAGATTCCATTTCGACCCAAGTATGATTTGGGGAAAAATATAATCATTTAATTATATTAAGACAAGTGTTATGGTAATTTTATAATATTATATTTACCCTTAATTACCCGATTTACCTTTAACTATGGTAAATAAAATTTATCGTAATTTCAATTCATAATGCCTAAAAATAAAAAGTAGCTTATTAACATAATTTTGACCTACTGATTCCAAATATGGAATTCATTTTTCCAAATTAAAAACACAAAAGTTTCAGTATTTAATTTAAAATTAATCCCGCTGTTGAGAAAATGGGTTTTAAAAGTAAAAACGTTGCAAAATATTGAAATGTTTTTACTTGTGAATTCAGTGTAAATTAATGATAATGAATTACATTATATTAAATGGTAAACATATATTCTATTTATACATTAAAACCATTTAATATTCGAATTTAACCATATAAATTATCTTGATAAAAAAAGTTATTTTTAATTAAAATTTAGCGTATTTTTACTATTCATCAAAATAAGAATCTTATCATAAAAATATGAAAAATTTATTCAAAGTAAATTTTTATATCCTGATTCATAAAAAGAATTTTATTTTCTCCAATTGAACTTATAATGTAACACCCCAGGTAAATGAAGAATAGACATTTTCATATTTATCCATATTTGTGAATAAAGTAATAATATTACTTTAAAGGGTTTCTATGTTCGATAGCGTACCCGATACACAACAAAGAGTTTCATTGAATTCTTACGTTGCACTCTAATAATAAAATAATATTATTTTAAATGGTAGTTAACATGTATCCGTTGTAATGGCGGGAATGGATAGAAATAACTAAAATATGATTATATATGTTTTTAAATGTTTATACATTTACCCAATAAAAGATAAAGGCTTAAAATACGGAAAGAGTTCAATTTTAGGGCATTTATACTCTAATTTTCACTAAAGGTTCACTTATCACCTTTTAATGGTGAACCGTCATTAAATATAGTTTTGATCACTCTTATACTTTATTTTGGACCAAATATAACTCTTCTTTAGAATCGGGACATCAAAATTTACTTTGTGTAAATTTTTGGTACCTTTCTGATAAAGTTCATTTTTTTTATGAATAGTGTAAAATGTTGTATTTTAATTCAAAACCTCTTTTTAATCTAAATTATTTATATGATTAGATTATTATTTTAATTGGTTTTAAAGTGAAATTAGAAAATATTTTTACCAGTTAATCCAATGGTGGTCATTGGAATCAATTTCACTTTGAAATTGGACTTAAACTGGTGTCAATCTTTTGAAACTTATTGTTTCACAAAAACACGCTATTTGTCATGACAGCGGGAATTAATTATTAAATTAATTAATTTGACTTATATGTTTTGAATTTTGTAAAATGGACTTCATTTTTGAATTCGGAATATCAAATATAGCTTATGGTGAATTTTTGGTAATTTTCTGAAAAACTTCAATTTTTGATGAATAGTGAAACCACTAAGTGGTAATCAAGCAAACTGATTTTTCAGTTAAATTAAAGTTTACCACTAATGTGTATTGAATTTTGAAAATCCGACATACATGGTTGTAATTAAGAAGTAAAATGTGGTTCAATGAGATTAAAATAATTTTTTGGTGAATAGTAACTTTTTTTCATTAATCGCGATTAGAGGTAATTATTGTAGTTTAAGGTAAAAATGATATTATAAAAATGTGAAAACACCATGACACTTGTCCTACACCTATTGGGTGAGTCATGGCCGACCAAGACAAGCCATGTACCAACTTGGGGACCCCATGGAGCCACATTAGTTAGAAAATGACATTAATATATTTTTATTTAATGTTAAAGTGAAAATGACACTAACATAAATTTTTTTACTAAAATAATTTTTGAGTGGGGTTATACAAGTAAAAATTTTTATTATAAATATTAATAAGAAATCTAAAAAGATTTCCTACATCATAGTATTTTTTTTATAATTTTTAGACATTAAATAAATTAAATTATATATGACATAATAATGATGCAGCAATGACATCATTATTTGACGATTTAAATAAAATGGAAAGATAATGAAAAATATAAAACCTACACATGTCCAAAACCAATTGGATGAGTGGATTTCGAACCCTTATCACCTTATCCACGGATTATATCAATGTGGGACCTTTTAAAACCGAGACACATTTTCAAATAAAGTAATATTTATTTACTTTCCAAAAGTGCCCCTCCTCTCCTCTTATAAAAGGCCCCCACCTCTACACCATTTCACACACTTCTCAAGCCTTTGGCTCGGCCAAACCCTGCCCAATTACTCTCTCCACATCCCTCTACTCATCCTAGAGGATTCCCTTTGGGCAGAATCCTTTAAAAGGAAGCCTTTAGGCTCAAATCAAAAGGAGTTACACTTTTAAAGGTAATTCATTCTCTCATGTTCATTTATTTTATTTTGCTTCTCCAACCCCCTAAACTCTTTTTATTTACTTCTTTGGTAACAACACCAGTATCATCAATATACTAGGATGTTGTTATAATATTCATTTGAGCTACAATCTCACAAAACTACATCAAATGGTTAAAGAACATACGGTTTCTATGGATGGCGAAATTCTGCCTCCCGAAACGATGATTGTTCAACACTCATTTAACACCTTCAAAGGTGGCCATTATGATGAAACTATTTTTATATATGATATATAATATGTTTATGTTTTCCTTAAGCTTCTGTTTTTTTTTTGCATTTTGGGCATACCTTTATGGTTTCCATTATGGGTAAACACGATATCTTCATTTTAGGAAGTGCGGACTACCGCCCCCTCAAAGTGATTTGATTCGTTAAATACCATATGTGGGACATATAAAGGATGGAACTATGATATTATATATGATATTATACTGGAATTATAATATACATTTATATCATTATGATTCCATTCTATAAAATATGAAATAGAAATGAAAGTAGCGTTCATGCGTACGTACGGCTTACCGTCTCCATGAACGGTGCATTTCATTTCTTATCCCCAAATGTAATGTACTATTAAAAGTACATGTATATAATGGATATATATAATTAATGATATATCTAAATGATGAGTATAATTCTGGAATTAAAATATACATACCTCCCATTTACTTTTAATTCCATTAATATGACAAAGAAAAGAAAGTAGCGTTCATGCGTACGTACGGCTTACCGTCTCCATGAACGGTGCATTCCATTTCTTACCTCTAAATGATTATGTAATATTATAAATACATGTATATGCTGGATATATATGATACATATTATATCCAAATCAGGAATTTCATTCTGGATATAAAGAAATTTTGACCACATGAACAACATGTAATTGTAAGAAGTCAACTTTCGACTTAAGAACCAAATATCGACAAAACAAACATTATTAACTTAAATGGTTATATAATGTTTATAACATGGCAGTAAGTGATATAAAAGGAATAATAAACTTTAAAAAGGTTCTTAATCAATTATAAATTAACTCAAGTTTATTATTTAGGACGTTAAAGAACGATCGAGTCAAGTCGGACCCAAGGTAAGGGACTTCGTCTCAATCTCCTTTCATTGAGGCATATTTTGTTTTATACACAAGTTTCTTTTATACGGTGTATAAACTCCTTTGACTTTTACTTTTATACAAAAGGAATCTTTTTCTACGAAGCGTTTTACTAAACGACAAAAAGGAATGTTTTTTTAACGTACGCGGTGACAACGACCTTTTTCCGCCGCCGTGAGTATTATTTGATATTTAGCTTTCTCAACAAGCCGTAATGTTTTTAGAATAAAATAAATACCATATACTCTTTTATGTATTTTGGTATTGAAAATGGTTTTGAAAAAGGATTCTATTATGTCAATATATTTATGATATATTGTGATTGAAATGTGTAGATGTTATCATTCCTTTATATTGGTTTTATGTTTTATGATTTTATACTGGTACTTGGACATTTTAACGGGTGGTTACGTTATAAACCATATGACGGGTGGTGCCGTGAATACCAGGACGGGTGGTTACGTTATAACGTCCAATGCATTGGGTATGGAAGTCGGCCGTATGGCTATTCCATTAAGTATGTATGGAAATTGACCGTATGGCTATTCCATTAAGTGATATGTGTGGAAGTCAACCGTATGGTTATTCCACTTAAGTATGTTTATGTCCCAAGTTACCTTTATATATTCTATGTGTTCTTTATATGGGTTTTATGGTAATCCTTTGGTTACAAAAAGGTAAGTAATGATACTTTATTCAGTGAAGAGTTTTTACTACTTCATGAAGGTGAAGGTATTACTTTGATAGAGTATATATGGTTTATTTGATGTTTGAAAAACTAATAGTTTTCATTCTTTCTGTATCCCTTACTGAGCTTTTTATGCTCACCCCAAGTTTTTCGAAATGTTTTTCACAGGACTTAAAGTGGAATAAGGTCAAGGATGGGATCAAGGGAATGTCATGCTATCTAAAACATGGAATCTAGATATGTTTCTTTTTACGAATTTTTATTTTATGGAAATTTAGTAGAAGAGACTACTTTGTAATATTTTGAGATGTAATAGTTATGTCCTAATTCTCTAAAACTCTAAACCTGAAAAGATCCTCAATGTGAATTACTCATTTAATTCAATATTAAGTAAGGTTTAAGGATGGGGCCTTATATATAAACATGTCCAAAACGAAATTTAATGTTGGTGTGCCATCAAAAGGTTGGAAAACTGCATTTTTTTTAAAATACTTGTTTTACCTGAACAATTTATTTTGTTATCATACCATGTACAATAGATTGTGTAAGATAATGTCATAAAATTCAAAATGTAGTTACTACTATTAATAACGGATTGTTCATAATAATATTATAACAATATATCATTGTTTAGTGAAACTCAGTATTGCGTACAACACACGCTATTGAAGAAGGTTGCTCTTACGTGCAACACAAGTCATGAATAGTGTTTCTTGTACAATATAAGATAATATGGTGTTGCCTATAGAACTAGCTAATTTTGGTGTAGTATACAACACAACAAATTAATGAAATTAAAATAATATTTTTCATAAAATCTAGGGGTGTTACATTCCATGTTCTCACAATCATCATTTCATATGAATACAATTTTCATTTTTATCATTTAATCAAACATGTTACTGGAGTCACCTTGATTCTCAATTTTATTCCATGAAACCAAATAGTTATTTTATAATAGGTCATTCAACAAGGTTTCAAATTAAAATTAAAATAATTTAATTTATAAATCTAATCTTTTAATTCATAAGGGGATGAGTAGAAAGATATAATACACCAACCTTAATTGTTTTCTCTAAATAATTATTCTATGATTCATAGATTTGACCTCCCCTTTCCATTAATTATATGAAACAAAAATAATATCCATACAAACATAACCCAACCCCAAAGATCTAAGAATAGTAACTTTGATATAGTTATTTAACCCATAGAATCAAGATATAAAGAAGGGAAAGAGAAATATGGATCTTACCTTTGACTATAATAGTACATTAAATCCATTCTATATTACTATATCTCAATCACCCCAAGACAAGGATCATGAAATGAAGGTTAAACCTAAAAGTCCTCCCAAAATCACATAGGAATCATCTACCAAATAATAGAAATGATGTATAAAAATAATTCTGAAGGGTAATGTGAATTAAAAGGGTTGGATAGAACTATTGTAATTATTTTAGTAAAAGAAACATTCACATCATGAATTATTATGATAGATGATCCAAATTAAATCAAGCAACCTCTAACTTACATGTCTATAACCCATTTAAAATTTGAATTTCATTTACATTGTGATTTACTTTTAAAATATTCCCAAAAAATCATCTAAGAAAACCCTTCATGAATTGAATTATATTTCATATCACAATTCGTCTCCTATATCTTGATTGAAGCTCCATTTTTACTTCCTCCTCAAAAAACTTATCTCAATCAAACCCATCCACTCCATAACATATAAAAATAGTAAAAAACATTAATATACCCAAATTGGGGTTGTTACATATTATCTTAACTTTTATTCGGAATTTATATGATATATAATTAAAATTAATGATTGATCTCTTTTATTCATGTTGAGATGAAAATAAATATAACATTTTTCATACGGGTGAAATAATCACAAACTGTAACTACAAGGTACTAAACAACCTACCCCTCACACAATTATGAAATACAAACATAAAAAGATTCAATAAAAAATATATTCATAATGAACTTTTTAAATTTTGGTATTGATTATTATTTATATCAAAATTGAGAAATATCATGCCTTTTATTATCAATATCCCCTTAATAATTTACCTAATTAGACAGATTTTAAAATAAACAATAAATATTTTCAATGAAATACTTAAATTCTTAGAAAAATGATGGAAAATATTTCTGTAAATAACTAGTTTGTTTCTATTACAGGTAATAAACCAGTTGCATATTTATATACAATAAATTATTGGGAAATAATTTCCTAGAAATTTAGTACTATATTATAATTCTTTACCATACGAAATCAATTTTTTTTTAATTTAACAACATGATTACAAAATTATTTTTGGTGTTGAGATACTATCAATCCATTAAATAACACAATTATAATAGAATGATACCTAATTTCATTAAAAATTACATCATTCTACAAGTCAAAATGAATATTTTGTCTTAAAAATAATCATTAACAAATGATGAATCTATTATGAGGTTTAAAATAATTGAAAATATAAAAAAAAATATTGAATTTCCATAGGTTGAATGCTCATAATCTATTAATTAGTTCATCATTTTGAAAAATAATCACAAGAAACTATTTTATAATAAGGTATTCAAATATTCCAATCATAAATTAATAAAAAATTTCATATAATTCTTGTTTATTTAATCTATAATTTCACCCAATATTTTTTGTTGTATTATGATGTCTAATAAAAAAATTAATAGTTTTATCTATACCACATTGGTAGTTATAAAATTTATAAAGAAACCACTAATGAGAATTTCTAGAATAAAATACAGGGTTTTCACTAAATATTAAAAAAAGTTATAGACTACAAGGTCATTGTGACCACTATGATACACAAGACCTGTATAAATATAAATATTTTAAAGGATATGTTGATATGAAATAATATGAAGCAAATAACCACATAGAATTTCATATTTATTGATTTTATCAACATATAATACGAAATAATGGAATGGAAGAAATACTAATGTGACCAAACCAATTGAGATATATTTATGTTCATCTAGATCAACCAACAGTGTATAAAGAGATGACCCATATTACCCCAATAATCAAATTCAATTAAATTCATATGTTTTATTGCCTTAAAAATGGACTTGACCACATTAGTTGTTATACATTTAATTAATTTAGGGTTAAAATTATAGAAAAGTGAATTTAGTGAATATATATAGAAAATTAATCAAGACATTTTTCCCAGAATGCACATACATGATTACACATATAGATTCATAAAGACTCATAGACACATAAACATTTGTAAAAAACTAGGGAAAAATATAACTCATGTCTACATATTTTAATGAATGATTTATGTGTTATTTTAGGGTATATAAAAAACTCAACATGTTGGTGGAAATGGGGAAATAAACAATTTTATTTGATAAAAATAGTGTTATTTTATATGTGTAGATACAAATTATAACAATAAATCTTATTTTAGATAGCAAAACCACCCAAAAAAATGAAAAAGGTGTTTATGGAGAATATTATATCTATTAGTTGATGATTATATATACTTGCCTATCTCAGAAACCTATGTAAGTATTAATGTTTCCAAAAAATGATTGGAAATGTATTACAATAATTATGAAGATTGATGTAACAAAAAACTCATAAGATGAAATGATGGACCTGATGGATGTTACTAATTAAATTTTAGAATCTCTTAGTTTATGTTACCATGTTTCAAATGATAATGATAAAAATATATATTGAATGATATTTTTATCTATGGATGAGGTTTTCTAAACCTTTACTCATGATATTGTTTCTAAAAACTTATTATTTACTAATAAATTCAATATATATTGAGATAACCCAAGATAAATTTACATATATTTCATTAATTTGAGCATTACATCAAACATTAATCACACAATCATGGAACCAAATAGTTTAATTTTTTTATAGATTAGCTATATGAAAATTTAATTGTGAACATTTATCGATAATAACAACAATATAGATACCCTTATAGACATATCTTAGGTTTTTGTAGTGACCCGAGTTTTTGGAACATGTCAAAATTCCCATGCAGTTTTAATTTTTCAACTAGCGGTGGTAATAATTTTTTTTCATTAATCAGAAATCAATTACGAGAGTTAGGTTGGAATTATCTTATGTTTTTTGGTTTTTTTAGAATATAGGAGAGAGACTAGGATGTTCGAAAGGGTTTCGAGAGTGTTAGAGGACCTCATGCTTGGTTTTTTGGGAAGCAGGTGCAGGAGCATGATTTAGTTAAACAATGAGAGGTATGGTTTATGGCCTTGCTGACTCATCTGTAGAAGAAGGAGATAGTTGCAAACAATTTTTGAATGATATGAAAAACCATGAACAGTGGTCATACAGGCATGGGCTCTTAAGAAGTGTCTTGTGCATAGTGGCCACACTATTTGGTTAACTGCGCAGGTAATCCATGCCACCGATGTGGGGTATTTTTTTTAATTTTTATTTATTTATTTATTTTTCTTTCCTCTTTGCATCTTTCTTCTTCCTTGGTAACACATAATAAGATAGAGACTAACTTTTTCTACTATAGTTGATTTTGATCCAACACCTCTATCCAACCTCCATTATTTGATCCATCAGACACTATAGGATCTTCTCGGTAATGCTAACCACACACATGCATCTTCTTCATTGATCCTTTATATTACGAACCACTATTACCATTCAAACCAATTTTTAAGTTTTAGATGGAAACTCAGATCTACGTCAATCCATTTCAAATTGGACATTGATATCAGATGTGCCTACTTTTATGAGTCTAAGGTAGGTGGTGCATACCTTGTTTTTAGTTTTAGAATACTTTTGGGTCATGTGACCTATGTCACATTTTTGGGTATTTTGAGAGAGAACTTGTAATTCCTTTTTCTTTATATCAAAATGACCATGTGACCCGTGGGATGCTCTTGGACGAGCCTAGTACCTTTTTCTCTAAAGAAAGGCCTGGTTTGCGGATATTTCTCTATGGTGTATTTTGGATGGGGGTGCCAAAATTGTCTAAATTGAATTGTTTTTCTATAAATTGATTTGTTTAATTTAATATATATTGGTTAAATTAATTATAGGAAATCAGGAACTCCATATTTAAATTGTGATGATTGTTTGAGATTTGAAATTCAATCATATAAATTGAATTACTTGTTAAAAATGGGCTATTTAAATCGTATACATGAAATTTATTGAATTGCATGAGATTTGACAGAAGGAGTCAGGACAGGCCTGGCCTAAGACGACGTTGGGATGGAATGGACATTAAGATTGATTGATTTTTATCACTATTTAGGCTTGACCAATATTTTCTTGATTGAATTTAATGACATGATTAGGCCTCATGGACGTCGAGTTGAGGAAGTGTGACTGTCAGGTTGGGCATGGCCCATGATACCTGGATAGAATGGCCATTATATTTGAGAGACATGGTCATAGTGGAATTATGTGTCATAGATGTTTTATTGTATGTTCTTACTTAGTAATTGTCTCTCATCCATGATGGCCAAAGATTCAATCAAGTCATTTTCACACATGTTGACACTATGATGAGGTGGTTTTGACCACTCACATGGGTAGAGGACCCCAATAGTTTTGACTTAGGTATTTATGATTTGGGGGTTCTAGCCTTATAAATCATGTGGAAGCTGTGGAGCCTTTAGTTGATTTGAATAAGGCTATCAGGTTGGGGGATGAGGCTCTCTATGAATGAATCCATGGGCCTGGATATTTATTTCAGGGAAGACATCAAATTTCATTTGGATGTCGTGTCATGGGACAAGGTGAGATTCTGATAAGGGGTTCATTATTCTAGGATACTATTGTTGGGCGTGCCTTAGGGATGTCGGTACATTGAGAAACAAGGTGTTAGGAGTCACGTAGTACTGGGACAAATGATATAAGTGGGACTTGAGGGTTCACCTGAAATTTGTGACTATAGGAGTACCTTTGGCCATGGGCTAAGGAAACTCTTTACTTATGAGATTCTGGTGATGGATGAATAAAGTGACACTCCCTAGTGGTTTTAGAGGTGCAATGGAGATTGTGTTAGTTATTACATCATACTTTTTACTTTTCATTATGGTACATGTCCACTTAAACACATATACTAGGTATACACCTTTGGGTGGTATCCTACTGAGATTCATCTAACACCATGAACATGTTTTTCAAGACATGTGTAGATTTTGTGGACTTACAAAATAACAAAGGATCAGCCTCAAGAGCTCTATCATAGTACTGGTTGTCTTGGACCAAGATGTCATTCCCTGTTGAAGCTTTAATTTTGTGTAGTTTCCTTTCAGTTTCATCATGATTATATATGTAGCTACTGTGGTCTTCCGTGGGTAGCACCTTAGATATTGTATTGTATGAAATTATATGAGATGTTTTCTTGGTTTTTTAGTGGCCACAAGTTATTTTATGTTATGATGTAATATTTTTTGTTCCCTATATTTATTCCTATATTTCTTACATTTTTTAAGTCTATTGGAAGTGTTTCTATTTTGAGGGTCTAGTTTGAGTCTTATGATTCATTTATTTATAATGCATGTGTTATTATTATTCATGGACAAGTATATTATATATTTGAATATGGTATAGCCTCCACAATATACATGTTTACACCCTCATTGCTAGTCAACATCCATTGGTTGTTCGAAGAGGTTCTCCCAAGGCCATTGGTATCAGCCCGTTAGAACTTTATGGGTGGCTGTTCTGGTCAAGGATGCTACAAGTGGTATTAGAAGAGTTTCTTTTACCTCCTTTCAAGGTATTAATTTTTGGGATTATGGTAAACTAAAGATAGGTTGTTTTCAGAACTAGATTTCGAACTCGTTATTGGGTTCATCCAACTCCATGTATGAGGGATGTATTGAGTTACATTGGGTGGGTTATGCTATTTTTATTTTTCTCAGATTACAGTTTATATGATTTCCACCTTGGTGGATCAATTGATTTTTGAATATTATTGGTTGTGATATGTGACCCTTAACCCAGTGCGGTAAGGGAGAATTGGACCTTGTCCCGATAAGTAAAGTCATTGTTATTGTCTTGTACTAGGAACATTTATAGGATATTCCAATTTCATATATGAACGTATTCTATGTAAATTGATAATACCATGTGAATAATATCAAATTCCATGTGGAATTAGGAAATGTAATGATTTAAATTATTTTTAATTGTGAACTCTGATATTTCATTCTTTATATATATATATATATTAAATTTCATGTGGAATAAGGATTGGGCCTAGATCTTATATGAGAAAACATGTATTATAGATGAGGTGATTTTTATGATTAGGATTGGGTGACTCAGTCATCAGATTGGGGAAACTTTTGATGTAAGGATGGGAATGGCCTTTGGAAATTATGATACATGGCTCTGTTGAAAGCAGATAAGGTGGTCATGCGGTTAGGATTCCATGGGAATGGTTGCAATGGTGGAGAATAAGGGTTGTTATTATACGTTACCCTTTTACAAATTTCCCTAATTGTGTCATATATTGTTATATATTTGGGATGTTAGGTAATTTTATGGTATTCAGTGGTTTTCTCCTAGATAGCTTGGATGGAGTGTTAGGTGGGTGATGGTATTGTGATGAAGATGTAAGATCAGGTTCAAACCCCTGAAGGGAAGGTAGAGCATGAGTTGCACGTACAGGATCTGACACAAGATCAGGTTCCGGATCCTGTGCAGGTAGGGAAGCTACCAAGTTTGATGGTGTTCGGGTTGTGGATCTATGAGTAGTTCAGATCAAGATAGGTACATGTCTTGTAGGGGATCAACAGAGGTGATCTAGGATAAGAGACACTGATAACATATCTGACATAGGAGTTCCAATCGCATCACCTTCCACTTTTTCAGGGTGAGGGTGGTAGATAGGTGGCTAAGAACTAGAAAGAGAGAATACATATGATCTTAAATAATATAGAGACTCTTCTAGGGTGGAGGGTTAATCTGGAAATGTATATTGTCATAATACTGGAAAAGCACTAGTGGGATGTGCAGGTTTAGGCTCCCAAACATGAGGGTTTGTCCTGGAAGGACTTCAAGGACAGGTTCTTCGAGCACTTTTTCCCTTATACTCTAAGGGAGGAGAGAGTTTGGGAGTTATTGAGCCTTAAACAGGGTGAAATTTCCTTCATGGAATATGAATATACATTCACTGAGCTATTTCTCTTTGAACTCGGTATGGTAAGCAATGACACCTCCTATATGAGGCACTTCAATGATGGATTGTGGAAAACCATACGAGTGCATGTAAAAATATTTAGGTGGGAATCATTCTTAGAGGCGGTTAGTCAGGCAATCATATCCATGGGTTACCTGATGGACATGTCCTTTTTGATCTAGTTTATGACTTCAAGTGATTGTTTAGATGGCATGAAACAAGGTCAGGATGATTTCTAGTAGAGAAGTACGACCAATGACCCATTTAGACGACCCCATGGTATCTCAAGGATGGTTTTATTTTAGTGTGGGATACCAGAGCATGAATGAACTCAATGTGACTAACCTCTAAAGGAGTTCCAGACATGTAGAAAGTTTGGTCATCTTGAGAGGTTCTACAGGTATCTTTCTTCGATAGCTGGTAGGCAGGGACCAGGGCATACTATGGTGTTAGGAGTTGGATTAGGATTAGTTCCTAGTGAGGGTATCTGAGGTTTAGTTGCATGTGGATGACATGTGAGAGATAGTGGAGGACATCTAAGAGATAACCTTATTTGATTTGTTTAATTTTAATATAGATTGGTTAAATAAACTATATGCATTAAATACCTCTATATTTAAATTGTGATGACTATTGGAGTTATGAAATTCATTATTCTAAATTTAATTGCTTGTTTAAAATGTTCTGTTTGAATTATATATATCAATTTTCCTGAGTTTTATATGATGGGTCCCAAGGGTTTAGGATGTGTGTGGCCCTCAACGAGGTTGGGATATCATGGCCATCGAGATTGAGTGATGTTAATCACTGGTTGGGTTTAGTCCTAATTTGTTTGAGTGGTTTTGACAGTAGGGTTGGGTGTCTTGGACATCAGTTTGAGGTAGTGTGACTATCATGTTTGGAATGAAATGAGATAGTTGGATAGAATGACCATCTAATTAGAGTGACATGGTTGTAGGGGCCTGAATATATATATATATATATATATATATATATATATATATATATATGGTGTGTCTTAGGTTTTAGCTAGCGATTTATTCTCACCCATGATGGCCAAATCACTGAATGAGTCATTGAAACATATGTTGAATTCATGATGATGTGGTTTTGACCACTCATGTGGGTAGAGTCCCCAGATATTTGTAGCTTAGGTATTTATAATTTGGGGGTGCTTGTCTAAGAAAGCCACGTAGAATGTGAGGATCCTTCGGTTGATAGAAATCAAGATATCGGGTTGAGGGATAAGGCTCTCCATGCTTGAGGCCATGGGCTTGGATATTTATTTGAGGGAAGAAATCATTGTTACTCCAAATTTCATGTCATGGGATGACATGGAATCATGAGTAGGGGTCCATTGGACTAGGATACTATTATTGGTCATTCCTTTAGGACATCTGTACTTTGCGACATGAGGTGTCACGAGGCACATGGTTCTGGGCTATATGATTGTGGTGGAAACTCAAGGTTCACCAGGAATTTGTGACTATAAGGGTTCCTTAGGCCTTGGTCCAAGGACACTCTGAGCATCAAATATTCCGGTGATGACCAAAGTAAGTGAAACTCTCTGGTGGCTGCTGAGCCCTAATGGATATTGTGTTTATTATTTCATCGTACTATTTACATTTCTTAAATATGCATGTATTCTTAAACACATATACTAGGTATGCACCATTGTGTGGTATCTAACTGAGATTCGTCTCACAATTTGTATAGGCCCTTCATGATATGTTTATACATTTTGGATTTACATATAGTTAAATGATCATCCAAAGGAGCTAGATCATAGTACTGTTTTTCCTGGAGATTGTCATGGACCTTGAAGACATGCCTAGATGGTGACCAAGTTTTGTGTAGTTTCCTTTTCAATTTAAGTAATCTTATATATGTAAATACTTTGGTCTGTTGTGTGTAGCACCTTTGATATTGTATTGTATGAACTAATATGAGATGTTTTATTGGATTGTTTTTAGTTAAAACTAGTGATTTTCTAGCATGATGTTCTGTTTACATTCTACAATAGTTTTTTCTATATTTCTTCCACCATTTATTAAAATTCTATGTGTTTCTACTTTGTGGGTCTGGTTTGAGTAAATCGAGTCTTTTATTGCTACTACATGTGTTACTATTATGCTCAGAATGATATATTATATATTTCTGGAGGGTATATCCTCTCCAATATAACTTTTTACACAATCTCTACTAGTCAAAAACCATTGGAGTCTTGGGAGGTGAACCTAAGTCCAGTGGAACCTGGCCTGTTAGCACTGTACGACTGGATATTCAGGTCGGGGATGCTATAGTTATACTCATATTCACAACCTATGGATTGAATAGAATAAGAAAGGGGTGTGATTAAATGATCATTATTGGAAAATTTATCAACATTTTATCAAGTTTTAAATCATAAGAATGTGAGAAAACATGAGCATAGGAGAAATATCATGTTAAAAAGAACATGGAACAATAAGTGTTATTTATAAGGCTTAATAAAAGGATATGTAAATGGAAATTGTTGAACACATATTGTAACCTATGAGTGAGAAATAATGAGACAATATTCATGATCCATGGATTATAGAATTATTATATAATATATAATTGAAGTAAAATCATAAGTATAAGAAATCATAAAATTATATAACATAGAAAGATACATCATTTCCCCAGTCAATTTTGTGAATAAAGATAACCATATTATGTCCACATTCAATCATGTAAACATTGATAACCACATCATGTACACACTTAACTTTTTTATCACTGGTAAATGCATCATGTCCATACTCAATCTTAGGAACACAGATCAACACACTATGTCCTCACTCAATATTGTGATCATAACTAACCACATTCTGTCCATGATCAATCATGGGAGCATCTGTTAACAACCACCACAATGACAACAATTATAATGATCAAAAAATAACTATAATTATACCCATGAAAAATATTTTAAACATATATTATACAAAATTACACCCATACCCAATGTTGTGAGCATATCCTAACCACATTTACGCCCACAAAAAATCATAAGAGTATAGTTCACCCACAGTTACACCATGAAAAAAAATTACCTAATGAGATATCATACATTAACCAATTTATTTTAGGGATATATTGGACCCAACCATCACTTAATAAAAAACACGAGTTCCAAGAAAAAGTGAAAAAACAAATATTTTTAACATTAATTAACTATTCCTTATAATATATACAAGTTTCATGAAAACAACCCTAGAAAATTTTATACGATATCTTGAAGAAGAAATTTTGAGGTCTCCAAAGGAAATTTCCCTAGTGAAGTTTAAAGACTTTGTAGTATGTTCACATAGATGAGAATCTGCTTTATATGAAAAACACTTTTAATGGTAGCATATAATAAGAAATAAAGAGTGGAATAATTTGATACCATGAGTTTAATCCCCATAAATAAAAATTTTATAAGGGATTTTGGAGGGTAATTCTTGGAAAATAATTTTCACAGAAATAATTTATTTTGAGATAAAGAGGATGATAGAAGTAAAATAATAATAGAGTTTTTAGAAAATGAATTTAATGTTTCTATAATAGAAAAATTTAAAAGTCGCATTCGAAAATAATTAGGAAAAAGTTATTGTGAAAACTACTGAAAACATTTATTTATGAAATTAATCTTAAATAATTGAGACATGAAACAAGATATAAATGACATCCAAAGAAAACGTGGTGTGGAATATAAAACATATGATCTTGATTTGAAAAACTATTTTAATAGTTTAAAATACTTTTATTAAAACCTACATTATAAAAATGATGTAAATATTACTTTTTAATAGTTAAATAAAAACATGAATCACACAAGGGATAATAAAATGTTTTATTTTACAATTAATAATAAAAAACATTTAAATATTGATAGAATATATACATAGAATAATAATATTTTTTTAAATAGAATGATAATTATTATTAAAAAAATTATACTCTTATATGAATGAAATTAATCATGTAAGAATATTTTAATTAAAAATATAATTTACCATAACAATAAAATAAAACCATACAATGGAATAATACAAACATAGATGAAAAATTCCAATAATAAGTAATATAACTTAATGAAAGGGAGTTTAGTTAACAAAACACTTATAATTTTAGTAACATTTCGATAAAAATCATTTGAATGTGAAATAATTTTGTGGATATATAAATCAGATTAAATTAATGGACAATATTATAAAAATATATTCATTAGAAGTATATACACTGTTCATAAATGAAAGAAGTTTTTTATATGACATATTTCTTATAGAATAAAAATTGAACTGAGAAAAATCCTTATAGATTTTGATAATAATTGATTCAAAATAATATGAAGGTGGGGCTCATGAAAATACTTTTGAGACATATGAATGAAATAATAATAATAATATAATGAAAATTGGGTAGTAAGTACACAATATGAAATAATAACATTTATATAATATGAAAACATACCTTAATGAAGGGAAATTCAAAGGAAACCTTAATTTTAAATATTGAATTTTATGAATGATATTTATCCTCATGTGTAATAAAATTAATTGAAATAAAATCATATTTTATTACTTTATTCACATATATAACAAATTATACACTTTAATTATAATTATTCACTATAAATTCATTAGTTAGTTATATTTTATTTTGTCATTGCATGTCAGAAATTTTTGATTGCTGTATACATATTGCATAATGAATATTTTAAATACCTTTATTTGTTACTAATTTCATAATTAAAAGTTAAAAATTAGTATTAAATTATGTTATCAATTATTTATGAATCTACATGTTCATTTAATGAAAATTATTGGCATGGTTAATTTTGGAAATTAACCGATACAAACAAATTACTTTATAATGGATTTTAATTTTCTATCAAAAATTTACGAACATATTTATAATATATTTTTCAACTTATTATAATATATATATATTAATAAAATATATTTTATGACCTTCCATGCAATGCATGGATGAAAAAAAACATGCAGTGCATGGAGGTGGATGTCTGTATGTACACACGAGATATGTTTTCATTTTTAAATTAATGAGATGAAAGGAAGAAAGGTAATAGTTTATCTTTATATAATATTAAATACATAATAAATATCATATTTATTTATTAAATATATTATTATAATAATCCATATAAGGGGGTGATGAAAAAATTAATCATTTTATCCATGGACATTATAGTTCGCGCATATGCACACAAGACATTTTTATTTTGTGAATAGATGAGATATGACTCGGTAATGATTTTTAACTGATTATAATAACATTTCCCTAGAAAAATTATAATGTTTTCATTTTATTAATATGGTTTTAATAGTTTTTTCACATTATGGATAATAAAAATAAAGAATAATAGACACAAGGTTGGTATTTCTGACACTAAGGATTTGAGACTTTTCTTGAAAGACTTACTAGAAGTGGAGGACCTATGAAAATTTATTTTCACAAAGGGATTACAAATGTCTAAATGGATTATAGGATAGGTCAAATATAAAGTGGTTTATGGTAATATTTATTTATAGTTGTGGTATGGAAGGAGAGGAAGTGAGCTCCATTTATAGGTGAAAAATAAGGACTATTACATGGAATTGAATGGTTGATAACGAGTAAAATAGAATTGGGTCAGTTAGGTGAGGAAATGTTCATAATACATCTAGGTATGATTTTAAAACATAAAAAAGTTATTATAGTAGTATTTTTTGTCATGTTAATTTAGTAAAATATGACCCAATTTATGTTACTCATTTTACCATATAAATATTGATTAAAAATTAATCATGGTATTTCTTTATAACAAATATAAGATTACAATTTTTTAATTTTTTTGTTGTAATGAATAATAATTTTTAATACATTCCATCAATTTAAATTTCTAAATATGAAAAAATTAATATTTAAATTAAAGCATAATATATATAGAAAAAACATTTTTTGTAGAAAAAATATTTTAAAATTAAGTGTTGTTATTATTAATTCCAATAAATTAATAATTAAATGAGTATTTATATATTTATTTATGTTTTCAAAAATAAAATTTGATCCATTTATTTAAAATAGACTAGTTTAATTTATTTCATTGAAAATTACACAATTTTTAGGGAAAACATTCATTGAAAAATATTTTTTCTCAGAGAAAAAAATATTCACTTTTGTAACATAATTTTATTTTAAAAACGAAAAAGAGATTAATAATAATAATAATTATACTTATTAAAAATATTAAAACTATTTTAATGACCTTAGTATCCTATATTAAAAAAAATTACTTTTAATATAAACACATGTAATGTTTATTTTTTTTAGAAAAATGACTTTATTTATGATTAAAAAGAAATTATTAATCTTCCATACTGACTAAAAATATTTATTTATTTCTTTATATATATCATTAATATATTACAAATTATTAAATAGTGATGAATTTGTTTAAAATGACACAATATATTGAAAATTTATAATTCATTATGTAAATTTTTTTTGTTACTAAATGATTTTATCTTAATTTTTTATAATATTTTTTACTTGTTTAATAAGAATTAGTTAAACGTTGTCAATATATTTTTCTTAAATTTATTACTTTAAATTTTATAATAAAATATTTTATTTTCAATTTATTTTTAATTATAATACTTAATTTAAAAATATATGTATATAATTTTTAATAAAATATTTTAATTAAATATTATTTGTTTTTGTTTTATAATATTTTATCCTAAGGTGTAAATGTTTATCATGTATTTTAATATTTTATCTCAAATATATCATCATTAATTTTAGTTCAATGTGACATGTTATGAGAGATATTAATATTAGTATTTAATTAAAGGATAATATATACTAAAATACGAGGGTGTTATATTCTACCCCCTTAAATAAATTATGTCCTCACAATTTTAATTTCTATCAGTAATAAAAATAGATATGTGTATCCATTAAACAGTAACAATATATGATATAATTTCAAATGATATATCAACATTATAATATTAGTTAAGACCAAAAAACTAATCCATTAGTTCATAATAGCAATATATTGAGAGTCTCAACCATTTATGAAAAATATTTGTTTATAAATTTCTAGAGACCTACATTTACAATTTTATTTTCATTATCTATTTTCCAACCAAACAGTAAAACCAAAATGGTTATTATAATATCCAATAAAATTAGATCAAATGATGAAAATTAAATAATAAGATATATTCTATAACAAAACCATTAACTCAATCTATGATACTTTTGGTTTAACTATGATTCACAGGGTTCAACAATTATCTTTCTATGTTCATACTAGATTATCCGTGTTTATTTTCCTATTAGGTTCCTTAACCATACCATGAAAATGTGTTCAAATCCTATATAATATTTTTTATAGTGCATGTGAATCAACCAAAAAATATCCCCGAGGAGTTTCAAACTAGGAGCATAGTTAGGACCACATGTTTTGAACCAAGTGAAGATCGAGATAATGCTCAACAACCATTTTTTTGTTTGTTACACCTAGGTACATCTGTTCCACAGCTTTTATTCACTTATTTGTATCCATAAATGAATGTTATTGTTTTGAATCCACAAAATATATACATTATCATAAATTTTTCATGTTTTACTATATTTGTAATTATGCCTATATATTTTTTGCTAATGTTATTTTGTATTTATCCCCAAAAATAACTAAACTAATACCAAAAAACCATCGAACCCTTCTATAATATAAAGTAAGTCACCCAAAACCTATATTCTCGGGTATACAACTAAAATATATTATTTTATACATGATTCAATTCCAAGTGAGATAACCCAAGATAGACTTACATATATTTCAAATTTTTAATCAATATAAATCATAAGAATCACTCAATCCCATAACTCCAAGGTGAGGTGACCTAAGAATTTCATACTTAAATATTACATCAAATTATATGAATATTCATTACATATAATCACATTACATGACAAAACTATAATGTTTTCACGTCCTTGGAATCATGGATATATAAACTACTCGTATATAAATGATCTATTTCATGTCCAACTTAGTTCTTTACAAATAGATCACTTTTTAGACATATCAGAATTAAATCCTTTCATAATATCATTGGGAAAAGGAATCATAATAGAGTGTGAGATTATATTATTAGTAAGAATAAACATGGTAGATATAAATTATAATTAATTCATAATAAGAGCATAAGGCTACGAGTATATGGGAATAATATTTTAAAACCATACCTGAAAATTCATATATTATAATCACGAGTCATGATATAAAGAATGTAAGTTCTTAAGTCATGAATCATAAATTAATCAATAAACATGATACATGAGAGAATAAATTTTTTCTAAGATAATGTTATAAAATAGTTTCATAATGTGTTTCATAATCAAAATCATCGAAATCTTATATCCAGACTACCCACGAAGACACTCATCACCTATTAGCCTTAGACCAACCAACCATGTACCAAAATTAGGCTTAAGATAACCTCCCATATACAATATTTTGGGATTCATACAACATACTATATACACTTTGAGATCATAAATCATTACTCTTTACAAAATATATTGGAGAGATATGACAGGACCTCCCATCATATGATCATAATACATTTTTATTTGTACCATAAGATCATGATAAAATTTATCATTTCATCATAGATTAGCTCATGGAAAAGAAAATGTGTTTTATCAAGATTTAATAATAAAAATTAAAAATCATATATATAAAGAAAATTTATGGTTTCATAGAATAATATTCCCACTCAAGCATATATAACATCAAACAATTCCATCATATATGACAAATGACATTTAAATATCATTGAAATATTTCTCGGGGAAAATAAACTTCTCATTTTTAAATCACGTATTAAAATCTAAAAATTTAAAAATTATTATGAAATACGTTTTCTTATAAATTAATAATTGAAAACCTATAATGGAATCATAGAGTAAAATAGTATTTGTAAATAGAGAAAATGTAATTCTTAGGGTGAATGTTAAAAAAATATTCTTTTCACTCATTTGGTAAAAAGTACCTCGTTCATAAATTGATAAGATGATTCCATTTACACATTTCATAAAAAAAGTAAAAAATGGTTAAGAATAAATTCAATAATTTTTTTTATAATGGTAAAAAAAATATTTAATTGTTTTTAAAATAATATATATATATATATATATATATAAATAGAGTTCAAATATTCCTGATCTAAAAAATAAATAAAGCGAGTTGTTCTTAAAAATGATCATTCGACCTCTTGAGAACCTATAGAGAGTAAAATGAAAGGGAAAATTTAAAATTTAAAATATAAACATAATCTAAAAAATAAATATTCTTTTTGAGAGTTATATATTATAATTTAATCATTTAAAACTTAATCCTAAATAGGTGTAGTAATAATGTGTTTGTAATGTAAAAAACCTTAGCTCAAGTTTGACATGCTTTGTAAGTGATCTTACAAGTTTTAAGATAAAAATATATTTCATTTATTTATATAAAATATTATTGACACTTATATTACCATATATTATCCAATTATAACATTCTTACATCCCTTTGTTAATAAATATTTATTAATATCATCATTTTCAGGTGTTAAAAATTTCAGGTTTTATATAAGTTTCAGTCTGGTAGTTCAGGTTCGTGTAAATTGATCATGGTTCCATTATCTCAATAATTTTAATCATTATATTAATATAAAATATATTCATTATATACAAACTTTTAATAATCCATAACTGATATATATATAGAAATGTATTACACTATTCATGGATACTGTAGTTGGTACGTACTCATGAACAGTATTTTCATTTTCTCTACGTAAAGGATAAAAAAAGACAATTTAAATTTTATCATTGGAAATAATTATATCATATATATATCATATTTATTTAGTATATCTATAATTATAAATATCATTGTGAGGTGATAATAGAAAATGAATCATATCTCTATGTGGAGGCATTGGTCCACACGTACGCATGAGTGATACATTCATTTTACATTTGAGGGAAAGGAGGTGGAAGAGGGTTATTAAATCAGCATAATAAACATTAATAATATTTATTATACAAGATGAATAAATTAAATATGGATAAAATATGTTTATTGAATGTGGAAGAACAAATAAAATTGAAAGATATATGTTAAGAACTATACATATTTATTGAGAAGCCCCCTTTGTATTATACCTTAATCATTGAAAGGATGGTATTATGATAAAAAAACCTCTAGATCTTCTTGATGAGTGTTAATAAATGATTTGGATAGGTATTTTCTGATATAATAAGCTCTTTAAGTTTGTATAAGGGGGGATAATAGGTGTCCTTTTATAAGAGAGGGAGAGGACACACTTGGAATGTTTCAAAAGATTAAAGTACATTAATGTATTATTCAAGAGACATGGATCCTAAATGGATATTAAAATAATATAATAATATATATGGTCAAAATATGATTATAAAATAGGATTTATATAATTTCATGTGGAGATATTAACCTTATCCCTTTGTTTAATTCCCAGTAAACACTTTTTAACCATAACTGAGACTACACATTTTTAATATTTTTAATTTTTGTTATGATAAAAAAAAGTAAAAACATAAAAAAATAATCGATAATTAAAAAAATAATCTATTTTATCAAATTAAATCTTTATAATTGTAATGAATTAATTTATACTAAAACATTCAAGAAGCTATGAAAATCGTTTTTTTTTATTTCATTTCTACGTATAAAAATGTTTTTATACCAATATTAAGAATAATGTAAATTAAAATGACATTAATTGAATTATTAAAAATAAAAATGACCTAATGAAATTATAGAACAAATATAAACAAAATAGATCTTTTTTGTTACTTTAATTGAAAAGTCATTTGCTTATAAAATTAGTATTTTTTACTATTCATTGAAAAAGTATTCTTTCCTGGAAATTACCAAATTTCATTTTAATATAATTTTGATACAATGATTTAAAAAATAATATCCTCTAAAAACAATTATAAATATGGAATATATTAATTATAAAATCCATGCATAAAATTAAATAAAAACCATTTTATAGGAATACATATTTTTGGAGCATAAAATGAAATTAGTAAAAATTGAGAACTATTTTATTTTGAATTAAAAAAATAATTTTATTATATAAAAACTTTATAAATAATCTTTTATAATGTGATTATTCCAATTAACACAGCCAATTTAACTACAAGCTTATAATAATATACTATATCGTGGTTTATTTTTACCTAAGGTTCTGTGTAAAAAAACCATCAAATACTTCAATTTCATTTTAAAGGGGAAAATATTTATAAAATAAAATATTTTTACATTAGAAATACATTAAAATGAAATTTTAAATTGAAATTCCATCCCTCTAATAAAAATATAGGATTATATATCTACCTCATTACATCCTCAAGTTATCATGTATCTTCTTCATGTTTATGATTCCTCTAATAAACATTAAATAGGGTAGTAGTCTTCTTCTACATAACTTTATCTCTACAATCCAAGATATCTAGTTATTGTTATTAACAAGAAATATAAGGATCCATTATAATATTTTTTGAGTTCAGTACATGTGTTGGACTGAGTATGTACTTCCTCAGTAGAGATACATGGAATAAATCATGAACTCAAGAGAGGTTCGGTGGAAGATACATGATATAATATATCATCCCTATTCATTCAAGAATATCAATGGATTGAATTTCCATTATTTCTGAATATCATAAAATTATTCCGTATAGAAATGCATAAAAATACTTTTTCACTAACTTTGAATTCTATATTTCACTGATGATTGTCAATATGACTATTCTATTGAATCCGAGAGAGCTTAATGTGACACTAAATAGATATAAAATTCTGTTCAACATAATTATCTATCTCTGTTCCAAAAAATAACTCTTTCTCAATCTCTATTCAATCATTCTAGAGTTATGAACTTTCTACCATATATGGATTTATAAGGATCCATCTAAATTATCATGTGAAAGATATTATTATATGAGAATTATAAAAAAGGAATGTATTAACCCCAACCACATTTGAAATATATAGAAAATTACCAACTATTGTTATACTCAGGTATATGCCCATACATATTGTAACACCCCAAGCTTCCACGGTACGTTTCCCTTCGAATAATGCGATATCGTGTGTTGTACGCAACCTCGAGTTCTAACACAAACCACAACTAATTAAACTAGCCGTTGTGAGTAGTAATACCTACTTTTTGAAATCATATATATTTTATATTTCAAAATGGACTTCATTTTTGGATTCGGAATATTGAAATTAGCCTAGGGTGAAATTTTGATACTTTTCGGATAACTTTCATATTTTGATGAATAGTGAAAATTACTAAATTTTAATTAAAAACAACTTTTTAATCAAAATAATTAATAGTGATAAATTTGTAATTTTAGTAGTTTTAAAGTATATTTAGAATATATTTTTACCATTTAATATAATGTTGGTCATTGGACATAATTTTACAATTAAACCGAACATAAACAAGTGTCAATCTTTTGATAGTTATTATCTCTTAAAACCACGCTTTTTGTTTTGACAGTGGGAATTAATTTTAAATTAATTTCTGCCACTTCTGTGTTTTGAATTTAGGAAAATGGATTCCATATTTGGAATCAGGATGTTAAAATTATGTAAATAGGTAACTTTTATTTTTATACATTTTGAATAATTACTGCGGTAAATATTTTATTTACCATGGTTAAGGGTAAATCCGGTAAATAAGGGTTAAAAAATAATATTATAATAATACTAAATTACCCTAAAACGTGTCTTAACCCTATTGGTTGATACATGGTAGACCATGGGCATCTTTGGGTCGATTTTGGGACCCCATGGATCCACTTGTAAGTGATAATGACAATTTATTTTAATTAAGTTAAAATGAATACAAAAATGACACAAGCATATATCTTTTAGAAAAACAATTTTTACATAGGGTTATATCTGTTGGATTTTAGATTATAAATATTCATTAGAAAGATAAAACAATTTCCTACATAATGATATTTTATTTATAATTTTTGGACATTAAATAATTTATTTTATTTATGACACAATGATGACGCAATAATTACTATAATAGTGAAAAATTAAAATAATTGATATTATAAATACCCAAATAAATATAATATGAACCTTTTAATACATTAAACTAATTTTCTAGGATAATATGATATATTAGGATTGATTTAATTGACTTTGTTCGAAGTAATCAATCTGTTATGAGTTTCACAAAAATCATCTATTGAATAGTGTTAAAATTGACATAAAAGAGTTCTTAAAACAAATATTATATTATTAATTGATATTAAATTCCTAAAAATCTAAGGTTCGGCCAAGAGACTTATATCATGATAGTTTCATCATTAATGGACCACTTGGGGGACTCTTTGATGTATGTAGTATGTTTATTAACCATATTATATAAAAATACAAAGAGACATTGTAAAAGTGAAACTAATTAACTTAATGTTAATACTTAAAGATAAGGTTAATATAAGTACCCAAACCTGTCTAAATTCTATTGGTTGAGTTGTTTTCGACCCATACCCACCTTAACCTTTGAATAGTCAACTTTGGAGCCATTTTAAACCGAATATGAATTTATTATAAACTAATATTTCTAGCTTCTCCAAAGGTGCCCCTCACCCCTCTTATAAAAGGGCACTCCTCCTTCTCATTTCATCACACCTTCAAAGGCTTTTGGTTCGGCCAAACTCTACCCAAATACTCTCCCAACTTCCCTCACTACAACCTAGGGGCATTAGTTTGATCAGAAAGCCAACCTAAGGAGCCCTTTTGATCAAATCAAAAGGAAGAACCCGAAGAAGAGGTAATGATTTCACCACCCTATTATAAGTTCATTTCTTCTTCCACTTCTTCTTCCTTTGTTTTTACCATTCTAAAATAATAAATCCATTATCATATATATACTGTGATGTTATTATAAATATGGTACAACTATATTCAGTATTCTATCCACCCTTTGAATAACATGTCACCATACGTGCGTACGTACGGCTTACCGTCTCCACGTCGTGGTGTAATTGTTATTCAATATAATATTATTTGGATGGGTATAATAATGATGTGTAACTCATGTAAATGATAAATATAACATGTTAATGATTCTATATATATTATATACAATCCATTTATATATTATTTTAATATCAAAAGAATGATATTGTCGCTCGTGCGTACATACGGACTACCGTCTCCACGAACGTGATGAGATTCATTATCCATCGTATCCATTCAAGTATAATTATCATTTGATGATTTAAAAATTATGTTTAAGGACTTGATATAATTCTGGATATGAATAAGATACAACAAACATGGCTTATGTAACAAAACATATAAAAGAAAATGAGTAAGTTAACACCTGAAACGACGATAATTCTAAGATATTATTAACAAATCAATGTTAAAAGATCATATATGATATCATATTAATATATATGATTATTGTATAATTTAATAACAATTATTTCACCATTTTACAGGAGTTTAACCTACCCAAACCAAATAAAAGTACAAGGTAAGGGTTATTTCACAATCTCTTCATTATCCGAGGTTGTTTATATGTAATAATCTACTGGGATCTCTTTATCATCCACATCCGTGTTTCTTAAAAATGTATTTCAAAATATTTTTACTATTTACTAGAGTATGAGTTAAAGTCATTTATACCCTTTTTGACTTTTATAAGTGGTTTATAAAAGAATCTTTCCGCCATTTTCAAAACAAGGTCCTTTTTAACCTTTACGACAGAATTAAGGTAAGAATGTTTTTTTTAACTTATACGGCTGGTGCGGCTATTTTCCGCCGTTATAAAATCTTTAAAGCATCCCTTACAATCTTATGAGAATATTTTCAAAGAAAATGTTTTATTTTATATGGATCTTAAATGATTTTAAAATAAAAAGAGATATTTCTTTAAAAAAGAATTTTGATTTCATCTATGTCAACATCCTTTAATGGATTTTACGCTTATTTGAAGTTGATTTATTGTGATACAAAACTTCTATATTGTATTGAAGGTTTTGTGATATGTTTGACTGTGGATGTGCTATTTTTATACCATTCATAGTTTATGGTGAAATTATTGACATTTCGTATTCTAGTTTTAATACGAATGTTTATGTTATGTTTAAACCTTTTCATATGGGAATGCATTGGACTTAATATGTGACGGGTGGAGCCCGCTATAGCTCCTCGATGCATCGGTGGGTCTCATGAGACAAACTAGTGTCTTGGCACAAGGCCTTGACAAAATCTTATTTGTAGTCTTGGCACGAGGCCATGACTATGTGGTTATGATAGTCTTCCATTATGCATTCCAACATTATGAAAGTGGTTATTGATTTTGCATGTGATTTTCCGATTAGTAGAATAACCATGTGAATAAGTAAATGGCATTATTTCATTTTATTTATGCCATACTATATTAAATGTTCAAGTTTAAAAGGCTTTTGTTTTAGTTATACATTGCCTTAAAATGTTTATTCTTATTTATGAAAGTTTCCGCTATATTGTTATCCTTACTGGGCATTTGAGCTCACCCCTTTTCTATGTTTTATTTTTCCCAGGATGTGAAGATGTAAGTTATAAATGACCTTCAGGGATATTATGAGGGGATTATAGTGTGGACTATGGAAACAATATGTTGTTGTAGTAGTTTTTCATTTTATGATGTAATGTAAAACTTATGAATATATCTAGTGTTTCCAAGGCTACTAAACCAATCGGTCTTTCGAGATTTGATCTTTCTTGTGATCATGCCAATGTTATGTAATAATGCACCGACTCTGGGTAACTGGGGTCGGGGCGTTACAGTTGGTATCAGAGGAAGTTTAGTACAAACCTTGGAAGCTAGATTTAGATAAACTCTGATTAGAGCACGTAATCCTAAGATGAACTTTGAGGATTAGTATAGAAGAACTTCCTAGAATTTTGGTATTGTAGATATTTTGTGAGTTTTCCGAGCAATACATCCCTGTCTGGATACGAGCAGGTAGAGGCGGCTCTGGCACAGATGTACCTAGGGGTAAAACCCGAAAACACCGCTTTGAGCTAGACTCGAACGGGAACTGGTGCACGACAACGGGCCTTGCTGCACTCTTGGTTACGACACTCCCGGGGGATATGCTTAGGATAACTCTCATTTTCTTTACAAATCATTATGAAGGGTTTATGAGTATATACTTCCTCAAAGAAAACATTTTTATGATTATGGATTATATCCATAAATAGTTCAATTTATGTTAAGAGTTTTATAAGTATGGGATTATGTATTTTGATTCATAAACTGATCTAGTTTATGCCATTGTTTAGAAATGGCGCCTAGTGGAAGAAATGGAAACCGTATCAATGCACGCACTCCATGTAGGGATTTCCCTCCTGTTCAAGATAATTATAGTGGGGCTGGTGATGCAACTGGTGCCGATCAGCTAATCACCATACTGGGAAAACTTACTCAGGTTATGAATAATAACCTTACCCGTATGGAGCACCCTGATCCGCAGCGTGGAGGATCAATGTTAGATCGATTCATGAGGCAACAACCACCAACGTTCAATGGGAGTACAAATCCCTTAGTAGCTGAGCATTGGATAAATTCCCTAGAGAAAATATTTCAGGCTTTGGGGAGCAGTGAAAGGGAAAAAGTTATCATGGCAGTTTACCGCCTCACTGGAGATGCTGATCAATGGTGTTCATTGATTCAAAACATGAAGGAAGATGATGAAGTATCAAATATGGAATGGAGGGAGTTCAAAGATCTGTTTTTAGAAAAATACTTTCCTCGTGACCATCGAGCGGATATGGAAAGGCAATTTCTGAGTCTGAGACAAAAGGAGGATGAGAATGTCACAATGTATGAGGCTAACTTTACAAGGTTAGCGAGGTATGCTGGAGATTATATTTTCAACCCAAGAAGTAAGATTGATCGTTTCTTTGATGGGTTAAAACCATTTCTTCGTCGAGCATTAGTCTCACAATCCTTTTCATCGTACGAAGACATTGTCTCATGTGCTATCAAGACCGAAAAGGAATTCTCTAAGTCTTATGACTTTAAAGCAAAGCAAGAGAAGAAGAGACCTGCTGATCAATCTGGGAATGGAAATAAGGGGAAGAAGGGAAAGGTTGAATATCCATCTTGTGGTAAATGTGGGAAGAAACATCCTGGTACTTGCTTGAAGGGAATGGGAGTCTGTTACAAGTGTGGTGAAAAAGGCCACCAAGCTCATGATTCCAAGGGGAAGAAGGAAGCTACCAACGTTCAGTGCTACAATTGCAGGGAAATGGGACATTATGCAAATGCATGTCCTAAGCGTCAGGAGAACTTACCTCAGAAAAGGCCAAGGGATCAAGGCCAGGCTTATTCTATCACTACTGCTGAGGTAGAAGCTCCGAAAGACGTGGTGGCAGGTAATTTAATGGTTTCCTCAAGTTTAGAAAATGCATTATTTGATTTTGGATCATCGCATTGTTTCATATCTTCCCAGTTTTCTAAGAAAATTAGATATTTCCAATTTGATTTAAGAAGGGAGTTGTCAGTTAAAACTCCTAAGGGAAGTATCATTGCAACAATGTTTTGTGAATCAGTCCCCATTAGAGCACATAAATTTTCTTTATCTGCTGATCTCATCGTCATACCTATGATTGAGTTTGATATAATCCTCGGTATGGATTGGCTTTCGGACTATGATGCGAAGATTTATTGTAAGAAGAAAGAGGTTACGATTCTTGATGATAATGATAAGGAACACCTTATCTTTAGAGCAGAATCGTCACCACCTAATTCTTATTTATATCCACCCCCGGTAGCTCAACTTAATTCAATTATTGGGGAGGAAGAGAATGAAATAACTGTCGGTGAGGAAAGGAATGTTCAAATAGAGGATGTACCTGTTGTGAAAGAATTTGTAGATGTATTTCTGGAAGATTTAGCTGGACATCCTCCAGAACGAGAAGTTGAGTTTTCCATTGATTTGATTCCGGGATCAAGGCCTATATCGAAGACCCCTTATAGAATTGCCACTGTAGAGTTAGTCGAACTAAAGAAACAACTAGAGGAATTGAGTAATAAGGGATTTATTCTCCCTAGTGTTTCTCCATGGGGAGCCCCTCTTCTTTTTGTTAAAAAGAAAGATGGATCTATGAGGTTATGTATCGACTACAGGGAGATCAATGCTATAACGATAAAGAACAAGTATCCCCTACCTCGAATTGATGATTTATTTGACCAACTGCATGGAGCTCAATACTTTTCAAAGATTGACCTTCGATCTGGATACCATCAGTTGTGTGTGAAGAAGGAAGACATTCCGAAGACAGCATTTCGAACCAGGTACGGGCATTACGAGTTTACCGTAATGCCGTTTGGATTGACTAATGCACCATCTGTATGCATGGATCTGATGAATAGAGTTTTCAAGGAGTATCTCGATGAATTTATGGTGGTATTTATTGATTATATCTTTGTATACTCCAAAACCTACGAAGATCATGAAAATCACTTGCGCATTATCTTGAAGACTCTGAGGAGGCATGAATTATATGGGAAGTTTAGTAAGTGTGAATTCTGGCTTCAGGATATTTCTTTTCTTGGCCATATTGTCTCTAATGATGGAATATCTGTTGATCCTTCTAAGACCAAGGCAATCCAAGAATGGCCAGCACCTACGAGTATAACTGAGGTATGCAGTTTTATTGGTTTGGCAGATTATTATCGACGTTTCGTCCAGAATTTTTCCCGATTGGCTAACCCATTAACGAAGCTCACACGTAAAGGGGTTAAATTTGTTTGGACAAAAGAGTGTGAAGAATGTTTCGAAGAACCGAAGAGAAGATTAGTCAATGCTCCTATATTGACTCTACCATCGGGGAATGATGGGTTCATTATTTATAGTGATGCATCAAAGAAATGACTTGGTTGTGTCCTTATGCAGAATGATAGAGTTATTGCCTATGCATCACGATAGTTGAAAATTCATGAACAAAACTATCCTACTCTTGATCTTGAGTTAGCAGCTGTGATCTTTTCTTTGAAGATATGGAGGCACTACCTCTATGGTGAAAAATGTGAGATTTATACTGATCACAAGAGTTTGAAGTATATTTTCTCACAAAAAGAACTCAACATGAGGCAAAGGAGATGGCTTGAATTACTCAAGGATTATGATTGCACGATACACTACCACCCGGGGAAAGCAAACAAGGTGGCAGATGCTTTGAGCAGAAAAGACCATGGTGTTTTGAACATGATGAGAATTGAAAGGGATCCAATTTTCATGGATCTAGTGATGATGGACATGGGAATAACCAGGGAAGGTGAAACATCAATGCTTTTTCAAATGGTTGCCAAACCATCTTTACTAGAAAGGATTAAGAGTTCTCAGACCGATGATAAAGAATTTCAGAAGAAGATTAAAGCTGTGAATGATGGGAGACTGAGAGACTTTGTGTATGAAGATGGGATTTTGAAATTTGGGAAGAGACTTTGTGTTCCCGATTTACCGGATCTAAAAAGGGAATTGCTGTATGATGCTCATAGTTCCAATTTCTCTATACACCCTGGGAGCACCAAAATGTATAGAGATTTGAAGGATCATTTTTGGTGGGACAACATGAAGAGAGATATTGCTGATTTTGTGTCAAGATGTATGGTTTGTCAACAAGTGAAAGCTGGAAGGCAACAGCCTGGAGGAGTCATGCAACCTCTTCCCATACCAGAGTGGAAATGGGACAATATTACGATGGACTTTGTCATGGGGCTACCAAAGACTCCTAGAAGGAATGATGCAATATGGGTTATTGTTGATCGTCTTACCAAGTCAGCACATTTTCTTGCTATAAGAGAAGATCTACCCCTGGAACGTCTAGCAAGACTATATATTAATGAAGTTGTGAGACTTCATGGAGTACCCTTATCGATTGTTTCCGATCGTGATCCCCGTTTTACTTCAAGATTTTGGAAAAGACATCAAGAATCCCTGGATACTGAACTTCATATGAGCACTGCTTACCACCCTCAGACAGATGGACAATCAGAACAGGCTATTCAGACCTTAGAAGACATGTTGAGATCTTGCTCACTTGACTTTTAGGGTATGTGGGATCAATATTTACCTCTGGTAGAATTTTCCTATAACAATAGCTTCCATTCGAGTATTCAGATGGCACCATATGAAGCGTTATACGGAAAGAGATGTCGTACACCAACCTGTTGGGATGACGTTGGTGAAAGAAAACTTGTAGGCCCAGAACTGGTGGAGGAAACGGTGGAAAAGGTGAAAGTAATCCAAAATCACATCAAAGCAGCTCAAAGTAGGCAGAAGACCTATGCCGATAATCGAAGGAAGGATTTGGAATTTCAATTCGGTGATCATGTTTTCCTGGAGGTATCTCCATGGAAGGGAGTCATACGTTTTGGTAAGAAAGGTAAATTGAGTCCCAGGTACATCGGACCTTTCGAAATTCTTGAACGAATTGGGGTTGTAGCTTACCGATTGGCAATGCCGCCAAGTCTCTCTAAAGTTCATGATGTGTTCCACGTATCTCTGTTGAGGAAATACATGCCTGACCCAACGCATGTACTCACCTATGAAGAATTAGAACTGGAACCCGATCTGTCTTATTGCGAAGAGCCCGTCAAGATTCTTGATACGAGAGAACATGTGCTGAGAAACTGGACGACGCGTCTGGTAAAAGATCTGTGGAGAAACCATAAGATGGAAGAGGCAACGTGGGAACCCGAGGAACTTATGATAAAGAACCACCTGAGTATTTTTATGCAGTAATACCCAAGAAATTGCGAGGACGCAATTATTTGAAGGAGGGGAGAATGTAACACCTCAAGCTTCCACGGTACGTTTCCCTTCGAATAATGCGATAGCGTGTGTTGTACGCGACCTCGAGTTCTAACACACACCACAACTAATTAAAATAGCCGTTGTGAATAGTAATACCTACTTTTTGAAATCATATATATTTTATATTTCAAAATGGACTTCATTTTTGGATTTGGAATATTGAAATTAGCCTAGGGTGAAATTTTGGTACTTTTCGGATAACTTTCATATTTTGATGAATAGTGAAAATTACTAAATTTTAATTAAAAACAACTTTTTTAATCAAAATAATTAATAGTGATAAATTATGAATTTTAGTAGCCTTAAAGTATATTTAGAATATATTTTTACCATTTAATATAATGTTGGTCATTGGACATAATTTTACAATTAAACCGAACATAAACAAGTGTCAATCTTTTGATAGTTATTATCTCTTAAAAACATGCTTTTTGTTTTGACAGTGGGAATTAATTTTAAATTAATTTCTGCCACTTCTGTGTTTTCAATTTAGGAAAATGGATTCCATATTTGGAATTAGGATGTTCAAATTTTGTAAATAGGTAACTTTTATTTTTAGACATTTTGAATAATTACTGCGGTAAATATTTTATTTACCATGGTTAAGGGTAAATCCGGTAAATAAGGGTTAAAAAATAATATTATAATAATACTAAATTACCCTAAAACGTGTCTTAACCCTATTGGTTGATACATGGTCGACCATGGGCATCTTTGGGTCGATTTTGGGACCCCATGGATCCACTTGTAAGTGATAATGACACTTTATTTTAATTAAGTTAAAATGAATACAAAAATGACACAAGCATATATCTTTTAGAAAAACAATTGTAACATAGGGTTATATATGTTGGATTTTATATTATAAATATTCATTATAAATATACAAAGATTTTCTACATAATGATATTTTATTTATAATTTTTAGACATGAAATAATTTATTTTATTTATGACACAATGATGATGCAGTAATTACTATAATAGTGAAAAATTAAAATAATTGATATTATAAATACCCAAATAAATATAATATGAAACTTTTAATGCATTAAACTAATTTTCTAGGATAATATGATATATTAGGATTGATTTAATTTACTTTTTTCGAAGTAATCAATCTGTTATGAGTTTCAAAAAAATCAACTATTGAATAGTGTTAAAATTGACATAAAAGAGTTCTTAAAACAAATATTATATTATTAATTGATATTAAATTCCTAAAAATCTATGGTTCGGCCAAGAGACTTATATAATGATATTTTAATCATTAATGGACCACTTTGGGGTCGCTTGGATGTATGTAGTAAGTTTATTAACCATATTATATAAAAATACAAAAAGACATTGTAAAAGTGAAACTAATTAACTTAAAGTTAATACTTAAAGATATGGTAAATATAAGTACCCAAACCTGTCTAAATTCTATTGGTTGAGTTGTTTTCGACCCATCCCCACCTTAACCTTTGAATAGTCAACTTTTGATCCATTGTAAACCGAATATGAATTTATTATAAACTAATATTTCTAGCTTTTCAAAAGGTGCCCCTCACCCCTCTTATAAAAGGGCACTCCTCCTTCTCATTTCTTCACACCTTCAAAGCCTTTTGGCTCGGCCAAACTCTGCCCAAATACTCTCCCAACTTCCCTCACTACAACCTAGGGGCCTTAGTTTTATCAGAAAGCCAACCTAAGGATCCCTTTTGATCAAATCAAAAGGAAGAACCCGAAGAAGAGGTAATGATTTCACCACCCTTTTCTAAGTTCATTTCTTCTTCCACTTCTTCTTCCTTTGTTGTTACCATTATAAAATAATAAATCCAGTATCATATATATAATGTGATGTTATTATAAATATGGTACAACTATATTCAGTATTCTATCCACCCTTTGAATAACATGTCACCATATGTGCATACGTACGGCTTACCGTCTCCACGTCGTGGTGTAATTGTTATTCAATATAATATTATTTGGATGGGTATAATAATGATGTGTAACTCATGTAAATAATAAATATAACATGTTAATGATTCTGTATATATTATATACAATCCATTTATATATTATTTTAATATCAAAAGAATGATATTGTCGCTCGTGCGTACGTACGGACTACCGTCTCCACGAACGCGATGAGATTCATTCTCCATCGTATCCATTCAAGTATAATTATCATTTGATGATTTAAAAATGATGTTTAAGTACTTGATATCATTCTGGATATGAATAAGATACAACAAACATGGCTTATGTAACAAAACTTATAAAAGAAAATGAGTAAGTTAACACCCGAAACGACGATAATTCTAAGATATTATTAACAAATCAATGTTAAAAGATCATATATGATATCATATTAATATATATGATTCTTGTATAATTTAATAACAATTATTTCACCATTATATAGGAGGTTAACCTACCCCAACCAAAGAAAAGTACAAGGTAAGGGTTATTTCACAATCTCTTCATTATCCGAGGTTGTTTATATGTAATAATCTACTGGGATCTCTTTATCATCCACATCCATGTTTCTTAAAAATGTATTTCAAAACATTTTTACTATTTACTAGAGTATGAGTTAAAGTCATTTATACCCTTTTTTACTTTTATAAGTGGTTTATAAAGGAATATTTCTGTTGTTTTCAAAACAAGGTCCTTTTTAACCTTTACGACAGAATTAAGGTAAGAATGTTTTTTTAACTTATACGGCAGGTGCGGCTATTTTCCGCCGTTATAAAATCTTCAAAGCTTCCCTTACAAGATTATGAGAATATTTTCAAAGAAAATGTTTTATTTTATATGGATCTTAAATGATTTCAAAATAAAAAGAGATATTTCTTTAAAAAATAATTTTGATTTCATCTATGTCAACATCCTTTGATGGATTTTCCGCTTATTTGAAGTTGAATTATTGTGATACAAAACTTCTATATTGTATTGAAGGTTTTGTGATATGTTTGACTGTGGATGTGCTATTTTTATACCATTCATTGTTTATAGTGAAATTATTGACATTTCGTATGCTAGTTTTAATACGAATGTTTATGTTATGTTTAAACCTTTTCATATGGGAGTGCATTGGACTTAATAAGTGACGGGTGGAGCCCGCTATAGCTCCTCGATGCATCGGTAGGTCTCATGAGACAAACTAGTGTCTTGGCACAAGGCCTTGACAAAATCTTATTTTAGTCTTGGCACGAGGCCTTGACTATGTGGTCATGATAGTCTGGCATTATGCATTCCAACATTATGAAAGTGGTTATTGATTTTTCATGTGATTATTGGATTAGTAGAATAACCATGTGAATAAGTAAATGGCATTATTTCATTTTATTTATGCCATACTATATTAAATGTTCAAGTTTAAAAGGCTTTTGTTTTAGTTATACATTTCCTTAAAATGTTTATTCTTATTTATGAAAGTTTCCGCTATATTGTTATCCTTACTGGGCATTTGAGCTCACCCCTTTTCTATGTTTTATTTTTCCCAGGATGTGAAGATGTAAGTTATGAATGACCTTCAGGGATATTATGAGGGGATTATAGTGTGGACTGTGGAAACATTATGTTGTTGTAGTAGTTTTTCATTTTATGATGTAATGTAAAACTTATGAATATATCTAGTGTTTCCAAGGCTACTAAACCAATCGGTCTTTCGAGATTTGATCTTTCTTGTGATCATGGCAATGTTATGTAATAATGTACCGACTCTGGGTGACTGGGGTCGGGGCGTTACACATATACCATGAACTTCTATATATACTCATCTCAGACACTAAAAAACACGTGGTTCAATCCTCATAGCCAAAAATCAAGATCCTCAATAAAGGCTAAAGCCGTAACACACAAACCTGGAGATCACACTCCATGATCTGTGCCATCTCTGGTGGCACCCGTCCTAGAGATACACTATATCGGGAACATTCAACTAGGTCCCACCCTAGTGCTTGACACTAGAGGTATAGTCATCACAGTATTTCACCCAACTTATGACTAAGGAAACCCAAGTGAAGAGGGACACCCCTCACCACTATGCAGAGTTAAGGGAGAACTACTCTAGACTATCCTGTGATACCCCAGTCGCTCTTGTAATAAGTTTACCACACCTTAGTATCATCGAGGGAGTAATTTCTCCTAATTAGGCATCAATGTATTCAAATGAAGGGTCTCACTCCTCATATATGTGTCCTATAGTTGAGGTAGATCCAGTTCTTATAGAGTACCCATTCCCCAACGCTACTTGGAGACAGGGGAGTACTACTCTGTAAGTGAGGACACACCTTGGTTCCAATAGGGGAGTACTACTCATGAAGGATTTGAACCCTATTGAAACAGTGTAGTACTAATTCATATATCGAGGACATGAACCCTACCTTATAGGGGAGTACTACTCAGTGACTAGACGACCGACACCCTAGTACTAGGGATGTAAAAACTCTATTAGTTTATTTTCTATAGGGAACCCACACACCAATACGTTACAGGAGTAATGAATATTTGCTAGAGGGTTCGCTCTCTGGAATGATAGAGAAGTACCGTCTCTTCCAGAATAATGCGTAAGGAGTACCTGTACACTAGAATGTCAGGGGAGTAACAAATTCAATGTTTGGGAACCCACACCTTAGTACCACATAGGAGTATCTACTCTTCCTTCATGATCATATCTGAGAAACCGCCCCCTAGTTATTTTGGGGAGTAACACCCATGGAGGACATTTACTGAAGGAAACAAACCCAAAATCATGATGTGGGGAGTCCCATATCTACCTAAGTAGAGGGATGAGGATTACTCGTTCTCTGATTCTTTAAGGGAGTAACCTTCATTGCATCTCTTCTAGAGAACTACCCTGACTTTTTTCAAAGTCTGCTTGTATCATGAGGGACTGATCTTCAATCAATAGTCCATCCTTTAACATCCTCAAAAATTGACTTGTAGTACCAAAAAAGTACCATATCATCACAAGGGTCCCAACTCCATAGATGTATAATCAAATGGACTCTCAGTTGGAATGTTAAAGGAGTTTTAGTGAAACGGGGGCTGATTGGGTCTAGGTTTTTGTCCGAACTAGTCGAACCAACCGAAACCACCCCATTAGGCCTGGCCTAGACTAGTTGTGCCCTATTTGGCATGCTTGGCTGGGTGTGGCCCGACAGAACTAGCCCAACCCACTTTTGAGTGAATCAACTTCTCCAACCTGGATGCGACAGAGTCGTGTCCATCTCACACCACACTGTGCCAGCTGGCACCACCTTCTAGTCAACTGGTCTATTCATGTGGATTGGGTTTTCTGGCGCAACCCACAACTTTCTATAGGTCTAGGTCACGCCATGGCTAGAGCTGTGACTCCTCCACATAGGCAGCTACATATAGTGGCTGCCGCCACCACAACTATTGTGGTGCACCGCCCCGTCATCCGGCACGCGGCCACCACCACCACCAGCCACTGCACCATAAAATTTCTCCACATACCACTGAATATGATCTAGTAGTCCATTTTTCAATTAAGATGGTGTTTCAGAGACCTTGATCCGAATTCTTCATCGCTAGAGGTTCAAATCTCCATTGCGATCCCTCTCACCGGAAAGCTTTCGATTAGTGGTATCTCCCACATCACCCCGATAAATTTGTTGTCCTTGTCATCACACCTCCATTGTGTCACTTCCATTCTGAATCCAAGATGTTACATCATTTCAAAAATAATGGGTTGGCAATGACAATTCATTTGTCATCTTGTGAAGAACACATAGAATGCCAGGTAAAAGAGGGGAAACCAACAAACATCAACCCAAATGAGGAACAAACCATCACCTTCATTCATTATAGAATTGATCCAATCCCATTAGAAGGATTAAATAGAGAAAATAAAATATAATTGAAACATGAATTGATTAATTAACCAAAGATAAACCTGATATAAATCCCTCTAAAAAGAACAAATGATTTGCAGGTCAACATATTCGTGGGTTCATCCACATTCGTCACTTAAGAAAAAATATCAGGGAAAGAAATAAATTAAATAAAAACTCCTACACATAGTTTTGATCGCTCGGGGCCATAAATTAAAGTCACATCGCCACATTGATCCTTTTTTCATCGACGTTCTTTGAATCATCCTCACCATTGAGAGAATCTCCACCTCCTCTTCAGGTAAACTCCAGGGTTATGATGATAACCTCAGATTTATGATGGAGGATGGTTTAAAAGAAAAAATCTATTACATTATAAAATATTTATATTTAATAATATTTTAATGATGCTCACTTCTAAAAACAAACTACTTCATATGACCTGCATAAGGTGATGTTAGAAATTGCCTAAGGTATTATATCTATTCTGAATGCAACGATGCCCTCAGATTTCTCATCCCCCTATCTGTTTGAATGATTTAAAAGTTCAAAGTTATCCTCCTAATCATTTTTAACTAAAAATGGAAATTTATTCAAATATTTATTACTGGCACAGTGGGCCTCGAAATCATGTGCTATCTCTACACTCAGTCTCCAAATTCTCTTAAAAATTATTTAAAAGAGATTTAGGAAAAAATATGGGCCATTATGTTCTCCCCACCTTAAGGACTTTCATCCCCAAATAGAAAAATCCTACCCACAAGGGAACAAAACTAAGTTCACTATAGATCCTTGCATTACTTAAAAGCACACTTCAAGGAAACCCTGAGACCATCTACTCTCATGTTCAACTTCTACTAGGTCAACATCATGCAATAATGGGAACTTTTTCTATTTAGCTTTTATAAGTGGGAATGCACCAAGAACTTTGGTCTATATGTAGTCATGGAGTCTAACAGATCCCCTCCATGCTTACCTGATGCAGATAAATATAGAACCCCATAGTTCACATCCACCCTTGGATGAACTGTGCTAGAGCCTCTATAAGAATTACATGTTTAAGGTTAAAACTGAAAACACATGGGTATTTATGAACAAAACAAGGGTTCCAATGAGAAAATGTAGGGTCTTACTAGGACCTCAGTCTACAGACTCTAGATGCCACACAATTTTTCAAAACAAGAATACTACCAGAATCACAAGTGTCATCCCAGTTGAGTGTGGATGGTAAGAAACCATTCCATACTGTAGAAACATCATTGGGTCTAACTATTCCACCACAGAATGATCCCAAGAATGACTCTTTGCGATAATCTAATTCATGCTGCCCATGCCTCCCTTTCACCGTAAAGGAAAACCATTTTTTACCATGACAGACACACCACATACTTTTCTTAATATAGTCAATCTAGGTATGAATGGTAGTAGTCCATACTAAGAATGATGTCATAAGGCCTCGACATCACGAATAAGAGATCCCAACCTTGAGTCTCACCTCTAAGAGTCAAGTCACACTATCAGTGTTAGTGTATGATTAATGAGTCTCTTCTAGTAGGATTTTTTAATCAAGATGATCAAGTGCAAAGTCGAACCGAAAGCTCAAATTCTCAAACAGAACTCACGGGAAAAGGAGAACAACTAGTACTGTTGTCTATTTAAAATAGAATCTAAAATAGAAGACAAATATAGTACCTTGAATCTATCATATATATTTTTGGTCATAATACATGACCGAATGAAGCTATCCTTGACCACGTCCTCTGGATCCCTAAGCCCAATGTGGACCACCAGGGGTTTGTGGTGGTAAAGCTGCAAAATGCCTACCACCTCCCGCTACTAGTCTATATCCTTTGACTCACCCGACATCTTAAATAACTACTTGATCCAAGAATAGTATCTACCAAGGAGGCTCGTCAGCTGGCTCTTTATAAATAGTACGAAGGGTAAGGAAATATATTGCAGGATGCCCCCAGCCATTGTAAGAGTAACAACGCCTCTCCTATGGATGATATTCTCCTTGGCGCTACTATCGCACCACAGACCCACGTGTCTATTTTCGGGGATGGGTATGACTCCTATTCCACGATCCTTTCACCTTTCGTCTTCTATCTCTAATAGATGCCTCAATATCGTAACCTATTTTATAGGTCACATCCATATCCACCTCTTCTACAAAACTCTCATCTAGTAGGCTCGCACCAGAACCCATTTTATGACAGAATTATAAAAGGTATCTCTGATTCCCTGATCTCTTGGTGTAGTCCATGCTCGAAGGTTTGGGCCCTGGATTATGGGTCCCACACAATATCCATAGATTAGCATGAAAGATATGTGAATATATCCATGTACACAGCTACCATCATGCTCCTCAGCTATTGGACCAGTAGCTCCTGTATACGCATAGAGCGTATCACCACTGGAAAGAACTCCTCCCCAAAGCGGTGCTAAATTTCTATCTTGGAGAGGGTCTCCTCATCATGCTTTTGGATATTCAAGATCCACCATCTCCCTGCCGAGCCCTGAAGAAGGCTCATGACTAATATCACCTTCTGCTTGAGAGGCGTCTTCACTGGACGGAAGACTCATGTAACTACTTCAATCCAATCCTCGACCACCTGGGGGTCAGTATCACCCCTAAAACTAAGAGGTAACTTCCTTTTTAACTCCTGTAGTGCACTCATCTTATGCACATCATCTACTAGTAGAACTAGTAGAAAATAATAATCGATGGGTGGTGTTATCATTGGTGAACCACCTAGTAGATCTATCTTTGTTACTGGTCCCTATATTGATACATCATCGATCAATAAACCATACTCAGGGTCTCATCCTAGAATCCTAACTAGAAACCTAGATGATGGCATCATGAAATGGATCAAGAGGAAAAAAATTTAAAAGATTATATCTGGAGAGATGACTAAATAATGACATTGAAAACACAAACCATTCCTATATGACTCACATACCATTCATTTTCTTGTGACCAATGTCCTAATGTACCGATTCAGAAAATCAGGTTATCAGAGTCACAATGAATGGATACTTCAAATACCACACCAAAAACCAAATTTTTATCCTAAGAGTTGAAATAAAAACATCGTAACACTACCACTGTACAAACCAAATGGAAAATCACAACCATCATTCCAAAGGTAGAATTGAACCTAATTTGATACCAATTTTTCAGGACAAGTCCCCTAGGGCTCGAACCCCAACTAACCCATGTCCGCCTCCTAAAGCCCAGGGTATGGAGACTAGAATCAAAGGAATTATCCTCCAATTGGGTGGCATTTTCCAAGTACTTGTACACATGCACACTCACAATCCCATCCCCAAAATCTAAAAAGTAAACACTAAGTAAGCAATGCATGAAATCACTATGTAAATCACAACCAGAGTACAATAGAAAGTAAAGTACAAGGTGGAAAATCGTGCCAGTATACAAGCCCACCAAAAGAAAGAAAGAAAATAAGTAATACCCTATGTCCCAGAAACTCATCCTCTGAGAAACCTACATAAAGAGTAGGTGAAGGGTAGCTGCCTGAAGCCATTGGTGTATGCCTCATCTATAACACCCCGAGATTTTATGAAAAATATTCTTTTTAATTTCCTTAATGTCTTGTGTTGTACGCTACACCAAAAGGAGCTTGCTCAACACGCATCCTTGACTTGCCTTGTATTACACGCAATCGCGACCTTCCTCGATAGCGTGTGTAGTATGCAATACCGAGTTTCACTAAACAACGATATGCTATTAAAATATTATTAAAACTAGTCGTTATGAATAGTAATAACCACCTTTTAAAATTTTAGAAATGTTAGCTCTCAAAATGGACTTCATTTTTGGATTCGGAGTATCGAATTTAGCCTAAGGTGAAATTTTGGTACTTTTCGGATAACTTTCATATTCTGATGAATAGTGAAAATTACTAAATTATAATTAAAAACAATTTTTTTAAACGAAATAATTAATAGTGATAAATTATTAATTTGAGTGGTTTTAAAGTATATTTAGAATATATTTTTAAAATTTAATACAATGTTCTTCATTGGATGTAATTTCACATTTAAACCAGTCATAAACAAGTGTCAATCTTTTGATAGTTATTATCTCTTAAGAACACGCTATTTGTTTTGACGACAGAAATTAATTTTTAAATTAATTAATGCAACTGATATGTTTTTAATTTGATAAAATATACATCATTTTTGAATTCATAATATCAAATATATCTTAGATCTAATTTTTGGTATTTTTCTGGAAACTTTCATTTTTTGATGAATAGTGAAACCACTAAGTGGTAGTTAAAAAACTGAATTTTTCATAAAACATAATTTTACCGCTTCTGTGAGTGGAATTTTAAAAATCTGAGAGACACGGTTGATGTCAGTAAGTAAAATGTGGTTCAATGAGATGAAAATAATTTTTTGGTGAATAGTAACTTTTTACTTTTTTTTGCCACGGTTAAAAGTAAATAGGGTAATTAAGGGTAAAAATGATATTATTATTACAGTAACACATGTCCAAATTCTATTGGACAAGTTTAATTCGACCAAAAACAACCTTAGGAATAAAATATGACCATTTAGGCCTACATGGATTAGATTAGGACATTTATTATTAATTTATTTAAAGAAGGGTTAAAATAGTTAAAATCAAAGTTTAATAAGTAAATCATTTTTAATATAGGGTTATACATAAGATAAATTCGACTATAAATATTCATTAGAAAGCTAAAACGTTTTCCTACATAATGGTATTTTATTTGTAACTTTAAGACATTAAATAAGTTAATTTATTTATGACACAACGATGATGCAGTAATTATCTTATTAATGAAATATTGTCATAATTGATCTTATAAATACCCAAATAAATATAATTTGAAACTTTTTATGAATTACACTAATTTTCTAGGTTAATATTACATTTTAGTATAGTTTAAATTAACATTTATAGAACTAATCATTCTATTATGATTTTCACAAAAATTAATTACTAAATAGTGTCAAAATTGACATAAAATAGTTTTTAAAACAAATATTATATTATTAATTGTTATTTTATTCCTAAAAATCTAAGATTAAGCCAAAAGACTTAGATAAGGTTATATATATTAATAATAAACAATTTGGGGTTATTTTGGCTTTATATGTTAAGTTTATTAACCTTATAGTACAAGAACACAAGAAGACACAGTAAAAGTAAAATTATTTAACTTAAAGTTAAATCTAAATGATAAGGTTAAAATAGGAACCTAAACGTGTCTAAATTCTATTGGATGAGAGTATTTCGACCCATCCCCACCTTAGCCTCAAAATAAATCAATTTTGAGCTATTTAAAACCGAAATTGACTTTATAATAAAATAATATTTTTAGTTATCCCAAAGGTGCCCCTCTCCTCCCTTATAAAAGGGCACCTCCTCCCTCTCTTCCTCACACAAATTTTAGCCTTCAAGATCGTCCAAACCCTGCCAAATTCTCTTCTCCACTTCCCTAGAAACATCCTAGAGGTTCTGGTCTTCCTCAAAGACCAATTTTAGTGCCCTAAGAGGAGGTCTCAAAGAGGCGCTTCAAAGTAGAGGCAATTTCCGTTACCGATTCTTTCACCGTTATTTCTTCTTCCACTTCTTCTTCTTAGGTTGTTTAATTATGAAGTAATAATATCAGTATCACTAATATACTGATATGTTATTATAAGTATGAAACAATCCTATTTCACCATCTGTCCATCCTACGGAAAACGAAATCACCGCGCGTGCGTACGTACCAAATACCGTCTCCACACCGTGGTGAAATCTATTTTCCACCACCACCTTACTTGGATGGGTATAATGGTGTAAATAATAACTATATATTATTATTTTAAAGTTATATTGATTCTGAAATAGTATACATACACTCCAATACAGTCCCACGATCATGAGAACGATATCATCGCTCGTGCGTACGTACGGACTACCGTCTCCACGACGCGATGAGATTCATTCTCCACTTTAACCATTCATGAATGATTATAAAGTATATATAATAAGTAATCAGGAAATATATGACATAATAATGATACTGGATTTATGTGTATATATATGTATGTCATCTACTTAATTCCATTCAACTCAATAAGGAAACGAAAACAGCGTTCATGCGTACGTACGGACTACCGTCTCCATGAATGGTGTATTTCTTTCCATTTACTGATTTATTATATATATGTATATTCTGAATATATATATATATATATAAATCATGTTTTATATTCTGGAATTACTTAATCATGATCTAAGTAATAATATGAATAATTACAAGTCAAAACACGGACGACAAATGAAACAATTTTACCCAAAACGCTCTTTAACATGGAATTTACAAAAGAACGGGTAATATAAAGTCATAAGTGAACCATAAATGATATCATAACAATGAATATGATTCTGTAATAAGTCAATGACATTATTTAAATCATTATACAGGAGGTTCGTACACTTACGAAGAAAATCGGACCTAAGGTAAGGGAAATATCACAATCTCATTTTTATCCGAGATTGTTTATACTTTGGTATTTACTTGGGTGTATTTTATCATCCAAATCCATGTTTCCTCAATATGTAATATTATTTCCATCCACCTAAAATTGTTTAAATCCAGTTTTACCCTTTGGTGAGTTTTTAGTAAAAGATATGAAAGGAATCTTTTGACGTTTTTCGTACGAGGTACTTTTTGACTTTTCCGGAAAAAGTACGAAGAATGTTTTTTTTAACTTATACGACATGAATGGATTTTTAAAACATTATTTCCAAGAAGCATCCTTTACAAGTTTTCATGTTTATTTTTAATCAACTTCTTTTAGTTTAAAGTTGTATGGAATTTTAAGAAAGGAAAAATGTTTTTGAAGAAGAAAGGATATTTTCCTCAAGAATGGAGTTCAAGTGTTTTATCAAAATTATTTTCCATCTAAGATAATAAAGGGTTCTATTTTTATCCCTATTATTACATTGATTTGATTATGTTGTGATGGAATTATTTTTATGAATTCCTTTATCTTATATGAATTGTTTTATGATGTCATGTTGTTTAAGAATCCCATTTTTATTACATGGGTTATGCAATGATGTATGATTTATGATTTTGTGGCACACATAAGAAGGGTATCATTATGAGATGGGTGGGACCTATATCTCCCTCCAATGCATTGGGTAAAGATTTTATATCTCATGAGATAGACATGGATGTAATGGTAGGTTATACCGGTTCAGTGAAACAGGACTGAAACGAGGGTGACTCGGTTCAGAAAGAGACTTTGTCCACTAAGATAGTCTTTGAAATGAGTCTTGACTAATAAGAAATGATTCTCTATGATTATGTGTGTATGACACAATGTTTAATGTTTTAAGTTATGATTATTGTGATTACATTTCACTGCCATGAGTTATCCCAGGTTATGAAATTATGATCTCTTTTACTGGTTAAGATTTCCAAAAGTTATGTGCTTATGTATATGATGTGATTGATATTTCATTTGTTTACCCTTACTGAGCATTTGAGCTCACCCTTTTATATTTTCTTTTCCCCAGGATATAAAGAAAGGTTTTAGGTATAAAACATAAAGGAAGATCTTTATGGGAGATGTTGAAGATATTTCACCAGGATTAGAAGATTATATTCCGAGTTTCCAAAGACACTAAACTATTACGATCCTTGTGTGTGTGTTTTTGTTATGTACTATGTATTCCGCAAATGTAATGTAATGTCAATGTACGTCAAGTTTCAGGTCTCTATAGTTGGTATCAGAGGAAAGGTTTAGTTAACCTTTGGAAACTAGGATGCGAAAACGTTAGTGAGATCCCTAGAGATATTTCTAAGGTATGTCTAGGGATGTCCCTAAGGTTAAGTATACGTATAGGTTATAGTACTAGAATTACACTAACGATCATAGAATTAAACCTAAGATGTTAGATATTGAAGGTACTCCCCCTTTATTATGTTGTTTTCCCTAGCATGATTTTTGCCTCTCACACTATTCTTTTTGGGTTTTAGACGATGGCTGGAACCCGAAGGAACCGTGTTGATCAATGCAATGGACAATGCAATGATTGCCCTCCTGAACAAACAAATGTTATGGGAGATGGAGTGAAAAATCTTATTGCTATACGTACACAAGATATGAATCATTCTGGACTTCCAAATGAGCAGAGAAGGGAACAATATTCTATTGAGTCTTTCATGAGGAAACGTCCACCTTCTTTCAGTTTGTCTTCCGATCCACTTGTTTCTGAACAATGGATCAGTACCACTGAAAAGATATTTTCAGTTATTCAATGTTCTGAGCATGATAAAGTCATCTTAGCAGTATATCGTTTGGAAGGTGAAGCTGATCAATGGTGGAATCTTATCAAGAATATGAGGCCAAGATATGAAATTGAGTCCATGGAATGGGACGAGTTCAAGAACTTGTTTTTCAGTAAGTACTTCCCTCGAATTCTTCGAACAAAGATGGAAAAGGAGTTTCTTGAGCTGAAGCAGAAGGATGATGAATCTGTTGGTATATACGAAGTAAATTTTACAAGACTTTCCAGGTATGCATCTGGAATTATCATCCAACCTGAATGTAATGTTGATAGATTTTTCAGTGGCTTAAAACCAAGTTTTCGAAGGGCATTATCTATAAGAGACTTCAGTAGCTATGAAGAAATTGTGGGTTGTGCTATGAAGGTAGAAATGGAAGTTGATGTTACATATCCATCTCATGGTTTTGAAAAGAAACGAAAGATGGAGTTTAAGGAGAAATCTCAAAATAATGGTGAAAAGAAGATGAATGTTTCCTTATGCACAAAGTGTGGAAAGAAGCATGGTGTAGATTGTCTTAAAGGGACTAGAAAATGTTTTAAGTGTGGAAAAGAAGGTCATCTAGCAGCTGAGTGTCGAAGTAATGGAAAAAGGGTTTCTAATGATGTGAATAAAGCAAACACTACAGAGAACGCACCACCAACACTTTAATTCTTCAAGTGCAAGGAAATGGGGCATTATGCTAATAAATGCCCTAATCCAAGGGTTAGTGATGATCAACATGAGCAACCGCTTAAGGAAAAGGAAAAAGGGAAGCCACATGCAATCACTATTGGCGATGTTGAATATGACAACGATGTGGTGGAATGATTAAGTGTTTATGTAATGGGATTCCAAAATAATGTTGTATCATAAAGTGTTGGAATATTTATGTATTGTTCTAATGTGGTATTCAAAGCGATTGAGATATTTTTGGAAATAAGATGATATGCGCATAATGAAGGGAAAACGAGAAAACGAAATGTTTAACAGTATTCAGGAGCTCATGATTGATATAAGGACTAAGTGATATCATGGTTTGAGTATATAGAATTTTGAGGATTTTGGTATGTGAAAAGTGTTAACTTTTATCTGCATTCAAGTTTTCACTATGGTTCAATGGGTATTAAAGAGAATACATGATTAAGGCCTTTGAATGTTTGGAATGTGACCAACAAGACATATCTTATGATATATGGGGATCAACGATGGTATTAAATCCTTGGTAATCGTTTTCACTATATTATGAGAATGGACTGCAGTATTATGGATAAGCCTACAGACTAGAATAGATTATGTTGGACATAAGTTAGTATTGTTTAAGGATAGTAGTTTTTTTTGATATTATTGATGGGATGTTATAGTAATATAGTTTTAGAAAAAGGACAACCTGCAGGACGGGCAACAACCCAACGCGTCGGACAAGGTCGTAGGAATCGAACCCACAACCGAAGTGCGACTGGCCTTTATCGCCTACCACTGGCCTACAAGAAGTCCCTGGTTAGTGGAAACTAGTTTTATTTTATTAAGCGGTATGATATATGAAGTATATGTTCATTTTAGGAACTATATAGGATTAATCTCACTATAGATAGACTTATGTATTTTTTGAAAAATTTTCTAACCTTTTGTTTGAGACAGATGGAATGACCCATCATTCTATCACATGATCTGCTAACACATCACAAATGACAAATTCAACTTCATTTCTTTAAGAGATGAAGTGGAAATTGTCCAAAGAAAGACAAACGGTGAGACTATACCAAAATCATGAAAGTATTTATTCTAATTCTAATTTCATCAACTTTAGGGAAATGATCTGAAAAACCAAAAATGTTGTCCTAGTGCTCTTATATCTGATGAATCAGATGGTACCCTAGTTTATCACAAATTTATGGCTTTGTGATTGCTGGCTTTTCCATAGCCATGTTCTCTACCACTCTCCATCAGAACATGATGGTTAGATTTCTCTCCCATATCCATATTTTCACCTATGTGGAAACCCATTGATTAGTTTATTTGGGTAACCGTTAAATTTCATACTTTTGTTTTTAAAGATTAGTTTTGGTATTCCTTTTTACGATGTGGGTTTCTATCAACGAAACTTTCGAATAGTAAACCATTTATAACCCTGATGAATTTCGAGGGCAAAATTCATTTTAAGGGGGGTAGAATGTAACACCCCGAGATTTTATGAAAAATATTCTTTTTTAATTTCATTAATGTCTTGTGTTGTATGCTACACCAAAAGGAGGTTTCTCAACACGCACCCATGACTTGCCTTGTATTACACGCAATCACGACCTTCCTCGATAGCGTGTGTAGTACGCAATACCGAGTTTCACTAAACAACGATATGCTATTAAAATATTATTAAAACTAGCCGTTATGAATAGTAATAACCACCTTTTAAAATTTTAGAAATTTTAGCTCTCAAAATGGACTTCATTTTTGGATTTGGAGTATCAAATTTATCCTAAGGTGAAATTTTGGTACTTTCGGATAACTTTCATATTCTGATGAATAGTGAAAATTACTAAATTATAATTAAAAACAATTTTTTTAATCGAAATAATTTATAGTGATAAATTATTAATTTGAGTGGTTTAAAGTATATTTAGAATATATTTGTACAATTTAATACAATGTTCGTCATTGGATGTAATTTCACATTTAAACCAGCCATAAACAAGTGTCAACCTTTTGAAAGTTATTATCTCTTAAAAACACACTATTTGTTTTGACGACGGGAATTAATTTTTAAATTAATTAATGAAACTGATATGTTTTTAATTTGATAAAATAGACATAATTTTTGAATTCATTATATCAAATATAGCTTAGATCTAATTTTTGGTATTTTTCTGGAAACTTTCATTTTTTGATGAATAGTGAAACCACTAAGTGGTAGTTAAAAAACTGAATTTTTCATAAAACTTAATTTTACCGCTTCTGTGAGTGGAATTTCAAAAATCCGAGAGACACAGTTGATGTCAGTAAGTAAAATGTGGTTCAATGAGATGAAAATAATTTTTTTGTGAATAGTAACTTTTAACTTTTTTTTAGCACGGTTAAAAGTAAATAGGGTAATTAAGGGTAAAAATGATTTTATTATTACCCAAAAACATGTCCTAATTCTATTGGACAAGTGTAATTCGACCAAAGACAACCTTAGAAATAAAATATGTCCATTTAGGCTCACTTGGATTAGATTAGGACATTTATTATTAATTTATTTAAAGAAGGGTTAAAATAGTTAAAATCAATGTTTAATAAGTAAATCATTTTTAATATTGGGTCATACATAAGATAAATTCGACTATAAATATTCATTAGAAAGATAAAAAGTTTTCCTACATAATGGTATTTTATTTGTAATTTTTAGACATTATATAATTTAATTTATTTATGACACAACGATGATGCAATAATTATCTTATTAATGAAATATTGATATAATTGATGTTATAAATATCCAAATAAATATAATTTGAGACTTGGATTGCACTAATTTTCTAGGTTAATATGACATGTTAATATAGTTTAAATTAACTTTGTTCGAACTAATCATTCTTTTATGATTTTCACAAAAAATCAATTACTAAATAGTGTCAAAATTGACATAAAATAGTTTTTAAAACAAATATTATATTATTAATTGTTATTTTATTCCTAAAAATCTAAGGTTCGGCCAAATTACGTAGATAAGGTTATATATATTAATAATAAACAACTTGAGGTTAGTTTGGCCTGATATAGTAAGTTTATTAACCTTATAGTATAAGAACAAAAGAAGACACGGTAAAAGTAAAATTATTTAACTTAATGTTAAATCTAAATGATAAGGTTAAAATAGGAACCTAAACCTGTCTAAATTCTATTGGATGAGAGTATTTCGACCCATCCCCACCTTAGCATCGAAATAAATCAATTTGGAGCTATTTAAAACTGAACTTGAATTTATAATAAAATAATATTTTTAGTTATTCCAAAGGTGACCCTATCCTCCCTTATAAAATGGAACCTCCTCCCTCTCTTCCTCACACAACTTTCAGCCTTAAATCTCGGACAAACCCTGCCAACTTCTCTTCTCCACTTCCCTAGAAACATCCTAGAGGTTCTGGTCTTCCTCAAAGATCAATTGTAGTGCCCTATGAGGAGGTCTCAAAGAGGCGATTCAAAGAAGAGGTAATTTCTGTTACCGATTCTTTCACCTTTATTTCTTCTTCCACTTCTTCTTCTTAGGTTGTTTAATTATGAAGTAATAACATCAGTATCACTCATATACTGATATGTTATTATAAGTATGAAACAATCCTATTTCACCATCTATCCATCCTACGGAAAACGAAATCACCGCGCGTGCGTACGTACCGAATACCGTCTCCACGCCGTGGTGAAATCTATTTTCCACCACCACATTACTTGGATGGGTATAATGGTGTAAATAATAACTATATATTATTATTTTAAAGTGATATTGATTCTGAAATAGTATACATACACTCCAATACAGTCCTACGATCATGAGAACGATATCATCGCTCGTGCGTACGTACGGACTACCGTCTCCACGACGCGATGAGATTCATTCTCCATTTTAACCATTCATGAATGATTATAAAGTATATATAATAAGTAATAATGAAATATATGGCATAATAATGATACTGGATTTATGTGTATATATATGTATGTCATCTACTTAATTCCGTTCAACTCAATAAGGAAACGAAAACAGCGTTCAGGCGTACGTACGGCCTACCGTCTCCATGAACGGTGTATTTCTTTCCATTTACTGATTTTATATATATATTTATATTCTGAATATATATATATATAACTCATATTTTATATTCTGTAATTAAGTAATAATTATCTAATTAATCATATGAATAATTACAAGTCAAAACACGGACGACAAATGAAACAATTTTACCCAAAAGGATCTTTAACATGGAATTTACAAAAGAAAGGGTAATATAAAGTCATAAGTGAACCATATATGATATCATAAAAATGAATATGATTCTGTAATAAGTCAATGACATTATTTAAATCATTATACAGGAGGTTCGGACACTTACGAATCAAATCGGACCTAAGGTAAGGGAAATATCACAATCTCATTTTTATCCGAGATTGTTTATACTTTGGTATTTACTGGGGTGTATTTTATCATCCACATCCATGTTTCCTCAATATCTAATATTATTTCCATCCACCTAAAATTGTTTAAATCCAATTTTACCCTTCGGTGAGTTTTTAGTAAAATATATGAAAGGAATCTTTTGATGTTTTTCGTACGAGGTGCTTTTTGACTTTTCCGAAAAAAGTACGAAGAATGTTTTTTTAACTTATACGACATGAATGGATTTTTAAAACATTATTTCCAAGAAGAAACCTTTACAAGTTTTCAAGTTTATTTTTAATCAACTTCTTTTAGTTTAAAGTTGTATGACATTTTAAGAAAGGAAAAATGTTTTTGAAGAAGAAAGGATATTTTCCTCAAGAATGGAGTTCAAGTGTTTTATCAAAATTATTTTCCATCTAAGAAAATAAAGGGTTCTGTTTTTATCCCTATTATTACATTGATTTGATTATGTTGTGATGGAATTATTTTTATGAATTCCTTTATCTTATATGAATTGTTTTATGATGTCATGTTGTTTAAGAATCCCATTTTTATTTCATGGGTTATGCAATGATGTAAGATTTATGATTTTGTGGCACACATAAGAATGGTATCATTATGAGATGGGTGGGACCTATATCTCTCTCCAATGAATTGGGTAAAGATTTTATATCTCATGAGATAGACATGGCTGGAATGGTAGGTTATACCGGTTCAGTGAAACAGGACTGAAATGAGGGTGACTCGGTTCAGAAAGGGACTTTGTCCACTGTGATAGTCTTGGAAATGAGTCTTGACTAATAAGAAATGATTCTCTATGATTATGTGTGTATGCCACAAAGTTTAATGTTTTATGTTATGATTATTGTAAATACATTTCACTGCCATGAGTTATCCCAAGTTATGAAATTATGATCTCTTTTACAGGTTAAGATTTCCAAAAGTTATGTGCTTATGTATATGATGTGACTGATATTTCTTTTGTGTACCCTTACTGAGAATTTGAGCTCACCCTTTTATGTTTTCTTTTCCCCAGGATATAAAGAAAGGTTTTAGGTATAAAAAATAAAGGAAGATCTTTATGGGAGATGTTGAAGATCTTTCACCAGGATTAGAAGATTATATTCTGAGTTTCCAAAGACACTAAACTATTACGATCCTTGTGTGTGTGTTTTTGTTATGTACTAAGTATTCCACAAATGTAATGTAATGTCAATGTATGTCAAGCTTTGGGTCTCTACATCATCTGTCTTCTCTCACTGAATACCACCAGGTCATGGTGCTCACTGGACTCCATTGAAGCGTCATGAATCTGCATGAGACATGACATGAGTGAGAAAATCCTGTGCAGGGATGAGTAAAACAATACTCAGTAGGGGACCCTGATACGACAAAGATAAATCACAAGAGAAAAACTATGATGAAATTCTTATTTTTCTCTAATCAGGTATATGCCCATACATATACCGTGAACATCAAGATATACTCATATCAACTACTAAGAAACATGAGGTCCCAACCTCATTTCCAACATCAGGATCCTCACCTAAGGCTCAAGGCTTAATACACAAACTAGGATATCACACTCCACGAGCTCATCCATATTTGGTTGCGCCTGTCCAAGAGATAGACTCCATCAGGAACATTATACTAGGTCAAACCCTTCTTCCCAACACAAGAGGTCTAGCAATCACGGTCTTGTTCCCAACATGCAATACTAAGGAAATCGAAGTGAACATGCCATCCCCTCGCCACGGTGCATATTTTAGGGAACACTACTCTAGACTATCTTATGATACCCCAATCACTCCAATAGATAGTGTCCCGCACCTCAGTATCATTGAGGGATCACATGATCCAACTTAGGTATCGACCTATTAAATTGTAGGGGGCCACACCTCATAGTTATGCCCTATAGTTGATGGAGATACAACTCTTAAGAGAAGACACAGTCCCTATCTCTACATAGATACAAGAGAGTACTACTCCATATGTGAGGACCCACTCCCTAGTTCTAACAATGAAGTACTACTCATGAAGGACTTGTACCCTATTGCGACAATGTAGCACTACTTCATATATTTAGGACCCTCACCTTAACCTGTAGTGGAGTACCACTCAGTGACTAGAGGACCCACACCTTAGTAATTGGGGGTGTATTGAGTGTCAGTTTATTCTGTATGGGGGATCCCCACCCTAGTATGTTAAGGGATTACTAACCCATAGATAGAGGAAGCACTCCCTGGAATGACAGGGGTGTACCGAATCTATTAGAACATTGTGTAATGAGGACCCGCATCGTAGAATGGCAAGGGAGTAATGAATCTAAATATAGGGAACCCACTCCATGGTTCCACAAGGTATTATATACTATTTCTTTACAATCATATATGAGAACCTTCACCCTAGTTCTTTTGGGGAGTAACACCCCTAGAGGAAACTACCAGATAGAAATGAACCTACACCCCTGACATGGGTAGTCCCATCTCTACCCAAGAAGAGGGATAAAGTGTACCCACACCATGAGTCATCAAGGGAATAACCATCCTACCATCTTTTCAAGAGAACTGCCCCTAATCTTCTAAAAGGCATCTTATATCTGGAGGGATTACTTTTCAAATTAATAGTATATCCCCCAACATCCTCAAAAACACACTTAGAGTATCTCAAAAGGCCTGTCTTGTTACAATGGTCCCAACTCCGCAGACGGTGTTCCAAACAGTCGCTCCATTTGAATGTTATCGACGTTTTACTGAAACTAGGGCCAGTTAGGTCCGTGTCCGATCCACCCCGGTCGGACCAACCCAACCCGACCTAAGTTCGGCCCACTGGCCTTAACCCAATGGGCTGGAAGTTGGGATAGAACTGTTTGGCTGGTCATGGTCCGACATAACCAGCCCATCCCACCTTTGAGTGGGCCAGCTCCTCCAGCCTAAACATGGCAGAGCCACATCCATCTCGCACCATGAGGCACTAACTGGCGCTGCCTCCTAGTCAACTGGTCCCCTCACGCGGACCAGGTTTTTCGGTGCGATTCGTGCCTTGAGGAGGGTCCAAGTCATGTTAGGCTTAGTACGAGTCCAGGTCATGCTGGAGACGGAGCCGCGACTCCCCCAAGTGGGTAGAAACGTAGTGCGTCTGCCGCCACCCGCACCGCCGCGACGCACCACCCTACAGGCTGTCACGTGACCGCTACTAGATTCCACACCAGATGATTCTTCTTCAAACCAATAGATGCACTCTAGTGGTCCGTTCTTTGATCTGAAGGGTGTTATAGAGTCCTAGGTCCATGTTATTCATCGTCTGGGGTTCAAATCTTGATTTTTATCCCTCCTTATAGAAAGCGTTTGATCGACAGTGTCTCCCGAACTACCTCGATTCGTCGGTCATGATCATAATTAAACCTCCGCCATGTAGTATCCATTTAGGATCCAAGATGTCAGATTGCCGCAACAATAATGGTTGTTCAATGACTGAAATTTCATCATCCAATGGAGAACGTGAATAACTGTAGGTAAAAGAGGATAATAAATCCACATCATCCAAAATGAGGAATGAACCTTCACTGTCATTCGTCAGGGCATTGATCCTCTCCTATTAGAAGGATTAAATGAAGAAAATAAAATATAATTAAAACATGACTGGATTAATTCCCAAAAGATAATCGGAACAGAAATCCCACCCACAAAACAAACAGTCTGTGGGTCAACCTATTCATGGGTTGATCCATGTTAGTCATTTAGAACCAAATACATGGAAATAACAACATTTTAAAAAACTCCTATATAGAGTTTTGATCACTTGAAGATAGAGATTGTAGCCTCGTCACCACAATGATCCTTGTTCTATTGATGTTCCTCAATTTTTAATCACCAATGACTCCTCCTACTCCTCAGGGAAACTCTAGGGTTATGAAAATATCCTTGGATTTGTGAAGGAGGTTAGTTTATAAAAATATTGATGGATCATAAATTATTTTTATTTAAGAATATTTTTATGAATCTCACTTCCAAAAACTAACTTTTTTGTCTGACCCACACACGACGATGTTAGGCCTTGCTGAAGGAAAAGTTTCTATTTTGAATACAATGGTGCCCTAAAATTTCTCATTTAAGAATATGTTTGAATGATTTTAAATTTCAAAGTTATCCTCCTGAGCATTTTAAACAAAAAATTGAAATTTATTCAAAGATTTATTCTAGGCACACAGGGCCTCAGAATCACATGATGTGTCAATACCCGGTCTCAAAATTTTCCAAAAAAAAATCTAAAAAGAGATTCAAGAAAAAATCTAGGCCATTACATTGTTTCTTTGGGGATTTTGAGTATAAAATCCACAGAGATGTTTTATCATTTCCATTATGGTAATAATGATAGTTATAACATCCCCTTAAAATTATATCTCTTAGTATTAACTTACTAAAAATACAACCATTGTGATACATATACATCAATATATCTATGTATATTATCCCACCATAAATACTCTTTTATATCTCCATAAATCTCCATGATTCAATAATGAATAGAGAATGATGATATTTTAGATTCATCTAATATCTAATTATTTAATTATGGTATTTCTGGGATATAAATTCTGTTTCAAAACCATGTATTTCCTTTACAATCAAGGTCAAAATCAGGAACATTTCTCACATTCTTTTGATATTATAAACCTTCCTTCCACACCTCTTTAATCTCGACATGGATAGATGGCTGAACACTCATTTGAGTAAGATATAATTTCTCACATTTACTCAAGATTTCAAGTTTCATATTTATAAAATATTGAAATAATGGATCTTTTTAAAACCTCATTATAGATAACATATCATGATCCTTTAGAAGTAGAGCATCAACCACCTTGTTTTATTTTTAATGGTGGTAATGTATTGAGTATCCATAATATTTAATGAAATCCACCCATATTCTCTAGTGATTGTTGAAATATATTTGTGTGAATATATATTTTATAATTTTATTATTAGTATATACATCATACCATTCTCTATAAATATAAAGCCTCCGCATATTTAATATGAAGATTACTCCTACTCACTCCTAGTCCTAGGACAGATAATTTATCTCATGAACCTTTAATTAAAAAGCTTCAAAATCTATCACCAAATATTTTTTCTTAAGGAAAAATTCTAGTACATTATATAAGGCATCAATATACATCAAAAACTATTTTCCACTATAGAGTAGTGTAAGCATAGTTGTGCAATCCAACCTTATTTTTATCTCTTTGAAATTTTTCTCACATTCATCTGTCCAAAGGGAGTTGACTCCATTATAAGTTAACTTGATGAGTAAATTATATAAGCATGAGAAATTATTTATGTAGAATTCATTATATCTAGATAATCTAAGAAAACAATGGATATTGGTCAATATGGTTGGTATAGGTGAATGATTAATAACTTCCATTTTTGATAGATCCACCGATATGTCCTTGATTGAGATTATGTGTTCCAATGATGAATCATTATATAGCCAAAACTCAAACTTGGTAATATTTTCATAAAAATAAACCATATATAGATTATTTAGTAAAATCATTATGTGATATTCATTTTATTTATTTCTTCTGGAAAATATAATAATATCGATAAAAAATACTCATACAAAATGATATATATAATATCAAAAAAATATTTATTAAATACCTAATTATAGAGGGGGAATTAGTAAGACCAAATAGAATCACTATAAAGTAATAGTGTTCATGCACCTTTTAGAGGATATATTAGGTTTCGATTCACTTTTGAACCTCAATTGATAACATAAAATAGGTAGGCCAATCTTGAAAAAATATAAAGATCTTCATAATTGAGAAACTTAATCATCAATACGGGGAATATGATAGTTATTCTTGATCATGATATTTTTTTTCTTGTTGATAAATTAATAGTCACATTGATTTATATTTATTCTTAACAAAAAAATTTTGTAAACCCTATGAACTTGAAAAAATGAATCCCTTATCAAGATTCTCTTATAGTTTCCTTTTCAATTCTTGAAAATTTAATAGGACTATTCTATAATTACTCTTTGAAATATGTGAAACACTTGGTATTCATTCTGTGTTGATTTACCTCTATTCACATAATTAAATACCTTTTTTACATAAATTTGAAATTTAATTTCTTATGATCTTCTTTTTCATGATTAAAATTAATTTCTAGTCCCTATAAGAATATTTCCTCCACGTTTCCTTACAAATTAATAGAATAAAGGAAGACTCATCTTCTTAACTCTATAGTTGTAATTATTATAATTTTCTTTGAATTGAATTTTTTTTCTAATAAAAACCTTGATATTTATGAGTGAATCCAATCAATATTTCTAACTTGATGTCACATAGAATGTTTTATTTGTTGATACTAAAATCTTTTATTGATAATTCGCATCAGTGACTTTTTTGTACGCTACTGAATAATTGATCAATCTTACCTTTACGTTGGATGATAATACCGAAATCATAACTCATAAGTCTTGAAAATTTTTCCTCATAGGTTCTAATCGATTCATAATACCTTTTATTTATCCCAAGGAATTCATTATCCATTTTTGTGTGAAGAATAAAAAGAATATACTTATTTAAAAATAACCTTTCAAACACATACCACTCCATAGAATAAATTTTATCCCATTGAATGCTGTTCTTGATAAAAGTTCTCTATTGATCATCTTCACCTTCCAAATGATAAATAGCAAAAAAAAACTTTTTCATCCTTCAAAATCGAGAGAATGGAAAATATCTACATGGATTGAGAATGTTTCATAAGAATAGTAATGAAACCTTGAATTCTATATTCAAAAAATATGGTTTCCTAGGAGTATAATCAATTAATTAGGCATAAAATCATTCCATAACATGGTCCCTTTGGGTGATATCTATTGACTAAAACAAAAAATAAATCACCATAAATAATAATCATTGTGAGAAACCATATAATGATAAAAAACCATTCATATGATGTCTAAATCATAACACCTTTTTTCAATATATGGAACCATAGGTTTACCCTAGGTCATACATAGACATCATCTATTCAAATCCTTTATAATTATTTATAAACAATATGTTAATTAATCTAAACATATACCTCAAAAGTGTCTATCAATGTGTTCATCCGTAGGCACACTCATCGTGCACCAACGACAATCGAGTTAATACCCAATCCACACCAATCATAGTTATGGCCCCTAAGTACATATGTGCTACAATCTTTTATACTTTAAAGTATATAGATATAGATTCATTTTTTAAGAAAAAACACTTCATTATTTACTATAACATAGGATGTTATCCTATATTTTGGATTATTTGAAGGGTTCTCAATAATGTTTCCTTATCCTAGTTAAAAAAATGTAGTTTGATAACGACTGAGGAAACAAAATGATATATTAATTAAATATTATATATTATTATTTGAATATTCATTACATATCATCATGATCTATTCCATAAATACAAAGGTTTTGTTTCTCTGGAAACTTATATTCATAAAAAATTAGTACATAAAAGATCTTTTTTATCTCCCACAATTTTCTTCCAAACTATCACCCTTATAAGAAATATATTAAATAAAATCATTATTTATATCATGGGGAAAGGGAAACATATTATAGGGTGATCATAGATTTTCAATTAGAGTAAACATGGGAGATACCAATGATCATTAAAGCATTGTATGAGTATAAGCTCATGCTATCATTTGCTAAAAATTTGAAATCCAATCCTAATAATTCATAGATCATAATCATTAGTCATGGTATACATTTTGGCAGTTCATGAGACAAGAATAATAATGGAATAAAAATAACATGATCCATGACAGAATAACAATGGGATAAGATCATGTAATAAAATAGTGTTATAATGTGTGTTTTAATCTTAATCATATAAATATTTTTTAAAGGATACACACTAAGACATTCATCACTTGTTAGGCATGGGTTATGAACCCCTGAAACATATTTGAGTTTTGGATAACATCCCATGTACCCTCTTGTGGGGTTCGAATATCCTCATGTGCACCCTTTGATCTTAGATAAATTAATATTTACCGAATTAATTAGTGGGATATTGCAGGTCCAACCATCACATAATCATAATCCATTCATAATTATCCCATAGAGTTATGACATCATTTTACATTTATTCATAGATAAATTCATCGGAAATAAAATAGGTTTCATCAATATTTAATCATCATAATTAATAACCATACATACAAATAATAAGGATGGTATCATAGAATCACTTTCCCAATTAAGCATAAGTAATATCAAAGGATGTCATCAGAGATGGAAAATGACATTAATATATGACTGGAATAATACTTTAGGAAAATAAAATTTTACATATAAAAGTACATATTTTAAACTAAAATACAAAAAATATTAATGAACCAATTTTATTTGAAAAAACCATGTAAAATTATAAAGAAATATTCAATGTTAAGTGCTTTTTCCATGAATTGGACCATCGGGGCCCTCTAAACCAGTGGGAAACAAAGTGTGGCACTCAAAGACAACATTCAGTAGGATTTGGGATGGAAGAAAGAGTGAATAAAGAAAAAAATATAACAGGATGTATTAGCTAAAAGTAACACTATTCAAGCAGAAACCAATCTCCAAGCTAAGGTGTAGATGATTAATAAAAAAATTCCACATCTAGAGTATAATCAGGCATGAGATAACCTATAGAGAATACATTAGAGTATGATAATATAAACCAAATATTAAAGTAAAAAAATAAAAACCCAACTAGAAATGAAGTCCCAACCAGAAAAAAAATAGAAAAAGAGAAAATAATAAGAGATACTGACTCTTGAGCTCCAAGTCTATCCACAGAACATGGTCTATTCATCAAAGTATGATCCACTAAAGTCACCACCAATATTCCTATCATCTGTATAATATCTAACACATAAAGGAAAATTCCATAATGGGGTGAATATATAAATTCATAGTTGGATGCCCCAAAATACCAAGAGGGAGAAATATAATGATAAAAAAATATTCAACTTAACACAATACAAATTAATGCTCACAAGGAATCAAAATAGAGAAGGAAAAAGTGAATCTTAATATCCATATCCCACCTAAGGATGAATAGTTGTCCTAAAAAGGATCTATCTCTAATTTCCCACATCATATGAAACTATAAAAGAATATGTGTAGAGGACCCTATCCCCACCACTTCACCAAAACCGAGGGGTCTAATTTTTTTGTGTAGGAACCACACCTTAATGCATTAGGGGTGTTGCACTCAGTGGATAAAAGTCCCACGTCCTAGGGTGTATAGGGGTTATACTAAGAAGATAGAGGAACCATATCCTATTAAATAAAGGGGGGTTCACTCAAAAGATAGATACCCATCACCTTTCCGTGTCATGGGTTGACACTCAGTAGATAGAGGACCCGATCCCTAGTACATTAGTGGGTTTCCACTCTACCAGAGTAACGAGTATGGGGAACCAACACTCTAGCAGGACATGTTGGTTTCCAAAACTAACATCTCTCTAATAATCTTACCTGATCACTAACATTTCTTAAGAGTTTTCTTAATAAGTGACACACTTGGTACACTTCACAAAATATATCACATGCCAAAAAAAATTCATCATCACAGTCTATGAAGAAAAAAACTTTAGATAATCTAATTTTTTTCCATAATATGAGTCCCAAAGACAGAGGTAAAGAAGTAAGACGTTATTGGGAGATGTACATGGTGTGTATATGGGTCAACCGGGTGTTTAATCTCACTATGTCACCTAGGAATTTTTTTCTTTGGACATGCATTAGGAATCCATGTCATACTACACATTGTTTTTACATGGGAACATGACATGTATGTCTACTAGGGGTCCAGGGTGTGTACACCTATAACATGTATAAGATGGCCATGTATATATACAAGATGAGTAACCCAGAGTACACTGTTTTTTTGAACACATGGACTCCCCAGAGTTTCCAACTAACATGGGACACAACCACACGAGTTAGGTTACATGATTTTTGGGCCGGAACACACATCGTGTGATCCTTATCTTAGTTAAAACCAAAGATGCTACAAAATCAAAAGTAAAAAGTGTGTGTTCCTCTTTACAACATAGATTTTGGGAGGGGGGGTTCATATTAATTATAGTATAATCTTTATATATACTTCATATCCACAATTTCTACCTCAAATATCGCCTTTTGACCACCCAAAACTAAATAGAAATATCTCTAGCTATCAATTCCCAGCCTTCAGTGGCTAAAAATCTGAAATCTAGTCGCCTTTGCGAAGATATTTTGAATCCCACTACCTCTAAAAATACTAAACCCCTAAATTCATTACTCGTATCCCACAACACACATCAATAAATCCCCAACCATTCAATTTGTATGTTGTTTGAAAAACATCCATGAATTATGGTGTTTGATCATGCTCTGTATAACAAACATGATTTTTATTACACATTAATTCTTGATTTATTATATAACATTACAAAGAATAAAACATGAAAGATCAATATGTATAGTTTATTTTTTAATTACATACTTATCATAACATATTTTACATGTTATAAAATAACATTATTGAAAACATCCTTAACATGCTTCTAAAATTCCATGACATTTAAAATTCCATAGGATAACCTGGGAAAAAACATGAGAAAGAGGTGAGATATAAATCCCATTAATGGAATAAATTTGGAACAAGGTGATACATTTTATATAATAAGCACATCAATGGGTCATAAAAGGAGTAATAATCATAAACTTAAACAATGATACATGATGTAGCATGATAATCATAACACAAGAAATGTGAAAACAACTTATAACATTGCATAATAAAAATAGGTCAAGGATAAACCACCAAGAAATCATGGTGAAAAAATTAACCTAAATTAATCAGGTTCAATTACTATCCCAACAGGATGTATCATGATATGAAACATTACCCAATCCCATGGAGCTCTATATAATTCCAAGAGCACCCTTCCCATTCATTTCATTCTCACGCTTAAATATTCCTCATAGATCATACAATATGGATTCATTGATTATCATAATTTATTCCATAATGAAGTAGTATGGAATAAATAAAATTAAGTCCAAAGTAAAAAAATTATATTTTCATAAATGTGATCACCCTTGATAATAAATAGGTTTGGTGTTCACTACAGAATTGTTTTGGAATGGAAAATAGCGATGAAATTTCGGCCGCATAATGTCCACACATAAAGATTCATAAAAGAGGGTGGATAAGGAATAATGGGGTATCTCATAAAATACAAATAAAATTGGAATTAATAGTTACAATTAAAAAAATCCCAACATTAGAAATATGAAATAGAAGTAATAATTTATGAAAGATACATGAATAAAGAAAAGAATCCTAACTATATTTTAACATGGTTACTCTAAATCATAAATGATCATGGGAGTCCTAATGAGATTGAAAGTGGGATATAATCATTTATAAATTAAATAAAATTTAAGGGGAATATGGAATAACATATCCAAAAATAAGAAATTAAAATTTAAGGGACATTACATAAACGAAGTGCTTGAATGGATATGTGAATAGAGAAACCCCTTACGGAATTTCAACATGGTAAAAAGATTACATAATGGTTAATTGGTAGGATTAATGAGAGTTTAAGGGGTATATAATAATGTAGAAATCAAAATAATAGTATTTTTGATATAGAATAACTTATCCCAACATGAAAAAAAGTAAATTAATAAGCATAACATAAAAGAAGTGTTTTAATTAAAAAGAGAGTGGAAGATCCCTTACATGACTGTCTGACTCAAAATTCTTCAGAGGGGCTTCTTGAGAGATTTGGGGAACATTGGGAAGACTTATAAGAGTTTATTTAAGAATAAAAACATTATATATAGAGTTTTAGGGATGTTAAATGGGAACATGTGAGGGTTTATATAGGAAAATAATGGGATTTCATTACTATTTGGGTTTTGACTCTACATATTAAAATAAACAAAACAAAAAACCATCCCAAGGATTCAGAAAAATTGAAGTGTTTTTAATTATTTTATAACTCCAAGAGCCTGAAATAATAAAATCATACCCTTGTTTATGTGTAGGTGAGTCATACTTTTAAAGAAATTATTTTATAACCTTAAAATATATTACAAGTTTTGGAGGACTGATAATGTATTTATAAAATAAATAATATAAACTTAAAATGTAATTACATTAAATGGAAAACATTTATTCGGTAAAATATCACATTTTTTATATTTATTAAATTACTTTTGGGTTATTATGATGCCACAATTCACAATGTATATTTACAAGCTATTTAATTTTTACCCCAAAATTCACTTGTCTCAAAAAAATAATGGAAAATTCACCATTGTATGTTTTAGAAGTTATGATTCCAAAAATAATATTAATTTTATCTAAATAATTTTATAAATTTCTGAATTTTTACATTTGAAATAAAATCAAAATTTATTAATAAATGGTGTGTTTTTTTTAACAATAACAGTTTTCGAACCCTTATAAAAATTACATTTGAATTTTTCAAAATTATATATTCACCTATATTTAATAATAATTACATCATAATAAATTTTTATTAAAATATTATGTATTTCAAAAATCCATTAATTAATGAAAATAAATTCCTTAATTGAATTTTAATATTAACTAAACATGCTCTTCATGTTTTATTGAATCAAAATAAAAACCATTTATGAAGAAAGAATAATAGGATAAAAGTATATTGATTATTATATAAATAATATTATACATACTCAAATTTCTAGGGTATTTATATATATCCCTTTAAAACACCTGAATCCACTTTAAGGGTAAGGTATGCGATGGTGAGACTTTCATGGGGTTGTTCGATGAACACGGTTTGGGCCCTAACCTTGATGAGATTGAACTTCTACTATAAATGTATTTTCTAACCATTGAGTAGTTGTATATATACTTGTGGTTGGTCAAGGTAAAATCCCAGAGATTCTATCTCTCCCATAAGATCTAAAAAATTAACTTCATAGGACACAATTCTCTTGGTTGAGCCATCACTTCCATTGTTTATGTCAATTGGTTTTGTTAAAATCCTATATTTATACTAATCATGTGACCAAATTTCTATAGATATATTATCAATGGTAATGATTCTTATTGTTATATTAAATTCGATAGGTTATAATAAAACCAAATAAGTACATGTATTTTCTATTACCATATTACACAATAAGGAATTTAAATAAATTTCTAGGGGAATTCTATTTATAATATTTTGGTTCATAAAAATATTCCCCCTTTAAGAAATTTTGCACTCATAATTTCCCCCAGACTAAAATAGATTATGGTAATTTTTTTCATCACCTCCTCTGATTACCACATTCCTTCTTCATGATCATGGATTCTCCGAAAAACATTGACAAGATGAATATTAATATTTTGTAGAACTTTTCTTATATAATATAAGATCTTCAGTGGATTCTATATATAAGAGATGTCATTCTTCAATTGTACCACCTCTATTCTGAGTATATGTGTTGTGTTTGGTACATACTTCTTCAAGAGGGATACCTGGAATTAATTAAGTTCTTGATATAGGTTTGGTGGGAGTGATAGTCGATAGGCCAAATCTCGTATGCGACCAGAGATCATAAATGAGCTGATGTATCATGAAGTAATCATTCCATTATCCCCAAATCTCATTTATTTCTTCAATGGAGATATTTTGAGTAATAAAATGTCTCCATAATACAAAATCTATGTCTCTTTGACAATTTTCATCATAGTTCTTTTGTCAACTCTGAGCATTATTGATGTGATGTTGAATGGTCTTAACATTTTCAGCCATTTTCTATAACATTTCAGGACCTAGCAGTTTGTGTTCCCCAAATTTATACCATAATACAAGGGTTTTATATCTTTTCCCATAAATAGATTCATAGGTATCCATTTGGATGCTTGAGTGAAAATTATTGTTGTACGAGGACTGGCCTAGAAGAAGATGTTGGTCCTATTTTCCTTTAATGTCAATTGAGCGTGCTCTCAACATGTCCTCAAGTGTTGGGATATTCCACTCAGATTGGGAATCCGTTTAAGGGTGATGTTCTTATTTGAAGTTTAATTTTGTATCCTGTGCAAGTTAGAGAGTCCTCCCGAACATAGAGGTGAATTTTGTATCTCAATCATATGCAATCGATAGTGGAAATTCATGTAGACCTACCACTTATCTGATGTATATCCATGAAATTTGATCTAGTGAGAAATATTCTTGAATTATAATGAATTTCATAGTCTTTTTAAGATGATCCACCAGAACCCATATAACATTATTGCCTCTTGATATATTTAGATGACAAGTGAAAAAGTCCACAATGATGTTTTCCCATTTCAATGTATGTATGGGTAATGGTTGCATCATCACCCTAGATTACTCCTTTATGATTTCACTTATTGGAATACAATACATATTGATGTATACTCTATGATATTCTTCTTCATATTGTCCCACCAATATTATTCTTGAAAATCTAAATACATCATTGTGTTTCTTGGGTGGAAGGAGAAGGTTAATCTATGTGTGTCACCAAACAACTACTTTAACTCATGATTTGATGGTACACATAATCTTTACCAAAATCTCAGAAATTCATCTTCATCAAAATTGAAATCTAAAGATTTCCCTTTTCTTATGGTTTCCACTTTCTTCTGAATTCCAAAATCATCCCTTTCAAAATCATTAAACCTATTTTGAAGGGATGGTTGAGAAATCATTTGTTAACGGAAGGGTGATGTTTCCTCCTTTATTATTATTGTGTCCATACTTTCTAAATATAATAGGATCAGATCCTTCTCGATTCTTATTAATGATTGAATTACCGGATCCTTTCTACTTAGATAATCCATCACTTTCTTCTCTTTTCCTGGATAATAGTTGATTGGGTAGTCATATTTCTGGATTAGATCTAACCATCTTCATTGGTAAATATTCATATATTTATACGTGAATTTATAATTGAGGATTTTGTGATCTATATATATTTCACACTTATCACCATAGAGATACTTTCATCATATTTTCAATGAAAATATCACTATAAATAACTCTAGATCATTAATTAGGTAGTTTTGTTCAAGAAATTTCAACTGACTTGAAGCATAGGCTATGAATTTTTCATTTTTCATTAACAAACAACCCAATACCTTATTCGAAGCATTGATAGAAAACCCAAAATCTCTCTACATATGGGTAGTGTGGGCACACGTGCAGTGATAAACCTTTGTTTTAGTTTCTTAATGCTATATTCAGATTCACCATTCCATAAAAACCCAAATCCCTCACGACTTATCTTTATTAGAGGGTTTGATAATAATGATAAATTTATCACAAATAAATTATATTACCTAGATAATCCATAATAACTATTGATATCTCTACCATATGTTGGACTCAGTCATCCTTCAATTTATCCTTTATTTTAAGGGTTCACAAATATTTCATTGTCTGTGATGATACACCCCTAGAATGTGACTTATTTCAACTATAACTAAAATTTTTTATACTTTGCATAATGATTCTCATTTAACAAGGTCTTTACCATAGTTCTCAGATGCTCCTCATGCTCCTCCTTGGTCGTAGAGTATACTAGAATATCATTTATTTAGACTACAAACATTTTTATAGGTAATATCTAAAGACTCTATTCATCAAGTACATAATTTTTTTCAGAGAATTAGGGATCCCGAATGGAATTATTATAAACACATAGTTCCCATACCTTGTACAAAAAGTTGTCTTGGGGATATCCACCTTCCTCACCAAATCATGGTAACATATCATCCGCAAATCTACCTTCGGGAAGTATTATGCTTCATGTAGATGATCGAACAAATAATCAATCCATGGTAGATGATACTTGTTCTTTATGTTGATATTTTTGAGCTTATGATAATAAATAGAAAGGTGCAATGACCCATACTTCTTCTTAACAAAGAGGACCTGTGCACCCCGATGTGAATCACTTGGTCGTATGAACCCTTTATCTAGATTCTACTGTTGTTGACTCTTCAGCTTCTCATGTTATACATAAACCATTATATATGTAGATTTGGATAATGATAATTCCCATGTTATACGATCTATGGAAAATTTAACCTATCGACTAGGAGGAAGACCAAGAAATTTATCAGGGAACACATTAGTATATTCCCTTACAATATGGATGGATTCAATGATGGTTCATTCTTTAGAGTTAAATATTTATGCTTAATAAGCTTGATCATAGGTAAATAATATCCATTATTAATATATTTGTGATAAAGAAGATTCATCCTTCTCCTTCCACTTGTACAAAATCAGAGGTTGATTCTCTATAAGGAGAGTGATTTTATTATCATTGAAATTTATGTTAGATCTATATAGGGAAATCCAATCCATGATGATAATTACATTAAATTCCACAAAAGGGAATATTAAAAGGTTATATAGTAATTTTATCCAAAACATTGTGATAGGGGTGGAGTTATATACATGGGATTAAATAGTTTTCCCATTTTATGTTTTCAATGATAGCTTTACTTTCATGATTTTTAGTGGTGTTTGAATAGTTCTAATAAAAAATTTTGTTATGAAGGAATGTGTAGAACTAGAATCAAAAAGTATGTTTACTATAAATGAATGAATAACTACCATACCTATCACTTCTTAACTTTTAGGATCCACCTCCATAGTTGTGATGGTAAAGACACACCCTTGTGGCCTTGGAGGTTGTTGGTATTCTCTGAAAACCATTGTCTTAGTTAATTAGTTTGAAAAGTGCCATGGTTCTATTAAGTTTTTGAAATGTGAAACGAAATGATTGTTTACTATAATATTCTTTTCCTCCATCATATTAGAAGTTTTCTACTATCATTAATCATTAGCTAAGTACCATTCCTTCCCATAGTTAATGAATTTCTGCACTCCCCTAAGTCTATTTTCAAGGTAATTCTTTCCACATCTTTGACTAGGGGGGTGTGTAAATTTATTATCACCATTATATTTACCCATAGGAATTATATAATTAAACTGAAATTTCCTCTTCTTAAACCATGATACCTTGGAGATTCAATGATCTTCATTTTGACTTTGAGGGAAGATCGAACAATATCCTCAAAGATATCAAAGTCTCATATCTCTGGGGATTTTTGTAGACTAGGTTTTATCCCAAAAACAAAGTGGATAACCTTTAAGTCATGGGTAATGGAATATATGGATGCATATCATGAATGTATTGTGATTTTTTCCTCATATGCACCAATAGATTCATCATCTTTTTCCATGAGGGGAAGGATATACCTCTCCATCTTAAGACATAAAGTGTGAGGAAACATTTATGATTTTTTTCGGTATTCCTTCCACTCCATCACATTGATCAATTCATTTGGATTTATGTTATTGATAAACGTACCCCACCAATCAGCTTATCCATCCATAGATAAACCTCCCTTATAACCTTATCTTGTTTGGAACATTGAAGGATGGAGAATATACTCTCAATAGATTTGATCAATTGTTTTTTGATTAAGGGATCACATGATAAATTCAATGTCAGAGAACATTTTTTCATAAATTACATAATCATATATTTTTCTCTCTTAGGGGTATTTTTATGCTCATCTACATCTAGTTTTATATTCAGAACTGGAGTCATCTGAGAGAGTATCGTTATGATGTTTTCAATTCCTACTCCCATCAGGTTGGGTATCTCATTGCAGAAGTCATCACATTTCCCATCATATTGATCATTTACCCGACTCCACTTATTTCCATCCATTATCTAGAATAAAATGAAAATTAGGGAAGAGTATTTTTAAGTTGATAAGAATATAAATTAAAATTTGAGGATATTAATTCGGTAACATACAAAATTAATTAATTTTCATAACTTATGAAAATCTAGGCTTTAATCTTAGTTATCCATGACATATTTCCTAACATATACTATTATGGGTATTTTTTTATTCCCTTAATAATGGTTCAAAATTATCTTATGAATTTATAAAATCACATCCCTATATATTGTTAAACTAGGTCCACATTAAGAACTGTTTTTTTGTACCAGGTTACACCAAGTCAGGGCCAAAACACCTTTTCAGAGTTATTACCCCAAGGTAAATCGGTTCCTAAACTATGTCTACTTATAGAATCAAAAAATCGATATATTTTATTGATAAAACAATTAATCTATAATTAAAAAAATTTAGGTATTCTTTTTAATACTTAGTGTTATCCTTAAGCTTTTTTCTAGAGTTTTCAAATCCTAATCCCAAAATAACTAATATTTTTATCTGATACCAACTATTACAACCCTGACCATTATTACACATTAATTTAGGATTTATTATAAAAAATTAAATATAATATATCCAAAAATATATATAATTATAGTTTATTTAGGAATTAGGTACATTGAATAACATCTTGAACATGGGATACAATAACATTATTTAAAACATCTTTAAAATGCTTAAAAAAATTCATGGTCTTTAAAATTGAACAAGATAACATGTGTACAATCATAAGAAACGGGTGAGATATAAATCCTAGTTAGGGAATAAACATGGAATAAGGGGATAAATCTTTGAAAATAGGTAGATAAATGGGGAATAAAAAGATTAAAAATCTTAAAAAGAATAATGATACAAGATATATCATCATAATCATAACATGTGAAATGTGGAAAAAACAAAAAAACATTGTATCATAAAAATAGATAATGGCTAAAACACCATGACATAAGGGTGAAAAATATACCATAAAGTAATCATGTTATCTTCTTTTCCCAACATGGAACATCATGATAGTAACAATTACCCAATTCATTGGAGCATAATATAATTCCAAACGCACCCATCACATTCATCTCATTTTTAAGGTTATCTGTGGCACATCAATCATACAACATGGATTCATTAATACTCATAATTTATTACATGATAAAGTATGTTTGGAATAAATATATGTATGTCACCAATCAAAAAATATATGTACAAAAATGTGAACACCCTTAATAGGAAATTTGAATGGTATTCACTACACAATTATTTTGGCACAAAATATAATGATTAAATTTAGGAAGCACAACAACCTCACTTAATGATTCAAAAAATGAGTTTATGAGAGATACAGTGGGGTATATTATCACATAAAAATAAAATGGGATGTAATATGGAGATGAAAAAACATATCCCAAAATTAAAAATTGGAAATATAAGGCCTAAGTTAATGAAGAAACTTGAATAAAGAAAATAATCCCAATTATATATCGGTAGGGTAATTAGTACACATAAAGGATAATGAGAGGATTAATCAGAGTGAAATGGGGATATAATCATTTATAAAATAAATTTAATGTATGATAATATTTAAAAACATATCATATTGTAAGAAAATGGAATTTATGTGACATAACATAAAAGATGTTTTTGAATGGAAATGATAATATAGAAATACTTTACATAATTTCAGTATGGTAATAGGTGTACATAACGGTTCATTGGGAGGATTAATGAGAGTGTAAGGGGTCTCTAATCATGTATAAATCAAAATTAATGTATGTGGGATTTGGACAAACATATCCCTAAATATAAAAATGTAAATTAATAAGCATACCATAAAATAAGTGCTTGAATAAAACGGAGAGTGAAAGATCCCTTACTTGAGTGTTTGACTTCAAATTCTTTGGAGGGGCTTCTTGAATGTTTAGGGGAACATTGGGAGTATTTTAGAGAGTGTAGATAAGAGTATTTAAATTATAAAAGGAGTGTTTGTGAAGAAAAATGGGTTCATTATTTGGTTTATAAAATAAAATAGGGGGATTTATTTATAATTTATGTTTGGGACTCCACAAAAAAAATAACCAAAAACACAAACCATACCTCGGTTTTTGAAAAATTCTAGTTTTTTCCAATATTTTATAATTCCAAGTGCCTAAATATAAATAACGTTTTCTTATGTGGAGGTGTATCATAATCTTAACAAAACAATTTTAAAACCTTAAAATATATTACATGTTTTTTAGGATTGATAATTTATTTGTAAAATAAATCAAATAAACATAGAATCGAATTATTTTATGGGTAAAAGATATATTTGGTCTTGTATCACATTTTTAGTATTTATTTCACATTTTTTGGTTTATAATTATGTCATAATGCACAAAGTATATTTAAATGGTACTTAATTTTTACCCATAAATTCTACTGTCTTTGAAAATTATGAAAAATTATTCTTTGGATAATTTTTACATTATGATTACAAAAATAATAATCATTTTATCTAATAAATTTTTAAATATGTGAATTTTCACTTTTCAAAAAAATCGAAATTTATTAATAAATGATGGGTTTTTTTGACAATAACATTTCTCAAAACCTTATAAAAATTACATTTGACTTCTTAAAAATTATATGATCATTTACATTTAATATACATTAATTAATAATAATACTTTATTAAAATATTTCTTATTTCTAAAATCCATTAGTCCATCAAAATAAATTCATTAATTGAATTTTAATATCAACTAAAAATATTATTTATGTTTTGATGAATGAAATGAAAATAATTTATAAAGTAACAATAATACGATCAAAATATTTTCATTATATTATAAAAATATATATATACTAATATTTTTAAGTTTCTGATATATATCCATTTAATACACCAGAAAAAACATTAAGGTAAGGTGTGTGATGGTGTTACTTTCATGGGGTGGTTCAGGGATGATGGTTTGGGCTGTGATCTCGATGGTCTTGAACTTCTCCAGTAAGCTGTTTTCTCATGATTAAGTTGTTGGATATCATCTTGGTATTTTTTGGGGAAAAATAACAGAGATTATATCTACATTGGAAGCTCTGATAAATGGTCTTTATAGTGTATAACCATTTTTATTCAGCCATCACTTCTTTTTTATATGTCAGTTGGATTTGTTAAAACACCATATTTATAAAAATGATGAGATCACTATTAAATGATTATATTATAAATAGTAATGATTCCTAATGGGAAATTAAATATGATAGGATATAGTAAAACCAAGTAAGTGTATGTTTTTTCTGTAACCATATTTATAGTGCCACATGTTTAACATATATGGATATTACATCATTTTAGATGAAATTTTAGTAAATTGAAAAAAATACATGGCTGAAGATGAAAATAGGTTAGTGTATTTGGAAACATGGAAAAATATATTCTATAATAGAAAAATATCTTCTACATCTCTCAAAAATATCTACACCTTTAGTAATTCTACCCAATACCATTCTTTGGGACCTGGGGAAAGGAAACATAAGAAAGGGGCAATCTCAGATTCTCAGTAAGGGTAAATAATGAAAATTTCTAAGGATAACACGAACAAAAGTATATGGAACCTGGGCATAATATTTTAAGATAATACCCTTCATAAAAGAGATCCTAATAATGGTTGGCAGTTCATAAGTCATGAATCACAAATAAATAATCAACATAAGGCATGAATCCTAAATAAATAATGAACATATTCCATGAAAGCATAACATAATAATAAAACATGGAATTTTGGGAAACACATATAAAAACCCTATGCCAAGGAAACCTACTAAGGCCTTTGTAACATTTCAGTATAGGTTTAATCATCTATGTACATGATTTGGGCTTGAAATTCCCTCCCATTTACCATCTTGTTTTAGGTATGGGATGTCCTCCTATGTACCCTCTTCTTTCGGGATTTGAATGTCCTCTTATGTACCCTATTATTTAAGGCTTGGTATGTCCTCTCATATACCATCTGTTTTCAATCATGGGATGTCCTCATGTTTACCTTATTGTTTTAGGCTTGGGATATACTCTCATATCCTCTCTTGTTTCAAGGTTGGTATGTCCACCCATTTACCCTATCTTTTCAATATTGGGATGTACTACAGTATACCCTCTTGTTTCGTTCTTGGGATTCCCTCTAATGTACCCTTTGAGCTCAATTTTTTTTCTTTACCCAATACATTTTAGGGAGATATATGTCATACCCATTTCATTGTAACATCATTAATTCATGTGAAAAGAATCATCTATCAAATCATGACCCATAAAAAAAGTTATATAAACATTAAATCAAAACCCATGAAATAAAATGGGTAACATTAATATTTTATCAAATAAAAAACTATGAAAATGATAGGTTTTATTATCACATCCTGAAATCATAACCCGTGAAAACAAGTGGGTTTCAAATAAAATAACTCATTGAAGAGAAACAAGTTTCATATACATCATGACATAAAAGTATAAAACATTCATAAAAATAATATGAAAGGAACCTTTAGATCATTTTTTTTCAAAGGCATGAGTAACATCAATAGATGTCATCTTAGATAGAATTTTTTTTGAAATATGTTTTGAAAACATTTTTTATGGAAAATATCATTTCTTCTTCATAATATTTTAATTAAAAACATAAAACCCTTTCAAAAACATTTTTCCTTGAAAACGTATAAAATAAATTTGAAACCTTTTTGAAAATAATTAATTTCAAAAATCATTTAGAACTTATAAATAAATATTGAAAAAATGTTTTGAAAACTGATTTCCTTGAAAACATATAAAAGAATATTGAAAATATTTTTCAAAACATTTTGATTTGAAAGTATATTTGAAAACTTATAATGGATGCCTTGAAAATCATAAAACATTTTTAAAATACTTTTTCCTAAAAAGTGGGATTCAAATATATTCTGAAAACATTTTGGAAAACATTTTTGAAAACATGGGTTTTGAATAATATATATTTCTGACCAGAGAGAGACATATTACAATTTTACAAAATAACATTATCTTACATACCAAAGATTAAAAAAATTGGTACCAACTCATGAGGGTATCTTTAATAGATCTTTTAGAAGGAAACTCATGAGTATTATTGAGTGATGTATCAAAATATTTCTTCAAAGTAAGAGTAAGCAAAAAAAATCTCAAAAATTGATTAGATTGTCTCAATATACTCTTATAACATGGTAACATGTGATTATACTATCCATGTAATAAAATGAAATTACATGAGGCTTAAAATAGAATAAAAATAAGTAGATTCATGGAATAACATGTAAAATGGAAGTATATACACATAGAAAAAGAGTTTATTTTCACAACAAAACATGAGTCTCACATAAGGAAAATGGAGACAATTTTATTTATCGATTTGGTAACTATTTGAAACATAAGACCCATGAATGAATGTTAAAAAATGGAAATGTTGATACCCATAAATTTAGGTATTATATAAATATAATACAATCCAGTGTAGTAAATACACCACACAAATGAAAAGAGTGGCAAACATAGAATATATCTCTTGAGAATAAAAAGTGAGATGGAATCCCCTTACCTTGTTTCTTGACAATCATCGTACTCTTACAATAATCCTATATAATAAATATAAGTTTATTATAATTATTTTAAAGAATAATATTATTATACATAATACAATATATTTTTTGATTAGGATCTTATATTACCCACTTGTTAACAATCTTATGTTAAGGCTTCACTTCGGATAATATTCAATTTGTTCTTCACATGTGTCTTAGTTTGTGATATAATTGTTCTTTATAATTATATAATGAATAAAGAATGTATAAAAGGATATAAATATGTTTTATATCCAGTAAATCTGTATTATAATAATCTATAGAATATAAGATTATGGAATGGAATACTCCATTTATGGAGACAGTAATCTGAACGTATCCCTGAACTCTGTTTCTGTTTTTGTTGTTATATTAAACGGATGAAAATTACATATATTAATATGTATAAAATATAATTAATGTTTAATTATATTGTTATATATATCATATAAGTTCACTAAACCCATCCTTAATACATTCCATATAGTGTGTGAATGAATCACATCGCTTTGAGGGGACAATAGTCTACACTTCTCAAACGAAATAATCATAATTACACCAAATGGAATGAAAAAATATATATGTGGTAAAATGATTAAATAATATTAATTTCATAATAAATTTAATATATGACATATATAAGTATGGTTTCAACCATAATTTCCACCATGTAATATGGTAATAGAAAAATGAACAGTCATTATTTCATGAGGTAGTGGTTCCCCATACACAGAAATAATATGTTCGTTAACCATTTGATGGAGGAATGTTTAAGTGTAGGTAAAAATTATACCATAAAAATTTCCTAGTATATATATGATACTGATTTTCCATAAAATAATGGTATAGAGATAGTGGAGGGGGTGGAGAAAGAAAATAAAAGAAAGGAGTTTGAGAGAAAGAGTTATCTCTTAATCATGTTACTCCATTAGGTTTGTGCCAAAAGGAATCATTGAGTTTCCTCCTTACCAAGTTAAGGATTATATATGTAAGGGAGTAAATTTGTGCGATTTGTTTTTTATATTTTGGGTTATATAGGGGTATTGAGAGGTGAGAGGATGTGATTATAGGTGGTGGCCTTTAATAGGGAACAAAAGGACTCACTTGGAATTTTTAAAAACACATTACGTGTACAAATGTTATTACCTAAAAAAAGTTGTAAAAAATAAAACTAAAATAATAATTTAAGGTTTATGTACGGCTAATGAACATATAATGGTTTTTGGACAAGTTTCTTAGTCATCTTGGGTCTTATATTTATGGTCTAGTAATTTATCACCATTATTTGTTTCTTAAACTATGTAATTTATTTTAATCACTTTCATTAATATTTTTGGTAAAAAAATTGAACTAATTATACATTGTTATTATTACTAATGTGGAATCCATTTTTCTAAATTATATTCTTAGAAGTGGCAAAAATTAATTTAAAATTAATCCTACTGATGGTATGACACTGTGTGTTTTTAATATTAAAATATCTAAAAGATTTCCAAGTTTTCATATCCAATTTCAATGTAAAATTGGACAAAATTACCTAAGTTGGATTAATTAATAAAAATATTATGAAAATAAACTATCAAAATAATTAAAAATCTTATTTAACCATATGAAAAAATTATATTATGAAAAAGTTTTGAATTTAAATCTTGTATTTTTAACTGATCATTAAAAGATGAAACCATAAATAAAATTACCAAAAATCTATACAGACTTAATTTTTATAATTTTATTACAAATATAAAGTATATTTTTAAATTTTAAATCCATAAACTTTCCAAAAAATTTAATTTAAAAAGGGTTCTCCATTAAAATACAGTAAAACTACATTAAAAATAGTTCTTTTGCATAAAATTTACTTTGTTCTTACATTCAGTCTGTCAAATATATTGGATGAATATAAAAAATATTTGATTGAATATATAAAATATGTATTAAATTAATATCACCTACCAATAGTAATTAATTTAATTTAATAAGTAAAAATTGTTCTACAACTATAATAATATTTTTCTTTCATATTCAATCAATTTTCAAATTAATTTATAATTTATTGGTAACCCATGAATTCATCTAATATTTTTTAAAACTATATATTTTAATAATTTTGTTAATAATAATATTACCCATCAACTTAATCTCTTAGTTTTATACATTTATAATAATTTTTATAATAATATATTATAGTTAGGTTACAATCAGTCTGGTGCGTTACAGAATCCATCGATGATGGTCAATATTTCATGTAATGAATAAATAACTTGTTGTTCTGTGTAACATATACCATGACATTGTTTCATGAAACATATTACATGTTGTTCTATGTGAAAGTATTGCAGGACTTAGCGAATAACGATTTTCAGTGTTGCGTGAAATAAAAAAATATAAAAAATTAAATTTATTCAAAAAATAAATAAAAAAATACCAGGGTGTTGCATTGTAAACTCCTTTAAATAAATTTATACCTCTAAATTCACCCGGGTTATCGAAGATTTATTAATTTAATGTATTATTTATAGAATCCTACATAATAAAAATGTATACTAGAACATCCCATAAAAAGAGGAAGTGGGAACCATAATGGTTACCCAAAGTAACAAATAACATTGTTTTAACAAAGGAGAACATAGTTTTGATATGAAAATATATACATTTAAGAAAAATAAAACTATAATGTTCTAATAGAGAGTAATAGAGAGAAATTTTAGGAGAAAGTTAATAATTATAAATCCATCAATCTGTGATGACCTAAGGGACCTTCTGATTTATCGAAAATGAAATTACTACGATGACATTTTTGGTTTCTGTATTCTTTTTTTAAAGATAAGGAATTTTAATGAAAAGATATACTTGATGATTTTTGGAGAAACTCACCCTTTTTTGTTCTTTAATCCTATTCACCTCTTCGTCTAAAAAGATAGGAAAATTCTTCATTTCCGAAGCACCAACAGAACATGAGACCCATGATATACGATTCCATATATTAACAGTTATCAATAACATGTTTTTATAACATGTTATACAATATGATTAAATGCTTATATAGAGGTATAACACTTTAATATTAATGACTTAATCTGAATTTTAACTTAAAATTTTCATAATTGGTTAACCTAACAAACCATCTAAAATATTAAATTACAAAACATTATAAATAAATCAACAAAATTAGCTTAACATCGATTCCCCTATATATCACAACGTATCTCTTTTTTGTGACATTCCAGATATATGAATTACCAAAAATACTTTTGAAAAACATACATGCTTTCTTATTTTTAATTATATTGGATCTATTTCTTAAATAAAAATATGCTGTAAATTTCATCAATGATAGCATAAAACACATACCATAAAGTCCTTATTTATCTCCAAGGTAATAAGTTCCATAAAATTTGGTTATCCATATCCACATATATTTATCAGTAAAACATTATCTTAAAATAAATAACATATTAATAGTTACTTTACCTGAGTCAAAAATGTCACCTTATCATTAAATTACTCCGCAAGTCCATCAGGAACCTTCAACATAAAATTCTAAATACCAAGAAAAAAACATTAGTTGAACAATACTGGTATATTTCATCATTCAAAATGTTTGAATGTGAATACATAAAGGATACTATTATTCCACTTTATCCTTATTACATTTATAAGGCTAAATAATCCTTTTACGCAATACTTCTTTCCCTTCACATTTCATTTGTAGTATCGTAATCATCCACAATGTAACCATTACTTATACCACCTTGTTGATTCTCTTCAGGAACTTTCCCCTTAGGACATTGAGTTTCATAATGAACGTTTACTCCAAAAATAAAACACCCAACCTTAGATGGAGACTTAGGAAGTCCAATATTCTCACCCATTTCTTGAACTGAACTCTTTATTTTTCTCTTGCAGTTACTTACTTTGTTTCCTTCTTTACCACAATAAAAACATTTTATTATTCCTCTAAGTCATTTGATTAGGTGATTCTTTACACATTCTTAATATAAAGGAAACTGAAGTGATCATTGTACTTGTCTACTCATTAGAAAATCTTTCATCACATCCAAAATTAATTTGTTTCATTTTGGATCCCGCCATTGGCTAAAACCGGAAGCATAATGTGAGAATTACTTATCATAGAAGAAAACTACACAGTTAGGAAAATATTTACTTAGAGGATGTTTAAATCATGACACCATCGTAAATATAAGACACCCTAGGTTCATACTCAGTTATAACTAATCTATTTATATTTAAATACATCATGAGGGTTTACAAAGAGTTTGTTATTTCCCAAAGCATATCCCTCATTAGTGTCAAACTAGATGTGTAGTAAGGCCCACTGTCCGGTACCATATCACCCTGAGTCAGGGCTGAAACATTTTTTGGAGTTGTTACCTCTAGGTACATCTATTACAGAGCCACTTCCACTTTTAGTATCTAAACAAGGATTCATTTCTTGGAAACCACTCAATCTACCCTTACCAATATTCCAAGACATTTTCCTATATATTAAATCACCCCTATGATTATCCTCAGATACATCCCCAGAAAAATCCTTAGAAATATAATAGCGATCTCACTAAAGTATTATTATCCTTGTTTTCAAAGGATGACTAACCTTCTCTTTGGTACCAACTATAGTGACCCAAGCTTACATACATGAATATTACTTCATTATATATAAATATCTTTTATATTTAAAAATATACATGTTTGAGGGCCAAAATAGTCTAGTGTACATGGAAACATGGAAACAAAATCTTTTATCCATTTCAATGATCTCCAAAATCACCCATAATTATCTACACATTTAGTAATTCAAACTAAATACTTTATTTGTGACATTGATAAAGGAAACCTAAGAATGGGGTGAGCATAGATTCTCAGTAAGGGTAAATAAAGAAAATGCATAAGTATAATATGAACAAAAGGGAATGTAACATGAGAATAACATTTGGAGATGATATCCTGCATATCAAAGATCATAATAATGATTGGTATTTTATAAGGAATTAATCATAAAGAAATAATTAACATAATCCATGAACTCTTTACATATGAATAAAATAAATAATTATGGGAAACAAATATAAAAACCTAAGCCAAGGAGCCCAACCAAGGTTGTTTTAACATGTTAGGTTTGCGTTAATCACCTGTTTACCAGTATCAGGTTTGGAATTACCTCCCATGTACCCTCTTGTTTATGGAATGGGATGTCCTGCTATGTACTATCTAGTTTTGAGATTGGAATTTTCTCCCGTGTACCCCCTTACTTTGGGTTTGGGATGTCCTCATGTGTACCCTATTGTTTTTGGCATGGAATGTCATTATGTTTACCATATTTTCTCTATATTGGAAGCCTCTCCCATATACCCTATAGTTTTGAGATTCACATTTCCTCCCATTTACCATTTTGTTTCGGTATTGGGATGTTCTATTATGTATCCTCTTGTTTGGGTCTTGGGATGTCCTCCCACTTACCATATTGTTTTGGTATCGGGATGTACTCTCGTATTATCTCTTCTTTCGGGATTGGGATGCCCTCTCATGTACCCTTTTATCTCATAAAACATTTATCATTACACAATTCAGTAGATGTAGATATACGTCCCACCTATATCATTATAAAATCATTCATTCATGTTCCACAAAATAAAATATTCATTATATCTCGACCCATAAAAGACATAGGTTTTATAAATATCAAATCATAACCCAAGAAATAAAATGAGTTTCATTAATATTTCATCAAATGAAAAATTATGAAAATAGATAGGGTTCGTAATCACTGCACGAAATCATAACCCATGAAAAGATGTGGGTTTAAAAGCATATAACTTATTGAAGATAAAAATGTTTCATATAAATCATGACATCAAAGCAAAAACCATTCATATAAATAAATTAATAGAACCTTAAAATAATTTCATAGAATGGAATGAGTAATATAAATATATTCCATCTTAGATGGGAAATAATTTTTGAAATATATTTTTAAAACATCTCGTAAGGAAAATATCTTTTAATTATTATAAATGATTTTTAAAAACATGTATCATTTTCAATATAATTTTCATTGAAAACATATTAAATATTTTGGAAAACTTTTTTAAATCCATTTCATCAAAAAATATTTTAGAAATTATAAATAAATTTTAAAAAAACAATTTTTATACCATTTTCCCAAAAACATTATAAAGGAAAATTTAAAATATTTTTCAAAATATTTTTCTTTTAAAATAACTTTGAAAAATTATAGTGGAAGCTTTGAAAACCATAAAAAAAATTTAAAATATTTTTCCCTTGAAAATTATATTCAATATCTTTTAAAAACATATTTGGAAACACAGTTTTTAACTACCATAGATTTATAACCGAAGAGACAGACAATAAAATTTTATTTAAAAAACATTTTCTTAAGTACCAAAGAGTGAAAAAATTGGTACTAACACATAGGGAAATATAAAATAAATATAAGAGAATGAAAATCATTATTATTATTGATACATGGATCAAAATATTTCATTATTTTAATCACAAACAAAAACAATCTCAAAATGTGGTGACATTGTCTCAATAAAATTTTATAACTTGGAATCATGGGATAATAATCCCTATTTAAGAAAAGTAAATTACATGAAGCTTAAAATAAAATGAAAAAATAATATTAATTATATAACAAGTAAAATGGAATTATATACACCTTTAAAAATATTTTATTTTCATAAGAAACCATGAGTCTCAAAAAAGAAAATTGAGACAAAACTATTTTACCGATTTCTTAAATTTTGAAACTTAAACCCAAGAATTAAAGTTCATAAAATGGATATATTTATATCCATAAATTTAGTTATAAGATATATATAATAAAATCATGGGTATTACATACACCACACAAAAGGTATGAGTAGAAAACATATAAAATATCTCACATGAATAATAAATGAAATTAAATCCCCTTACCTTCTGTATTGACTTTGTTCGTACACGTAAAATATTTCTTTATAATAAATATATGTTTATTATATATATTTTACAGAATAATATATTATAAATAATAACATATATGATTTTATTATTTCTTTATATTACCCTACTTATAACAATCTTATGTTAATGTTTCACTTCGGGTAATATTCGCTTTGTTCTTTGCATGCATCTTAATTTATTATATCATTAGTCCTTATACTTATATCATGATTATTGAATGCATACTATGATATAAATATATGTAATCTAAATTTTATGTGTATTATAATAATCTATATAATATTAGAGTGTGAAATAGAATACACCAGTCATGGAGATGGTAAGCCATATGTACGCATGAAAGATGTTTTCATTTTTATTGTCGTATTAAAAGAATTACAGAAAATTAAATTTCATTATATGTATATAATATCATTAAAGTATAATTATAATGTTATATATACCATATATGTTCACTAATCCCATCCATAATACATTCCATTTTGTGTGTGAATGAATCATATCACTTTGAGGGAGTGGTAGTCCACACTTCCTTAAACGAAATTATCATAATTACACCAAATGGAAAGTAAAAATATATGTGTTATAAATGGAATAAATAAGTCTAATGACATAATAAATTCATTATATGACATATATTACTATAGTCTTTATTATAATGGCCACTATGGTAGTTGGTAATGGAAAAATGAACTATCATCGTTTTGTGAGTCAGTAGTTCTCCTAACAAAGAAACAACAAGTACGTTACCCATTATATGGAGGTGTGTGTAAGTGTAGGTCAAAAAATTAGACTAAAGAATACTATTATATCTTTAATAATTTTTTTTTCATACAATAATATAATAAATATAAAAGAGGTGGTGGAGAAGGAAAATTAAATAAAGTAGCTTGAGAGAATATATTTTCTCTTAATCGAGTTACTACTTTTGGTTTTTTCCAAAAAGATTCCTTGGGTTTCCTAATTCAAAAGAAAAGGATTATAGTAGGAAGATATAGAATTTTTGATATTATAATTTTTTAGACTTTGGGTGAGACTAGAGGCTTGAGAGGTGTGAGTAAGTGGGTTGAGGTGGTGGATTTTTATATGGAAGGAAAATGAATCACTTAATGAAGTTAGGTGTACACATGTTATTACCTAAAAAAAGGCATAAAAGACCATCCTAAATCAATAATTTAAGGTGTATGGTTGAATAATTTCCATAAAATTGTTTTTGAACAAGTTTATAGGTTACTTTGGGTCTTATATTTATGGTTTAGTACTTTATTAACCTTATTTTTCTATTAACTGATGTAAATAATTTTTGCCACTTTCACTAATCATTTTGGAAAAAAATGAAATTATTTGACAGTATAGATTATTATGATTCTAAATATGGAATCATATTTTCTAAATTATAATCACATAAGTGGCATAAATTAATTTAAAATTAATCTTCTTGATAGGACGACACTGTGGGTTTTCAAAATAAAAGCATTCAAACGTTTTCTAAGTTTTAATATCCAATTTCAATGTGAAATTTGTTCTAGTGTCCTACTTTGGATGAATAGACAAAAATATTATCTAAAAAACTATAAAACCAATTAAAAATATAATTTAACCTTATATAAAAATTTGATGAAAGAGTAGTTTTGAATTAAAATCCATTATTTTTAATTATTGAGTAAAAGATAAAACCTTACATAAAGATACCAAAAATATATCTGAATCTAATTTTTATATTTCATGTATAAATATAAATTTATTTTTACATATTAAATATAAAAAATTCCAAAAAATTGAGTTTAAAAAGGGTTCTCTATTTAAAGGTTGCATTACTACCGTTATAAAAAACTGTGTTTTTATACGTAAAATTTGGTTTGTTAATACCTAATATATATCAAGTATATTGTATGAATATAAACAATATTTTACTGTATATATAACATATGTATTAATTTAATATCACCCACCAATTAGTTAATTCAATTTACTAGGTTACAATAGTTTTGTTACTATAATAATACATTCTTTTATATTCAGTCAGTTTTCATATTCATTTATAATTAATTGGTAACCTATTAATTCATATTATATTTTTTTAAATAAAATATTTTCATAATTTAGTTAATAATATTCATATCAATATACTTAATGTCTAGGTTATAAACCATTTTAATAATATTTTTAATAAAATATTATAGTCGGGTCGTGCTCGGTCTTACGTGTTACACAAGCCATCATGGAAGGAAAATATCATGTGTAATATATGCTAACCTTAGTGTTCTTTGTAAGGTATGACGAGTCATCATTATATGTAATATACATCAATCTGCTGCCATGTGAATGGAATGTTGGACTAAGTGAATAACTATTTTAAGTGTTGTGTGAAATGAAAAATATAAAAAAAATTATTAAAATTGATTTTTTGTTCAAAAAATCATGGTGATAAAACATTACATGAAAATACATTTAAATAAATTGGAAGGGGAATTTTATTTATAAAATCTTGGGTTGTTACAGTCCAAACCACCGCAAAAATGTTGAATAAAAACCCTATGGAACAACAGTGAACAAAATAAAGAATAGTTTGAAGAAATACAAGTAAACAAAGAGAATATTTTATTGGATGATGTGATATTAGAAAATGATCACATAATTAGAAATTAATGGTGAAGACAATGGAATGATGATAATAAACAAGGTTTAATGAATCAATTTTTTATTGGGCTCATGTGAGGAATGGAAATACACAAAAAAAATAAAGAATATAAAAAAAATATATACATATCAATTCTTTAAATTGAACAAAATCACAAATAACAAGACCTACATCGATAATGGAATGATTGTTGGTAATTAAAATTTCCACTTGTGACTAATAATAGTATTTTACTACATTTTCCATCTTCCTCGTGATCTTGAGATCATTCATCATTGATCTAAGTTCCTACTTTCCAATTTATCTTTCATCCCCTTACTCTATAATATCCTAGGGTTATGTGTAAAACCCTGACAATTTTCTATAACATTGTATTTATAGAGATTGTTCTATTTGTTATAAACATAAAATAAAATAAATTGATTAATTATTTTATTTCATAAATTCTCCACCAATAATTTCCTTCCCCTAAATTTCATATGCCAGTGAAATTTATGTCACATATATAGTAAAACCTATTTTCTTGAATCAAAAATGATGTCATATTTTAGTTTTAAGGTCCTTTAAAAAAGGAAAACCATTTATACCAGAATGATGCATGCATGTGATCTAAAATATATTAATATTTTTATGTAATGGTTTTTGAGGTCCCAAGACTCCCAAACTCTATGTCTACTCCAATAAAAAAATGTATAAATATATATAAAAAATATTAAAGTACTAATCCAACAAAACCAATGTTTTTAAATTCTCACATCCTTCAAGGGTTTTCACCCATAAATGAACAATATATTAAAAAGGTTGGTAAATTGAGATCACATATTACCCTCACACTCTTAGGATCCCTCCCACTTATTCCCATGTTTCCAAATAACGTGAACCCAAGGGACGGTTCATCCATGTAAGGTCATATCCTGTCAGTCCTCAATCACCACCAATTACTATAGGAAAGGTGTCCCTCTCCTTAATGTCTAGATCTCCCCAGTTAATCACATTCATAGGGCTATGTACGCATGTCTTCAACTATGACACATGGGATATGTCATGTACTTGATCCAATTTCGGGGGAAAGGCCAAGTGGTAAGAAACTTCACTGACTCTCTATATGATATTGAATATCCCAGTGAAAATTAAGAAAAAAATTCCTCCCTAACCAATATATGAAATAATCCCCATGGGGATAATCTAAAGAAAACATATCCTTGATCCTCTAACTCCAAAATATTAAAATATTTATCTAATTTTTTTTCTATTTTCTCTTGGCTATCCAAATACGCTCATGGATCACTTATACACTATCCTTCATTTCATTCAGTATTACTAGCCTAATAAGATATATCTTAACAATCTCAGTCCAATATGAGGTTGACATTTATGGTCTCTCATAAAGGGAACCAAAATGCTCCATGTTTATTTTTAGTGATATCTATTATTATAAGAAAAATATACCAATATAAAGGGATACTCCAAAATCTGGCTGATGTACAACACACACACCCTTTATATTTCCTCTAAAAAATGGATAGTTCTCTCGCTTCGATGATCCATCTCATATCTAAACCCTAAGATCACCCATAACTATGTCCTAAAGGCCACCAAAATACATCTCCATAGCTATAAAGTGAATTGAGAATTCTGGTTAGAGACGATCTTCATGGATACATGATGAATCAAGATGATCTATTACACATACAATTTCCCCAAAATCTCAATCAAATATTGATCTATGATGGTAAGAAAGTGTACTAACTATGTAAGTTGTCTAATAATCACTTAGATAAAATCATGTACTCCCACTATCTATTGAATATCTATCAAAAATTCAATTGATATTCCATACCAATTCCATTGTAGGTTCCCAAAATTTTATTTCAAACCTATCAAAACCCAATACTTTTTATTTACCAACTAACATGTTATACACCAAGAGAACAACTGAATTAAATTCCCTTAGGGCATCCCAAAAAAATTCTTTAGTCAGTCCATGCAAATCATTTCCATAGCAGGATGTCTATGGAGAGGGGAAGTGTGAAATAACCTCATTAAATCCTCACAAAATGTGATCATAACTACCATCCATCCAAGGATAATAATTTTTTACCCCATTATTCATAAAATTCATTTGTTTCATCTTTTGAAGATAACTAGTTCTGTAAAACCTAACAGTTTATGTCTCCTAATTAGACATCTATTACACCCTAATGAAGTGGGGGATTCACCACTATCAAATAAAGAAAACCACACCATTACCCCCACAAGGATCCCCAACATATCCAAGTTATTATACACCTTATCTATCAATAGAGATTTTTAATTCCCACCAATGGAAGGTACTAGGACATTTCCCTTCCCAATAGTATAGACTATCTCAAAGTCATAGTCCCATGAAAACTCTTACCATTTCCCATATGTTATGTTATGGTATCCCTGGGGTAATATTTACATATGACTCTGTTGGTTTGATTAATCAAAAAATGAATGATCTTTAAGAAGATAGTTCCACCAAATATTAATAGGGAAAACAACCATCACTAACACAAGGTTGGTATTTATATAGTACTTTTTATGGGTTATCAAATACCGTGACCCATAATAAATAACTGTCTACCTATACATGTACATGAAATTGATACCAGATCCAGAGGTATAACATAGCACAACATACTCCACACCCTCCTCTAATAGCCTCAGAAAAGAATCATGAATTAAACTAATCCTTAACTCTTCCAAGGCCCTTTTAAACTTCTTAGTCAAGGTAAACACTTTCCTTTTATATATCAAGACAGTCCAAGGGGCCGTATAAGTCCACTATGAAACTCATGTATTACCCCGTTAATCCAAGTAAACTATATAACATTACCGCACACTTGGTTGGCTCCCATTAAATGAAAACATAAATATTTTCTTTGTCCATATTTAAACCATGAATAGAGATGACATGCATCAAAAATTGAACCTCATAAATCCAAAAATATCACTATATGAGATTATCAAAAAGATAATTCTCTTGGTGTAAGTAAAGTACCATCCTTAAATTCTCTTCATCCCCCCTCTGATGTATAGTAAATTATTATGATAATTATGAATAAAACAATGAATTTTTTCCAGTATGGATGAAAGATCTAGTTCATAAGAGACTTGAACATAGCATGTGAATTCATCATATTGAAAAGACCTAAAAAATAACCTATATTGTATGTCACAACATCAAAATGAAATATTTATAATTCTATCGTCATGAACCCATAACTATTAGTATCCATAACTATGATCAATATTTTATAACAAACTAACACCAATAAATTAGTTGAATAGTTCATAATTTCTTAGAATGGTGTGCTTATTCTTTATTATTACCTGATTTAGGCAATGAAAATCAATTCAATGTCTCAAGATCCTATCTTCCATTTTCATGAACATAGTGGATCTACCTAAGGAAAAAAGTAGGTCTAATAAGAAATTTACCTTAATTTCATCTAACTTCACCTCATCCCCTGATGCATGTTTGGGATCATACGATATTCCATAGAAGATATTAGTTTATCACTGAGGTGAAAATCAATACAGAAGTCCATCTCACATCTCATAGATAGAATACAAACATCTTTAGGGAAGACATGAATGTATTCCTCCACTATGGAAGGAATCTATATTTATAAATAGTCCACTACACCAAGGGATAAGCTAGCAAACTGATGGATGATGGTTTTCAGCTTCCTTCCCATAAATCCCACTATCTCCACCAAGAGATATCTCTTTCCCATAATAGGAAATCACATCGCATCTGTTAGAAAGAATATAACTTTATTGAAATTACAATAAATCTAGGGATTCACCATCTAAAAGTAGTCCATACCTGAGACATTGTCAAATGGTTTCATTGTTATTACTAATATTTACCATGAGAAACTCTCTCCACTAAAAACCAACTCGTATTACCAGTAAATATGGGATATCAAATAATTACACTCCATTAAAACGTATTTCAATAGCTACTTGTCTTGGATCTCAAACAGAAACTCTAGTTATTACACTGGAGATATGGATATGAAGTAATAACTCACACTTATGTCTTATGGTACTAGAGTTGATTATGAAAAACACAAATCAAACCTTAAATATTCTTGTGTGCATCTTAGTCATGTACCTCCATTACCTGAAGCCCCCTGAAACCAAGTCCACTAGCTCTCAAATCCTTCATTGGGACACCGAGTGGTGGTGTTGAGAGTAGCTCATAACATTTTCCTCTAATAATATCTCCTACCACTGGAGCTCCAACTTCTACTCTATTAGCACCTCCACCTTAGAGGATACCATGGAAACACTTAGGAGATACTTGATCATGATATATTTTCTACCATGGTGGTTCATTCAGTGACTTCCTTCCTTCTTTAACACGCCTAGATAGAGAATATAAAGAAATCTGACCTCATATGTCATAAGAAACTCACCTACCCTCTCTAGGATGATGGATCCTCAATACGATCCCATACCAGTTGAACCACATGTATGAGTCTGTTAATGTGTAGGTCACCTGTACCAGGACCTTGATTATCAAAATCTCCCAGATAATGATGATGATTGACCCCTATGATGTCCAATGATAGCTCTAGCTTCCTGTTTACCCAATGATAAAACGATCTTTGTTACGAGGATCAATTCTAATACACCAACATAAGTAGGAATTCAGAAGAAGACTATGCTGTCACATATATCTCTACAACATCCCATATAAAACATATATGGCTGAATGAATCCATATTATACCATATCGAGGGAGTAATACATGAGGTTAGTGAACCTAAAATCATACTCAACAATGATCATATCACTATATTGCATCATAAAAATCTCATGTATCCACACATATCATAGTAATTTGGTGTAAAAAATTTCAAAAAACAACTACTAGAAGTCTGACCATGATAGCATTGTCACATCACATGTCTGAGTAATCAGACTCTACCAAAACTATGATTCTCTATGAAGAAGGCTTGATAAAATTACAAGCATCTAATATGTTGGGGTTTAAAAAATCTGGAAGACTCGAATCACAGACTCAATCAATATTTCCCTACCTTAGGGTCTGGATATCTATGGAACCATAGGGGTATCATATGTTGGATCACATGAAACATGCATAGCCTATGCACATATTTCACTTAAATTACCCATACTATCCACTAATCTATAGGTGGTGACAGAAGCTACCGTGGAATACTTGGTGAAGTCATCAAGGTGACCCATACATGGTGGGAGGGAAATAAAGTTGTAGACTACATGGCCTCAGTGCCCCCTAGACATGATTATACTCTTTTTCATAATATAGATATCTTGAAACCAGAGGGGGTGAACATTATCATAGGGGATGCACTCAGCCCCCATTTCTTAATACCCCCTTAACCCCTGTTGTGTCTTTCCGTTTTTTTCCTTCTATTTTGAAAAACATTTATGTGATGATAATGGGTGATGACAGAACACCCTTCTAACCAATCAGAAACACCTCCAGATATTGTCTTGGAATCAATGCCTCATCACTTAATTGATCATTACTGTGATCATGAATCGACATCTAAGCTGTATTTCTTCATAGAGGTGTCTTGAAATTTATGAATATGAAGAACAGTTATGTGAGAATATATAGGGAACTGAATAAAAAAGGAAAATAAATTGTATAAATCCTATATGATGTGTGTAACATTGATTCCATACAAATAATTTCTCAATATTCCATGTCGACATGCAGGGAGTCAAATTCTTGGTGAATTGATATGTCGGCCACCACACCAACATAAGATTCCCTATATTGAAATCCACACTCGAGGGTATATGATATTTTTTCCCTATATTTCCAAAACATTCCATACATGGGTCCATCTAATAGAGACCCAATCCTTTTTCATATAACATTACATGATTTCATGCATAATTACACATCAGAGTACAAGCCAAGGATTGTAAAGTCAAGTGTTATGGAAGACTAGGTATGTAGTGAAACATTATAAAAATTAATTTTTATTTAATCTCTATAATGAGATTATATATTCCATTATGATCAATCTTCTTCATAGGATAACCTTGGGATAACATGAATAGAGGAATGAGCTAAAAACCATGTAAGGGAATAACTATTAGAACAAAGCATTAGCACATGGGATAGAATCCATGAACTGATGATATGAAAAGGCAAGTAACATATGTAATCATAACATATATACATGGAATAACATAAAAATAAAGTCATAATAATTTGTAAGAAACATACAACATGACCTTAGAAAAATTAAAGGCAAACTTCCAGGACCGTTTCATATGGTAGCACAAGCTAAGGCTAACCGCCAAGACCGTCACACATGGTCGAACAAGCCATGGCTAACCGCCAAGACCATCAAACATAACATCTTAGGAGGCTCAAAATTACCCAATGAATTGGAGAACTATCTGGGAGCACCCATATAAACTTTTCATGAATACTTTTTCCACATAAATAATCATTTATAATCAATCTTACATAAACATAAGGGTTACCCATGGAAAGAATTGGGTACTACAATCATATCATAACCATAAAAATGGTTGTATCATAAAAGTGTCCATGAAATAATGGATCTAAAATATACATGGATATTCATAAGGTAAAATATTAATGTATCATGGTATGTGATGTCAATTATAAGTGACGACATGTAAGAAAATTATTTAATAAATTTTAGCATTAAAACATTTTGTGTGGTTTTAAGAAAAATACTATAGATCCTTCAAAATAGAAATGGGGACAATCATTTATAAAAAACTAGAAGTGAATGATGAATATTTTCATAATAATAAGGATGGATTTTATAAATAAAACGGTGGCTTAATATAGAATATAAAGTGCATTTGAAATTTGGTAAGAATTCGGGAGGTTCCCTCAAAACAGATTTTCTTATCGGGAAGTATTGAGGAGGGAATAATTTAAAAGCATGATTATACCCAAAAGAGAAAGTTGAAATAGTATTAATAAAAGATATCTGTACATATAAAAATCATTTAAAATAATTACATAAAAATATAATATAACTTCATTTTGGTAATAATATAGATAAGGCATCCTGAAGAAATAAAGGAGGTTTGGGTTGAATCCCCTAAAAATTATTAACAATGTATCATGTGTAATTAAGAGGGATTAATGAGAGAGAAATGGTTTCATAATCACATATAAATCCAGATAATATTAAGGGTAAGTTGAATAATTATACCCCATTATTAGGTTTCACACATAAAAGGGAATAACATATAGGACATTCTTGAATAAAAGTGAAATAGAGAGGACCCCTTACCTAAAGTCTGATGGTGTTACCCACTTTATATTAATGACATGAATAATAAAATTAGTTTAATTGATTAATAATTAAATAACCTATTCTATAAGAGAAAGATTTATTATATCCTTTTTAATTTCATTAAAAACCTTTTTTATGGGTTAAGTGGTTCTATTTCATTGTTCGGGTCTGTTTGTTTTCTTCTTTTTTATGAATGGTTTACTTATTTTCATGAACGGAGAAACATGTAAAAAGGGGATGGTTGTCTAAAATTTGAGGTATATTTTATTATTTAATATCCATATGTTTAAATTTTTGTAAATTTTATTTTGTTACCAGGTGTGATGTAAAATCATTATGTAAAACTTTAGCGATATCTTTTTGGGTTAATAGGTGATTTTTTGATCACAAAAAAATTTGTTTTAAAAATCAAAATATATTGTAAAAAAAGATTATAGAATCATATATGAGACATAATACATATATTATGGTCTGGTTCAACCCGAAAAATTGTTTCCTGGCCAGAATTGTTGTCAGAAAGGGAAATTAAAAACCCATCATCCTTGAATGTGGTAAATTGAAACATCTTAGATGGTGTCTTTACTGCTAGTATAAAAGCAGAGTACAAGAGATATGATAATAACTTATTCCAATATCATAATAAAATTAATGTAAAAGTATGGTACTTGAGTGGTCATAACATTTGGACGAGGTGAGTTAAGGATAGAAATGAAAACAAATGAACTTGAAAAGAATGTAAAAGAATTGAAAAGATGAATTTACCTCTTGAATTAATCTTCTTTGAGATCCTCTTAAGGGGAGTGGATTTGTTATTTTGAAGATACCAAGGGATTTAGGACGTGGGGGATGATCTTTGGGAGAGATTTGGGTTGAATTAAGGGAAGCCACAAGGCTTGAGAGGAGTGAAATGAAGAGGGGAGTGTGGCTGGTTTTTATAGTGAAGGGGAGGAGGGTTCTCTTATTATTTAGTTCTTTAGTTTATTAATTTCCCTCAAGAAAGAAATAGTAATGATTACCTAAAAAAATAGTAATAATTGCATGTTATTATGAACAAAATGGGAATACATCAATAAAACACCATCCATGACTCTATAAATCATGTATTTAGCTTAATTTGAAAATTATTGTATTTTAGAGTTCATAAAAAATCCTTGTATTTTAGAAAAATTCCAAAATTCCACCCTAACCATTTATCAACATGTAAAATCCAAAAATGAACTCTATTTTTCAAAGTAATTTTATAAATAAAATTAATTTAATTTTTTAATTAAAATCACAATTTACATGAAAAATAATGATTTTAAAACTTGATCATCTTTTATAATGTTTTAAAAAATTACATAAGGTCTTATAAAATTATCTTAACACTATAGAACATAAATTTTTTAATTTATCAATAGATTTTAGGAAATTATTTTTTCTTTAAAATTAATTAATAAATTCTAATTAATTATTTATGAAATACAAAAATACCAATTATTTTACTATTATCATATTATCAATTATAAGTTTCCAAAATTTTATTTATACATTCATGTTTGAGGTTATTGTTCTTTTGACCGATTTACTATTCATAAAGGTCGTATTAATATTCATAAGGGTAACATTACTATTAATAATGGTAGGTTACAATTGACCAAAAATTATGATTTTTATATCAGACTCCACACATCTTATTGATCGCAACTATCCATGTCATATTTTCAAAATTCAAATCACAAATGTGTCAAAATTATGTTTAAAGGTAACACAATACTTATTAGTTCATTATGTAGTGATTTCATTTGATTATATGACATTTTTATAAGTAGATAATTTCTATTGATAAAACACTAGGTCGTTACATTTTTCCCTCCTTAGGAAATTTCTCCCTTGAATTTTATTTTTACGTTCTAATCCATAAACAGGTGTGAGTACTTTTCCTTAATTATCTCCTCCAGTTCCCATGTTGCATCTTCATACTTATGGTTCCACAATAGTACTTTGAACATGTGATTAGTCTTGTTATGTAGAACATTATCTCTTTGATCCAAGATCTCCACTGGCTTCTTCACATAAGAAATATAATTCTCTAACTGTACCACCTCTAAAGAGTAAATGTGAATGGTTCAGTATGTACTTACTTAAGAGGGATACATGGAGGACATAAAATACTTTGTACAATGTAGGTTTAAGTGTTGGTCGATAGGCCATAGTTCTAAAACAATCAAGAATCTCAAAGGGGCTGATGTACCTCATAATTAACTTCCCTTTCTTCCCAATCCTTGTCACCTTCTTCCATGGAGATATGTGTAGAAATTCCATGTCTCCAATATTGAATCAAGGTCTGATTGATGATTTCATGCATAACTCATTTGTCAAATTTGGGCTGCCTTGATGTCTTGTTGAATGGTTTTCACCTTCTCTACCATATATTCTATCATTTTAGGTTTTAACATCTTACACTCACTAACTTCGTCCCAACATGCCGATGTTATGAACCTTTTCTCATAAATGGAATAATATGGTTCTATTCAGATGCTCGAGTGGAAACTATTGTCATAGGGGAATTAAACCAGTGGAAGATGCTATTCCCATATTCATTTGAATTCCATAGGACATTCTCTAAACTTATATTCCATTTTCTGAATAGTTCACTCAAATTGTCTATTATTTTTATGATGATTGGTCATACTGAAGCTCAGTTTAGTTCTTAGAGCATGTTGAAGACTTTTCCAGAACATAGAGGTGAATCTCTGATTTCTATCAGATAATACATATAGTGGTACTCCATGCATCCTTACCACTTATTTTATATATATCCATGAATGTTTATATAATGAAAATTCCTCTCTAATTGTGATAAAGTGCGATATCTTTGTAAAACAATCCATAATGACCCATATATCATTGTTTCCTCTAGATGTTCTGAGAAGTCCAAAGACAATGTTCATTGTGATATTCTCCCACTTCCATGATGATATAGGTAGTGGTTGAATCATCCCATTAGACTTTTTTCATTCAACCTTCACTTGTTGACATACCAAACACTTTGATTTATATTCAGCAATATACTTCTTCATATTACCCCATGAAAAGTTCAATCAGAGATATTGATACATCTTTGTGATCACTAGGTGGATAGTGTAGGTTGAGTTATGTGCATCATTCAAAAGATCTTTCTTTATCTATAGATCTAATGATACACATAATCGTGACCCAAATCTCACAACTCCTTCCTCATTAATCTTGAACTCATAGGAATTCCCATTTATAATAGATTCCACCCTTTTCTGAATTTCCACATCATTTCTTTGAGAATCCTTTATTTTCACTATGCAGTTTGGTTTGGAAATAATTTGAGAAAGGATTGACAATGTTCCTCCTTTAATTATTCCCATGTCTATCCTCTGCAAATCTCAGAATATTGGATCATTTTCAATACTCATAATTGATAAATATTGAGGATTTTTTCTACTTTGATCATCTTCCACCTTGTTTAACATACCAAGATGATGGTGGATTGACAATTCATAGTCCATGATGATCTCTATCCATCCTACCTAGAATATATTAACCTCTTTTTGTTTGAATATATATTTTAGACTCTTTTGATCATTATATATCTCACACTTCTACCCATATAGATAATGTCGCCCTATTTTTAATGAAATGATCACATATTCCAACACTAGATCTAGTGTAGGATAGTTTTAGTCATGGATTTTTAGCTGTCTCGTTGCGTAGGATATCAATTTATCATTTTTCATTAGCACACAACCCAATACCTTCTTTGAAGCATCACTGTACACCACAAAGAGATATCCACTTGTTGGGAGTGTGAGTATTGGTGGAGTGATTAGACTCTTTTTAACTCCTTAAAGCAGTATTCACATTCATGAGTCTAGACAATATTCACCCCCTTTCGTGTCATCTTGGTCATTATATTTTATAATCATGAGATTTTCTTCCAAAATTATTGATAATACCTAACTAGACCGAGAGAGATGCATATATCTATTACAAATGTTGTCTGGGTCAACTCTTAAATTGCCTTTCTCTTTGAAGGGTCCACAAATTTCCATTTACTATTGATAATGTTCCACAAAAATGATACTTAATCCTTCCAGAACACAAATTTACTGTACTTTTCATACAGATTCTCCCTTCACAATGTCTTGAACACAATATTCTTATGCTCCTCATGTTCTTCCTTTCACATGGAGTATATCATAATATCGTCAATAACAACTTCCCAGTTTTTTTTGAGGTATTATCTAGAGACTCTATTCATTAAATCCATGATAATTAATGGATCATTAGTTATTATGAAGGTAATAAATATGAAATCATAGATTTTATACCTCTTTCAAAAGGCTGTCTAGAGAATATTATCCTTATTCACCATTAATTGGCGATATCATAACTGAAGGTCCACCTTATAGAAATAAATTTCCCCACGAAGCTAACCAAACAAGTCATATATACGTGGTAGCAGATACTTGTTCTTTATCATGATTTTATTGAGCTTAAGATAATCATTGCAGAGGATCATTGATCCATCCTTTTTCTTGAAAAAGAGGACTGGCGCACCCCATAGTGAAGAACTCGAGCGTATACAACCCTTCTACAGATTCTCCTGTAAATGTTTCCTCAAATCTTCTAGCTCTACAGTTGACATTCTATAAGGTGTCATTGATATAGGCTGATATCCAAGAATAAGTTCAATTAATAACTCAACCTATCAATCACAAGTAAGACTAAGAAACTCTTTAGAGAATACATCAGTGTGACCCCTCACGTTGTGAATGTCTTCAAGAATGATTCTCCACTTTGTATTAATTATTTGATCTAGATATACTTCCTCATAAGGAATTAACATCCACACAATATACAATTATTCTAATGGAGATTTGTCTTCCTCCTTACAATTGAAAATAATTGGAGGATTCTTTGGGTTGTTAAGAGTGATAACCTTCCACGACTATTGATGTTGGATTTCTATAAAGATAGCCAGACAAGGCCTAAGATTACATCAAACTTCACTAAAGAATATATGATGAGATTTTATAGGGGGTTCTACCTAAAAATGTTAACTAGGGAGGAGTTAAAAAAATGGATTCAATAATTTCCCCATTCCCTATTCTCACAAATAACATATCCTCCAAATTTTGAGGTGGTGGTATAATAGTTATACTAAACTCGAAAGATATTAAAGAATACATAGAATTGGAATCAAAAAGTACATTCTCCATTAATGAATGAATAACTAGAATACCTATCCCCACATCATTTTCCAAATCCACATAAGAAGTAGTGATATAATAATACCTTCATTGTTACGTTGGAGAAAGTTGTTTATTTACTTCGAAAACCCCTGTCTTAGGGAAATTGTTGGCATAATTCCCATGTTACTTATAGTTGTAACACTATACTACAGGATGATTATTGATCTGAACCTTGTTTTCTTGTCCCACATTAGTGGGAGTCTTCACATCCAATCTACAGTTTTTTCTAGATGGACCAACTTTCCACATTTGAAGCAATTTCTAGTTCCCATTAGATAGTTCCCAGGATGCTTCTTCACATAATTTTGACAGAAGGGATGATAAAGATTCTTTTCATCATGGAATTTATTTATGTGAAGGCCCACATTAGATTCCATTTTATTCTAATTTTCACCAGGTCCACGATACCACTGAGAGTATTCAATCTCCATTTCATCCTTGAGGGTACAACTTACAATGTCCTCATATCTATCGAAGTCTTTAATCATAAACCCTTTTTATAGACCTGACATTAGTCCTATAAAGAATATATTATCCTTTATTTCAGTGTTCATGAAAAATTCAGAGGCATACCTTTCAATCTTTGTAAACTTTTCTTTATACACCCTGATGGACTCATCTTCCTTCTGCATGAGTCCGAGGAACTCTATTTCCATCTTGAGAAGGATGGTTCATGGAAAATATTTATTAAAAAACATTTTATTGAATTCCTCCCAATCCAGGGAATCAATTAACCTCCTAGTGATTCGTATTCTTGATAAATTTCCACCAATGAGTAGCTTCCCCATCAAAACAATATACCACTAGTATGACTTTCTCTTTTTCTCAGCACTGTATGAAAAGAATATTTTTTCAATGGAGTTAATACACTATTCTACGAGGAGGAGATGATATGATCCACTAAAAATGGGAGGCCTCTTTCGCATGAATGATTTAATGAAAACATTTTATTTCCATTTATGTTTAGGGTGTTCCACATGATTCAACTTATTATTCATATTTTGAGCAACCTCATAAAAGTAACATCATGATGTTTTGAGAACCAATTCCTATCATATCTGGCATATCATTAGGGAAATCATCACAATACATATAACATTTATTGTTGGAACATTTTATTATATTTCCCCCCATTACCTATGAAAAATAATGTACAATTATAGGGCTTTAATACATAGCTATTGAGTATAAAAAAGAAACATTGAAAATAAAAGTATAAAATTGTAAAGGAGTAGTATATTATATCTTGTGTTTCCATATGTTTAAATCTAGGTTATCATTGATCTATTTCTTATATTATATTCTTATGGGATATTTATTTCCCTCAATAATGGTTTTCACTAAACTCATGAATTTACCAAATCATATCCATCAAGAGTGTAAAAAAAAAGTACATCAATGACCGTTTTCATGCACTAGATCCCATTAGAGTCAATCTCAAAGTGGTGTTTTCAGGTTTTACCCATAGATACATCTTTTCTAGAGCCAACTCTACCTATTTTTATCCATACATAGATATATTGTCTTTATAAATCACATACTCTATACTTACCAAAATATAGGGGTATTTTTTTATACTTAGTATCGTCCCTATGGTTCATACTAAAATGCTCTAATCCTAATATCCAAAATTAACTATATCGTGAATTTGATACCAAATATAGAGTCCCTAGAATTTTACATATAACATTACATGATTTAATCTAAATTTTATATTAGATTACAAGCCAATGATCGTAAAGTCTAGTGTCATGAAGGACTTGGTACATAATCAATCATTATAAAAACAACTTTTTATTTAATATCAATAATGAAATTCTATCTTACATTGTATTGAAACATATCTATAGGATAACCCGGGGATAACATGAACAAAGGGATGAGCTAAAATGCTAGTAAGGGAATAACTATAAGAATAAATCATTAGCACATGAGATTGAAGTTATGACATGATGATATAAAAAGACATGTAACATATAAAATCATAACATATAAACCTGTAATAATATAAACATGGAGTCTTAATAATGAGGAAGAAACATAAAACAAGACTTAAGAATGAGTCAAGGCTAACCATCAAGTCTGTTTCACATGGTAGCACAATCCAAGGCTGACCACCAAGATCGTCACATATAGTAGCACAAGCTAAGGCTAACCGCCAAGAGCATCTCCCAGAATATCTCATGAGACTCAAATTTAAACAATTCATTGGAGAAATATCCATGTGCAACCATATTATCATTTCACAAATGTGTTTTCCACATAAATAATCATACATAATCATTCTTACATAAACATAAGGGTTACCCATGGAAAGAATTGGGTACCACAATCATGTCATAAAGCACAACAAATGGTTGTATTATTAAATTTTCCCTGAAAGAAAGGGACTAAAATATATATGAAAAATAATAAGGTAAAATAGTCAAGTATCATGGTATTTTATGTCATTTACATGTGACAAAGTGTAAGAAAATTATTTAAGAAATTTTTTCATTAAAACATTTTTGTGTAGTTTTATGGAAAATAATAAAAATCCTTTAAAATAAAAATGGATAAAATCGTTTATATAAAACCAAAAGTGAAACAATATTAATTTAATAATAAAATTACTAATTTTATAAATAAAATGGTCACATAAAATAGAGGATGGAATCAATTAATATAAACAGGTTTTCTTTTCAGGAAGTATTGAGGAGAAAATCACTTAAAAATAGATATATTTACCCAAAATAGAAAGATGAATGGGTATTGATAAATGGATATGGTATAGGTAAAAATAATTTATAAAATTCACATAAAAAGATAAGAATTTTTTTAATAATAAGATAGATAAAAAACCAAAAGGAACAGAGGAGGTTTAGATGGAGTCCCTTACAGATTATCGGCATAGTATCAAGTGTACTTAAGAAGGATTAATAGGAGAAATGGGGTTATCATCACACATAAATTATTATGGAAGTATGGTAATGGTGAGAAAACATACCCCTTATTTAGGTATTACTAATAAATGGGCATCACATAGAGGACATTCTTGAAAAAATAAAATAAAGAGGATCACTTACCTTAAGGGAGATGGTGCTCTACAATTGATATTAATAACATGAATAAGAAAATTAGGTTCATTAATTAATAATTCAAAAACATATTCATAAAGTAAATGAGTTATTATAACATTTTTAAGTTTAATAATGAGATTTTTGATGGGTTAAGTGGTTCGATTTCATTTTTCAGGTCTGTCGGTTTTCTTGGTTTTTACAATTGGTTTACATAATTTCATGAAAAAGGAATCATGTAAAATGGGGATGGTTGTCTAGAATTGGATTTATTTTTTATTATTGTATATTTATAAGGTTACATGGTTGTAAATTTAATTTTTTTACTTGGAGTGATTGAATCAATATGTAAAACATTAGTGATAACCTTTTGAGTATATTAGTGTTTTTGATCAAAAAGAACACATTTTGTTTTAAAAAGAAAAACCATGAGAACAAAAAGATTACACAATCATAGATTTGACATAATAAATATATTATGGTCTGGTCCAATGATTAAAATGGTTTCAGAACCAGAATTTAATATGGTAATATAAATTGAAAACCCATCATCCCTGAATGTGGAAAATTAACACATATCAGATAGTGTCTTTAGTACTTGTATAAAAGAAGCGTGAAGGAGATTTGATAATATCTTATTAAACTATCATCAAATTTTTTTACTTCATTTATAGTAATGGAGTTTTCAAAACATTTGGATGAGTGGAGGTAAGGATAGAAAATAAAACAAATGAATCTAAAAAAAGTAATAGAATTTAAACGAGGAATTTACCTCTTGAATAAATCTTGTTTGAGAGTCTCTTAAGAGGATATGATTTTATATTTTGAAGAGACTAAGGGATTTTTGACTTGGGGGAGGATATTGGGAAGATATTTGTACATAATTTAGGGAATTCACAAGGCTTGAGAGGAGTGTAGAGAAGAGGGGAGTGTGGGTAGTTTTTATATATAAGGGGAGGAGGAGTTTCTTAATATTTAATTCCTTAGTTTATAAATTTTATTAAAGACTAGATATAATTATTATTACATGAAAAAAATACTAATTAGTGCATGTTTGTTAGAACCAAATGAGCTTACATCAGTAAAACATCATCCATGACACTATAAATCATGTATTTACCTTATTTATCAAATTATTGTATTTTACTACTCATAAAAAATTCAAGTATTTTAAAAAAATCATAAAATTTTACCCCAGACATTTTCAACGTGTAGAATCCAAAAATAAACTCAATTTTTCAAAAATAATTTTATAAATACAATTAATTTAATTTTTAATTGAAAAAATAATTTACTTGAAAAATACAGATTTTAAAACTATAACTGATTTAATATTGTTTTCAAAAAATTTATATGGTCTTATAAAATTATATTAAAACCATAAGACATAAAATTGTTAAATTATGAAAATATTTTAGGAAAATAAATTTCTTATTAAATTAACTAATTAATTGTAATTAATTATTTATGAATTACAATAATATCAATACTTTTACTTTGATCATATTATCAATTATAAGATACATAAATTTTATTTATAAATTCATGGATGAGGTTACTATTATTTTAGGAAAAATACTATTCATAAGGGTCATATTACTATTCTTAAGGGTAACATTACAATTCATAAGGGTAGGTTACTATTCACATAAAAAATTAAGTTTTTCTTAACGGACTCTAAACGTCTTATTGATCGTAACCGTGTATGTGATATTTTTGAAATTCGAATCACAGAACAGCTAAAATTATGTTTAAAGGCTACATAGTACTTACTAGTTCATTGTGTTTGTGATTTCATGTTATTATATGAAATAGTTATAATAAGACAATTTCCATTCAAAAAACATTGGGTCATTACACATCCTTACACTGACTCAAGGATGAACCACCACTAATAACACTTTTTTCATGACCCAACCCACCAGGGACCACATAACTGGGGAAAATATGATTGTGACAACCCAATCCCTCTTCCAACATGCTTGGGTTTGTTGACCTATTCTGAGATGGAATAAACTATAATGGGAGTCCGTATTGTAAAATACCTATAGAAAATCCCACAACTATCTCCATGTAAATGATATGAAGAATGATAAAATACTACAACATCTTGAATGTAATCATTCATGAAAAAACCTATATTTAATACATTGGAGTACAATAATATAAACAAAACCATAAAATAAATAATTTCATCCCCAATAATAAATGAATTCCCATAAAAAACTAGAAACATGGGAAATACTAAGAGATAATGACTTCTAGTCCCCAAATATGACCACCAATCAAATTCAATTCATCTAAGTACAATTATGGTCCATCAAAGTTACCATCAATTGTCATATCATCTGCATAAATAACGAATGTTGAAGGAAAATCCAATATATGGGTGATTATATAAATACTTAATAGGAAACCAAAAATCCAAATAAGTAGGAATATAAAGATAAAATATTATTCATCTTAACCCAAAAATATAAATGACCATAAAGAAATATAAGCTATAGAGAAATTGGGTCTATATATCTATATCCCAAATTAGGAGGAAGAGTTTTCATATAGCTACATGGGTTTATCTTTGATGCTGATCATAATTTGCGACCATAAAAGAATACCGGTGGAAGAATTATGCCACACCACTATCTGTAACCTTGGGGAACAATCAAAAGTGGAGTAACCACACACTAGTTAATAAGGGGGCATTTAGTCAGTGGATATAGGGCCCACACCCTAGTTTATCAGGGGTGAACTCAGTGGATAGAGAAATAGCACCCTCGGGCATCAGGGGTTCCAGTAAATAGATTAGGGTACTTTGAACCAATGTATTGTTGGGGGGGGGGGGCTTCCAATTAGTATGTATAGTATTCACACCCAAGTGTGTTAGGTGGTGGAAATCGACCCGAGTAAAGATAATAGGGGACATATATCCCAGTGTGAAAGGGGGTTTCCAACCATGGCATCTCATTCAAGATATTTCCCAATCACTACCATTTGTCAAGCATTTCCTAGAGAAGATTCTTTTTTAGAGAACCTAACATCGTATATCACAATCCATAAAAAAGTATACTATCATATTTTATATGAAAAAACACTCAGTATAGGATACCTATGGGCCGACATCTGAGTCCCAAAGAAGGTGATATAAAAGGTAGATGTTCCTAGGAGAAGTAAACAATGTGAAAAAGTTGTCACATGGAATGTGAAATCAAATAATTTACCTAGATTTTTATCCCATATAAATTTTTTGGAAAGCCATGTCGTACTACTTGGTATGTCCATTCAATCAGATCGAGTGTATGTCTACCCAGTTTCTTGGGTGAGTACACCTGGAACCCTACTCAACTGGCCATGTACGTATACACAGTAAGTCTCCTAGGTTACATAGCGTGTATGACCACATGGGGTCATGGGTTAATGTATATGTATCATGGAATAGCCACTAGGGTAGTGTCACGTGGTGTGTGGGACGAGACACATGATGTGTAATCCATACCTAGGTTGAAAAAGTACCTCCCTAGAGTAAGAAGTACACATCATGTGTTCATCTACACTACACAATGTGTAGTCTGGTTTTTCATAGGTATTGAATCTTTTTCTTCATTACGGACTATATAAACTTCTTATAATACAAATATATCTTATTGAATTCGCTAAACTGAAGGAAAAAATCTTATATATCGATTCCCGAACTCTATTGGTCAGAAATCAGAAATTTGATCACCCGTGTGAAATCGTCTGGCCTCCAATGGCCACTATGGATCCCAAATCCATGAATCTATCAGCCATATCCTTAAAATAATAATAATCCATCACCAATATTTTGATCCATATGTATTTCATTAAACTACCATTAATTCAGGTGGTTGATCACGCTCAAATGCGCCCCCATAGTGTCAAACAACAACCTCATGGACCAACAACAAATAAATGAAAGAATTATGTTTAGAAATGCACATAAATGAAATTAATCTAATATTGGATGTTGTGATCTCAACCAGTGATCACATAAAAAGAAAAAAGAGTGAATACGAAGCAATAGTGATATTAAATCAGGTTTAATAACATAATTTTTATCAAACTCAGGTGAAGAACGATGAAACATAGATCTATAATGAAAATAATAAAAATATATGCTTATCAATTATTCAAAGTTTGAACCATAAATAATAATGAGTGATACATCAATGATGAATCAATTTTTTCTAAATAATGAGTTATCCACTGAAGAAGATATGGATCTCTTAGAAGTCACTGTTTGCCTCACGATATCATGATCGCTCATCATTTATCCAAGCTCCCTGTTTCTAATAAAGATACCTTCCAATCACTCTCTAATCTCCCAGGGTCATGTGGAAAACTATGAAGGGATTTCGCAAAACATCTTATTTATAGAGAGTAGGTTATGTATTTAGATTCTAAAATAAAATAAAATATTTCTTTATTTGTTTTACTAAAGGCACAACCAATAATTTCTTTCACGGAAACATCTAATGCTAACAAACATTATTTCATGCATAGGGTAAAACCAATGTTCTAGAATCAAACATTGTGTTATATTATTCATTTGAGGTCACTAATAATTCAGAAAACATTTAAACCAAAATGTTGCATGTGTCTGACTTAAAATATATTAATATTTTTAATATATTATTTTAGGGGTCCCACGATACCCAAACCCTGTTCCAATATTGAGGAAAAGTATAGATATATAGATTTAAATATTCAAAATAAATAATATAGAAAATTTAGAGTCTTAATAGTAGTTATGATGATGGAAAAATATATTCATGTAGTGCATGAAAAAACAATAATTCTATTAAACCATTGAAAAAATGTATCTCATTCATAAAATGATAAGAAATTTTCATTTAACTTCTTAATATAATTTAAATAATGTGTAAAAGAGAATTTAGTAAATAATAAGACAATGAAAACAATCATTAAAACAATTTTAAGATATCATCCACATGTAATAAATAAAATTTGATCGAAGAGGGAAATAAATTTGGGTTTCTAAACATTATTTGGTCACTTTATTACTTAGAGAGAGGAAAATGGAATGAAAATTTTAAATTTTGTAAATAATCATACAAGAATAAATTAAATGAGATTTATGAGAGAGAATAAATATAATTACATCATCAGAAAGTTTAGCATAAACAATTATTTTAAAAATGATATTATAATGTAAAAACCACTGACTTACGTTCAATTCTCTAGTTAAGTGCTCAAACCTCTTGTATAAAAAAATTAAATTTATTATAATTATATAAATGAACCGTATTCAAAAAAATAATATCATATATGATCCATATATTGTAACAACCTAAGTTTTTATGTTTTTTAGAATAAATTAAATTTCATTGATAGCTTTAATTACATACAATTCCAATTTTAGCATGAGTTATACCCAACTCGATTTTTATCTATCATAATTGACAAAATTGAGTTTTAACAAACCATGATATATTATCAATATTATTATTTACACATGAAACTTATAACCTAGATATTTTACATAGATATATGAATAGTATTAATTAAGTTTTAATATATTAATTATAATGGGCTTATATAAATAAAAAATATTGTTAAATAATTACATAAATTATTTTGAAAATCATTTATATGTTTTGTTAATACTATTTTATCAAGAAATGATTGGATTGGATTTTTTGAAAAAATAATAATTTTTTTTACCACCTTTAGAAATTGAATTTGAAAAAATAAACATAATTTTTGAAATATACATGTCAAAATTATTTTGGAGTGAATTTTGATAATTTTCTAAAAACATAAAATTTTCATAAAATATTAAAAAATATTAGTTTTTATTAAGATTTTTTTGTTTACAACTTTTAAAAACATCCAAAATTTTTAATATAGTTTATAATGTAATATTTTAAAAATTATAAATTTATTGGTCTAATTTACATAATTTTAATCAATTTCATAATGAATATTGGTATTAAAACTTTATCTACTTATAACATTTTTTCTTTTGAAAAACGCATTCTCATCGCCTCTATGAGATTAATTTTATATTAAATTCCACCAATTATGTTGGTTGAATTTGGGAAAATGGATTCTATAGTTTGAATAATATTAATTTTTATTATCTCATATGGTCAAATTAGTTTTTTGACCATAATTAATTGTAATAAAAGTAAAATTTTTTAAATGTAGTTATGGTAAAAATGAGTTTACATGCTGTTAAATTAAACAAAAAAGTGTTAAAAAAGATGTAAAACCTGATCAAAACCAATTTTATTGACATATTTCATCCTTATATCCTTTAAGGTTAAATATTTAAAAAGTTTAAAAAAAAATTTATATTTAAAATTTCAGTACACTTTATCCTTTTAAAAATTAACAAGTGTGTCTTTAACACCACTTATATAAGGCCACCACAGATCCTATCCTATTCATACTTACAATACAAAATTTCCTCAAAATACATTTTCAAATACAGTCCTTACATCCATAATCACATACTAGAAGCCTTATTTTGATCATAAATATTACTTAAAAAGGATCTTGGTGCTATCTAAAGGATGTTACCTGAAGAATATGTAACATTCTCCAACAAGATTTTTTATTTTCATTCATCCCAAACTACTTAAAATATTATTAAACCATAATAATATAATAATATAATTATATTAAATAATTTTATATGTAATTATTATACGATCATGACCTACATAAATCTCATATTCTCTCAAATGGGAAATGATAACCTCCCTCACGTGTGCGACCGACTACCGCCTCATGAACCGATGTGACACATTTTTTCATCAAAATCCATGACATATGGGTATAATTATAAATATTATGTATATTTATGATATGTTTAACATAAAAAAATTATGTAAATATATTTTCAAATATATATATTTTTACTTTCCATTCTGTAGGGGATATGATAATTGTGTTCATGTGTACGACGAAGTACCCCTAGAAAAGAGATGTGAATAATTTTTAAATTAAATTTTAAATGGTTCATAAAAGGGTATAAATTTAATTAAAATATGTTATATATATTATGTAAAAATTATTTTTTAATAGTAACATATTATTTACCATTATTTTTATTTATCCTTAAAGAAAATGGATACAAAATTCATGCGTACATATGGACCACAGTCTCCATAAACAGTGTATATCATTTTCTATTTCTAAATTTTATAGATTACCATAAATACATGTATAGTTAATATATATGAAATTTATATAATGGTTTAAATTATGGATATTGTAGAATGGTTATCAAAGTAAGAGGTACAAAAATAATAAATCAAGACATATATAAAAATTATTTATTGCTTGAAACACAACATAAAAAAGGAATTGTAAATAAAAAGGTTATCAAAAATAATAAATAAATCATATATGGTATGATATATATAATTAAGTTTTTTTATAATATATTTATAATATTTCATTATTATAAAATATTCTATAATTTGTATGATGGAATTCAAGACTTATGGTAGGTAAGTTTCGTCTTACATTTCAATTATGTGAGACACACTCCATCTTCAACACCTATTTGTTTTATGTGGGGTATATACATCCCATGAATTTACTTTATGATTCATATCATAAAAATTATGTGAATTTACATATCCATTTTAGGATATCCGTTTCACGGGGTTTATGATTTTGATGTTACCAAAGTAGTATGGTATGTTTGTCTCAAATTTTTTTCTTTAGGAAATAAGTTATATTATGTAGGTATATTATTATATGAGTTTTATATAATTACACTTTTACAAGTTATATAATTAATATAATTATTTTAATGATATCCATATTTTAATTTTGAGATATTATTTTTTTGGTTCTGAAGCTTCAAAGGATCCAAAATTGGTAACAATTTTATTAAACAATCACATCATTTATCAAGATTGTTTACATTTATGAATACTATGATAAAACATTATGAAATTATTCTTGATAAGATCAAGAATTTTCTTTTCCTTTTATTAGTTCATGAGAATAATTTTTTCCCCTTAATTTCCCTCTCTTTATACATTCAATATTTGAAAATAATATTTTAAATAAAATTGAATTTATTTTTCTCTTCAGCCAAAAAAACATATTATTCCATTTCATTATTTTCTAATAAAGTTTTCATAATTATTTTGATATTAGGAAAATCATATATTAGATAATCTATTACTGATGTTTTAATTTTTATAAAGTGTTTTTGAAAGGAATATACTTTTTTTTTCAGAAACATGGCATTTTTGGATTTTTGAAAAAATATTAAAGGAATATTTATTTTAATAACAACAACATGAAAATTTTTGAGAATTTTTGATCATTATTTTATTTTAATTTTAATTTATAGTTTTTTATGTTTATTTTCAATGAAAAGAATTTTTAAAATATTTTATGTTTCAAAAAGTATTTTTCAATGTGGAAAGGTTATTTTCCCCATGAATTATTTTAAATAATATTTATATATTCCATAATAAGTTTCAAGGTTATCATTGAAGAAGTGTATTTTTAAAATGGTTTAATTTTTTATTTAAAAAAATTATTTTCAAAGTAAAAAAGTTATTTCTCTCAATAAATGTTCCAAGTGATCTTTCAAAATCATTTTACCTCTATGATGGAATCCTTTGATGTTACTTACGATTTACTAGGGATATTATCGAAAGATAACATTATTATTATTTATGTGGATGGTTTTTGTTTATGACGAGAGTTTGTTTATGAAACCCGTTTCTCTTCTATGGGTTATACCATTATAAAATGCTTATGAAACCCACATATTTTTTCATGTTTTCTACTTTGATGAAACGATAGAATGGTTTTGAAATCTATTTCTTTTCTACATTTTATTCTATGATGAAATGTTTATGAAACTCATTTCTATTCACGGGTTCTAATATGGAAGAATGATTTAATGTCTTGTGTCAAAAATATGTATTATTTTATTTATGTGATATGTAGGACATATATCTCCCTCTAATGTATTGGGTAAATATTGAATATCTTTTGAGATAAACATGACTGGAATTTGGAGGGAACCTAGTTAAGAAAGGGGTATTATCCAATATGATATTATTTGGAGTGATCCTTGACTACTATGATGGTTTGGAGAGTGAACCAATTCTTCTATTATAGACATGGAAATTATCCTTGACTAATATGGAAGTGATTTCCTATATTTGTGTGTATGCCACAAATCCATGTCTTATGCCAATGCTATGTTATCATAGATAATGTTATCTGATTCCATTATGATTCATGTTATATAAGTTACCAAGACTTAATCCATGACCTATTTTTATGATCTATAATATGAAGGGAAAACTTTTCAAATTTTATTCTCATGTTCTGAGACCCATGTTCTCATGATATATTGATATCTTCCTTTTCACCCTCACTAAGCATCTAAGATCACCCAATATTTTTTTTCCTTTACATAGTTTATGATTGAAGGTATTATATACGTTATTTCTATAAAGATTTATAGTTATAAAGAACATAGTGGTATATTACACAACTCACTTTTCATCTAGTTTTTGTTTCCATGTTTACAAAGGAAATAGACCGAAAAATATGGCATAGAATCTTATGTAATGTAATGAATATTTCAATTTTAATATATAATATTTATGCAGGAGAGGTTTGGGTATTTATATTTTGTATCATATAATGGTTTAATTATCCTCTGGAAATGAGGATGAGAAAAATAGTGAGATCCACAAAGAAATTTCAATGTATATATCTAAGGATATATATAAGGATAAGTATAAGGATATGTCAAAGTATATGAAAATGTCTTGGAATTTCTGTAAATGATAGAGTGAGAGGTTATAAAGAAATTAAATCCATGTATGGATACTACAAGTGAAAATTTCTGTAGTATAGAGTCATCAGGTGTTAATAACTCTAAAAAAGGTGCATTAAGATAGAATCAATAATCAATTGGTGCCCAAAAATGGGCCATTATACACACACAGTTTGACAATTTGAGGGTATATTCATTAGAAATTTACAAACTATTTATGAACTATCTAAAATAATTTGAATTATTACCATGAATTACCTATGTTAAGCTTAAGGTGTCATAGATTAAAAATAAGGTTTCCAGATTTGGAAATCCTATAAGTAGTTTTTCTTGATTACGTGGTCCCCCACTATGATAATTGTTTATTACATTGTGAATTTTCGTTTTTGGAAATGGATGTAACCCAAAAAAATCATATTAGTGCCGAGTTTTATGGAAAATACGATGATTGTCTTCCTTAGAAGCCAAATGTTATAGGAGTTTGAATAAAAATTCTCATTAATATTCCCACATAACATTCTAATGTTATAAATAATGACTAAATTAAAAATGAAAAATGGAGGAAATGAGGTTATATTGATTTCTTCATGAGGAAATATCCACATTCTTTTAGAAGATCTTCCCTTCCACTGGTTTCTATAAAATATATTAGTACTATTAAAATGACATTTTCTGTTTCCTAGTGTCCACAGAATAAAAATTTCATTTTTATGTCTATAACTTGGAATATAAAGAAGATTAACAAGTCAACATGATAAAAATTGACTCAATTAAATGGGATGTATTTGAGAACTGATTTTTCAATAATTATGTTCCTTTTATTATTCACACACAATTATTGAATAATTCGATGAGTTAAAGTAGAAGGTTAACAAATGTGTTTGTACCTATGAGGATAATTTTACAAGAATTGAGAGGTATGCTTCGGGTATTATCATCCATCCTAAATGTAAGGTTAAGAGATTATTCAATGTTTTAAAACCAAGTCTCTATATATCATTGGCTATAAGGGACTTTAATAGATATGAGGAAATTGTTTATTATTATATCAAGGTAAAAATAGAAATTGCAGTTAACCAACATTTATATGTTAATTAATGACCCAATACAAGGTCTAATGAAGATAATAAGCCACAAAAACAACATAAAAAATTAAAAAGGGAAATCTTTTGAAATAAAAATAGATAAAGTTAATCATGATAATTATGAAATACTTATCCTCCACTCTATATTTCGGAATTTCAATTGGTAGTTTATATGAATAATCCATATGAAAATACAATTGTTCATAATTTAGTTTAATTTGATGTTATTATGAACATTTATTATCTCCCTCTACTTGGATTCTAGAATAATGAAATCACATTTACTATTCATTCAGTGAAAATATGAACCCAATATTCTATTGTAAATTGTGTCATATAAGATAAGAGTTCGTACAAGGAATAAATGATGAATTGTCTTTTGGAGGAATATATGTTCCCATGTATGTTTAAGAATGAGTTATGTAAATAATCATAAGTTTTTGAGTTTATTGATCATAATCAGTTCAAATTCTATGAAATGACTTTTAGTTTTTATGTGAGGGGTGTCTATAAATACTAAATACATTTTGGGATACATTTTGGGGAATAAAACCCTTTTTTTGTTTATGATTTAGTAAAAATTTTATATTAGGAGGAATGAATTTACTTTTAATGGGTATACAATTAAAGGTATTAGTAACCATTAGGGTTTATCATATCTTTATGTTAAGGTATTTTAGGGGTATTTAAATTCATAACATTTTTGAAATTATATTAATATAATTTTGGAAAGAATTTTACCCATAAACCGGGTGAAAACCGAGTGCATTCAACAATACTGTGGGGCTTGAAACCACAACTGATGGATGGAAAGGGTATACCGTCTACCACTATCCTATGTGAACGATTATTTTTTGTGGGACAACATGAAGATATATATTTTTGAGTATACATATCAATTCATGGTATGTGAGCAGGTTAAGATAGGGAGAAAAATGTTTAAGAAGATTTTATATCAATAATCCATACTAGAATGAAAATGGGAAAACATAACCGTGTGAATTTTCATTGGAATCACCAAAATATCTAAAGTAAATAATTGTACATGTGTTTTAATTGATTACTATAAAAATTCAAAAATCTTCATCTATGTTAGTGAAGATTTATATTTGGATAATCTTTCAAGGATATACATTAATTAAGTTTTATGTTTTCATAGAGTACAACATTATACTATATCGGAATAGGATCCATTATTACCTCTATATTCTAGTGAAGTCATCAATAAGTCATGGATTCATAGCTAATTTTAGGGCTGCATATAATCCTGAAACATATTTTCAGACTGATATAATAATTAAAACCCTATAAGATATGATAAGATATTATTATATTGATTTAAATGGTTTTTTGGATCAAAAACTTCTTCCAATTGAGTTTTCATGGAATAATAGATTTTACACAAGGATTTAGATGACTCTTTATGAATCCCTATATGGAATGAAGTGAAAAACTCCAATGTAATGAGATATGGTTGAAGAAATAAATCTAATGGTACTAGATTTGGTTGAAAAAATAATTGAGAAGTTTATATCTATTAAACAACATATATAGGCAGTAAAAAGTTATCAGAAAATCTCTTCTTACAATCAATGATGTGATCTAGAAATTGATGTTAGTGCGAATGTGTTTCTAAGAATTTAAATGTGAAATAAATAAGAGAAAACTAATCCATATTTATAAGAGTCCCTTTGAAATTTTTGACAATATCTGGGTGGTATATTATCTTTTGGAACATCCACCAATCTTCTCTTAAGTCCATGATGTATTCAATGTATTTCTCCTGAAGAAGTATATACTAGATCCATCACATATAATAAACCTAAATGTCATAATTTTAATGAATAATATTTATTTTAAGGAAAATTGAGGTGTGATTCAATATTATATAGGGAAATGTTTACGAAACACTACTACTCACTTGGTCAATGTTTTATGGGAAAACCACTAGATTGAATAAGCAATGTAGGAACATGAAGAAATAATTAGGAAAATGAGTTCCAATATTTTTTTATTAGAGGGATGGATTTTGAGGGTGAAATTAATTTACGGTATCTAGAATGTAACAACCTAGTTTTTTATGATTTTTTATTGAATTAATAAAATTTCATTGATATCTTACACTATAGAAAACATAATGTTTAGATTCCATTATACATAACATTGTGTTCATTTTTTATTACATATAGTTACCTATTATTCTCATTAATAGATATTACGAATTCAAATATGAATATTCAATAAGTCACAAAAACAAATTATTTAGGACTAACATAGTTTAGCAACTTTGGAGACTAGGTATAAAATATTCTAATTTGGTTGAAAATATTCAACATATACCATAAATATAATACCCTTTAAAACTCATAAAAAATATACCCTACCTAAAATCCTTTTTCAAATCCTATGGAAATTAAATATAATTAATGGTGATATGAAATTATAATAATTGTAAATTAAGGGAGATATGTAAGAATAAAATTAAAATATGGGTATTAGGACATGCACATAACATTTGAAAATTATACCATGCATATCAAAGAATATATCATTGAGACATTGAATAAATATTTCAAGTTTATAAGGCATGAATCATAAGGTAAATAAATAATATCATTTATTAAATCATTAAATTAGTATTATATATAGATTCTTTAAATAAAAATCATATTATATCATTGTAAACCATTATAAATGGAGATAGGTTCACTCATTAAATTAAAGACTTGAAATCCGACCCTCGTATAAACTTATAGACATGATACCAGAACCAAAAATAATATTATGAATATAAAATAATGGTCCACACATAACACTATGAGCATATAATAAGGTTAATGCATAACATTATGAACACGTAATAAAGTTCACACATAACATATTTACTCATGTGTTATCCATATTTACCGAATACATTGGAGGGAGATATGGGTCTCACCTATCACATAAACAAATCATAAGTATGTGTGAAACAAGATCATAAATAATCATTATATAATAAACCACGGAATGAAATTAGTTTTATAAACACATATTCCTATAATAACCTTTAGAAAATAGACATGTTTCATAATAATTTCTTTATTTTATCATTGTATAACCCACAGAAAAAGAAGTGAGTTTCATAATAATTTTATCATTGTACAACCTGTGGGAGGGAAACCAGTTTCATAAAAATTCTTTAATGATAAAAAATTTAGAGAGGGAATAATAATTGTATCTTTGGATTGTATCCCTAAAAAATAAAAATTTACATCAAATGATATCATCTTATATGGAGAGAGATTTTGATAGATCTCTTGAAACATTTATTGATTAAAATAAAATTTCATTGAAAATAATTTTTCAAAAATAAAAATTCATTAATTTTTTTTGGTAAAAGTCTAATTTTTATTAGTTGGAAAATGGAATAAAGATTCCTTAATTTTTTTTTCAAAAAATAATACTTGTATACAACTATATTTAATATATAATTTTAGTAATTTTAAAAATATTTTTTAAAATTTCTTTATAAAATATTGTTTTGGATGAAAAAGTGTTTCTGACCTAAGATAGAAATAAATGCACTTTTTATTAAAAACATTTTATCAATTATTTTAGTAAACAAAGAGATGATGAATGGTGCATTTACTAGATTTTTTTAATAAAAACATTATAATAAATTCAAATAGAATTCATGAGATGTAGGTAATAACTTTTCAACATAAGATACGTAATATTATATAATCCTGAGAAAAAATGAGATTGTAACATAGATCCATTAACACTTTGGAAACCATTTAAAAAATTAACCACATGAAAGATGGATCCTAAAATGGATATTAAATACCTTTATTTTCAGGATAATAATCATGAAATAAATTCATGGTCTGTACATACTCCACATAAAATTAATATGTGGTGAATATGACATGTGTCTTATAGAAGTAAAAATTGAAACATAAATCCCTTTTCTCTTTAGTAATATTTTGAATAGTAAGCCATAAATAATAATAACATAAAATGAAACCTTAAGTATAATTAAATGGAGGATATTAATTATACAAAATTTCAATGGTTCAACATATACACCACACAAAATAAATGGGTGGTGAATTTTCATATGTTTCTCAGAAATAAAAGAGATACATTAAATCCCTAACCTTAAGTCTCAAATACCTTCGTACACATTCAAACCTCCCGTAAAAAAATATGCTTACTATAAATATATAATATAAAAACTATTATATATATTATACCAAATATTATTTAACTATAACCATTTATTACCTGCGTATTATGAATTCCTTGTTAAAATCCTGTTTTGGGGTAATAAACACTTTATTTGTCATTTATGTTCTTGTTTGTTATTTTTAGTCCTAATAAATTGGTCTTGGTTTAATAATACCCTGAATAATAATTGTGATATAATTATAATATTTATACAACAATTAAAATTGTATGATCAATCATGAAATATAGTTTTGAGAAATGAAGTATGTTATCATCATGTAGATGGTAGGTCGTACGTACGCGTGAGTAACGTTTCGATTTTTCAACGACCATTATGGAAAAAAGGTAGATAATAGTTTTTCTTTATATAATAATAATAATATAATTAATAAAATATTGTTCCTTTAAATATACTTATACATATCATATATGTGGTGTGGTGATGAAAATAGAAAGTCACATTTCTTTGTGAATGCAATTTTCAACATATACAGGAACAACGTAATCATCTTTCAGTGAGTGAAAAGGTAATAATTAAAGTTATATATTTAATTTTAAGAACGATTAATATTTCATTAATATAAATTTTTTTGATGTAAATCTCATATATTTATTAAATATATCCATATTATATTCCATGTAAAGTGTTAGTGAGAAATGAGTCATATAGCTTTGTTGGGCGGTAATACGCCACACACATGAGAGAAGTTATCATATACTTTAAATAATGCTACGTAAAAAGGTATATATTAGAGGTATAATATATATATATATATAATAGATAATTTATTTCAATTATGATACATAACTGTGAGAGGTTGTAATGAAAAAATGAATGTAATCGGTTTGTAAGGTGGTAGTCTGCCATAAACATGAATAATGATTTCATAACCCATTTTATGGAAGTGGTGATAGTTGTAGGTCATGAGGATAACAAAAAAACATATAATTATATATAATATAATTTTAATTATTTTATAATAATTATTAAATAATAATTTAATGAGGAGTATAAAGAAATAAAATAAAAATTCTCGTGGAAGAACATGACCTATTATCCAGGTAACCACATTAGGTTTTCACTAAGAGCATTAAAATGATGAGTTTTTTTATAAAAAATAAGGTTTATATGATTATATAAGGTATTATTGAAAGTTATTTGGTATTTATTGTCAAAAAAAATTGATTGATGGTATGAAGAGGAGAGGAGAGGGGGTGACCTTTTATAAGCTAAGTGAGGAGCACATTTGTAATGTTTGAAAATAAAAAGGTGTACCCACATTTTTCACAATAACAAAGGGTAAACAATGGATTATTATAGAGTATTATAAATTATAGGTTCAAAATATTTCAATAAATATATCATTAGAATAGTTTTTAGGTCATTTTAACCCTTAGATGTTTTAGTTTAACCCCCGATAAATCTCTTTTTATCTTAACCACTGTAATTAATTTTTTATTTTTTCCCTAATAATTTTTGTCAAAAATAAAGATTAATATAAAAGATAAAAAAATTATAAATATTCTAAAAATTTAGTCCATTTTTTCAAATTCAATTCATATAATTGGAAAATATTAGTTTAATATAAATCTTAAAGAAACGATGAGAAAGCGTGTTTTCAACGAGAAAATCCTCAAAGGTTTATAAGGTTTTTATATAACAATTCAAAATTAAAAAGATTAAAATAGACTTAATTGAATTAATAGATATTTATTTGAAGTAATTTTAATTTAAAACCAATTTGAAATATAGTTTTACTTTATAAATAATTAAAAAAATGTATTTCTCAATTAAAATTTATTATTTTTCACTATTCATCAAAAAATTAATATTTTAAAAAAATTTAAAAAATTCACCATAATATAAATTTAAAATGGTGATTTAAAAAATTTGAAATATTTTTAATAATAAGGTTTCTAATAGTTTAAAAAAATATTTTTTAACTTAAGTTTGTAAAAAGGTAACAATATTTGTTTTAAAAAACACAGTTATTAATCATAAAATTAGATTTATTCTTATATATTGTATAGAAAACACATAAGATGAATGTTAAACTATTTCATTAGTATATAATAAATAAAATTAATTAAAATCATTTTCCCAGATTTTTTTGTTTAATTTATCGTGGTAAAATGCATTTTTATGCATAAAAACTATTTTGTTGAAAAATATATATTTATTTCTAAATTGTGTTCATTTTCATTTATAATTAATTCAAAATAATAGTTAATTTTATATACATGATTAGACAATATATTTTGATAATTTAGTTAAAAATATTCATAACGGACATTCCAATGGCTAGGTGATAATAATCATAATAAATATTAACATTTTAATAGTATATTATAGATTACATACACTCGGTGTGGGATGTAGCAAAAATTACTCATTGTGTTATGTGTGAACCAATATAAACTCATTTTTTTCATTTAAATTAAGGTAAATTAATTATTTCATTTAATAGAAAACATCTAAAATATTAAATTTATAAAAAAAATATTTCACATAATCAAGGGGTGTTACATTCTACCCCCCTTTAAATGAATTTATCCCGTGAAATTCAGTACATTAGTACTAGAAATAGAGGAAAATTTTACCTAATTACATCCTTAGGTTCCCACATATCTTCCTCAAGTATTTGTTTTCTCCAAGAAACATTGAGAAGTTGAGTGGTTGTGTTTTGTAGAACTTTCACTATTTGATCCAAAATGTTCACTAATTGTTCCTTTTAAGAAACATCATTCTCTAGTGGTATGACCTACGAGTTCTATACATGTGATGGATTAGGTATAACTTCTTTAATAGAGATACATGGAACAAATCATTATGTAGAGAGAGTTTTTGTGGAAGATCTAACTGATAAGATATAGTCTCAACAAGATGAATAATTTCAATGGGAAAGATATTAATAGGTCTTCACTTTTACTTTATATTATAACCACAATTTCATCTTTTGGCTGTGATTCAATCAATTCCCACATCATCTCTAAAGACATGAAATGAATATGAATTTTTTTTTACTTTATTCGAATATCAATAACATATCACTAGATCCATTGAAAGATAATTAATTTATTCTATCTCTAGTTCACAGAATAAAAAAATGGTTATCATAAGTTAACGAATACACAAAAATATTCATATGTTGACGTAATAAATTAATCCAGAAAACCTCATCCAACATTAAACATAAAAAATTTAATAAATGTTTGTCTTTATAAAAATTTGAAAATATTATAATCTAAAACTTTAGAAATAATGTCACTAAATTTCCAAAATAGACATATCACCAAATCCCAAAACAGCTTGATGTAGCTCTTAATTATGTCATAAAAAACATGTGAATACCTTCATAATGTACTCTATTGAAACATGGTTATAACCTAAATAACCATCAATACATTTTAAAAACATATTTTCTTCCTCATTACTTGAATAAAACCATATATTATTGAACATATTCCATAAATTAATTTTTTTTAAACTTCATTAACTATAACATAAACAACATTTTCTAAAAGTCATTAATTAGTCCCGTCGTCATAAAAACTATACAATTGAAATTATACATATCCAATATTGCTTTATCTAAACTAAACACCATTTTCTCAACATAAGTAACAAAATAAGGGTTACCTTCCCCTAATAATGTGTTTTCTAAAAAACATAACATTTATGTTAGATCACTTTTTAGGTCATTTTTAATACTAAAAAATTCCTGAATATTAATAATGAAAAATGTATACTGAATATTCTTAATATATTTTAGGATTTGTATAATATAATTATTTAATTCCAATAAGTAAACACTTTAATCATTTCACTTAATTATTAAACTATCAAGTATGTTTCATCATCTTATTGCATAATACCTATTTCCTATAATGTTAAATATGAATCATGTGTTAACATTATTCATCCCCAATTTAATCATTCTTATCAAATTTAACATAACAAATACTCTAAAAATATCCCATAACTTATATATTTGATTCATGGTCTCAAAATCATAGTTCTTATAACTATTAATCACACCACCATTCTGATTAACTTCAAATGATTTACCTTAGAACATAATTTCTCATAATTCTCATATCAATTTATAACACGTTAGGGAGAACAATATTCCCATCCATTACATTAACTGAACCTTTTCATTTTCTCTGAGAAATTAATTACATTTCTTTTCCACAATGAAAACATATTATCACCCCATTGAGACAATATCTTGGGTACCTCAGACATATAATAAACCAAATATTAATTTATATATTTTCTCCACAATCTGAACTCTCCAAAAAATATATCCTTATGTTCATTTTTAATTGTGAGAGTCAGTTAAGATGCTGTTTGTTAATCATGTTATGTGATAATTTATTAGGAATAATCACAATATCCTACACTCCATACATCATTAAATTATTTTATCACAGTCACTGAATTATCCATCGTCTTCATGGTCAAAATGATTCCCTAAATTTATATCCATTTAATAATACCATAAATCATAATATGAGGAACAATGTTCATAGTGGGAAACCATAGAATCATGATAAATTACTTATATGTTTTCTAAATCCTAATAATTTTATTATTCCATGAATCCTTAGAGATAACATAGGTCCATCATAGTCATAATCTATTTCAATACCTCTTGATGGTTTGCAAATAGTTTTCAAATTTCCAAATCATATCCTTAAGAGCGTCAAACCATGTGCACAACAAGGAATATTTTTATCCACCAGTTGATGATTGAGTCTAGATCAATGCACAATTTTTGGAGTTATCACCCCAAGGTACCTCTGTGACAAAGACAAATCTATATTTAGTATCCATAGAGGGATATGATTTCTTATAAACTAATCACTCTATCCTTTATCAAAATTACTGGACATTTTGTTTTACATTGAATCATATTTATAATTATCCATAGAGATATTCCTATATATATCCATATAAATATACCAAGGAATCTCACCAATGTTTTTTCTTCATATTTTCCAAATTCTAACTAAAACTTTCGTCTGATACCAACTATAGGGACCCGAGCTTCTCCTAAATAGATATTATATATTTTTTGATGATTATTTAATACATTACAAAAACACATGAATGATGACCATAATTTTTAGTGTATTTGGTGACTAAGTATACAATATTATAGTTTTATAAAAGATATTCCATATATATCATAATGATATTCCCCTTTTATACTCTTCACAAACATACCATACATATAACATTTCCTCATGATCTTGGTAAACAAAAAAATTAAAGGTTGAGCTCAGATGCTCAATAATGGTAGTAAAGGGAGATATATAAGTATAACATGAACATAAGGGTATAAGAACATGATCATAAAATTTGAAAACAATTCCTTTCATTTGAAAGATCATAATATTGAGTCATATAATAATTATTCTAATTTCATTGGACATTAATCATAATGGAATCAAAGAACCTGATCCATGATAGCATAACATTAGAATAAGATATAGATTTGTGTTATAATCATTAGATTATATCATTGTGAACATGTTTAAATAGATGTAGGTTCACTAATTAATTTAAGTACCTGAGGTAAGGCTCTCATATAAACTTATGGAATGTAACCAGGTTAATGTATAATACTATTGACATAAAAGAAAGGTCCATGCATAAAACTATGAAAATGTAATATGAATTGTGAATAAAATTATGAACATGTAATCAGATTCACATATAACATTATGTGCATGTCATTATGTTCAGTCATAACTTATTTACTCTTGTGTTATCCATATTTACCAAATTCATTAGAAAGAGATATACGTCCCATCTATCACATAATGAAAATCATACATATGTGTTCTATAAGATTATAAAACATTCATCATATCATAACCCATGAAATGGAATTGGTCACATAAAAATTTCATCATATCATAATCTATTTAAAAGAGTAAGGTTTCATAATCATTTCATCCTTTCAAAATAGCATGACTCAAGGAAAAATATTTCTGTTTTGTAAGAATTTTATCACGGTATAACACTTGGAAGAGAAATAGGGTTTCTCGTGAACAAAGAAAGAGAACCATCCAAACTGACCCATGGAATGGAATATAGGGTGTTCTTGATCCCCAAGGGATGGAAACTAGTTCTTGTGAATCAATAATACAATTTTGGAATTATTTTAACCATTTATATATTAAATAAAAATGTAAAATATTAAACATGAAAATAATTGATAACCGCAAAAAACTGTGGTATCCCAATTTCCAGATTCAATGTTTTACAACTATAACCAAAACCAAAAGTACTATAAGATAAAGGTAAAAAAAATATGCTAAAAATTCCATGAAAAAGAGGGAAATCACCCTCAATCCACAACAATCAATACCTACAAGATGTGGAGAACTAGGAACTATATCCACCATCAGCACCATGATACATCTTAACTTTACCTAAGTCATACATGATAATGTATACATACACCAAAAGGTGTATATATAGAGAGATCCAAATACTAGTAGAATGCCACCCAAAAGAAACATTTCACGCAATAAAAATAGAAGTCAAATCAACATGCACATTTCTATAAGGATATTTAAAACATATATTATAAAAAAATGTAAGGAATACTGTTTTCACAAATAATCTTTCTTGAAAGTAAAATATACACAATGTCTACCGTATGTCAACAAATATCACCACATCACATGAGAATCATATCACAAAAGAGAACCATGGGAAAATACCTATAGAAAACTATAACAAGTAGAACCATATGAACCTCATACCATGGTGATCACAATCCTCCAACTAAACTACCAATAATGTTCTTATAAATGAGTCACTAGAGGGGAACACATCCCATGGTCTAGTTGTATCCATTTCATAATAAAAAAAATAACGAGATCCCATGAATGAGCCACAAGAGGGGATCCCATCACAAGGCATAGTGGTCTCCGATCATATCACATGTTTAGTTAGTGTTGTAATCGTCAAATATAAAATATTATTCCAGACCTCAACCACTTCTGAATCAACTAGTGTACTAGTTTTAGTTCTCCCTCCTAGATATCTAGAATTCCCATTGTGCTCGAATTCCATCTCACATTTCACATAAATTATCACTTCCACATACACATTCCAAGAATCATGACAATATAGTTATATCAACACTTTCGCATTTATTCAATGATGAAAACCCACATGAAAACCGCCATTTTCCACAAAAACCACTTTACATTTCAATCACACTCCAAAACCATTGGGAAATAAATTTATCGCCACTTTCACAATTTATGAAACCCATTTGGAAATGAAACAAGAAGAAAAAATATAGAATCCTAAAATTTCAATGGGAAATTACCCTTTTTAAATTTATACTCACATAAAAATCTATTTTATAACATTATTCACATCAATTTCAAAATTAAGAGACACATTCAAGGATCACAAGAAATAATCTAACGTGTATAAAAACCTATTCCTCTTGAAAAATACAATTTTAACACATTCTAACATTTAAATGTATTTGAAAAAACATTTCAAACCTTTCACACAAGGAATAAAACATATTCACGTAACACAACAATTAATAATACATAAAATGTTTCTCATAGAAAAAGTAATCCATAGAACACATTTAAATAATCATGAATTGAAGGTAACCTCATCTAATAATGTATAAGAATGGGATCACTAACCTCAAAATTGTAAACTTCTTAAATCTAATGCAAAACCACAATTTCACCACCACAATACCCAATAAAGAAATGATTGAACAAAAATAATCATCATTTTTTCCAAAAACACAAGAAAAAACCTATTTAGGTCAAACGAACTTCTAGAATACAAGAACCCATGAAAGAGGGAAGAAAACCCCTATAAAGAGTGAGAAACATAGGTAAAATGACTTAATTGATGACTCCTTGACTAACCAAGACAAAAAACACCCATGGATTGATGGTAAATAGGTCTAAGGAGGATAAAAGGGGGATTCTAAGGCTATAAATATTGAATTAGAAAGATTAGGTGTGGTTGTGGGGTTAAATATGAAGAGGTAAGAAGTTAATTTTAATATTTTTAATGTCCTAGGTAGTTTTCATATATATGTCACATGATTTTAAAAACATTTTTAAGACTATGCATCCATCACTATCAAAGAGGAACAAGCCACACCATTATTGCATATGGTTTTCCAAACCATGCGCCAAACATGAACCAGCTACTCTAAAGCCCAAAATTTACATTTTCACTAAAAAATCAAGTGGAAACACAATGATAAATGAATGAAAAAAATAGTACGCCAAAAAAGAATCACATATGTGACAATTATCACCACCATAAAAACTATTCACCCTCAGAATGTCAGCTCAATGCCTAATCAGAGAAAACATTTATACTCCTCCTCAGACCAAGTTTTCCGCTCCCATGCCTTATGCTTATCACTACCATCATGCCAAAGAACAAAAAATAATGTAATATACTTCCCATGAATCAATTTCTCTTGAGAATCCACAATCTGTATTGGCTGCTCAAACACCAAAAAATCTGGCTCTAATTCTAACTCTTCCAAATTCAACACATGAGATAGATCTAGATTAAAATTTTTCAGCTGAGAAACATGGAACATGTCATGAATTGAGATCAACTGAGAGGGAAACGATAATAGGTATGAAACCTTACTTATTATCTCATTATTCTAAAAAGTTCTGAAATATCTCATCTATAGCTTCCCTTGCTTACCAAAACCACGGTGGCCCAAGCGAGGTGCCAATTTCAAGAACACCCAGTCACAATAGAAAACTGCAAATATCAGTTCCTCTGATCAAAATAAGATATATAGTGACTCTACACAACAAAAAAACACTACCCAACCATTTTGACTTTATCAGATGTTCCTTCACAAGGCTCACTCCAAACAATGTGGTCTCACCAACCGTAGTCCAACATAATGTTGAAAGACATGAAAGACCACAAAGAACCTCAAAATGATCTATTTAAATATATGATTTGTTCCTATTTTTATAGGAATACTCAATAAATCCCAAATGGCTATACCATTAAACTTTGAAATCCAACACACATGCCCAAACCTTGTCTTTCAAAACCTGATTCGCCCGCTTCATCTGACCATCTGTTTGATGGTGGTATTCCATAATAAACCTGACCTATGCCTCGATCACCTTCTAAAGGACATCCCAAGTTCGTGAGGTAAAACATAGATCCCTTTCTAAAAATAATTTCAAAAAACACACCATCAGGACTCACAACCACTTTAACATACAACCTACTGAACTTATCCACTATTTACAAATCACTGATTGGAATGAAATGGGATGATTTCCTAAGAGAGTAAATAAATACCCAAATTTCATTCCTCCCCCAGGGTGTACGAGTTAATCCAAAAATAAAATCCATGGTGATATCATCCCACTTCCATGTAGAATAGGTAGTGGCTAAAAAAACTACATGGCCTTTTTGCTCTGCTTTAACCAACTGACATGTATAACTATATTATATAAAGTAAGCTATGTCCCACTTTATACCTAGTTACTATATCTACTTAGAAACATCATAAAACATCTTGGTAGAATTGGGGTTAATTACCCACTATGACTAGTGGTTATCCTGCATCACCACATATTGCAACAACAACAGAATCACAAAGCCCATTCATCATTGGCCTCTAACAAAGCCTTCCTATGAACCTTCACATTCAAGAAATATTACAAAAAATTATCCATACATGGGGTAGAGTATATATCAAAATGGAATCCCCAAAGGAACACAACCCAACATTGATGACTGAAATTACATTCAGTTTGGCAGAAAATTTAGGCTGGACTTTTATGATCTGGATAAACTATAAACTTCTCCCCAAAAGATAATAGTACCACCTTTTTATCAAATTAATCACGCTTTTTAAATCCAGTAAATGGGTTGGTTAATATTTTTCATGTGGTTAGAGTCGACGTGAACCATGATCCACTGCATGGTCATCATGTATATGCACACACCCATGACCCATTTTTTGAGGCATCAAAAATGACCACATACCCATATCTAGATTCCAGAATGATCCAAACATGGGATAAGGTAAACCACCACATTATCTCCTCAAAGGATTCTTAACACTCTAGGCTCCATTAAATCATTACCTTTTTTGGTAAGTTCGGTCATGGATGAAGCAAACCATGAGAAATATCGAATGAACTACCAATAATACACATCCAGGCTCAAAAATCATCAAATCTAAAAAAAATCTTAATCTATTACAATGAAATAACTACACTAATCTTCTTAGGATCCACCAAAACCCTATTTTCTGAGATCACATGACCTAAATACTTCTCCTCCCTAATCTAGAAGGTGCACATGGAATTTTTCATATAAATATGTTGATCTCAAAGGGTTCCTAACACAATTATAAAATGCTGATCATGCTCTTAATAGGTCCTAGAATATAACAGGATGACGTCCGTGAATACCAAGCACAATTAATCAATATACTTGTGAAACACCATGTTAATGAACACTATAAATACATATAGATCAATTTTCAAATTGAATTGCATGAATTGGTACTCAAAATTTCTATATCTTCTTTAAAAGTCTATTTTTATAACATATACCTCTCCAACTCTGACTTGGTGATACCCATAACATAATTCAATCTTGGAAAACCACCTTTATATCTTAATTAGATTTAAAAGGTCATCAATCTGGGGAAAAGGGTACTTTTTGATGATTTTTACCTTGTTTAACATCCAATAATCCTTCCAAAACCAGAGATATCTATTAGCCTTTTTTTGTAAAAAAGACAGGGGCAGCCAAAGGTGAAACACTCAGGAAAATTCATCCTTTGTATTATGAATATTACAATGGTACCATTAATACCCACAAAAATAGAAGGGATATATTTTATGAGGGAAGATATATCATATGTGTTCATAAAAATTAATCAATATATAACTCCACATACTTCTAAGGAGGTAAACCCAATAAATCCTTTGGAAAAACTTTTGGGAAATTACCCACCACAGGTGGTAATATACCCATAAGAGAATCCACATCATCCTACAACGTGAGAGATAAGATTTGATAAACAAATTGTCACAATCATGTAATTAGATGTCCTTTATGTCTTGAATAAGAAACCCATTCACCCTGAAAAACATTAGTACTTCAATTAGGTGCCACAAAACTCACTTGTTGCCTATAAAAATAGATGTTCACTTGAAATGACCCAATAGAATATATACGAAGGATCACATCAAAGAGATCCATTTAAAAACCAAAAAGTTTCAATATAGCTCCACTTTATACACAGTTAGTGCACAATATGGACACCTGAAACCCAACACTCACTTCTTTCCAGGAAGTGTTACTGACTCTATCACAAACGACATAAGCTCAATTAGAAACTTAAACACAAAATCATGATGGAAATAAATTAAAAAATCAAGCACATGTATGAAATAGAACAACAAGTAAATATGATGAAATAAGAATGGTACCTTGAAAAATCACATGCTATGCAACCGATTAATTTGAAATCATTCCATGATATGAAGTTCCTTGTATTATCAGAACCCTAAGAGTGACCACTCACCTACTACTATTCTCTAAAAATTATCTTCCTAGAAGATGATCTATCCCTGCCACCATGAACTCTAAACTATGAACCCACTATCCTGGATGGTTTGGAATAAGATTACATCTCTTTGAAAGCCACATATCTAGTACCACTCTGATATAGGTGAACCACATCGAAAAATCACTGCAGGTGTCCCATAGCTCCACATTTGTGGCATGTCCTAGGTTGAGAAGAGCACATAGATCACATGTGACCTACTTTTCCACACAGATGGAACACAACTGACCTAGAATTGGAATCCACAGATGAATACAACTAGGAAGGATGACCTAAAAAACCGCATTCCTTCTTCCCCTACCTGGCTGACATCCTCTTCTTTTTAGATAAACTGTAAATACCCACTGCTTACACAACCCAAGAGAATCCAGAATATTCTTTATGATAAATTTATAACATCATGGAACGATCAACAACCATAGTATAATTTTTTAGATGGAAAAAGAAGACATTTGATTTGATCTTTTTTCACAAACCAATCTCAAACATTTCAGGATTTAGTTTCTCATCAAAAACAATCTATGGTGTGTACCAAAATAACTATGAAAAGTGGTTAGCATAGTCCATCACATCCCAGTCTCCTTGGATATGGTACAAAAATTACCAGGACATGTAGAAGGCCAAAATCTCATGAAAATATTACTCTTTGAACATAACCTTGAAATCATTCCAACCCATCTTTCCATGATTTCCAGCTTTTACCACTGATACCACCACCTTTGATTAGGACATTCTAATAAAGATGAAGAACACATCAGTATAACTGCCTAGAGAGTATCAAGAAACTCATACATCCTTTCAATATTTTCTAGAAACACCTCTACTTCTTTGGGTTCTGTGCTACATTAGAAAGAAGTATTTTTCTTAAAGAACTATTGATCTCAATTCCTTCTAGGAATTTATTATGCTTCTATAACTTTACCTAGAACATAGCCTACTCATTGACCCAATGATTGTACAACCTTCACCACAGGTTCCACTACTCATTGACTAATTGGTGTAGGATAACCCCCTCTGAACTCTTCATATGGTTTTACATTAAGTATTCAGAGAGGAATCTTTCCACAACATGTAGTAACCACAAGTAAAACCATCAATATGATAATTCTAAAAATTCCTAGAAACCAAAAAATAATAAAAACTTTCACAAATAAAAAAACCAAAAAAAACAATCACAATAACAAGTCCAAATAAACCAATCCATACCAATCGAGTGTTCATATATAGTATACCACATGTATATCTCACATTGAGGATATGTCAACCCCAATCCAAATTCCCATGGGGACTCAAATCTGTTCAATATGTTTGTTGGCCAGACAACCAACTCAATACCAGAACCTCAAACCCTTATAATCTATGATCCACTCTATCTAGAATCATCCCAAATAATAAGACAAAATGATCATGAACTTCTGTAATACCGTTTTTTCATGAAACAAGCCAGAGAACCACCCAACACGACACCCAACCTATCCCATGGAATGGTCTAAAGGTAATTATCAATCCCCAAGGGTTGGAACCAACTGACTAGTAATCATCAGTAAACTTTGTTAATTCTTTCACCCATTAATATAAACAAATAACACCAAAAATAATAGGCATCATAATAACTAATAACCACAACTTATCAAGGAACAATAAATTTGGATTCAATGTTTTACAACATTAACCAAAACCAAAAGTAATTCAATGGGAAGGAAAAAACAAAACTATCCCAAAAACCACTATGAAAAGAGATTTGCATGACCCTCAATCCACCACTATCAACAAATTAAGTAATTAGAACACTAGAGACCAGATCCACTATCACCAGTATGATACATATTGACTTTACCTAAGTCATATATGAAAATTTATACATACACACATTGGTGTTTGTAGGGTGTGAGCCAAATCCCAGTAGGATTCCTCCAAAAATAAATATTTCATTCCGTAACATTATAAGAAAAATCAACTTGTAAATTTCTATAAGAATATTTGAAAATTTTATAACAAAATATTTTATGGAAAAACTTATTCATAAGTAAGCTTTCCTGAAATAAAAATATACCAAAGTTCCACCATAGGCCGACAACAAGAACTATATAACATGATCATAATGTCATAAGAGAGAACCAATTGAAAGTACCTAAAGGTAACTAGAAAAATTGGGATCCTATAAACCATATACCTCTATGATCAAAATCATCCAACAAAACTACCAACAACGTTCTCGTGTATAGGCCACTAGAGGGGAACACATCACAATGTCTTATAGTCTCTATATCATAATCGAAAAAAATAACATTCCCATGCATGAGGTACTGGAAGGGATCCCGTACCAAGGTCTTGTGGTCTCCGATCAGATTACATGTTTAATTAGTGTTGTAATCATCAATCCGGATAGAAGAATCTAGGCCTCATCCACTTATAAATCAACTAGCATACTATTTATTGTTTTCTTAACTAGATACCATGGATTTATTTTTTGACCAAATTCCATTTTATATTTCACATAAATCATAATTTTCACATACACATGTGAAGTCTCATGAACACCCAAGGAAATCAACACATTCACATTTTCACATTGATGAAATTATCAAAACTCATATGGAAAAAACCATTCTCTATAAACAAAACCAATTTCAATTTTAGAAGCTCACCAAAACCATTATTCAAATAAAAAGTCCCAAACTTTCACAATTTGTGAAACTCATTTTAAAATGAATAAAAAATACACATATAGAATCCATTCATTTAAATGATAAAAATCACCTTTTTAAATTTATACACACATCAAAAACCATTTTATAACATGCTTCTCATCACTTTCACAATTTAGAGACACATTTATAGTGCACCACAAAGAAGCCAACATGAAAAAAAACCCATTCCACTTAAAAAGTACAATTTAAACACACTAAAAACATTAAATATCGTTTAAAACAATTTCACACCTTTCAAAAAAGGCATTAAATATTTTCAAGTAACACTAAAATGAATAACACATGAGTCATGAATATTTTCCTTTAAAAATCCCATTTTTATCCCATGTTCGTCTCAATTTGTTTTTAAAAAATGATTATCAACGTCAAAAAAATACAAATAACATATTTAATCAATTAATTTAGAAGGATAAACTCATATAATAATTTAAACGTGTGGAACAACCTACCACACACTTGAAAACATACAGAATCCATTGCGTAACAACAATTAAACCACTAAATGACCCTTAATAGAAATTACGAACAAAAAACAAAATGATTTCTCTTAATAGCACAATATCAAACCCTATTTAAGTCAAAATACCTATAGGAGAACAAGAACCCAAGTAAGAGGGAAGATGAACCAAATAAAGTGGGAGAAACCAAGGGTGAAATGACTTACCTGGTGACTCATTCAAGATACGTGGCAAAAAACCCCAATGATTGATGCTAAATAGTTTTAATAATAATAAGAGTGTGATACTAGGGATGAAAATCATAAATGTGGTCGATTAGAAGTTAAATACGAAGAGTAAAAGAAGGTAATTTCCATCTTTTTAATAACCTAGAAAAGTTTCACTATTTTCCCATAAGGTTTTTCAAAGTGTGTGGCAACCGTGTATCCCTAACTATCTCAGAGGAACAAGTCACATGGTTATCCAACATGGTTTTCCAATCAGTTTTCCAACCGTGCTACCACCACATTCCAAAATGAAAAATTTCCACATGGTTTTTAGGTGAGGGAACATGGTTTCCCAAAACTGTGCAACAACCATGCTCCCCATACTACCATGACCGAAATATAAATTTTCCCAAAAAAATCAAGGGGAAACCCAAGGTAAAATGAAAGACCAAAAATAACGAAAAGAATACCTCAAAAAATAATCATTAATGTGATAGGTTTTATAAATATCTTTTCATAAACAAATACTGAGAAATAATTGGAATTGTATCATTAGTTCATATCCCCATAAAATTACAACTTATATAAAAATATTTCATATTAGATGGTAAATTATTTCAAAAAATAACTTGGAACATTTTTTTGAGTAAAATCACATTTTATTAAAAATCACAATTTGAAACTAAAAATTCATAAAAAACATTGAATATAATTTCCTTTAAAATAAAAAATAAAAAATATATAAGATTATTCAATTAAAACTATGTTCATGGTAGAGGAAAATTCTATTCATTTCGTACTCATAAAAAATGATATATTTCAATTTTTTTGTAAAATCCAGACAAAAATTTCTTGGAAAATGATAGGAAGATTACATTTATTTTTTTTATTAAAATTAAAACATGGATAAAAATCCCTTTAATAAATTAATTTAATAATTTTTTTAAAAAAATTGGGAAATATCATTGTAAAACAAGGTTTTTAAAGAAAAAGCGTTTTTGAATGAAGAGGGAAATATAGATATTTTTATTGAAAACATTTTATCAATTACTTTATAAACCAAAGAGTAAAAACATAGTAATATTACATATAAATATTCAGAATAAATATAGAATAAGAAAATTCATTATAATTATTAAGTGTTATATCACAATGTTTTAATATAGCAAGCTTAATGATAAACAATCATGATAATCATTGAGATTGTAACATAGACCCATTAACAATTCAGTAATTATCTCAAACATAATTCCAATGAAATAGTTATCCTAAAATGGATATTTAAACCACATAATTTTAAATATAATCATCATATAAGAAATTCATGGTCAGTATATACACCAAATAAAATAATAGGTTGTCAATATGGCATGTGTCTCACAGATAAAAAACAGTGAGAATGAAATCACTTACCGCTTTAGTAATAATTTGAACTATAGGCCCCAATAAATCATAACATAAATTAAAAAATTAAATATCATTAAAATTATTATATTTATAATATAACTTGTTAAAGTATAAATATAAAAACCACAAAAAATAAATTAGTTGTTAATTTTTATATGTATCCAAGAAATAAATAGAAAATAAAAATCAAATACATTAAGTCCCGACTACCTTCATAAACATTTGAACATTCTATATAATAAATAAAAAATTATTATACATCTATTAGAGAATATTAATTATATATATTATATAGTATATGATTTAAATATGAAAATTTATTGCCCATTTAGTTCTAAATGTTTGTTAAAATCATGTTTGGGGTGATAATTCCTTTTTCTCATATATGGTTTGATTTGTTATTTTTGGTCCTCTTTTTTAGATCATGGTTCTATAATCTCAAGAAAAATAATAATAGATTAATTATGATATTTATACATTAACTATAATTTTTTGAATAATCGTGAAATATTATTTTGATAAAAGATGTACGTTATGATCATGGAGATAGTGGTTCGTATGTACACATTAATAACAATTCCATTTTTCAAAATTCATTATAAAAAATATGAATAAAGTATTTTATATTTCCATAATTATAATAACATCATTAATAAAATATTATCCCTTAATATATTCTTATAAATATAATCCATGTTTTGTGGTTATGAAAATAAAGGGTCACATCGCTTTTTGAAGGCGAATTTCGACACATTCATGAACGACGTTATATGGATACCTCTATTTTCATGCTAGATCAAAAGAAATACGGATGGTGCATCAAGAGAAAATATGGGATCTTTTGGTTATGGTGTGGTTTTTGGAAATCATTATGGGGAAACTACGTGATTTATTTTTGGACCATGTCGACTCACCACATATCTTGATGGTGAAATTCTTGGTACTATTAATGTAGTGGATATTTAATAATAACATGGCTACCTCAATTTATGCATTGAATGTGAATATACCACTATTATTCGTGAAATTTGATGTTTTAAAATGAACATTTCATGGAATATTACTACTATATATAGAAACTTCATGACTATATTTCATCCATGAATTATATCATTATTCCTTCAAACCATGAGGCAAATAACACAGCCGATGTGATTTCGAATAAAGAGGTTAATACTCTTGAGATGAGATAGTGAAATGATATTCTTGATGATATTTTATATTTGAGAAATCATGAATTTTTTGAAAAATATTCATTCTAAATATTGTGATTTTTATTTCATTCAATAAATTAGTCTTGTCTATTTGTCCAATCTTTCAATATACATAAAAATTTAACCACACCGCTTCGTGTGGTAGTAGTCCACCGTACACATGAGTGGCATTATTATATACACTATAGAATAAAAAAATAAAAAATATTATATGATATAATGACTACAGTGGTATAATTATGTTATAAATATCATATATATAGTTTTTTCCATCATCATACCCATCCATGAAAGGTTTTGATGAAAAAAATAACGGTATCGGTTTATAAGGAGAATGTACATTGTACACATGAATGATGATTTCATAACCCATTTAATAGGAGTGATATATTTTTAGGTATTTACCACAATATAATAAAATCCAAATATATAAAAGATACTGTGTTCAATATATCACCATGGTTAAATAATAATTTATATAATTGACATAATAAATAACCAAAAAATCTTCTTTGAATTATATTTAATCTTTTTTGGGGAACATCATTATTCTTGTATCAAATGAATTTATAGGTTGTATTTATTCCCAATAAAATATTTCTATAATGATATTATAGAAGTTGGAAAGTTATTTGGGTAGTTTTTTCTGAAAAAAAGGTTTGATGGTGTGAATAGAAGAGGATAGGGGGTAACCTTTTATAAGTGAGGTGACTAGAATAATCTCAATTTTTGAAAAGAAAAAGCTGTAACCATGTTTTCCACATTCAAAAGGGTCCCAAATTAAGAATTATACTGAACAAGACATTATGGGGTTGAAATATTTCCATAAAATCCATTTTAGACATGTTTTTATGTCATTTTACACGATCATTTTAGTTTAACCCCTCAACAAACCCATTTTTTCTTTAACCACAATATTTTTTTTGTTATTTTGAACATTATTATTTGTCAAAATTTAAGTCAAAATTTTTAAATATAATAATAAATTCAATTAAAAATATGGAATTAATTTACCAAAATTATATTCACATAATTAGTAAATTTTAAATTTTAAATTAATCCCCCAGACACAACAATAAAGCAGAGTTTCAAAGAGAAATTTTTTCAAAAGTTACACGATTTTCATATAAAGATTCAATATGAAACTGATTCAAATGACCTGAATTGAATTCATAGATATATATTTTAAATAATTTTAATTTAAAATAATTTTGAATATAATTTAACTGTATAAATAATATAACCAAAATAGAATCTTTAATTAAAATTTATTATTTTTCACTATTCATAAAAAAATACTCTTTTAAGAAAATTATCATCAATTCACCTTAAGAAAATTATGACATGACGATTTCCAAATAAAATTTAGTTTCTCAAATATATTTTTTAAATGTGTGAAAAATTATTTTTAATGTGTGAGAAAAAATATGGAAAAACTACTATTTTGAAAAATATAGTTTCAATCCAAAAATTTGATTTATTCTTACCTATTTTTTAGAAATTATATAAGATGAATAATAATTTTTTTATTGAATATATAATATATAAATTTCATTAAAATAATTCACCTAATGTTATTTTTAATTATATTAAGGTAAAAAACTTTTATGTTCATAAATATATTTTTTCAGAAAAAGATATCATATAATTCACAATAGTTTTTATTTCCAATTATAATTAATTACTATTAATAGAATTAATTTTTTATACATCTAAAAACCATATATATTTATAAGTTAGTTATTATTATTAATACCATTCATTTAAATGTCTAGGTGATATCTATTATTTTAAATAAAAATATTTCAATTGTATGCTATGTTTTCTTTAAAAGTTGTGTAGTCTGTATCACAAGATACACTAAGTGTTTATTTTAAAGAATGATAAATTCATATTTTCCTCAAAAAGATGATAAAATCAATTTTTTATGTAAAAAAATATTGAAAACATTAAATTTATTTGATAAAAAAATTTACACAAAATACTAGAGCATTATATTACACCCTATAATAAGTTTTAACAAATCGTGTTATATTATTAATATAATTATTTAAATGAAACCATTATAACCTAGAAATTTAACATATAAATATGAATACTAATAAATTATTTATAAATATTAAGTATACTCTTTAAAAAACATATTGAAAATGCAATTAATTTTGAATAAAAGTAATAATATGTTTCAAAAATAATATTTTATAATTTTTTTAATGTATTTTGTAACACAATTAAAACATTTATTTGAAAAAATAAAATTCATTTTTAAATATAAATAAATAATTTTTCATGGATTTAATTTTTGATAATTTCCTAAAAATATATCTTTTATAGTGAATAGTGAAGAATATTTATTGTTATTAAGAAATAATTTTTTTTACAACCATTAAAAATATAAAAATTATTTTAAAAAGTTTTTAAAATTAAAATTATACCAATTATATATTAATTAATGAAATTTAGGCCATTTAAATCACTTTAATATTGAATTTTGATTTTAAAACATTTTCTATTTAGGAAAAATTTTCATTTTGAAAACTCACATTCTTGTCACCTTCGATGGTTTCATTTAAAATTAAATTCATCCAATTATGCGGGTATGATTTTGAAAAAATGAATTCAATATTTGAAATCTGAATAATTTATGTTATTCTATAATATCAACATACTTTTTTACAAAAATGAAAAGAAAAAAGAGTTAGAATTATTTTCTAGGCTAAATGTAAAAATGGGTTTAAAAAGGGTAAAACTAAAACGTTAAGGGTTAAAAATGACCCAAAACTTATACAACACAAATTTCATGGGAATATTTGGACCTTATAAAAATTAATATTCTATAATTACAAATTTTTTACATTTTTCAAATGAAAAATGTTGGTATACATTATTCTTTTCAAAAATACCATGTTTGTCATCTCCCATAATTGTAAAAGGCCACCACATCTTTACTCAACATCACACTTACAAAACTATTTGGTTAAAAAACCCCATCCAAAATCCTTTAATTAATTCCATCATATCATTATATAATCCTTATTTTTATCATAATTCTATAATAGGAAGGTTCTTGGTTCTAACCTAAAGAGGTTACCAGCAGAAAAACCTTTTTAATGAGAGTTTTTATTTTATTTACTCCTAAAACTCATTTAAATATTATTAAAAAACTATAATGTAAAACCTAAAAGTATTTCATATACAGATATTTTATTGTGATATGATCATTACTTACATCCATCACCACTCCCCTAAAGTGGGAACGAAAAACATTGCTTGTCTGTGTTGCAGACTACCGCCTCATGAACCGATGTGACATGTTTTCCATCAATGCCTCACACGGTTGTGTATTATGTCTGATATAATGTTTATGTATTTTTTTAACATAAATATACTTCTGAAATTATTTTTTCATATATACCATTTTACTATTCATTCAATATGGGATGCGATAACGTCAATCGTGTGTACGACAGACCACCGCCAGGTTAAATGATGTGATTTATTTTTCACTTAAATTTTACATGGAAGGTAATAAGGGATTAATTAAATGAATATATTCAATTTATATTAAATTTAAGTTATTAGTTTTTGGTAATATAATATTTTCCCTTATTTTTATTAATCTATCGACAAAAAAGAAATAACGTTCATTCGTACGTACGTCATACCATTTCCATGAACAATGTATTTCATTTTATCTCAATAAATTTTATGGATTACTCTAAATACATATAGAATGAATATATATGATTTTTATATCATTTTTAACTTTATGTAGATGATGTAACCATGATAAAAGTATTAGTTATGAAAATAAAAACTCGAAATATACATGAAAAACAATGTAGTTATTACCCAAACGTGACATTAACATGTTATTGTTAATAAAAAGGTAATAATAATTAATAATTAAACAATATATTGTATAATATATATAATTATGGTTTTTAAATATATCTATAATAAACCAGTATGTATTATCCAATATTTCTTAATATTTATAAAATAAACTGAGATTTATGGCAATAAATTTCCATCTCACTTTTCACTTCATTAAGACACAGGTCATATTCACGACCTTTTCTTTTATGTGGTATATATAATTCCCATGAATATATTTTATGATAATTATCCTAAAAATCATGTTGTTTTATATGTTACTTTTAGGATAACTCTTTCATGAGGTTTATGGTTCAAAATTTAACAATTCTTTAAGATATTTTTGTCTCAAATTCAATTCTTTAAGAAATAGGGTTTATTATGCACCCAACATATTTAATGAGGCTTATATAAATCTCCTATGAATTGTTATATAATTTATATAATTATTATTATGATATTAGAGGTTTTATTTTTTGTTATTTTATAATAATTGTTATGATCGAAAAGATACTGTAGTGTTAAGAGTTTTATGATACAATATCATTGTTTATCATTATTGCGTATGTGTATTATTCTGATAATGAAATATTATGAACTATATCTTATAAAAATCCTAAATTTTATCATCCTCTAGTTATTACTTGGTAATAAATGTTTTCCTTTAATTTTTCTCTCTTTATAGACTCAATATATCAAAAGAAAGTTTTTAAATAATACTGACTTAATTTTCCCTTCAGTAAAATGTTTTTTTTTCGTGCATATCCATGTATTCTTAAAATTATTTCAAAAATCATTTAACATTATACAGATAATTTATTAATATCACTTTTAACCAAGTTTTTTTTAAAAAGTGTTTTAAAAATTATTATTCATGCCATTTTCAAAACCAAGACTTCTGGGATTTTATAATTTTTTAAGGAATCTTTTTTTATATATACGGAACAAAAAAATCCCACCACCAAGATTAATTTTTTCAATTGAATATTACTTTATATGGTTTCTATAATATTTTGAAGAAAATTGATTTTGAAAGAATTTTATGTCTTAAAGTGTGTTTTTAAAAGTGTAAAGGCAATTTTAATCATTAAATGTTTTAAATTATCTTTAAAAATTAAATTATATGTTTCCAAGGTTATTTTCGAAGTAAAGTATTTTGAAAATGATTTTTAATTTTTTTTCCAAAAATTGGTTTATAAATTGAAAATTTTATTTTTCTTAAGAAATGTTCCATGTGATCTTTCAAAAATAATTTCCAATCTAATATGGCATCCTTTGATGATACATATTATTTATTGGGGACATGATCTAATGATACATTTTTTATTCATTCTTTGGATAGTTTACATTTAAGATGAAATATTATTATGAAATACATTCCTCTACAAGGGTTATTATAGGATAAAATTATTATGAATCCTTTTTATTCTCCATGAGTTATAGTTTCATGAAATTATAAAATCATTATAAACCAAATTTTATTTCCAAAGATTATTATATGATGAAATTTTTGGGAATCCTATTTATTTTCATGAGTTTTAGCATGATTAATTTTGTATGATCTTATGGCACACATATGTATGATTTTTAATTATGTAATGGGTGGAACCTATATCTCCCTCCAATTAATTGGGTATAAATTAAAATCTTATGAGTTGAATAATGGTGGAATTGGGAGTGAACACATTTAATTAAATTAAATTTTCAACTACAATAGTTTTGGGACTAGACCGTTAATACTATGATGGTTTAGGGAGTGAACCTATTCGACTATGATTTCTTTCTAAATAATAATTGACTACTAATGAAATGATTTTCTATGCCTATGTATATGAAAAAAATATATTCTAATTAAAATTTTATATTCTAATGTCTCATTTAATGTTCTTACATTATGATTCATGTCATAAAAAATTCCAACATTTATATGATGAGTCATGTTTATAATGCATTATATGAGGGGTATGGTTTTTGATTTTTATTATCATGTTGTCATACCCTTGTGATCATGATATTATAATATAAACCTTGTTTTCCCTTAATGAGGATATGAGCTCACCCTTTATAATGTTTCATTTCCTAAGGATATGATAAAAGGTATTATGTATGAAATTTTTATTAAGGGAAGTAGTTAAGGAGAACATAGTGGGAGATGTTGTAGCTCTCTTATAGACTGATTGAATACATATCAATATTTCCAGAGGCACTAGACCTATATGATTATGGAATGGATAGTTATGTAATATAATTAATATTTATCTATCAATATATAGTATTTATGTAATAAAATTTTTGGTCATTACTTTTATAACATTTTAAAATTTGTTTATCAATAAATCTTTAATTAAAATCATCATTTCATGGTGTTAAATCGTTCATTTTTTTGAATGTATCAGTTTAGTAGTTTTGAAAATTATAAATTTTTCATGGTTATGTCACCTAAAAAATATTTATACTTATATTTACTTCATATATAGTCATTATATCCAATTTTAGAACTGTCCATAAAATTTTGAGATAAAAAAATGAATTAAATTGTGTACGGAGGAGACAATCCATATGTACCCATGAATTATTTCTTAATTTTCTTATGGAAAAGAAGAATAGAATATAAAAATAAATTTATAATTATAAGATCATCATAATATCATAAAGATCATATATATATATATATATTAAATATATCATTATATATATACAATTTTGGAAGTGATTGAAAATGAATTGTATCACTATGTGGATGAAGTAGTCAATATGTATACACAAGCGATACATTCATTTTCTATTTAATGGAAATGATATTGAAAATGTTTGTTCAATAATCATAATAAACTCTTAGTATATTTATTATATTAATTTTTTTATGCTATTATGTATACTTTAGTTTTAGAGAATGTGGAAGATGATATAAAATTGAAAGAGCTCAGTTTGGAAATATACCTACCTATTGATAATCCTCCTTTGGATTATAACTTATTCCTTGAAAGTATAATATTATAAACAGGACAATTCCTATAGATATTTTTATTCTATTTTTAAAATTTACTTGGGAAGGTATTGGATGATATGAGATTCTTTTGATGTTTTTAGAAAATAAGAGAAGGGAGGTCCTTTAATAAGAGAGCGAGAGGACACACGTGAAAATTTTCAAAATATTAAAATATTATCAAGTATTATTCTATAAAATATTATAAAAAAGATCTTATAGTAGAATAATAAATGACATATGGTTTAAATATGAACATAAAATAGGATTTAAACAATTTTTATGTGGCAATAACACTCTTATATCTTACTTTAACCTATAGTAAAGTAATTTTAACCTTAAAATGAATTAATATGTTTTCAAATTTTTTTCATTTGGAAAAAAATGAAAGGGTTATTATTTAGAAAACATGAACATGATAATTTCAAATAATTATTATGGTTTATCAAAATCAATTTATATAAGTGTCATAAATTAATTTTAAAAATAAATCTCTAAAACATGATGAATTTTTTTTCCAAAAAATTGAATTTTAAATTATACAAATTTTTTTTACAAAAATTAAGCATACTTTTGATTCCAATGATATTAAATAGATTATTTTTCATCGATATTGTATAATTAAAATTTAAAGTAAATTAAAAACTAAATGTTATTTTTAAATAATAGAATGGAAATAATAGCTTTATTAAAAACAATTGCATATTTCTATTTATGGAAAAATTCTTCTTTGCAGAAAAATTTAAATATTTCAGATTATGTTAATTTTGATATACTTATTCCAATAATAATATTTATTTTAAAAATATAATTTTTAATAGTGATAGAAATTAATTCTAACATCCACTGTAAAAATTAAATACAAACAATGTTTTAAGAAAACATATTTTCGGTGCATATAATAACATTACTAAAAATTTAATATTAAATTATTATAAATTAATCAATATATTTGAATTATATACATCTTTGGTAGACATTTTTTCATAACATGGTTATTCCTTTTTATTCCTCCAATTTAATGCCTTGGTTATTATGATATACTATATCATATTTCATCTAGATTAAGGGTTATTTGTAAAAAAAGAAATCAAATAATTCATGATTATTTAGGAAGAAAAATATATATAAAATCTTTTGATGTTACAAAAGGTTTAGTTTCATTGTATATTAACTACATAAAAATCATATTGTGAATATTTCTTTATAATCACACCATACTAGATCCCCTTATAAATATCTACATGGTTATACTTGTCTTTATAACCCGAGGAATAGAAAACCTAAGAAATGGGTGAGATAAAATTATTATTAAGGGAAAAATTTATCCACATTTCACAAATGGTTAGATCATAAGAATTATATTCAACATGATAATGATACAAATATTTTATTAAAAGGAACATGAAATAATAATATTTATCTATAAAGAATAATAGAAGGGCATGCAGTCTCAAATTATGAAACCTATACAATGAATTAAGAGTGTGAAATCATGAGATAATAATCATGATCAATCAATTATAACATATACATATACTCTATAAAATACGCTTAGGAATACAAATTGGAAATCATAACATTAAAAAATTGGTTGCAGCATCACGGTCACACTGAGTCCTGTGAACATATATAACAACTTTATTTCTATGCTCAATCTTGTAAACATTGTTAACCATATCATGTTGATTCTAAATTTTGTGATCATATAAAACCACATCTTTTCCACCCTCAATCATGTGAACATAAATAACCACATATTTTTCATTCTTAATCATGTGAATGTATATAACCACATCGCATCTATGATAAACCATGAGAGCATATACTAATAAAAATTATAATAATTCACAATATTGTGAGAATAGATTAACTGAAAGTACAACAATGAAATATCTTATAAACATATATTAACTATAATTTCACCCACATAAAATATTGTGATAATAGAATTACCACAATCACACTCACACACTATCTGATGAGAATAAGCTAACCATAATTTTTACCATTAACAAAATAATTTCCTCATGATATATTAAATTTTTCCCTATGCATTAGAGGCATATATTAGACCCAATGGAAACATAATGAAAAATAAAACATATATATTTGAATATAAAATGAAAAAATACATATTTTAAGCATCACTTAGTTAACCCATAGAAACGTGATGAGTTTCATCAAATAACCTAAGTAAATTTCATAATTTATCTGGAGAAAAAAGGATGATGGTAGAACAAATATATTTCCCCACTGAAGCTTAAAATCAATTATGATGTTGACATAGATGAAAATCAAACATATATTAAAAACCCTCAAATTTTAATATATAATAAGAGACCAAGAGTTGAATTATTTTATATCATAAGTTTAATCCCACAAGACAAATAGTGTAAGTGAATTTAAAAGATAAATTATGAAAAATAATTTCCAAGGAAATAAATAATTTTGAGAGAAAAAAATGGAAGTGAAATCATAAAAATACATTCTAGTATTTTTTTTTAATTTTCGTAAAGTATAATATTCTAGGTCATATTCAACTATCATGTTTAAAAAGGTTAAGTAAAAAAATTATATTTTTAGAAATAATATTTAAAAATGGTTCCATAAAAAATCATTATATTTATTAATTCAAAATATGGACTAAAAGATAAAACACATGATCATGGAAGAAAAAACATTAATATTAAAAAATATATATTTTTGAATCTCATTTTTTAGAAAGAGAATAAAAAATTGTTTTTGAAATAACTTAAATATAAATATGAATACCACATGGGATAATACATATTTTTATTTCATAAGTTAGGAAAAAAATTCAAATGGAGTAAAAAAATATTAACATGGAAAAAATATTCATTAAAGAGGATTCAAACTATTATTAATAATATTATATTTATTTTTGTAATTAATTCATCAAAAAAGAATATGTGAAATTAAAATTTCATTTAACACAGAGATAATAATATTTCATCACAAAATAATTTTTTTTTTGAAACATAAAAAACATTATAAAATGTTTTTCATTAATTAACATTAATACAAAAAGAATTAAAGTTGAGTTTATAAAAATACTTATAGATTTAGCAACCTCAGAATAAAAATACTATGCATTAAGAAACCATAGATGTATATTCAGGTTAATTTAATTTAATGATGATTATTATATCAATATATATAGGGATCATATTTACACTATAAAATGGAAAATATGTTGTGAATATGAAATATGTCTCAAATAAAGAAAATTGAGATGTGAGAAACACATATAGATTTTGGTAATAGTTGAATCAAAAGAGTAAAAATGATTAATTCAGGAATATACCAATAAATAAAATTAATTAAAATTCAGTAATAATATAATCTACATGGATTAGTAATTAAAATATATAAATGAATAATATGTGCATAATATGAAAATATTATCCAATGATTGTATGTTGATATGAAACTCTTTCCTTAACTCCCAACTTCTATAAATAAAATTTAGACTTATGTATATTATAAAAAACTATCATGATAAATTATTTCATATTAATATTAATAGATATAAAATATTACACTATTTTATTATAATAATTCATTATACATTAATTAGTTTGTTATTTTTTATTTTCATCCTCGGATGCTGGTAAATGTATATTATTTTGCATGTATTTCATAATAGAGGCAGCAATCTGTGTTAGTTGGTACCAGTTTCATCATTCCTAAATCATAAATTATATTTAAATATATTTTTTAAAATTATTTATTCATCCAAATTTCCATTTTATAGAAACTATGGGCATGGTCTGAGAGAACTCGATTCATGATATGCCCGTTTAAAGTAATTTATCAATATTAATAGATTAATTTATAGGGATTATAAATTTTTAGGTCATAATTTTAGAATGATATTAATTATATATTATAATAATTAATATGACATATATTAATTCATTATAATTTATAAAAATTCATTTAATACGGTGTTGAAAATAAAACATGTCTTTCATGGAGCCTGTAGTCTGCATGTACATAGGAGAGACAATTTGATTTTCTAATGAATAGATGTGAAGGAAGGTATGCTGAAATTTATCATTAAAAACATATTAATTATTTTATATATATAGTATTTATTAACTAAATATATACTTATAAGAATATATATATATTTATATATATGTAATTTATGAAAGAAGAAAAATGTCATCCATTGATGCAGTTGTTCGTATGTATGTATATGAGACATTTTTATTTTTAAAATTGATGAGATGGGAATAGATTATGGTTGTACGATGAATATTATAAATTTTTAATGAACCTATGATACTGATATAATTATATTAATATGGTAAGAATAGGTTATTAAGAGTATGGGTGATAAAGATAGAGATGAAAAGGCTAAGGGTGGATATTACCCACATTGAGTATTTGAGTATTCTATTGAAAATCTTCTATAAATTGGAGGAAATATTGAAAATTAATCCAATAAAATGATAAAAATGTTGTTAAAGAATTATACTAGAGCTATAATGGGAAATGATTAATTTAAAATTCTATATATAGGTTGGGATTGACATGGGTGAAATTATGATCCTTTTATAAGTGAAAGGAGCAACTTTTTATTGGAATTGAATAGTAGGTAAGGGGTAAGAATGGAATTTACAGAGAGTTAGGTGAATAAATGTTGTTGATAAATATATATGTTAATTTAAAACCTAAAAATGGGTAATAGACTTTTTCCATCATATTTATTAATGTTTCATCTAGTTTACGATAGATAAATTAACACCAATAAAAATGATTACAAATTAAATATAGTAATTATTATTTTACTTAAAATAAAATATTACCCCAAATTAAAAATTTCAAAATGATTATTCTAAATTTAGACTCTGATAAACCTAATTAAATATATAAATATTATAAAATTAATTTTAAGGCAATTTATAAGTTATATAAAAATATTTTTTTAGTATAAAAATAATGTATTACAATAAAAATAACATTATTAAGATAAGTGTTTTTTAATATTATGTTCAATAGATTTATAATTAATTATGTTTTAAAATTGTTAAAAGTATCATTAGTTTCATTATTTAAAAGTTATCAATTTCATTTTTTTAGATAAAACATAACCAATTTTTATTAAAATAATAATTTAAAAAATAATCATATTATGGTGGTAATTAATAATTACATTGTAATATTAGTTTTTATGTTAAAAATAAAAATTAAATTATTAAAAAATTTGAATATTCTGAAAAAAGACATGAAAATGTTTTTTTAAACACAATTTATACTATATAAGAAATTAATTCTAATATAAGGGAGTATAATTCATAAAAACAGTTCTTAGAGAAATTCATTTTTTAGCATAAAAATAATCTATTCATATTCAATGCTACATAAAATTATTTTTTACTTGTTTATAAATTTTATCAATACATTACAAATTATTCAATAGCTATCAATTGGTTAAAAAATACACAATATATATAAATGTATAATTTTTTATTTAATTTGTTTATAATTTATTGATTTACTACTAATTATTAAATATTAATTACTTATTTAAAAATAATTATTTAAATTTTAACAATAAATTGGTATCCCAATTATTTCTTTTAATTTTATATTCAAATAGTATTTTAATAGTAAAAATAATAATATATAACACATAATTAAAATTATATATTTTTATAATAAAATGTTTTTATTACATATTTTTTTATAGCCTAGACTCTTAATGAATCAATGTTTATCTTATATTTTAATAATTTATCCAAATTTTGTATATTGACCTTTTTTCCTTATGTTACTTTAGAAAAATATATAGACTAATTTTGGAGTAAAGTGCTGAAATGATGTGATAATATGAGGCCCATTGAGAACGTAAATAATATTTGATAATATTTAATGATATTAATATCACGTTTACACAAGTTTCCAATAAAAGTGGAATAATAATTATTTATAGGGCCCAATAAAAAATATCAGGCTACTGTAGAATTTAGAGTATGAGTTTTACTCTTGGTGCAACATAATCGATGTTGGTGTTGGGCAGTGGGATTGAGCGCCTTAATTAGAGAATAATTAAATGAATTTAATTATATATATTAATTATTAAAATATATATTCTATAATAATAATATCCTATATATATGATGCTATGAATTTTTTTGGAAACCGTATAACCCTAAAAATATAAAAAGAGTGTTGTAGAAGATCTTCTCAAATGATATCAGATCGGATCAATATAGGGGATTATTGAACCATTGGAGTTTATGGATCTCACCAACGACGGCAAAAAATGAAAATTCTTCATTAGTGATAGATCCAAAATCTAGGCAAGATGGTTTATTTTTTTGATTATCATCCTGTTCTTTATTCAGGTTGAACTCAGCTCAATTTGATGAACAATATTTGATTTGAACACTAATTATTTATTTTATTTACTATTTAATAATTATCTGTTGATTATTTATATATTACATTATCTAATTCATGGACAATGGATCAAGTCCAAAGTGAAAAATGGTTTAGGTTTACTCTTTACATCGTGTGGTTTATTAATTTATCCACCTTCTCTTCACAACTCCATCACAAGCAATTCTTTTTCCCCATGGTTTTATGAATTACTTGTTATTCTATCATTGTGAGACCATTATTTTGTACCATATATCAACACACCAAATGCGATTCATGATCAAGGGTGTGACAAAGTTGTTACAATGAAGGTTTATGATCAAAGGTGGATCAATATAGATCGATAGTTTCCATTCATCTCAGTTCGACATCACAACTGCATATGTTTCACATTGATGATTCTATTGTGATTTTTAAGTCCAATTCTCACTAATTGGTGGCATCGAGGGTCAGCTAACCCTATACTTTTTTTTGAAGAGAGGCTTTCGGTGATGGCATATCTGATGGAGATGTGGAGAAAAACAAGTGCGATCTGAAAAATCCCAAGTTACAAGGTGTGTAATTCAGAATTACACATTGTGTGGGACACCCTATATGAATCTAGGGTTTCTACGGAGAATACAATTTCACACACCGTGTGAGATGTGTTGTAAACTCATCGTATACCATGTAGGGTACATGGGCATGGAAAGGAAGGGATACACAAACACCAGCACCATACATGGACATAGCCCTATAGTCGGACACCACCATATGGAACGGACATGGTTCTAGTAGAACTCAACTTTCAATATAACATTTTCTACACAACATGTAACCTTCAATACAAACAGTTTATTACATTTCATGTGAGAAAGTACCACAAGAGAACACCATGAGTTCGAATTACACACTGTGTATGCAATATATAGGCTGTATACCCCCATTACACACTATGTACCCCCTTTGAGAGTGTTTATATCCATTAGATTATTATTTTTTGACTAGTATTAGTTGGTTGTGTTCCATTGGTATATCCCATAGAGGTATAGTATGACATTAAATCCATATCTATAGATTGTGATCCCCTATAAAGGATGAGTCTTAAATAGTGTTTTGGGTGTCTCTCCATGAGAATAGATTGTGATATTATATCATTTATTCTTCTAACATGGGTAGAGTTTGTGGAATCAACATGACCTCCTTGAGTGGAGCATTGATCCTCTCTCTAGGAGTCTGTTTTAGTTGGGTTTGGGGAATCATTGGTATACAATCCCCTATATAATAGGTTGATGTGGATTGGGTGTGTGTTGTCCCCAAAATGTCTTTGGTGTGATCCCCTATATTAGTATCTTGGTCTTGAGATAGCAATGATTTTTCTTGGGTGGGTCCCAAAGGTATTGACCCCTTGGATGCGTGTCTCTGATGGTAACATCTCTTATGGAGTGGGATTTCCTAGAATAAGAATTTCATAAGAGCTTTAAGTAGAATCCTATGGATTACAGTTTGGTTACGACCACATGGAGGCCCAATTAATTTCACGAGTATATATAGGTTTTGTATGAATTGACTATTTTATCATTGTGAGGTTATTTAATTTGTTATGTATTATATATATTATAACCCTTTTGAGGGTGTCCTCATGGGATAAAGAGCTGGTGAAACATGGATTGACCTTGACAGTCTGAGGTATTTTCTATGTGGATACATTTCCTTGTAGTGCTCACCTTCTATGTATGCTGGACTCACTATAGTTTTGGTTGGGAAATTATTTAGCCCCATTATCTATTTCTTTACTTTATTACCATACTATAATTGTGGGATTATAGATTCATGCATGCATGAGTTTCAATTATTTTACATTTCAACGTTTTATGGGATTGGATATTTGTTCTTGGGTATATGTACATTAGGATAATGACTCCCATTTGTGGGATATGATTATTAGACATTGATCAGTTTTCCCTAGCCAATTGGAGGATGGAATTGGGTTTTTTTGAATAAAATCTTTTTGGGATGGTTCATGAAGGTTTGGGATCAGAGGAGTTGGTTCTACATTAAAACCGGTGTCTGTGATATTGTCTTGGGTTTTATGGTAACAATGTTAAGTGTCATGAGTTAATATTTCTGGATATGGAATCTAGTGTTGTTATGGAAACAAATATATATTTTCACTCGTAATCAGATAACATTAATTTCGACTTGGTACATGTAGAAATTGGTTACAGGGAAAAAATTGGTAAATACATCACATATGAATGGGTTGCAGTTTCCATTTCATTCATGAGTTAGTTCTCCAAATATATTATTTGAACATGTAACATATTTTATTTTTATGTATCCATCCATGAAGATAGCTACCTAGGATTCTACTACATGATCATGAAGATGATCTTCTAAGTGACGAGGCTTCAGTATAGGGGAACTTGTAAGAGATAGTAACAGTGGGTGGTAAATCTGTTATACCACCATCCTTTGAGAAGTAGTTTTCAATGGATGTTTTGGATAAGGATGCATGTATGTTGTGAGAGCTATATATGTTCCATAGTTACCGGCCATATCAGTTTGAAGGCTCTCCAAACACCTAGGTTGCTGTGGAGTAACTAGGGGGAGTTACTCGAGTTTTCTTCCTTGTGAGGATGCATTCAAATCAGATGAAATTCCTCGCAGTGAGTCTTCTTCAAGGATTCACTGAGGGACGATGGATTTTGGTGATTTAGTAAGATGGTGAGACAACTATGTCATTTTTAACATTGTGCATCTCTTTAGGGAGGATTTTTATTTTTCCAGGTTGTGATCAGTTCACATCCAGGAGCTCATGCACATACAGTAGGGTTATATAATCATAGGGAGTATTTAATGAGGTTTATAGATCCCTTATGTTACTACATGAATATGGTATGAGATCCATTCTTCAGATCTTGATCCTTCAAATAGGGATTATACTGAGATATCAGGGCTTAAAGGAAATCTCTTTAAATTCCCACTTATGATATAGTGTCTTAGTGATCATTCATGGAGGAGAGATTCATAGAAGAGTAGGTTATGATGATGGGTGATGGTAGTGGTAACCTAGGGGATGATACCTCAATAACATATAGCCAATGGTAGTCGCATGGATCTAGAAATGTCAAATTCTTCAATAGGTGATTTAAAGATAGAAGATCAATAGTGAATGTATCTTAGGATGTATTTAATCAGCTAAGGGAGAGGCAGTTTTACTTCAATGATGGTATTAGAAATATTTCATTGAATTTTACGATCCATCGTACAGATAATCATGAGATGTTCAAGGGACCACTGATGTTGAGATAGAGGAAGAATTTGAGAGGTCTATAAGGTGGTAGATTTTGAAGAAGGGCTGGTAGAGTATATAAAGGTGTTTGTTGGTTTGACCTATTACCACCACCACCCAAGGTAGTCCACCGTATTCTACGGGATCTGGTGTTCAGGGACTAGGAAAAATGTAGTCCATGGAGTCCTATAATTTGAATTCCCCTCGGATGATACTATGTCTGATCATTGTCTTTTATAACTTAGTTTTACTACTAATAGACACATGTGTGAGTCATTCCACTCTTTCCACTTCACTGGTTCATGACATGGAGGTTCCAATTGGGAATTTTTCCTAACCCTTGTTCTTATAGACATTTACATGAGTTGACTCAATGAATTCACACTTCTTCTAATAGTGTGATATGATTCATGAAGATAAGATATTTTTATGGGTTCTCATTATTGTATCAATGAGGCCTTATGACATCATCATATGATTGGACTAGTTATCCACGGTTCTTGCCCATATTTACTATTTTTATAGATAATGTGATGTGGACATAGTAGTAGGATGTGGTTTTTCTTTTATGGGTGAAAGAAATCCTTGGAAGAGTAGTATGAGATCAGGTAAAGGAGAGTGAAGTCGATTACACATCAGTTGGCCAGTATGACTCTTGGAGTGGTATATGATGTGGGCTACTAGTTTCCTTTAGTGGTGGAAGTGTTTGAGAATATCATTCTTAAGAATATTCCAATCATACCACCATACACATAGATAATTTTATGGATTGAATTAATCTTCAGTATGAACTTTATATATTCACTAGCATATTAAATGGCTCTCATTGATCATTGTGAGTTGAGGTTTCAGTTTTAGGACTTAGAGGATATGGGATTATTGATACCTTATGTTTTTTCCTTGGGCAATCTCAGTGTTTTTTAGCAAGAAGGAACTTTAGGGTTGAAGATATGTGTGGATTAAAGGTCCTCCAACTAGATGACTATGAAGAATAAGTGTCCATTACCAGGGATATTTGACCTCCTCAATTAGTTTAGAGGGGCATGATGGTTCTCAAAGATTAAACTCAGATCAGGATACCACCAAATGTGAGTTTAAAATGAGGATATACCAATGAAAACATTCAAATGTGTCTATAGTATCTATGATTAATTGGTGATTCCATTCAGCATGAATAACACCACAATATTTCTAATGGGACTCATGAAAATAGATCTTTCCAACTTTCTAAGACTGGTTTTTGGATGTTTTCATCAAGGATTTTCTATTTTACTTAGCATTCGAGGAGCAGTTCACAAGACACTTGAGGATGGTATTGGACACACTCTGAGAGAACAAAATTTATGGGAATTCTTTGAAGTCTTTGTTTTTTATTTGATAGGTCCACTTCTTGGGACACATAATCTCATAGAAATTAGTGGAAGTGGACTCAAAAAAGTTGGAAAAATAGTTGCTTTTGATCCACCCAAGAGTGTTATAGTGGTGCAACATTTCCTTGGATTAGAAGGCTACTATCATAGGTTTTTACCTGATTTCTTCAGAGTAGTATAACCTATGGATTCTTTGACCCAAAATGGAAACCTACATATTGATTGAAATTTTCTAAAAATGTTTTTAGTTATCTTGAAAATAGTTGATGGGAACCCCTATTTTGATATTTCTTGAGGAGGGTGTTGAGTACGTGGAATTATGTGATGCCTTAGGGTCCAGATACGGTTGTATCCTGACAATGAGGCTTGGAATGATTGCTTATAGGTTCAAGTGTTAAGACCACATGGAAAGAACTTTGTGAACTAAAATATTGCGCTAGAAATGGTAGTCTTTTCCAGAAGAAGCTGTGATACTACATTATAGAAGAGTAGTTATTCATCTAATCTATAAAAATATTCTAAAGTATATATTATCATAGAAGGGTCATAACTTGATTAAAAGGTGATAACTAGAGTTCCCATAGGACAATGATTTTGAGATCTTTTATACTCCTAGGAAGGGGAGTGCAGCTACAGATGCTTTCAGTAATAGATCTTGATCTCAATTGTTTTCAAAGTGTTAGATATGTTTTGGAGGGTAAATATAAAGATGGTGAGTATAAGACCTTACACATATAGATATTAACTGGAAAATCTTCAAATGAAGTTATTGAAATAAGAGATCATGTTCTAGTTTTTAGAGGAAGGGTGATGGTAATAGTGATGTGACTGTAGGGGGTGATGTAGGAGTTTCACACCATACATTTGGATATACATTAAGGTGTGAAAAATATTGACTGGGACCACAAACAACAGTTTTTATAGACATGTATAAAGTGTTTTCTTGTAGATTGTTTCTATTTATTCATCACATATCAGTATGTGAAGGATGATAACCATGTTCTAGATGTTATAACTCAACCCCTTGAGCTTACAGAGTGGAAGTGGGATGATATATCCATGGATTTTAGAATGGGGTTACCATGTACATATAGTAGACATGATTCCATCTAGGTGATTGTAGATCGACTCACCAAGTTAGCCCATATCTTATCCATTCAAGATAAGAGTTTAATAGGGATGATGTGACACATGTATGTATAGAATATATTATATATCCATATATTTCCGTCATTAATCATTTTAGACTATGATGCTATTTTCAGTTCATGATTATGGAAAATATTACAGGACGCTACTGAGAATTAGTTTCATTTGAGTGCTAAGTTTCACCCCTAGATTGATAACCAAACTGATCAGACCATTCTTGTCTTGGAAGAAATGTTTTGTGCCTTTATGTTGGACTTATTCCATATATTTCAAGATCACCTATATGTGGTAGAGTTTTTATAACAAAAAGATACGATTCTACTTTCTTTATAACACTATGTGTGGCCTTGCACAAGAAACCCTTCAGGCCACCTATATACTGGACTAAGCCAGGATAGTTAGCGCATATGGGTCTAGAGTTTGTATGATACACTATAGAGAAGATGAATATAATCTAGGAGAATATGAGGAAGAGATAGATCCATTAGAAATTTTATGCAGACCGATGGTAGAGGCCTTTTCTATTCATGGAGGGAGACCTATGTTTTTTAGGATCTCGCCTTGATGTGGATTATTGAGATTTTTCTGGGAGGAGAGATATCTTTGAGATTAAATGGCCCTTTTTAGACATTTTGTAAAGTAGAAAATGTGGAATATCTCTTATCTCTATAACCATAGTTATATTGGGTATATGATATCTTTTAGGTGTTTTAGCTGAAGAGATACATACATGACCCCTCTCTTATTTTGAATTGGGGTGAGTTGGACATTGAGGATGTTGTTACCCTTGACAAATAACTGATGGAGACAAAGGATCATAATGATAGAATCCATCAGCGGTGACTGATTTTCATAGTCCATGTTTTTTGGCATCATGAGAGACTTCAAGTTAGAAACTGGGAGCATGATACCCAGATGTGAGCCTAGTACCCTCATATTTTTTACTCATTTTTTCACTTTCCTTAAGGAAAATCCCTATGTTCAGGTTAGTTGTACAACTCTTATTTTTCAATATATTAAATTATAATGTTATATGAATTAATTTCAGATATCGTTTCTAATACAACTAAAGATTCCAAGTCTTGGTGATCTTGGAAATAATAATTGAAAAATAATAAATATATTAACATTCCACACAGACAAATTTCTAGGAATAGTTGAATAAAACCTAATTAGAGGCTCAGACTGGAAATATGAATCCGCCATTGAGTTCAAAGTGTGTTTTTTACTCTTTGTTTGACATTGTCTATGTTGGAATCATGAATTGGGCTTGAGAACCATTATTGTTGAAAAATAGAATAATTTTTATTATATTTATTTAGTTATTAAATTAAAAACACTAACAAAATAATGTATTTTATATATTTATATGTCTAATTCATAGGGTTAGCTATATAACCCTAATAATTGAGAGAGGGGTTTGGAGGAGATCTTGGTGAATAATATCAGATTTAATCATGATTAAGGATGATTGTTCCATCAGATATCGTTGATCTCACCAATGATAAAAAAAATAGGACCATTATTCCTTAGTGATCAATCGGAACTCTAGATAGGATGTTGGATTTTTTTGATTTCCATATCATTCTTTACCTCATCTAGACACAATTCAATTCCACAAACAAGAATTTATTCATGCATCAATAATCAATTTTATTAACAATTTTTTATTGTTTCTTAATTAATATTCACCATTTTTGTCTAGTTCTACAACAATGGATCGATTCTAAAATGAAAAAAAGGTGGAGGTTCATTCCTTAAAACTTCTGGTTTTTTGATTTCTCCCCCGTTTCATCCCATGTTCATCGTGGGAAATTACATTAGCCTATGGTTTGACTAAATACCCTATAATCAATCATTGTGTGATCTTTCTTCATTGAAACATATCAATAATGTGTGTGCAGTTCATGATAGAGGGTGAAATCAATGTGAGATGATGATAGAGTATGATCATTGGAAGATTGGAATATATCAAATTTTTTTGTTCATCCTAGTTTGAGATCGTGTCTATAGATGGTGTGTGTGGATGATTCTTGAGAAGTCACGAAGGAATTATCCTGATGATCGATTGTAGAGAGGTTCAGATGACCCCGAATCCTTGTTTTATGGAGAGGCTTGTGATAATAATATCTTAGAAAACAATTTGGAAAAGATCCAATGGGTTATGAAAAATATTGGGTTACATGGTGTGTAATCTAGAATTAAATTTCATATGGGACCTCTTTCACAATGTTAGGGTTTTGTGGCGAATAAAATTGCACATGCCGCGTGACACTTGTCACAAGCTATGTGAACCGTGTCAGCAAATTAGTCTATACCACAAAGGTATATGAGCACTGCTTTGCCGATATACATGGAAATGGAAAGAGTACATGGTATGATCTATGTACTTAGACACAACCAGATGACATGGGTAGGGTACATGTATATCTCTATATGTCAATTAAATTTTATTACACATAGTGTTTTTAGAGGGTTATATGTCTTTTGATGTCATACCACACGAGCTGACTAGGGGTTGCCTGGACATGCCATGTACCCCCAGTACATTCCATTTACCCCCATTTTTTTGGTGATTGGATACCTTAATTTCAACATATTTTTACTAATATTAGTTGATTGTGTTACATTGGTCCACCCTCTTAATGGTTCAACGATTAATTATGCCTAAATATCTAGATTGTGATCCCTTATAGAGGATGATTCTCAGATAGAGTTTATGGTGTCCCTCAATGAAATCAGAGTGTGATCTTATATAATTTATTATAATACACTATATGGGGTGTGTGGAATCGCCATGAACTCCATGATAAGGGTGTTCATCCTCTGTATACTAGGAGGTTTTGGTTGGGTTCACGAATCATTGGTATTTGATCCCCTACATAGAAAGTTATTCTAGATTTGGTTTGTGGTGTAACCTAGTGGTCTAGGGTGTGATTCCTTTTGTGAGTATCAGGTTCTTCAATGACTAGATCATTTTCATGGGTGGGCGCTATGATCAATAATTATTGTATGATTTTATTCAATGAATGTATTCCTCATTGAGCGAGTTCTACAAGAATGTGAACTTCCTAGAAGCTTCAAGAAGAGTCATGTGGATAAATATTTGGTTGTGATATCTAGGAGTCATGATTTACTTCTTAATTGTATCTGGGATTTTTATTTATTGATTTCTATTTTTTTATAATCATATGAAAATTCATGATGTCATGTTTAGTGTTTTTGTAGTTTTTTTCTGGGAATTGTTATACTCATCCCTGAATGGACTCTAACCGAACATGTTTTTAATATGAAAATGACGACCCTATTGACAGTTTCCTATGAGTACATAGAGATGGTAGAGTATATATTGATCTAGATATATTTAGGTTTCTTATGAGTGGTTACATTTGATTGTATTCCACACTTTCTAAGATGGTTAGACTCTCAGTAGTTTTGGTTGGGCTTGTATTTGGCCCCCTTTATAACTTATAGTACTTTATTTCTATACTCTGAATGTGGGATTATAGATTTATGAATGCATTGCTTTTAGTTGTTTTACATTTAATTATTTTATGAGGTTAGATATAAGTGTGTGTTTACATTTACATTAGGATAATTCCTCCCATATGTGAGATATTACAACTTGGCACTGGTAACTAGGTCCTTTCCTATTAAAGGTGGTCTTGGAAAAGTCACAAATTGAACCCTATTAGGTTGGTTCATGACATGTATCATTGTTATTTTTAGTTATATGTTGTGTGTGAATAATTATATTAAACATTATAATTAATTAAAATATAAAATATTTTATAATCTTGGGGAATTACATTGAATATAGACAAATAGGTTAAAGGAGATGAGGTGTATTGATATGAAAAATCAGAGAAGGATATTAATGTCAAGTCTAAGTGGAATATTCTTGGAACCCATTAGGAATACCCAATATATATAAATATTGAGATTGTTTTCCAATCATGCATTATGCTTCTGTATGTGTTTTTTGTCAAAGCTATCTTGTTTTCATTTATTTTGAGGATACTGTGCTTTAGTAAATTTTTATGTACATCATTCCATGTAATCCATTTTACAGCACTAATACCTCTTATTTATTTACTGGTTTTATCTGAATATATAAATAGTAATTAATATTCACAGTTCATATTAACTTAAAAATAAATTTCAAAACAAAATTTATACCTAAATAATATTTTCATTATAATATCTTGGTGCATGTTTATAAACAACCAATGTCTAAATATTTGAAGTTAAAGAAACCAACTAATAATATTAAAAAAACCATAAATAAGGGAAGAAAAATGAAACCAAAAAAGATGAGGAAATCATTGTAAAAATTTTATATATAAAACCTCAAAGTCTATATTATAAATAAAACTAGAAAACTAAATTAATTAATTATCCTAATGAAATTCTAAAGAAAAAAAAATCATTATTTTTTCCAACACCGAATAAGAAAAATTATAGAATAAGAAATCATTAAAATATATTTATAATATCAAAACCAATAGGGAAAATGTTAAAAATATATATTTCACTATAGATATGATGTAAAAATTATAAAATATTAGTACCTCGCCATGTAAACAAATACCCGTATCATCTTCACCAAAAATCATTGATAATTCCAATAATATAAGAGTATAAATTGTAAATTAAAATGAAAAAATAGGAAACAATATATGAATGCTTCAATGGAAAAAGAATCCATTTAGAGTAGAGAATGGTGACTTCACAATAGTATAGAAAAAAGTAGGAAAGTAAAAAAAGTACATGTGATTTCATACTGCTATTTGAATGATTTACTATAAATATAAACATTATTAAAATTAAATATAAAAATTAAGAAATTATAAACATAATAAACATGATTCTATAAATGTGAACCTTAATTCCACATAAGAATGGTTATTGGGGTCTTCTAAACTTGAGATATCCTAAAGTCTATTACTTAAGATGTATAAAAATAAACTTAGATTTTGGGAAATTAACTTCATGTTAGTAATTTTTATGAAATACATTAATGGTCAGTTTGTTTTCAGTTATTGGAATTGGTTTATGATATTTGAAATTATTTCTATAAATTTTGGAAAATAAAGATGGTTTTTTGATATTCTGAAAATTTTTCAACCAATATTTATGAAAAAAAATCATAAAATTGTTCAACAAAACACTTATAGTAAATAATATAGAACCCTTAAAACATAAAATAATACCATAATTAATATTTTTAATATTAAATTTATAATATATTAAAAAAAATGTAAATTTAAACCTGTGATTCCAAATAAAACCCTTATAGTTTTAGAATAATACGTTTTTAGCCAAATCCTAGTTTGGTTTTATTATACGTTCATTAGTCTTCCTTCGCCATTTTTCTTCTGAAAATAATTATTATTGTTTATCCTAGAATGATAATAATCAAAATTTGAAATGGAATGAAAAAAATATTTTTTGTACTTATTCTTTTAAACAATTTTAATATTTTTTTATGTTCTTATTGAATTTTTCCTGCGTAATAGGTGTTTAAATGACATGATTTTTTTTATTAAATATTTTTTTTCTCATAGTGTGATATATAGGTTAATTTCCATTATAACATGTTTTTTATTTTAATACTATCAGATTTTATTCCTATCAAGTTTCACATTTCATATATATATATATATATATATGGGTTTATATAATAATGATTGGTCTATTCCATTTAAATGAACTTTATTTATTTAATTAATTTAAATAGTTTTTTCAATAGTTATGAATGTCCAATTAAATAACATATTAATATATTATTAAATAAAATTCAATATTAAAAATAAATTCTATTACCACATATTTTTTAAATATTTTGAATTAATATTCTGATAATTTAATATAACATTTATTATTTTTATTTTATTAATTTTATTTTTTATTAATGTTATATTTTGGAAATTAATTTTTCATTAAAATAAAAATATAAATTTATAATAATGTAATTATTTATTTTAGGTTATTATTTTATCATGATACTGAAATTATGTTATATTGGTTTCTAAATTTGTTCATTTTCATTTTGGATTTTAGATAGATTTGATTTCTTAGATATGTGGATCTAACTATTCAATATTATCCCTCACTAGTTTCTGGCCAATATATTATTTAACCTACTATCATAGGATATAATATTATATTTCTTTTCTGGTATAGGTAATTTCATCTTGTACATCTAGATACTTCATGAAAGTTTTATATTTATTTATTTTAATGGTCACTAGTTGAAGATATTGAATGTGATGTTTATTTTAAGGGAGTTTGTTTAGTCATTGCAACAAAATATGTGTTAATAAGGTCAATTTTTATGGGTTTTTATGTCTGATTGAAGCTATATCGAGTTTTTTGTTTCATATATTACTACCATGTAAAATAAAATGGTTGTCTATTTATTGGTCATAAAATTGGAGAATGACTTTTATAAAAAATACCTGATATCATTTTATGAGTTTTTTTTATTGTGTTTTAGATAAAAAATGATGAAAACATTTCAAGAAATGTGATAACATTATTTTTTCACAACGATGTGATTATTATAAATATTTTGAGTTATTTTTTTGATTGCTATGAATTTTTGGGGTTAATATAGTAGGTTAAAAAAAGAAAAATAAATGGAATGAATTTAATTAAGGAACATTTTTTTTCAAACTAATAGTATGCCTAATGGTATTATTTAAAAAAATGGTATTTCATTTGAATGATTTTTTAAAAAGTAACATCAATTTTTTGAACGTATGGTTTGTTAAAAGAAACTGTTTCCTCAATTAGGGTATAAAAGTTATGTGATCAACTGATGACTTTTTCTAAGAAATGGAAAAATATCACAAAATGTAAAATTTAATAATGGACAATACATTCCTATAGATTAAATTTTATAAAACATTTATTGAAGAATAATGTGGGTTGAGAAGATAGAAATTATAGAAAGGAATTATTGAGGGGACTCATCTTTTTTGAAAGAGATTCAAAAGATGTTCATTGGTTATGAAGGGAAAAATGTAATAATTTTAAAAGGATAATTTCTTATGAAATAATACATTATATAAGCCCCTAATAATTAAATTTATATAAAAAAGTGTTTTCATAGAACATATTAGAAGTAATAATTATATTTTTTATGATAAGGTAGATTCTATGAGGTTATTTTTAAAAAAATAGGATTTTTCAATAAATATTCACTATTAATAGAAGTTATTAAATAACTTATGTGGTAATATTAATTTCTATAAGAAATTATAAAAATCGATATGCGTGAACTATTATACTATAAAGGAGTATTATGTAAATGTGATTTCAGAAAACATATCAACTATGAAAAAATTACGTAGTCAATATTACATTACTTTGATTTTACACAAAGGTGTATTTTCAAAGAGAAAATATTTTTCGGTGAAGGGGAGTGCAAATACATGATGAAAAACGTTCGTCAAGTAAAACTTATGTGAGTATGAATCATTATGGTTTTCACTCAAAATATTTATTGATTTTTATTGAGGATATATTTGTTCACTTTAGTTAAGCGTGTAGTTTGTTCTCCATTTTAATTGGTTGTGAACTAGGGGAGAATGAGTCTGTTATAAAAATATAAAAAGGTAGTACACCTAAAGATTATGGTACTTTAAAAAATTTAAATTTTATTCTCCTTAGAAATGGGTAAATTAAATAATTTCAAACACCTATATTCACACACGATTAAGATTTTTATCTTTCCTATGAAAAAATGTGGTATTGGATCCAATGATTGAAATCCATGTAATTGGTCTATTTGTGGAAGTCATATAAATAATAAATTGTAAATTTATTATGATATTCAAGGGAATTAATTCTCATATATATAATAATCATACGGAACACCGCATCTAATATTTAGGAATGGATATTCCAAAAGATTTTATACATTGGATCATAGTTAGTATATATGGCGGAGAATTCTCAATTAAAGATCACAAAGAATGGGATATTAATTCTTATGCGATCAATGTGTTAGGGGAGGTTTTTCTAACATAATCTATACAATGGTGATTTCATTTAAATATGTAGACACTATTTGGGAAACTATTCATAATATCTATGAAAATGGAAAAAATTAAAAAAAATAAAGAAAATGTGTATGTTATTTTGGACACATTTGAGGATTTAAATTTTCACTCAAATAAATCAATAGATACATTCTTTGATTGGTAAAATTCTATTTTGGAGGATGTGTATGGAACCACAAAAACATTTAATGATATAAATATAATTAAGCGAATCTTCAAAATATTTCCACCATCATTTAATAAAAATTTCATTATTCTTGAGGATAACTATCTGATTGAGATGAAGTTGTGTCATCATTGTAGTACTCTTGTTTCATATGAGATGATTAATGATGGAAAATAGGATATTTAAAATGAAATTTTCTAGAAGAGGAATTATTTACAAGGAAAATGATCACCATAAAGTATGTTTATAAAGAAGGGGATGTTTCCATGTTATTTTTATACATTCTTAACCCTAAAATTTTGAAAATGAAATTTCAAATGGAAACATTCGCTAATTTTTTATTATAGAAAAAATGAAAACCTTGAATCAAATTTTCATAAGAATTTCCAAATATTTTATGACTGTAATTAATTTCCCATAAAAAATAATCAAATAATGAGAAAGGTAGGTGTATTAGTACATAAAGTTTAATAAGAAAGAACCTCATTTCAAAAGATGATAATATATTTGAAGAATCAAAAGTCTGATAATCTGAGATATTCAAATAACATAAAGTATAAATTCCAATGTATTTTTTTGAAAAGTCAAAAACTCGGTTGGACAATAATGATGATGTGGAAAAATAATAAGATATGGATTATCTCCAAGCTATGTTTTCAGCTGTAATAATAATATAGTTGTTTAGAGAGATGAAAATAAAATAGATAATAGAGTGGTTCATGATTAAAAAATTTATATGAAACAAAAAGAAGAATATAATTATGAGTTGAAGGAAAAATATTAAAGCTCAAATAAAAAAAATAAGGAAATCACATTCATGTTTATTGTGTAAAATATAATGATAAAAAAGAATACTCAAATCAATGATGGTTTCACTAACATAATGAATGTATGAGTTAAATATTTCAAATAGTTTTAGGGATAATTATTCAATCTAAGGTAAAAAATAGAATATGAATAGGGATTACTAAATACCAGTATGAAAATGGGAAATCATATCAAACTAGTTGTATTAAAGGATAATAAGTACCATATAAGTCTTAAAAAATGGAATTCCTCAAAAGCAAAAAAATATGTGAAAAAAATAGTGTATGCGGACTGATTGTGAATAATATGAAGTATTATTCAATTATAATTCACAAGAATACACTCTAATGTTTAAGGATTATTATAGAGAGACTCGGAATGAAAACACTAAAAAAATACCCAATGAACTACTTGGGTAACATCGAGACCAAACATCAGTATAACTTAGATTAGATGTCTTTATTTTGGAAATATTAGACGTACTCAAAATTTTAGTTATATATATAAGTGGTATTTGATTGAAAAATATTAAAAATAAACTAATAAAATTAACAATATAGATATGATTTATATGGATACTACTTCTAATGAGGTATTTCTCATCAATGATATAAAATAATTTTTCAATAGAGGCTCGATGTGAATATGCACAATAGTTTATGAAGTTATAATGTTTACAAATATTGTAAAATCAATTTAACTATTTTTAAGACATTATATGCCTATTATATTTATATGTGTATCAAATATATCAATCATTAGAAGGTATAAATTCAAATATTTGGATAAAAAAGAAAAAAAATTGATAAGGATATTGATGTAATTATTTCCTTAAAATCATTATATATTTATAGTGTATGAATCTTTAATAGGTTATGTACTTGATATATGGTAAAAAATAATTATTTTTTCATAATAATCATGTATAACAAGGAATGTTTTGATATAATTTTAAACTCTTTATTATTAATGATAATTGGCTTTGAAATATGTAATTAGAGGAAGACATATGAGTAATGATAATGAATTCATTATAAAATTACTTGGTCACATATTTATATGTTTAATTAATGGTTTTACTTGATTAATTTTGTAAATGTTATGATAAAAACTAGCATTTTAAAGATAATTTATAGTGTGGTTTTAATTAAGGGGGAGAGAAAATGAGAATATAAACCTTTTAGTAAAGAATATTGGAATTTTATTCCAATAAAGTGAATAATAAAATAGATTGTGGTATTAAATTCTTAGACACATAAGCCAGTATACCCTATAATATCAATTAAGATATATATATATATCTCATGATATCCATAGAATTTAATTTTATGATAAAAATATTTGGAATGTTTTTAAAAAATGGATGATTTTTTTAAATAAATACATTCCGAAAGACAAAAAGCCAATTATGTTTCTTGAATCGGGACATGTTAATGTGTGTGGAACAATATTAATAAGATATTTAGATTTTAAGAGGTAATATGTTATTTTCATTGATTATTACTGTAGTATGGAATGATTTGTTATCATCTACCAAAAGTTTGAGGTGTTCATTTGTAATATTTGGTATCAAGGGATAGCCCGAAATATGCTTGTGTAGAAAATTTTGAAATTATAGAGTAATAATGGAAATGAGTTTACCTATATCCTAGAGGGTGATTATTTCAAGAATCGTGAGGTAAAAAATAAAGTATTATTTTTGAGTACTACATAACAAAATTGTTTCATTGTTTAAAGTAACTATAATATAAACAATCTGAGTAAAATGATTGTTATTTCGAAAGAACTACATTTGAGGTTCTCCATTGAAGTAGTCATGAAATAATTCTAGGTCATTTATTGATCATTTTTGGGTCTAGGTGAATAAAATAAAATAAACATAGGATGTGGAATGTAATGAATGAAATACTAAAATAGTTTCAATTTTTTGAGTAAGTGCTTCATTATCCAAAATGTGAAGCATAAGATGTTTGAGTAACATAGATATAGAGTGATTTACTTAGACACTCATCCAAAAAAGGGAATATATCAGTTTTAATAAATGAATTGAAATTATTGATAAAATACAATATTTAACTGAAATATAATATGAGTAGAATATTTAGTAGGATAATTAGGGGGTTTCATATGAGAGTAATGGAAAATTTATTAGCTCATTCGAATTTGATGGCCGTTGTCACATGTTCTCTAAAAAAATATTATAATTTTTACCAAGGGAATCAAATTATTTAACCTAAGTAATTATTTATGTAGAATTTAATTAATATTATCATTAAATAGGTTTTATGAAATAAAATTAAAACATTAAAATGTTAATGGAGGGAGGGGTTGATCTAGTTATTTCATAACAAAATAAAAAAATCCAAAAACAATTATTTTAAAAAATTATAATGAGGTGTAATTGATATAATATAGCCTTTAATTATTTATTCATAATTATACATTAATTTAAAATACATTTATTTATAATCCCCTAATACTATTAACCTCCAAACGGCACTGTAATTTAAACAACCCCAAGGGTGGGAATAAATAAACCTTTAGATGACTTTAGGACATCCAATCATGGAACCCATCTTCCATTGTATTTTAAAATCCAACGTGTATATAGTTTATAATTAGGGAAACATAAATACATTATAAATAAAAATTCATTGTGTTTGGTAATTAGATTAAATCACTACGAATTATTCTCATATTTATTAGATTCACTAATTAACCTTCCCCTCCCACAATTCAAACAAGACTGACCTCATGGTCAAATTGAAAATCAATCCAGATCTATATAAATTCTGAATCAATTAAATGAAAAAATTTATGAATTATTATTTTTAATTTATTAAAAATTAATAAATAAAGAGTGTATAAATTATGTTGAATATAAATGGAAACTACTCTTCCATGGGTGGAGTTGTCACCAGGGAGATTATTTCATGAGAAAAATATTTGAAACAGAAAGCCCAATATAATCACTAATTTTATATTTCAACCTATCTATGTAACATAAAATGGGGGAAAATAGTAAAATAGAATTTTCATTGTAGATAATGTGAGATTATAACAATAAAATATATGAAACAAAAAGTAGAATAGGAGGAGGAGATCTTTCTTAGAAGAGATCCTTGTTAGAAGGCAACCTTTTATATATTGATGGAGACCTGGAATGGAACTGATATATTTGTAAAAAAAATTCCTAAATACTTGAAAAACCCTTTATATTTGTGAAAATATCATATTGATAGTGTTTTGGAGGTTTTGATTTGGATGTATCAATATGGTCACATGTAGAATTACGCCTCCAAAATGTATTCTTCATTGAGCCAAAATTTAGACCAAGTTTTCCTATAAACCTACTAATAATCTATGTTTATTTAATGATTGAAAATGTGGCATCTAACATATATGAATATTTTATCCCAGTTCAATCTCGGATAAAAATTTATGTCCAAAAGGGTGAGGTAGGGACCAATCTATTGAATCAAGTACATATTAGCAATCAATTTCCTACCTTTAAACATATAATCTAGATTTCATGGTATTAATGAAAAATGTATAATATTTTTTCTATAATAAGGCCAAAAAATTAAATGTTAAAAATCAATGTAAATAAAATTTTATGATAATTTTTTTGTTTAGAAATAAAATAGGTTAACAGATTTTGTGTGAATGTTTGAACTTCAAGAACAAAAAATAAAGTTTCATTAAATATTAAAATAAAGAACAATAAATTCAATAGATTACAATTTTTATTAAAAAATATTCAATGAGGAGATGTTTTATTAGGGAGAACAACCTATAATATGGATTCTAAAGAAGAAACTGGTGATGAATAAAATGATGTTAAACTAGAAGAAGTACAGAATACAAAAAAAAGGTAACATTATTGAATAAAATATAATCTTTTACCAGATAAAAATAGTAAAAATGACATTAATTTACTATCTATAGAAGACATCACTCTTTTCAGATATAGAACCCATATTTTTTAATAATATTCTGAGTATAAGTATTGGTCCCAATTGGTGCTTGTAGAGACTGAATAAATTGAATGGAATTAGGAAATAGATATTTTTTTGATGTAGAAAAGTATAAAAATAGTTAGTAAAAAATGAATTTTCAATAAAAGGTTGATTGAATACAACATTTTTATTTAAAAGAATCCTTGATTTTTGTGAAATGTATACTCCTAGAGTAAAGGTATCAACGTATATTATACATTTTCAGATATTTTCCTATGAAAATAAATTTAACTATTCATGAAATAATAGTTAAAATTTGTTTTATGATTTTACACACACACACATATATTTTTTAAATAAACATTCTATATAAGATTACATAAATATGATTTGTGTACTAAGAATATATATTTTTTCTTATGTATAAATATACAAGAAAAGATCTCTGGTTGAAAAAGTTTCTTTATAACATGTAGGTGGAAACAAGACAATATTATTCAAGACTATAACTTTACATGAAAAACCAAAAAATTTGGGGTGGTGGAGTTATCCATAATCCATATTTCAATAAAGAGAGTATTCAAAGGATGAAAGTTGTGTATATAGTGATGATATTTTTTTGTAGAATATAATAAAGAATAATAAAAGTAGTTTGAAAAAATGATGAGGTGTGAGTTGGAAATATCAATGATTCCAGAGATATAATAATTCCTTAGCTTACAAGTCACATAAAAAATGAATAATATATTCATATAAAAAATTTTGTATTCATAGGATGTTTTAAAGGTATTTGGAATAATGTATTGAAAGGTAATTAAAATTTTTCTTTCATCCTAGATGAAGTATTCGAGGGATGATGATATCAAATAATTCAATATCATATAATAAATAAAAAACATTATAGGAATTATGTACTTAATAATGAAAATAAATGATATATTTTTTCAAAATTTGAAACTTCATATCACTAGGGTAATCCTAAAGAAATCCACATACTCGTGATGATGAGAATAATAAAACACATCGAAGACATAATGTATTATAGTTTTCCATAAAGTAAAACATAAGAATAGAATTTATTAAGATATATATATATATATATATATACTGACATAGTTCATCATACGATATAATGTCAACATCAATTTACTCATTTTAACTTGGAGGATTGTGAATTTCTTGGTTTACGAGGAAACAATATTGTATTTTACTATGAAATGTTGAAGTTGAATATATTATGGGAACTCAAAATTATCAAGAAAATTTATAACTTTTATACCCTATATATTTTATTCTCCCAATTTTTTTTTATGGTGTTATCATGATTTCAATTAATTATCATCTTTGTGGTATATAAAATGATCAAGAAAAGGCTTTAATGAAAATCCAATCTTATTTCATTTTTATCCTGATTTTGTTTCCTTCTGTGTACTTGTTCATTAATGTTATTATAGGAATTTTATTTCATAAGATAAAATAATTATTTCATGTAGTTTAAAATAATACTTAACATTATTTTAATATATTTGACAAATATTTTTTAGATTTTTTTCCAAATAGTTTTAAATAAATTAAGTATGAAAGGAATCATTGTTATAATGTTTACTAGATGAACAAATTTTCACATCATTATGCTCTATATCAGATTTTGGGATTATTATATATTTTTCCTTGATTATTTTAAAATAAAAATATTTTATAAATATTTTGAGAATTTTTATTTACAATTTTATCAAAATTAGTGAATATTTTGTAATGTTTTCAAAGCAGGTTGTATGTAATCATTTAAAGGTATTTTTAATATATGTGAAAATAATCTAACATTTCTTAAACTTCCTTTGGATATGATATAATGCAAAAATTTAATCCATTTATTAGATTACTTATGATTATGTGATGATTGAATGTTTATAGAATCCACTTATTTTCCAAAAGGGTTTTTTCTGATTAATTGATGGATGTTTTTATGTTCTTTTAGATACCATATATATGGTTGTAATAATATGTTGAGTGTGTTTCTTAAATACCATAAATATTTTTTGTTAATAGTTTATATCTCATGAGATAACATGAAGTTGAATAAGAGTGAACATATTATATGGATGAAAATATTTTGTGTGAGTGAACCGAATTCATTATGGAATTTTGTCCATGATGTGAGGATGGTATTGGGAGTGAGACTAGACAAATGAAATTATTTCATATGCTTATGATTGTTCCATAATTCCCATTACATGTTCTTATCAATAATATATACTCCCATGTATCATGACTAATTAATGACAATTCTTCAATCCCATGATCCATGTATTTTGAAATGATTAAGCTTTATGCAATGACTCGTGATTTATGATCTATGATTGATTTGTTATAAATTTTTTATGTTTTGATAATAAGTTATACAAATATTTTTATATTTTTCTTTCATATTATTATCAATTTATATATCTCATTATTTTCCTTACATTGTATATGAGGTCATCCTTTATTATATTCTGTTTTTCCCAAGGATAAGAGAAAATGTATTAATTTTGAAATATCTATGAAGGGTTCTTTGAGAGAATAACTTTTTCAGAGCTGTTGGTGATATTATATAAAATAATTTTATTATGTTCATAGTATTCCATTTTGAAAACCCTTTATATATATGGGGAATGAATTATAGTCATGTTTTATTTTTTCATCTAAAATGTTGAAATATGTATGTATAATTTTCTCGAGCTGCCTTAGATTATTTTAAATTCAATCAAATCATGGTGGAATCTACCATGAATGAATTGGATTTATAGTGTGATGGAAATAAGAGATATTTGGATGTTAATTACATGCTATTGGGAGTAGTTTCAGTTTATTGTTGATGTTCACTGAGTTTTTGGGAAAAAATTACAATATAATTTAATTTGAAAAATTAATTATACATGCATATTTTTAATTATTGGGGTATTATGGTATGATATTGGATATCATCTAGAATTATGAGCATGTATGAGGAATTAATGAGTTTGGATAATGATCATTAGATCTTGGAGAGTTTGGTAACTCATTTCCAAAGTAGGTAACCCTATAATACAATATAACATTCCATCTTATGTATGGATTTTTTCTGTATGCATGTTGTGTGGGTTTAGGTATGAAAATTAAAGACTGAGAGTGCCTGAGTAAAAGAGTTAGGGTGTATATGGGTCTCATATTCTTGGGAAAAGTGTTCATTAACACTTTAGTTATTTGGTATCGCTTGATTACTGTGTCTCCAAATGAAAATGATATAAACCAAATTAATGTGGGGACTTTTTTTCTCATGTTATTAGGCATGATGTGGGTATCATATGATGGTTTCCTTAGATCTATCTAGGTATGTGTGTGTAGCTTAAACCTAGCGATAATAGTCAAGACTTATGTACCTCATAGACGTTGTCATTGATACCCACTTAAGGGTGAATTGAGGTTTAGAGAGTGTTGTGACCAAGATGATCCCTTAAGGGTTGGACATATGTGATGGAGAGGGGTTTCCCCCAAGTTATGTGATGAGAGACATCCATTATGATATGTGATAAAAGATACATTTTATGTTATTGGTAATAGTTATTAACATTGAATTTGGATTCCAAAGGGGTTTTTGATAAAAATTATACTCCTCATGATGAGGCCAGGGTCAAAATGAGCCTACAGGCTATAATGTCATTGAAAGGTGATAAAGATCTGTTCATAATATAGATTGGAGATCAATATAGGTACAGATGACCCCATTGAATTCCCGAATTGGAAATAAAATATGTTATACAATATGGGTGGTTAGAAATTTCAATGGAATGGATGAGATAAACTTGTGGTATTTACGATGTCCAATTACCCTATTTTTATTAAATGGGATTATGACAGGTGGTAGACATGGGTTTGGGTAATTGATCTCAAGGCCTTTCCTTGCTATGAGTGATATAGTGTGGCTGGGACTATTGAGGTTATGTGGAATAATTGATATGTATATGAATTTTGGTCCAACTATTAGTGAGACAGATTACCTTGAGATAGGTCTGGCTTCACCATTAGTGATATGTTGATAGAAGTGGATAACCATGAGTGAGAAATTCGTGCTGACATGAGGCTGGGTAATCAACGAGTGAGATGGTTGACCTAATCATAATTATACCCCCTGACTGATATTATAATACCTTTTTATTAAAAAAAATTATACTTCCATGATTTAGTTGGGGTCTGGATATGATGAAACTATATTTATAGTTGGAATTCATGAGTGAGTTAGAATTTATGATGTATAGTGACGTAGGAATATATGAGAAGGATGATATGAGTCATATGGGGTCCAAGATGACATTTTATATGGGATGTGAATAGAGTATTCATTGAGTGAGAAAATACTAATCAAGTATTGGATACAAGTCCTTCATCGTGAGAGGGTTCATACGAGATTCTATTTGTGGGACCCAACTCTGATAGAGTTGTGGTCAGGAAATGGGTGATAGCCAACCTTAATTACTCAGGTATATCATAGGTTACATGGGATATGGAATGAGGTAATGAATGGTTTCAAATATTGCATCAACACAAGTTTTATTTGGTGTATTGATGGTCTGGTTAGCACATGATGAGCCGACATAAAGATGTCGTAGTGGGATAGTTAACACACGATTACCAAGGTACTTGTGTGACATATTTACTTTACCTTTTAAAAACATGTATATGATTTTGTATTTATAGGGTAATTGGTGAGGCCCTATTTAGATAAATTTCTCACAACTTGTACAAGCGCCTCTATTTGTAGGCAAACCCTACATATGATTTCAGGATGGGCACATGAGGTTTAGTGGATAGGGAAAGAAAATATCAACTATATTTGAAGATCAGGTTATGTTTATTCCTAGAGATTCCAGTAAGGTTATTGTGTTTATTTTATATTTGTTTATTTTTTATATGTGATTGGACTAGTGGGATATCAATATTTTATGCTGGCATGACCATGTATTTGTTTTCTTCTTCACGGTAAATTTTTTTATAGCATTGAGGTGTATTTTTTGGCATAATATCTTTACTATGATAAATACTATATATGTATTTCCATTATTTTATTAATTTAATTTGATATATTAGTCTACCCGCTATATTTATTAGTCCCTCCCCACTATCTAATAATATTTAGAATATGTGGACGCATGTTTGAAGTCACATGACACTCTAGATTATATGTAAATTTATGGTTTGGGCATCATAAATATGCCTTAGGTTGTTGGATGATAGTGACATGATTAGGGTGAATTTTAATTGAGATAGGTGTTCATTCCTTTTTTTGGAGTTGAATTATTATTTGGAGTGTGACTTAGGGTGTGTGGGAATGGTATATGAGAGAGTATAACCACTGGTTTTGATTTATATTGATGTATATTTCAATATACTTATTTTTTAAATAAATAATGATCTTTTCTGGTATTATGTTATAAGACTTTACGAAAAAAAAATCCATTTACTCCTTAACCCAAAATATGGCCTATTATTCTCTTAAGTTAAACCAATGATTTTTAAAGGGTGTCTAATGGAAAAAGTGTTTTTCCATAATTTCATAATGGTACGTGTTATATTTTATGCACTATTTTAGGGAATCCCCGACAACACATAATGGAAAATTATTCTTTATAAAGTATATATAAGGGTAAATACTTATTTATGTAAATGTAATTAATTACCCACGTAATGGTAATTTTTTAGTTTCAAAGGATTCATTAGGGTATAGTAGAGTTTTATAAGGGTTTTTTTCATTTATATTTAATGATAACTCATAATTTTTAAAGGATACATATAGGTATGCAAGTGGTTGTGACTAAATATGGGTAAAACCTTATTACCCTTAAACAATTCCAATTTCTCATTAAGGGTAGTATTTTTCATATTTTTAAATTTTCATCTTCTCGATTGACCTTGTAACATGAATTCAAAATTTTAAAACCTTAAAATAAAGATATTTCAACTATTTGACTTAATTAAAATTTATAACTCTTATTATTGAATATTCTAAATTGTTTAATTTCAAAGTTAGATTAAAATACAATATAAATAATGCTTTTAATTGGCATGTTCATCATGGAAATCAGAAAGTGATGATCCTTCTTCAAAATACCCAAATCTTCTTCTATCATCATTTTCAAACATTATTTAGTCTGAAAAGTAAATAAACACATCAACCATGATCTAATTTCTTTTCTAATAATAATATGTTCTTCTTTTGGTTACAAGGTCTGAAAAAACCTTCTCACTGATTTATTATTGGGTGTTAATTATTTTGAAGGGATAATCTTGGTTGAATTAGGTATTTCATTTTTATTTGTGAAATTTTTTCCAAGATTTCAAGAAAATGGATAATGAATCCATGATGATAATAATATGGAATTATCAAAAAATGATTAAAAATTATCATATGTCTTGGTTTTATTTTGGGGAATAAATATTACCTCATATGGAATTTATTTTATTTTGTAAATAAAATAAATTTAATCAGTTCAAGGAGTCCTTGGTGACTAGTTTACGTTTTTTAATATGTGTATATGATTAGGGTGATGGACCTTGATGTTGAAATTGAAAACATTGGGGTATGATGTTACTTACTATGTAGATTATATATATATATGATTGTTTTCATGGATTTACATTTTTTGTTGATATAATTTACACCATGTTGACTTTGATGACATGTGCATGCATTTGGATATTTTTCTCCTCCCTTAATATGATATATTGTGATATTATAACATATTCCCAATTACCATGTGATTTGTTTGGATATTTTTATATTATTTCTCTTTGAATTGTACCAATGTTATATGTTGAAACATCAAAACTAGATGGACCTAGATGGGGAGTGTGCTTAGAATATTCATATGAAATGATGATAGAAATGAGATAAATGATAAGGGTACGATGGCCTATGTGTCATGACATAGGGAATGTAGATCTGTGTGATCTGACTCATGGGGTAAATGGGGAATGATAGTCTCTATGACATTAAATGATAGATTGAAATGTGTAATTATGGACTATTTTGGTTTGATTTATAATCCTAGGGCATGTACAACTTTTGAAAAATATTGGATTGGCTCTTATTTTTGTATCAATATTTCAACCACCTAAATATTCTTCTATCATGAAGCTAAAGTAGGTTAAAACATAATTCATAAAAATTTTCTTAGTGTAAATTTTCTCAATATGGTTTTTTTTCATTTTGGAAAATATAATTATTATCTTTAATTTCACTCTTATTCATGTGTACACATGTTAAGGAAACATTGGTTGTGTTCTACTAGGTTGAATGACTCACAGTCTGTATGAGCATCTCAATTCATGTGTATATTTCGTGTATAGGGATCTAGGATGTGGAAAGCGGCCCATTACAGATGGTTGATATTTTCATCATGGAGCTAGGAAAGGAACCAGGACATACTAAATATAACTCTACAGGTTTATTTATTTATTTTTTTACTGTATTTATACCCCACAATGGCTTTCAACATAGATATACCATTTATTGTTCTCTCTGACATGTTCCTCTTTTAATAAAAAATTATGATAAATTATCTTATGATTTTTTAATATATTTATAAATATATTATTTAATTTATTGGTTCAAGGATATGATACTGAGATTATAGTCTCACTATTTCATGAAATTAGACCCTCATTTCGAGTCGGCATGATCTTACATATGGGGAGGTGTACATAAGGTCTTATAAATCTTTGTATTGGAACCTATGGTCTGATTTAGGTTATTAAATAAAGAGAATGTTAAAAACCAGGAGTGGGTTATATTTTGATCACTCTAACTAATTAGGATAGTTATTTTTGGAATTACTATGTGGGAAAATTCATAGAGTTTGGGGGTAGGGGACCACTGGTTACACAAAGTATCAGTTTTGTTAAGGTTATGTGAACATCCTCTATGTGAGTCTATTGAGAATATTTTATCTCATAGATGAACTCTTTTTATCCTGTAAAGTATGTGCGATTATAAGATGCATGATGAAATTCCCTATTAGGTAATTTTGGTCTATTAAACAGTTGTTTTTAGAGAGTTGTGAGGATAAGGCATACTTGGGGTCAGTTATTATAGAACAAGATAAGGGAAGCCATATGGTGGGGTAACACACCACTAGATGATGTTGGATTTAACTCTTATTTTTTCAGATGTAAGAAATACTTGGTGCTTAGGGAGGTCACTATAATTTGAGCATGATAGTCAAGTCTAGTTATTACATGCTATATTGGATAAATATTTGGTAGTAGTGTTTGGGTGTTTGTGTAAGACCCTATGATTTTAAGAGGAAAATAGTGGTAGATAGTGTATATTAAAGGAAAACCCAAGATTAAAAGAGAATGTAACACCATGATTCTATATAATATATTTATTTTTAAATAAATTTAATATCTTCGATAGCTTTTAAAACATTAAATTTCAGGTTTAAACGAAACACGATACTCTATTAAAATATTCTTATTCAAACATGAAATTTATAACCTAGCCGTTAAGTTTTAGGGTATTTATTAGAATAAATAAATTGTAAAAATTATAATAATAATAAACTAAAGACCATTTTAAATAGAAATAAATGTTTTCTAAAAATTAATATTTTTTCTAAAACCCACATAGTTGCGTTTTGTGCACATAATTTAAACTTAATATATATATATTTTAATTTTTTTGATAAAATAAAAACTATTCTTCGAAATATAAATTTCAATATTTTATTTGGGTGATATTTTTTATAAGTTTTTGAAAATATTAATTTTTTGATTAATAGTGAAAAACAGTGATTTATTCTAAAAACTACATTTTTCTATAAATTATATACAAAGTTAAATAATATTTTAAATTGGGAATAATGTAAAATTAGATATATAATATTGAAATTTAATTAATTTAGGTCATTGGAATCAATTTTATATTTAATTACGATTTTAAACCACTTTAATCATTTTAATTATTTTACAAAAACCATTTTTATGATGTGGCAACCTGTATAAATTTAAATTTAATTATACCAATTTTATGTATTTAATTTTTAAAAATTTATTAATTTTTTTAATAATCATAATTTTTATTATATAATAATATTAACTTAATTTTGACTATAATTTATATTGAAAATAGTAAAATTAATTACCATGATTATGGTGAGAGCGGTTTTACGAACATGTTAAACTAAGAAGACAAGGGTTAAATATGTAATAAAACATGCCCAAAAAAGATTTTTATGGAAATATTTAAACCTTATCACCTATAAGGTTCAATAATGATCCATTTTTGATTTTTTTTTAAGTGAAAAATCTGGGTAAGATTTATTATTTTCCAAAAAATGTAGTGTGTCCTCTCCCCCACATATAAACGGACACATACTATCCTCTATTATTCACACTTAAAGAACCATTTGTTTTGAAAAATTAATACCCAAATATATTTCTTAAATCCTTACCCACATTATATAATCCTTATTTAGATCATAAATTCAATCATGGATGGATTTATGTTAAACCAAAAGAAGTTTCCTAAAGAAGAGGTAATGTTTTTAATTATGTGATTTCATTTTAAATATTCTACTGAATACTTAAAATCATCAAAAAATAATCAAAAAAAACCTATATTTAATTTATTTATATGTTATTTTATTTTGGAATAAAATATATACTTGTCCACTTGCATTAAATAGAAAATGAAACCATCCATCGTGAGTACGATAGACTTCTGCCTCACGAATTGATGTAATAAATTTTCCATCCCCACATTTCAAGGATAGATATAATGATGGGGTTAAAATATGTATATGGTAATTATGATATTATTATAACTACTTAATTATGATATCATACATAACTTATTACTTTCCATTTATCATGGGATACAATAACGTCACTCATGTGTAACGTGGTCTACCGCCTCACGAATTAATGGTATTTTTTCCACTCACAAATTGTACGAAACATAGTAAGGTTAAAATCAATGAATTTATGTTATATTTATGGTCTAAAAATTATAATTTAAATATAAAATAACATATAATTATTTAAATTCCAATCCATTATAAAACAATGACATTTTTTGTGCAAAAAAGTTGACAATCGCCTCCACGTAGTAATGTGAAATGTTTTTCATTTTATTTTTACATGGATGTTGATAAGGGTGTCTCTGATTAATATAAATTATATATAATATTTAAAAATGATTCTATAAAGATTAATTTCTATTTAGATTTCATTTCATTTAACCATTCAATCAAATGAAAATAGTGTTTAAGTGCATGCATAACCTACCATCTTCATTAAGACTATAATCAAATTTTTATAACTAAATTTTATTGATTACTATTAATAAATTTATAATGGATATATATAATTTTTATATATTTTTTAACATTAATAAAATTATGTAAGCATGTTAATGGTTGAAAAAATAAAATTACCGAACAAAAGCATAAATTAAAAATGAATCAATTTTCACCCAAAATAGTTATTTTAACAAAGAAATATTAATAAATGGTTAATAAAAGTAAATAATATATGTTATTATATATATGATTGTTGTTTTTTAATAGTTTTTCAACTAAAATATTTTTTATACATGATGTTCTAATATTTAAGATGTAATGCATACCTGAATTACGGGTTTCTTATCTCAGTTTTACTTCCATGGGACATATTCCATATTCATCTATTATTCCATTGTGTGGTGTATATAATATCCCTATTGAGATGTTATATCTTTAATATATATCTTTAAATTGGATTTAATGTTTCATTTAATGTTAATTTTTTGGTTCAGATTATTAAATATTACTAAAGTGGTAAGGGTTTATTTCACAATCTCATCATTATTCAGTATTTTTCACGTGTAAGTATCCCTTTAGAGAATTATATTAAATTTATATCATAAAATCAATATATTTTATTCTCATATATTTATTCATGATTTTTTTCAATTAGTAGGTAAATTTTCAATTTATTTCATACTTTAAATGTTTGAAAAAATATTTTTAATAAAATTAAAAAATATATCTCTTTTCGTTCGATAATGTTTACTCATCCCAATCCATTTTCCAAAAAAAAGAATTTTAAAAGAATTTTAAAATTCACTAAATTATCTCTTTAAGGAGTTATATCCATGTTCAAATTTTTAATAATTTTAATTTTAGGGAATCTATATTGTCATTTTTCTGAACAAGGAATATTTTTATTTCATGTAAAAATGAGAGGTGAATATTTTATGTAACGTGTATAAAAAGAAAAAAAAATTTAACCATCACGAATAATAAATAATTTTAATATTAAATTTTATCATTAAAATTTTATTTTAAAATAAAAATATTTTCTATTTTTTAACTTTCTATTTAAAAAATCTAAATAGAAAATTTTATTTTCTAAAAAAAATTAAATGACATTTTTATGGTATTTATATTAATAAATGAAATAAAAAAAATATTTTACTTATGATCCACTAAGGATATGTAATATTTATATCATTCATATTATTTGATTGTATGATTTATTATTATTTTCATTGAGGATGTAGAATTTTATTATCATTAATAATATTACTACATAAGGGTTATGATTATGTTTATTTATTTTGGGTAATTATTAACATTTAGTATATTAGTTTTTAAATATGAATGTTTATGTTGATTATTTTCACCCTTTTAATATTTGGAATACATTTGAATTATTATTTTACGGGTGCGTCCTGGTTTTAGATATCCCCTCAATGCATTGATAGGTCCCATTAGACAAATATGTTGGTGAAATCAGATGGGGTGTTACCCATAGTTTTTTACTATTATGTAAATGGTCTTGATTACATGTTTATTATTTCCAACAATATTAATTCACTCATTATGAGATTAGGTATTGATCTCTACGTGATTATTCAATTAGTTAAAATATTCATGGAGATGTTTTAATCCCATATTATTATTTATATCGACTAATTTGACCATAATTTATTCCCATTGTGTTATACTCTTGTTATTAATTAAATGGAATGTGTTTTAGTTATTTACTTTTCCATATTGATTATTCTTATTTATTCATGAACTATTATGTTGTATTCTACCCCGTTATAAAAATATAAGGTCACCCCCTTCTTATGTTATATTTTTTCTAGGATACATGGTAGTGTTTTGTGATTAATATATAGTAATACACTAAGGGGTATAATGGAATTCTCGAAGAAAATTAATTGTGAATTATATGTCTTAAAATTTAATATTAATTTTATTTATGTATCTATTTTACCAATACTAGAAATATATTTAGTCTTTTGGTGTGTAATTTTCTTACCTACTTTCAATATAAAAATGTACACAATAGATATGGGTTACTGGAGTTGGGTTCATTACTGTTGGTAAAACAGAAAGTATAATAAGAACATGCGAACTATACTTACAAAATCATAGGTTTGGGAATATAACCCTGTGAATTATTTTAAGGATAAATCTAAGTATAGTATAACATACTAATTTATTTGGTAAGGTATAGATTATATGGCTTTCCTTATAATTCATCCCTTTTTAGATACTAAAAATTGGATTTAGATATAGTATAAATTTACCTAGGGGTAATAACTCTAAAAAGGTGCATCAATACTGACATTAGAATTACCTGGTACACAATGAAAATCCATACAATAAAACTTGTTTGACATTATCATTGGAAATTATTTGGTTAATTTATATTTTCATTATGAACAATAATAATGGGTTTTAAAATATTTTTATGATATAAAAAATTTCCAAAAGAATCCATGTTGGGGATGATGTATTAGAGCAATAATAAGAATTGATTAAATTATAACCATGTTAGGGATGTTATATCAGGTTATGAGAAACAAACTTTCCTTTATAGATTATCCTATTGATCCACTACATGGTGTAACATTGTTATACCAAGTCATATGTCAGAAACCGTCATCATTGAATGGAACTATAAATCTATTTGTATCTGACTAATGGATAAGTTTCTTAGAGATTAAATTTCTTACTTTGGGTATCAATGAAAAGGAAAAGGATGTCTTGTTATTTTATCATCACTCAGGGGATGTGGATCCATGGGGATCATTTATTCAATACACGAAGGTTAAATAAAAAATTAAAATCATGTAACGAATGTATTTTAAGGTTCTCTTCTCGGAAAAGTATTTTCCTCATGAGTAATGTGTGGATATAGAGAGAAAACAATAGAGTCTAATTCCAATAAATGATAAAAATCTATCCATGTATGAATCTAACTTAACAATGTTATCAAATAATGCTACATACTATGCACATAATTCACAGAGTAAGAATAAATGTTTATTGGATGGGTTATAGCTAAATCCTCAGAGGTAATTATTCTCCAAAACATTCCCATCATATGAGGATATAGTGTTATGTGTTATCACAATAAATAAATAATTATCCAAGTTTTATTTCTTTGAAGGGAATAATTAGTATAAGAGGACACCACAACAAAAGAAAAATATTGTGAAGAATCAAATGAAGGATTCTCCCACATGTTGTAATTAAGGAAGGAAACACCCTATAACTTTATCGATGTGAATGTGAGTTTTCTATGATTGTGGAGGAAATTTACACCATGATAATAATTTAAATGGGAATAAATAAGTTTTAAATGTTCAATGATTAAAATATAAGGACACAGGGAACTAAACAAATGAATTCTCTATGCGTATGTGGAATATACCTCAAAAGAAGGGATCCAAGCCAACATTATACTATTAATATTACCAATGTGGAATGATTAAAGTTATTTTGTATTTGGATTAATTAATCATTATATATAAGTATTTTATCATTAATATTATCATTTTAAGAATCATAAAATATATAATGATTATACTATTATAACTTTTATTCAAGTATTTAAAATAATGTGATAAATATTACTGATAACCAAGAAAAATGATTCGGTAGAAAATTTATCTTTTTTAAAAACACATTTTTGTGGAAATATAACCCTTATTATGGGGATGATTTTGAGACAATAATGATGATTATATTCTTTTGAGAAAGTATTGGTAACTTTGAAATAGGTTAGTTATTTATGTTATAATGGTTTAGTTTACTAGATGTATATATTTAAGGAATATATTGACCAACATAACATTTTATTTTTGTAAGAATTAAAGTTTTCATTATGGTTTTATGGTTATTAAGGTATTCATATATTTTAAAAGTTACATTAGGAGACACTTTATATTGTTTGGTGAATGTAGTATTGATTTGGTAACCTCCCTTATTTTTTTTACTTTTAATTTGGTCATACATTTTTGGGATGAGCCTTAAGGTTAACTATTTATAGAATGGATTAATTTTTACTTTCTGTAATATTGGATAGCTTGTTCTAACCATTTTGGTATTGAAATATATCTAGATATAGGAGGAATAAAATTTCATTATTTTATTAAGCTATTGATATATTAAATGTTAATTTTAGTGATTTAATAATAAAAATTAATTTTATATATTAATTTCTTGGATTAAGGAAGGTCATAATAATAAATTAGATAATAACTAAAGGGTGAAATAGAAAGTATATTATCTACTATTCTCTATCTTTAAGGTAAGAGAATTACTCAACTCTATGAAAAGGGTCTTGAAAAATAAATTAATTCTTGTACCTTCTTTTTTTATAAATTAAATGGTCTTTTAAATCAATAAATATTTAGGGTTTTGAGGCCCTTTAATTTATATAAATCATTATCTTTACTTTGATCAAGGATCTCAATAACTCTCTATTAATATTTGTGCACTTGTATTCTCGTTCATGTTCATGTCTTATGTCCCACCAATTTTCTCCTACTTTAAAACATAGTTCCTTTTCATTCTAGATGACCTTCACACATCCCATTATTTATAATCTAGAGGACACTTTACATTATATTTTCTGATATATAATTTTTAAAAAATTATTTTCAAATTTCAGATCCTTGATTACAGAGTTCAAGATTAAATTGGGTAGAAACGATAATTTAAGGTGGATATAATGTAACAACCCAAAGTTCTAAAAGGGAAATATCATGTCAGATAGTGTATATGAAATGAAGCACCAATATTATAAGAGAATGAATCACCCTAATAAATTAAAATATATTTCCTTTTAAATATATTTCAATCTTTGGGATATATTATGATGCACACAATAATGGTTTTAAAAAAATATGACTCTTTATTAAAATAATATTATTTAAACATTACCATTATAACCAATATGTTAGGTTGGATGGTATAATAAGAGTAAATAAATTAGAAAAATTATATGGATTAAATATGTATAAAATAAATTCAATGGTTATCTATTGTTTATAAATATAATAAGAACCATTTGAAAGAGAAATAAATTTATTATGGAAAATAATATTTTATTACAAAATGTTGATTAGTCATGGTTTGAGAATATAATTTAAAATTAATTTGAACACTTATAGAAACTTTCTTTTGAAAATTTAACTATAATTTTTAAATAGAAATGTAAAAATAAACATTGGTTGAATTTTAGATAATTTTATTAAATGATTAATTTTTCAGTTAAAGAGTAAAAAAATAGATATTTTTGTTGATTTTTTTTATTTTAATCATTTACTAAGTTAAATTATATTTTATGTCTGTTCAAATTTAAAATTTATTCAATTATTATAAATTTTATGTTATTTAGTCCATTTTTATTAAATTTGGTAATTTTAATATAAAAACGTTTTAGTATTTTTAATGTTTTCTTCAGAAAAACCTCTTTTTTCAATGCGAATATGGGTTTAATTTTTAATTTAATTCTACCAGTTCTGTAAATTGAATTAGAAAAATGGTTTAAAAATTTAAACTAATAATTATTTATATTATCAAATATGGAAAACATTATTTTTTTACCATAATGATGTGTTTAAATATTTATAACTAATTACCTGGTTTAAGGTGAGAACGAGTTTACCAATGCGTTAAACTAAGAAGTTAATGATTAAAAACAATCCAAAAGATTTACAAATTATATTTTATGGACATATTTGTACCTTATAACTTATAAGGTTCCTTATTTATGTATTCTTAATCCTTTTGGAATGTGAAAAAATTGTTACAATTTATTCCTTTCATAAAATACAATGTGTTCTCTCTCCACAACTTATAAAAGGCCACCCCTCTCAATTACACTTCACACATCTAGAACCATTTGATCCAGCTAATACCTACCCAAATTTATCTCTAGTGTGGTATTTAATTTAATTTATTTCCTATTTGGTATTTCCTATGTGGTATTTCTGATGTTGTATTTTTTTTTGTGGTATTCCTTTTTGGTTTTGGGGTGCCTTACTAAGTATTGTTTTACTCACCCCTACATGGTATTTTCCTACTTGTGTCATGTAATGTGAACATGAGAAACATTATGATAGATTATGGGGTAGACCAAGGCTAGATAGATCATTGTGAGTTAATAATACCTAGGTTTCCTACAGATTCAAGAAGAAATCCCAACACCTTTGTCTACATGTTGGAATTTGAGGTTTACATACTTTTCTTTTGTTGGAATTGTATCTTGGAAAAATTTAATTTACTATACATTACATTCTTGTCGCACTCTATTGGTTGGAATATAGTTTATGAGTGCACTTTTTACTCGATGTTTTTTTAGATTAGGTTTTGTGGCTTGGATATGTGAGTGTGTGTTAAGAAACATAGGAAAATTACTCCCACTTTTGGGATATTCCTTTGAGGTTATAGTAACCATCCCCTGTCCTATTAGAGGCAGAGTTGGGGTAGTCACAACATGGGCCCCTTTGGGATAGGTTGTGATAATCAAAGTAGCACAACAGTATCCAATGATGTAATAACAGAATATAGTGGAATAAATTTTGAACAAAATAACGAGAATTGAAAAAATAATGTAAACCGAATATAAATGATGTCCAAAACCAATTTATAACAATGAATTCATGTCCAAACTATGATAGATAACTAAATAGTAGACATAAAATAAGAAATAAGATATATTACATTAAGAATACAAGAAAAGAAAAAATTCCATAAAGGTGATCTCCACGAGTATCCTAAGATCCAACTCAGTCATGGGCTCATAACTCCCAGGTACAAGTATGACTAAACAAGGTCCCAAAAACATGATATATACTCAGGTATCATAGTACAATGGATACCCGAGAATGATGTGTGATATAAATTCATATAGGTTACCACCAATGGTGTCTAAAATTAAATCCAGTCCGTGATTATAAGGTGAATTACTGTGCATGTATAAATGAATTAATAAACATTACTGGAATAATAAATTAACAACTATCCCACTCAGGTTCCTAACATACACCTTTGATCTCTACATGCTTCATCTCTTGGAGGGAATAAATTTTTGAATAGTAATCAAATTTATATAGTAATAATAAATACATATTATAGTTATATAATTCGTCTACCTATTTGAACCAATGACGATAGTATGTAAGTGGCCTTATACATGGAATACTAGGTGTTGGTTGAACGTGGCCAAACTCAGTCATCCATAATCTGTATCAAAAAAAATTATTTGCTCAAACAAAGGGTACATTCCCTACATCTCACAATTAGTGGGTGACATCATTTTCGTAACTCAAGATGGTGAGTGTTACCTCAATTCAACACTTCAACAACAGTGGGTATGCCGTCATTTAAACACTCAATAAGGTATGTTATTCATTAATTCAATTATCCAGACAGCATCATTAGGGAGATACATCATAATCAACACCAGATGCAAGGGATCGTGATTCCACCATGCTCAATATAACCCTTACCATCATTCCACATTCTATATTAAGGCATAATAAATGTTTATAAAAATATCCATGAGGCATTACCTTTAGTGATTTACATTCATTAAGCCCAATTATATCTAAGGGAATCACAAATATAAAAATTCACATAATATATGATTATTTAATTCTAAAAAAAGGTATGTTCATACAACCAATTTAATTCCATTTCAATTTAAACAATATAGTTCATACAAGGAAGGAATACCATCATGAACAAGTTATTCAATTTAACCCATGTCATTTAATCTATCAAAACATGGAAAATAATTTTATAAGTATCACGAAATAACTTAATAGATACCTTGGTAAATTGGGAAATTAATTATATGGGTAACTCCATTTATAAATTAAGCTATGAACTTAGAAGGTCCTTCATTAATTTGTCACTTAAATTGGAGTGGGAAACTCCAAGAACTTAGGAGGTGAAATGGTTAAATGAATATTTATAAATGAAGGGGAAAAACAAATTTCCTAATATCATAATAGGATGGGTGCTAAATACACCAAATATCTAGTCAACAAATAAATAATATAAAACCACAAAAGAAATATGTCTAATCATGATTTAAATAAATAATCAATAGTTTTTTGTTTATAAGAAAACACACATCTTCTATGGGGTTTTATTTTAAAACATTAAATTGTTTAAAAAAATTAATTTCATCATAACTTATCATTAGATTCAAGATTCATAAATCAATTTACCAAAATAAGTATTTTAGAAGTAAACCAAAAATTAAAAATAAAATACAATGTAAAACATGGGACTAAATGGTACCATAACCAATTGGAAATTGCTGACAAGGGGAAAATCAAATTTTATTTCAAAACGAATGCTTAGAAGAAATTATGGGAATTTAAAATTTTAATTATAAAGGAAAATATCAATCTGTCAGACCCAAGGGGTGACCCTTATGAAGGCTGACATCCTCCACCTATAATATAAGAGTCAACTAGGGTAATACTAGGAGTGCAATATAATTAAGACTGATTTTTTCAATGTAACACATAGAAAAGGCCAACATGAGGTGAAAAAAAAATCTATTTATAAAATGATGGAAACATGAGAAAAAAATCCATAAAACCACTACATAATAATTTGGATTATTTACTCATCTTATACCAAGTCATGATTCAACCGTTTTTGTAATAAATCAAAGAAACATATATTTTCCCTGAAAATAGTGAAAATGAGCTCACAACACAATAAATTAGTCAAGAGGAAATTAAAAATAGAATGATTCAAAATGAATGTAGAGATTACCAAAAGAAATTTTTCGGGACTGATGATGCTCAAAGGTAGTTTTATAAAGAGGAGATGTCATCATCCTTATGTTTGGGAGAAGGTGGATCCCACAAGAGAGGGAGAGGAGGGTCCCACTGAAAAAAGGAGAAAGTATAAGATTTTTTTTAATATTAAGTTCATTAATGTAAATTTCGAATTTCTCCATTAAATATGGGTACATAGTTTGGCCACATGGATGTGAAAACCATGCAGAAAACATGAACCTTCTACTGATTGGAACTATAATCTCACACAGTTTACCATATATGCTCACTTACCATGTGATGAATATTGAGATAATACAACCTAATTGGAAATAATCATGAAAATACGGTTAACTGTTTTGGAAACAGTGTCTAGCTTGTGTGGGTAACTTCTTCACACCATCTACATAATCATTGTTTTCTCTGGTGGGAAATACAGTTGTATAAAAGCAGTGCACCCTAACCAGTTCTTATTGTTTTTAGATTTTCAGCACCTGACACCACTGAAACTTGATAGACAACTCAAGGAACCCATAATGAATTTACTCATTTATAAAAAACATATTGAAGAGTTCCATAAAAAATAATTACCTTTCAAATCTTGGTTCAAATAGAGGAATATTGAGTAGATGCCAAAACTGACATTCCCATAGAATTATTCCTTATCTCAAAAACAGGTTATTACAACCTCCCCACCATAGAAGTTATCAACCCCAATAATACTTTGAGAATAAATAAAACATCACCCAATATACAACAGTTATTATGTCTCATCAAAATAGTTGTTTTGTGTTCCCAAATTCCCAATGCACCTGCAATAATTTCGTAATCACACGAAACTTAATCCATGGAAACCTGATCCGATTATTGTTTTTCACTAAAACACTGATATAGTGTTACCCAAGTTCATTTTCTAGAGGAAAACATACATAAACATATTTTAAAAACATAGATTATTGTGATTCCCATCATAATATTAAACATATAAATGGAAAAATTCTGATCCTTGATACATCAACCGTAGAAATTATCTACAAGGTATTACCTTATTAATTATAACAATTTTCCTTGAGTGTTTCCTATAAATGGGAGAAACTGATTACATATGTGGTCACATCTGGGACATCATTGTAAATAAATGTTTAAATCCCAATCGACAAAACACAAATGCAGCACACAAGATTTACTCAAAATACACAGGTAACCCTTACACCACATCCACCTTAACCAAAAGTTTTTTTTAAAAATGGTTTCCTTATATTCTTTACTCCTTATGAAAATTGGAAATAAGTCAATCCGTTACTGCATAATCCTTATCTTAATTAAGGTCTAAGAAAGATGGCAAAAACAATAGAACACAAACCCCTTCTTCCAAGGCATATATCATTTACTATGATATTGTTCACCGAAGACCATACATGATCTCTGGTGACATTCCATTGTCAAACCATAACCCAACCATTAAAAATGTCATGCCTTAACACAAACAAGGTTGTAACCCAGGTCTAGTCTACTGGAACTCATCACCCTTATATGAAGCAACTGTGATCATGCCAACATGTCTGAGATAACCTCATATTCATTAATGTGGATATTAAAAAACTATCCTGAGATATTACACCCCACAAGTCTACATGTGGGACGTTCATAAAAGGCTAATAAATCCCCGTCGAAACATTGAATGGTCCTAGAAAGGAATCCTCTTAGCAGTCAAGTCAAAAGGAAATGGTTGGTGTATAAGAGTTCATAAATGAAATTCTTATATGGGAACCCAAGTTTCACTAAGTAATAACCATGCCTCTAAAAACAATGGGTTATACATGCAACTCCTAAAAATTATGTTTATTAAATCAAAATGTCATTTAAAACATTTATCTCTGTGTATAACCGATGCCACTTAGTTTATAAAAGTCAATGTGATGATAGGTATATTCTCATCACTAAGAAATAGTACACTAATAGGGTACCAAGTAGATTTGGGACAATTATATCATGTATATAATAAGTTCTCAGTTCGGTTCCCAACCAACCACACACAACCATTGGAAAGAGGAACAATTGAACCACTGTTGGTTGACTTCTTGGAAAAAGTTTGACTTTTCCTACAAATGAATCACCAATAGATCCTGAATTCCCTTAACACAAGAGATTCATCAATCTATCAAACATTACAACAAAAGTCTATCCAAAAAAAATGTGTTTCTAATTCTTTAATACACAACCAAACACATCCATGTCATGTTATTGAGCATGAACCAACATTTTTTGAAACATGTACGTCCCTAGGGTATTCAAGAAAGACTGAACATCTACAATGGTTCTATTTGGTTGTGTTACATATACATGTAAGGTAGAATATTCACTCAAAATGATATGAATCTCCCCAAAATAGAAGTGGACGAGTCATCAAGATGTGGGATACACTTGCAGGTTATAAGCGAGATATGTCAAATTCATCTAAAATACATGCATGACACTTCTCCGAGTCATGATTAGAAACATCATATCATTTAAAATGAACCTATATTTAACTTTTATGAAATTTAAGAAAAAACCAATCCTATAGAAAGTTATCATAATCATTTGGATTAATAAGATTCTATTTATTATCAGGACACTCTACTTTGTAGATGACCCACAAATATACTCAACATATTTGGGCTCAATGATTTGACCTCAATAAACTAGTTCAATGAAATTTAGAAACTCAATGGGTACTACATGTATGAATGAACAATACCTCAAGGATCGAGTAGAAAAATGAAATAAACTCAACAATATCCATAGCTTTGTCTCCAAATGCATCGCAGTATCATGTGATTCACACATAAGAATTATCCTAGAGTCATATTTCCCCATACGACCATTCAATTGGATGATGAAATATCAAGTTATCAATTGTTCAAGAATAAGGAAGGTTCACACAATATAATAAGCATCCAAACATGCCTTAAGAACATATACCTTACTATAGTCAAGCATTACACGATGATCACACTTGTAACAAGGGCCAATGATACCATAACTAGCCATATGAAAAATAGTGTCATCCATAGCTAAGAGTCCCACTAGGGAGAGAGAAACACGAACGACACCCTATATTCGAAAGATAGTGACATTTATTAATGAATTTATGTTCTAAGGGTGCTACTTATCTCAGGATATACACTTACAAAAGCAGAAGAGTCAACCCCATCATTAGATCAGAACAATTGGAAAGTCACTTTGTTCAAGAGGCTTCCCTTTAATCCCTTTATACAAAAGAGAAAGTTCTATGAAAAACGTTCATTTTTCCATTCCAGTGTAACTAAAAGAGATATTTAAAAATCACATATATAAGGTTTTAAATTAAGGACACCGTATTATGTTCCATTTTAATGCGTTAACTTTAATCAATTCAATATTTAAACATTTTAAATATTTTAAATAGAACATCATGTTCCAATTATAAAATATTCATAACACGGTAAAAGGTAAGAAATCCAACAAGGGATATGTTAAGAAACCATGAGATTATTATAACAATACTAAAACAATAGTTTTGTACTTATTAATGTTTCATAACACCTGTAGTGTGTTATTCCATAAGAAACATTCCCTAACTAACCTACTTGGGTCCAGTTTTTCATTTATAAAGGTAAATCACAATCCACTGCAGAGGGAACCAATTAATTTTAGATTAAAGTTAAAAATATTTTTCATTTATAACTGTTTTGGGGAGAGTATACCCTACTGACCAGAGTATAACAATGGTTTATCAAAAATTAATAGCTGACAATAATGAAAGTAGTAATGTATAAAATATAGAGAAGTGGGAAAATAATGTAAACATAATATAAATTAAGTAAAACACCAATGTATAGCAATGAATGCATGTCCAGAAGATGATTCATAAATAAACAATAGACTTACAACTGATAACAAGATGTAGTATATTACACATATAAGAAAAGAAAAAATACTTTAAGGAAATCTCTAAGGGAATCCTAAGCTCCCACTCAGTCATATACTACTAACTTCTAGGTATGACCATTAACTCACAATTTCATGGAAACCTGAGATCTACTTGGGTACCCTAGTGTAATGGTATCACGAGAAAGGTGTGAGATATAAATCCTGGATGTATTTCACCCATGGTGTTTACAAATTACTCATGTCTATGATTATAATTTAATGAAGTGTTAAATTATAAATGAATTATTAAATAGTACTGAAATAATAATGTAACAAATAGCCCACTCATTTTCCAAAAGGACACATGGAAGATCTACCTACTTCAAATCATGGTATGAATAATTGTCTAAAAATTAATAGTATGTATATAGTAATAATGCATACACAATATAGCTATATTTTTCATCCACCTATATGAACCAACTATGTGCATATATAAGTGGTCATATACCTATAAGATTTGTTGTTGGCTAGCCCAGGGTGTAACTCAGTCAAAAAGGATATATTCCTTACATCTCATGATGAGTGGGAGACATCATTACCGTCACTCGAGATGGTGACCATGCCATCATGGAAATAGTTGAATGTCCATGAGTGCACTATTATTAAAAAACTCAATAAGGGACTTGCTACATTATACCCACTATCTATATAGTATCATTACTTCAAGACTTCATGCTCAACACCTGATATAAGGGAGTGTGATATTACCATGATAAATATAAATCTTACCATTATTCCATAACCAATATCAATGTATAATCAAATGTATAACAATATCCATGGGGAATTAACTTTCATTCTTTACATTTATTAAACCTAATTGAAACTAAGGGAATTGTAACTATAGAAAATAACATAAACCATTCTTATTTAACTATAAAAAGATCCATGGTCTTCTGATAAAATTTAATTCCACTTTTATTTAAACCATATTATTTATTCAAGTCAGTAAAACCATCATAAAAACTTCATTCCATTTAAACCATGTCAGTTAATTGATCAAAACATGGAAAATAATTTTTCAAGGATCTTGAAGGCACTTAGGATGTACCATAGACAATTGGTAAATTAACTACATTGGAAATAAAATTTATAAACAAATACAACCAATTATGAAGGTGCTTAATTCATTTTTCACTAATATTAGACTGGGATAAGCCACCCACATAGGAGGTGAAATGGTTAAATAAAAATTTATAAAGGAGGGAAACTATGTTTCGTAATATTAGACAATCCCATGTGCTAAACACACCTTATATCCTATCAATAACTAAACCATATGAAGGCACCAAATAAATATGACTAAGAATTATTTAAATAACTAATTAATACTTTTTAGTTTATAAGTAAATGAACCTCATGTGAGGGGTTTAGTTATAAAACATTAAATTGGTTAAAAAAAATTCATTTAATCATAACTGATAATTATATTCAAGGTTCATAATTTAATTTACAAAAATATGTATTTAAGATGGATACCACATATTAAAAAAATGAATACAATGTCCAACATTGCATAAGAGGGTTACATTATTAATAATCAATTTCTGACAAGGGGAAATTCTATTTGTATACCACGTAGGATACATAGAAGAAATAATGAGCATTTAGTAATTTAATTATAAAAGGTCAAATTTAATCATTACTACTAAGGGGTGTCGTTGATTGAGGATAACATCAAATATTTAGTAGACAAGGGTCAATGTGAGTAATAATATGTGAATAATAAAATTTTTATTGAATTTTTTTTAAGGAAATTAAATACTGTGATCAACATGTGGTTCAATCACACTACCTATAAAATATTTAAAACAAGAGAAAAAGTCCATGTATAACCTTTCTTGTACATAAGAAGGTGTACACATCCAATATTAAGGCTTGATTTAGTTTGATTTTTGAAGAAATCGATGAAACAAGCATTTTACATGAAAATTAGGGAAATCATCTCACAAAAAAATAACTTGGTTGAGAGGAAAATAGATGAATAAAGCATTAAAAATAATGTAAATGATACTAAGAATAATATGAAGGGATATATTACTCTTAAATACGACATCATATAGAGGAGATGTTAACATCATTAGGTTGGGGGGGAACCCATGGAAGCAGGAGAGAAGGAGCCTACAGGAAAATGGAGAAAGGAGAAGAAATGTTTTAATTATTTGTTCATTAAGGTCAATTATGTAATTTAAGACACTATAGTTAACCACAAAGTTTGACTTCATGGTTATCTAAACCACACACCTACCATGTGGCTCCTACTTCTTTGAACTGTATCCTTGCATGGTGGTCTTGCATAGTTATCCCTAACCATGCATCGATTGTTTGATGAATACTACAAGAATACTCACTAATTGAAACTAACCTTGTGTTTTGGGCATGTAGTTTGGGAAACCATGCACCAACCATTCTGGGAACTTCGACACACAAACTGTGGCTGGATAGTTTTCTCTCGTGGTACAAACAATTTCAGACAAACAATATGCCCAATCAAGTTCTTCCCGTTTTTGATTTTTCAGACCCATTTCCACTAAAACTCGGTAGAGTACACATTGAAAATCATAGGACTTTACCCAAGTCAATAAACAAAATTTGGAAGTGTTACAACTTTAGTAACTAATTTCTTATGATTTTTTCAATGAATGTATCATTTTGTAAACATAGGAATTTTAATTCCCCTAGAATTATTCCTTATATAGATAACACAGGTAATTAAAATGATGAATCATAAAAGAAGTTATACTCCATACTTATGTTGGGTAGGATAAAAATTGTATAAGCATCGGGTACTAAGTAAAAAGTATACTCAACCTCCCAATTAAGATGAAATCTAGGAAATTAGTACCGAAAAACATCCATGTATTCATTCACTACTTGAACTTTACTAATTTTAATAGTTTCATTATTTTCAACAATATAATTTAGTTCACATTAAATTACATATATAATCAATATCTCGTATTTTTGTTATGTTATCAATGGAATCAAATCATTGATTAAAATTTTCTCGGATCTCCAATCAATCTTATTTGGATAAACTACAATCTGATCCATACACAAAATGATATCAACATATACCATATCTTATTGAATATGATTTATAGGAAATACCAACCCACTAATAATAATAGAAATATTTCAATAACATCCCATGTTTTGGGATTGGTGGAAGTTTACAAAGGGATTTTAAATTTACTAATTAGTGAAAGGTCTATTCTCAAATAAAATATTCAGAATCAAAATATTTTAATCAGATAACATTAAGGTATTATTCTAAGTTAGGTTTTACATTGTGGGAGGTGTCATGGGAGTTTGGTTGAGTCATTGATGTGTCGGTATCCGAGAGCACTGGATTTTGATAAAACAGAATTTTGTGCCCTACTAGATTAACGATAAAGAACAATACTGTGCCACCATTTCTTAAGGGAATGGTTTTATTAAACCATATATCATCCTAGGTATAACAATAAGATATGGTGAAGGTGTGAAAGAGTGATCCACATGGGCAGTGCAAGTTATTCCCAAGATGTGTGCCTATATCTCACCCTTATCACCACAAAACCTGTACCAATGCAAGGTTTGACGTAATGTTTTTCAAACCATGAAACCAAAATATATGAACCTTTTAAAAGGGGAATGGATTTACTAGTGAAACCCACATGGTTGGAACAAGGTTAGACAAACCATTCAGCCAAACCTTGTGGCTATTAAAAAGGGGTATAATGATTATTTCTCCCTGCCTTTTCTAAAGGGTTTCCCCCTCTCTCCTAAAATATACATGCAATAGCATCCCTTCAACGAGATATCCTCCTAACCAAACTTAGGAATGGTTATATTTTCTAAATATAGTGTTATAATCTATATTTGGTAGTCTGGTTGGATACATACCAGTAATCGCATTACTCCTCTTACTCCATCGATTGTTTGCCTCACTATACCCTATGTTATCTTCATGAAATATAATTCACCTTATTCGTGTTTTTTTGTTTCTTTCTTCATTTCATACCAATCTAAATAGAATCAAATCTCGATATTGGATGAGTTTTCCATCATCATTTTTTGTTATGTGGTGTATATATTCTCCCTTAATGTCTTTCTATTTTATAATGTATGTTGTATTTCTACATTCCAAATTATCTGTTTGTTTCCCTTATAATGTTAAATTAGTTTTATAATACCAAATTCCTTATATTATTTTTTCTTTATACTTTAATTTAATTATTTTAGGATTTTTAAGTCAACCTAATCCACTTTCTTGTGGTATGTTATTTATACACATATACCTCTATTCTTTTTTACCTAATTAATCATCTTGAAGTATGTGACTTCAATGGAATAATTTATAATTCTCTATCACTATCACTTTTGATTATATTTTGGATGTGATGAGGTATCCATATTGAAAGGTAAAATTTAGATAAGCTACATGAATATAATATGATATCCTCACCCTTATTTATAATAAAGCCACCATTGAGTTGTGATGTCTTCACTAATAAAATGGGGCAGACAAATGAAGCTAATTGGAATGGTAAATTACATGTTTATAGATATTACCTTATAAAATATTTAAATATTTTGTTGTGATATAGCATGCTTGTTTTTATGGAATTAACATTTTTAATAAATGTTTTGTAATAATTTCATGTATGAATACAAGTAATGGTTCGAAAATTTAAAATGAGTTGAATTAAATAGGATAAAAAATGACTTTGTGATGCCTGCTCCCACTTTAAGGAACATTGTGATATGGCACAAAAGGAAAGTAAGATTAAATTATTATTAATAATTACAAAATGGACCTTGAGTGGTTTCATTGGCCATAATGTGTCACACCGCCTTTGATGTGGATGTTTTCATGATTTTCATATCACTTGGGTTATTGGGAATGATGTTCTAGACCCCCTTAATAAGGAGGATGGGATGACCCTCCTCATTATTATTCATGATACATGGAATGATGTCCTAAATTTATTGTGATCCTTAGGCATGATGAAATTTATTTATTATAATGAAACTCTTATTATTGTTATTATTATTATTATTATTAAAAGTAGGTTTATGCATGGATGATTGAGTTATTCCTTGGGTCCTGGCTAATAATATTTATATATATATGGCCATAAATGTTACTATATTATATATATATATGTAAATCCATATATATATATATATATATACTTTGAGGTATTTGAGATTTGGTTGTAGCATGCATCATCATCCAGGTGCCCCTTAAGAACCAGAGCTAACAAATTAAAAAATTTAGTACTGTTAATTATATTTTTTACCTACACATCATAGTATTTAATATTTAAATATTTTATAGAATTATAAATTATGGTATTTGGACATAATATTTTGTCTCACACATTGTTCGGGATTCCATTTCACTAGATTAACAAAAAAACCTCCTAGTTGTTGGAGCAAGATAGTTGGATGATGCCTATGATGTTGTGATTATACCAAGAAGATAATAAAACATGATTGATTTGGATCACAGGATGCCTATAATTATATAACTAGGAAACATTATCTTTAATTTTTGCACTATTTATTTATTACCTTTTTTATATCATATGCTTGTATATAGTAGTGATATATACACGTATTCTGGTATATTTGGTGTTGTCCATTTTATAGTTTTTTATCGGTCATTATATTATTATTCCATTTCTATTTTCTCATTTCAATTTATTTATTGATTTTATTATTATGATATAATGATCTGTTAATATAACCATGTGGGTATAGTCTCCCCACCATTCCATCATTGGACCTTTTCTTATATTTGGCAGCCTCTAAAAAATGGGGAGGCGTGTTTGAGGCTATATGACAAGTCAGACTGGGGAACCATTTTTTTGGATCCTAGGTACAGAAATTATAAATTTTTATGATAGGATTTCCTTTTCCTTAATTTCAATATTTTTTAATTGAAAAATCAGAGACTAGGAATGTGTTAGTGCTTGAAAAATTTCATGAATGGGATTGATCAACCCATGCATAAGAAAAAGACCATGTGGTCAGTGATGGGATAACTATTCATTATCTTTTTTTTTTGAGATTTTTTATTATGATTTTACCTCAGTTTATTGATGAACTATCCACTATTACCAATTAATGATATTTTTAGTATTTTACCCTTGGTCAATTATTTCAATGAACTTGCATTACCTGAATCATTATAGACATATATAGATTCAAATTCTATACATATGACATGTCAAATATAGTTAATTCATAGAATTCCATATGTAGTTATGTGTTCATTAGGTGTTATGACCTTCTTCTATGATTTATCTAGAATTACTTCCTGTAAAAAAATAATGTGATTATTATTCCATGTTCAGCACATTTACCTGTATACCATGATTGGGTGTTTCTTTCTTTTATAGAAACATAATATTTTTAGTACTCACTACTTTCCAATTAATTAATTTTTATAATTATAATAAATGGTTGGTTAAATAAAATATATACATCAATCTATGTATTTTATTATCTATATACATTGATTGGGAATTATTTTAAATTAACCAACATGGACATGTTTAATCCATGGACCACTGGTATCATCGACTAAAAAATTTATGGTTTTGATAAATTATGGGACCAATGAAAATTTGATAGGTGTGAGGTACCTTTTAAATTGGGAAGGGTGACACATATAATCAAACCATTACATATGAAAATATGATATTTTGAAATTTATTCCAAAACATGGTTTCAGTTATAAGAATGAAAATTTTGAATTACAAGGAAAAGTACCTTTATAACATGGGAATGTTAATTATCCTAACTGAACTATTGTTATTATATGTGTATGAAAATTAAAAATCCTTTGGAAAATGTTTTTCTTATATAATGGAATCTAATTTTATCAATTGGTTATGATAAACAGTATGACTAAATATCTATATGCCCAACTGGACCGAAGTAGGTTAGTTGGGTAATGTTGCTTTGGAGATAGACCTGAATCAACCAAATTATGTTAGTAATGGTGAAAATTATAAAAAAAAAACCCCTTAAGGGTGCTTCATAATATTAATATTTTAAAATTTCTTGCGATTCATTTAGATGAACCTATAATGGTTTAACTAGACCCTTATAGGTCTCCGTTTATATGTTATGCTTTAGCAATTAACCCTATGGAGGTATATTTATGTCATATAGGTATGGTTATTTAAAGTTTTTTGCAACCAATTTTATGTTTTTAAATTTTAAAATATTGTGCCATATTTCTTGAGAAATCCCCTCATTAATTTTTAAATGATTTTTTATTTTCTTTGATGAATTTCTATTTATGAGTTCTCAATTATTTAAAATTCCAATTACAACCTAAAGGGTGTTTTCCTATACAGTTTGAAATTTAAATTTATTTAATTAATCCAATTTATCAGAACATTATAGATAAATAAAATGTATAAATGGAATTTATGTGATAAATTACAAAAATTATGATAGGATGTCAGATAAATAAATAATTCATGAATGGATGTTTGATAAAACTTTCCTATATTCCCTATGACATGAGTTACATAAAATTTTCAAAGTACAGATTATTTTAATAGTTCATGTTTAATATTCCCTAAATCTAAGTCTGTATATGTTAATGATCTATAGGTTAATTTAGATAATGATGTAAATTATATTAGTAGATGTGTTTACAGATTGATAAATTGTGTTGGGATAGCAATAAATTTTCCTTATTGTGTTCTTGGTAGAAGAATTCAGACATTTTCTGTTGGTCCCAATTGATGTTATTAGGTTTCCTTGAACATAAATTATATGTAGTAGGGAATAATAAATATTCTTTACATGATCTAGTTAGAGGGTCATCACTTTCAGTTTGAGTAAGGACTTATCTAGGGGAATGTAGCTCCCTTAAGAATTAAAACAAAGGTGAATGCTTTTGATGAGAATATATATACATGTGGTTCCATTAGTGTGTCATTTCTACTATGTAGGAATCATAGTATCTAAAATAAAACCTTGTATGGATGGGTGTTTTTTGAGTAATTTCACTCTTTTTATAGGAGTGAACATTATGAAATGTTTAGCTTCAATTGGTTAGAAATTCTTATGGCATGGTTGGGAGGTTAGTAGGTCATGTGACCATTATTCCTCTTCCGTGTTAGAATATTTAAGAGATAATCATTAAGATAAATAGTTTTAAAGGATAATATGAATCTGGGATGATTTTTTTGTTGGCCATCAGATATTGGAATTCATAATGCCGATAAGCCAATGGATTCAATCGAGTACCGTGGTGTTGTGATAATGAAATTACAGGGTAGTATGCGTCAATATATGAAGTACATGTAATGATAATGAAAGAACCAAAAACTATATGAGTTATATTATAATAATTTAAAAAATTACCTATTATGCTTTAATTATGGGTTATCTTCAAGGTAGAGTGACCTGGATTTTGAGGAAAATAGACTTGTTCCAAAACATGGGATGATGTTAAGATGTATATTAGGTATTATGACAAGCCAATTAATTTTTAATATTTTATTCCAAATTATCATAAATATAATTAGTATTTATCTAGAGAGTGTCACACATAATTATATAGTAAATCAATTCAATCATGATTTTAAGTTGCTAAGTTCATTCTCTTGACATGTTGTCACTCAGTAAAAGCATGTTGGCCATATCCATGAATTGTGATCAATGATCGATGGAGCGCATCTCATGGAATGTGATCCATTTTTAATAAATGATAACTAGGAAACTCCTAAGGTGGATAGTATTACACAATATATATTTATAATATCCATCCATGTCTAGAGAGAATAAAAATGAAGGACTGGACTGAATAAAAATGAAGGACCATTTTTGAAATGGTCGGTGTTTCACAAAATTCCCATGGGGCTGATGAGTTTTTAAATATGTTTGTGCTTGGGAGGAAGCCTCGAGAGGAAATGGTTGGCTATGAATGAAACCCATGATGATACCATTAGTAAAGTATGGAATTAAAATGTTATCCTTGAGTAATCGAGATATTCATTAGTAATAATGGAATCATGTTCAATTAGTAAGGACATGTCGGCTAGTGGAGCTAAGACTCTTCAAAGTTAGTAGACCAAAGATGGATTGGATATTCATTCTATGTGTAATTGGATATGGTTGTTTTGGAACTATACTAAAAACTTCATATACATAATTGTATTGGTGTATTTTTTAAAATTATTTATTTTTTTCTTAATGTAATCTTATCTTAGAGATGATTATTTATCCATCGTGATATCATCTAGGATACAATATTATAATGTTAGTTATCCACAGAGAAAAATAACTATTATCATTTTGTTAGGATAAATAGACTATTTGGATGTTGTGCTCTGTAATCATGATTATTTATAAAGTCATGGTTTGGGATGAGAAATAGTTGGGTTACAAGGTATGAACTCCTTTGATGGACCCACAGACAATAGTTGGGTTCCTCACATGACTACCACATTAGGCTTAGATAGTAGTCTTAAAAGGTGGAAGTTTCACCTGTGTATCGGTGTGTCACATGTAAACACCAATGTATAGTCTAACATTGATAAGATCTTTGATCTACAGTTTATGATTATAAGGTTATCATAAGCTTTTGGTAGGCTCAGATGATATGTTTTAAGGGTGATTGTCCTTGTGTTCTGAATTGGGTATCTACCCATGTTCATTATGTGGAACAACAATATAAATGAAAAGTTTGTCTTAAGACATCCCCAGATGTTGAGTACGAGATTTGATGGATGTGTTTGATGTAAACACATGGTTCCTTAGAAGAATGTTTTATGTTATGGGTTGTAAGACACTTTTAGTCTAAGCTAATAATTTTGAGATAATTAATCTAAAAGTTTACTTAAATACTTCCTCTTGTTCATTAAATAAGGTTGGCGAGAAACCACATCATGGAACATCATTGAGATGAGGCAAGTAAAGTGTGAGTCGGTAGTGTCTTTTTTTTTAAATCCAACTAAACCAGGATAAATTTTGTCATTTGGGAATTGAAAATATACTTCGGATAACAATCTAGACAAAATAATTGTTAGAACTCTAAAGTAATATTAGAATATACAATCATGATGATTGATATACCCTGACTAGGAATTGGTTTTTGATTTCTATAACCTATGGTGGAGAGTGACATATGTTGGATGATTAAAGAAACAATATTTTAGTTTTGTATCAGGATAGACATGGGTAAGAAACTTATTAATGTTTAATAGTTATAATACTAGCATTATTCTAAGTTATAAAGGCTTATCTACCATACACTAAAAATGAAATTTGGTTGTGCATTGGAAATTTGGTAACACTATGCAGCAGTTAAAAAAAATCACATCCCATGTTAGGTTTGTTTTTTTTCATTGTTTTTAAAGGGATTCTCAAGGATGAGAATTTCAAAGTTGGGGAGGTAGTAATGTTCCATGTTTTGGATCAGGTGGATGATTCCAAGGGGATTATGAATTTTAATGTTTGGTGGAATGATCGTTCTGTAAACCGTGATTTGGAATATAAATTAATTCATTGGATAAACTTATGATGTTCTTTAGTTAAGGATTACACTATGGGATGTTTTTAGGAGTTCATTTGGGTTTTAGAAGTGTCTATCTATGAGAGCTCTAGTTTTTGGAGGAACAAAATGATGCACATGGGTGGAACATGGGTTGTTTTACCATGAAGAACAACAGTGAGACCCCTTTTTATGAGGGGAATGGTTTTACTAAATAATGAAACCTCCTAAGGATAACTATGCAATGTAGTTAAGTTATGTAGTATTAAACAACATGGGTTATACATGGTTTTCTGAAACCATGTGAAAATCACTCACACTTATTCACACTTAACCTATAGATATGAATGGTTCGGTACAGTTTTTTTTCATATTATGAAACCCAACCATGAGACCCTTTTTTAAAGGGTTATGAAACTGGGAATTGAATCCCACACAATTGGTGCACAATTATCAAAACCATGTTTCCCAATCGTGGGAATATTAAAAATTGTAAAATAATGAATTTGACAATACCTTCATTAAAGGGTTTCCCCTACTTTCTCATACCATCAGCATGAACTAGAATCCCTTCCAGGGGATATCTTCTTATCCTCTAATAGGCATGGAGATATCTCTTATATCTAGTGTTTGAATTTCTTTTCGTTAGTCTCATTGGATGCATACTAGCAATCTCTTTGTTCCCCTTTATCTTTTTTTCTTTCCTCTCCATCTCATGTGTTGTCCTCATGTGAGATACTTTTACCTATTGTTCAAAGAATTTGATTGTTTTTTTTTCATTTTCTCAAAAACTTTCTCAATTGAAATCTCAATATTAAATGATCCAGCCTTCCAATGTACAAGTTATATGGTCTATAGATTCTCCCTTAAGGGCTCACCATTTTATAAAGTAATCTATTTCATCTCTTATCGAATTCACTACGTGTTACCCCTTAAATGTGAAATGTAATGTATGACCTAATTAACATAATTATAACACCTTTATAGATTAATTAAAACTTTTAGAGTTTGTTTACCTGAACCCAAACCACCCCTTAGGTTGAGCTGATTATACAACTTGACCCCTATGATTGTCTACATATTTAGTCACTCTTATAGTTGACACTTAAATTGCTTATTGTATAATTAATTTTCTTTCTTAATTTTGATTATAAATTGGATGTGATGAGAAATCCATCTTTTAAGGGATAATTTATTTAAATTAGGTGAACTTAATAAGAAAACCTCACCATTATTTAAAATAATATCACCATTGAGGTATGGTGTCTTCTATAAAAAAATTCGGTAGCCAAAAATAGTTAATTTAAATGGTAAATAGATCATTTATGGATACAAAAATATAAATTATTTTATAATTGAGTTTTCATATAGAATTCTTTTGGGAATAGATTTATATTTGATTATAAATGTAGTGTATTAATGGTATTGATGAACACATATCTGGTTTATAAATGATAAATGAGTTTTATTAAAAAGAATCTATTTCACTTTAAAAAAATTTGGTTTCCTTTTTATAGAATGTTAGGATAAGGGATAATAGGGAATGTAGGTTTACATAATTCTACATAATTACATGATGAACCTTGTCTAGGGCCATTGTCCATGATGTGTCATACCCCCTTAGTCAATGATCTTGGTATGTCGTTCACATCTTATGGGTTGATGGGAATAATTCTATAAACCCCCTTGGCTAGGTGGTGGGGTATAACCCTCCTCATTATTATTCTTGACACTCTTCATGACATACAACATAGATTATGATATTTCGGTCCTAATAACCCTTATTTATTATTATGAGACTCTTATTAGAATTAAGAGTAGTATTACACATGAATTTTTTAGTTACGACTAGGGTCCTCATGAATATTATGTATCTATATTTATGATCATATAAGTTATTATATATATAGTGAATATATATATACATATATTTGTACTTAGATGTATCTGGGATTAGACTAAAGTAGGTAGTGTCATCCATGTGTCCCTTAGGATCCTGAGATGATGTGTTATAGTTTCCCATAACTTCCATTGATTGTTATATATAAAAAATGTAATTTTATATTCACATGTTTTATAACATGAGAAACCATTGGTGGTGAGCTACTGAGTATATTTGACACCTTATGTAATGTTCTGGGGTTTGGAGTGTTTTTTTTCAAGTGAATTTGATATTTTGAGTTTGATGAGTGAGAATTTTCTTTTTGTCATTCAGAACCACATTCCAAGAGTTATTTGACCTAAGGAATCATTTTTGGGAATGTTATATGGTTCATTGGAAGTCCTAGGTGTTCAAAAAGAATACTAGAAGAAGGTCAAAGGGATTGTACTATTTAAAACATCATTGACCAAAAATGAAAGTCATGTAACCCTTAAATGATGTGTATGTTCTTTAAACATTGTTTAGTGGTGTGTGAAGGATTTGGGGTCCAACATGAATAATTCACATCATGTAATTGGGTTACACATCAAGAACCCATAACACAAGGTGTAAAAATTTACATGACTTCTATTTTGAAGGAAACATTTTTTAAAAACCCACGTGGGGATTTCCTCCCCTATTTCATCATGCACATTTTAGGGGACCCAAGTCCTAAAATTCCTCTCCTACTCCTCTCCCCTAGAGATATTGTTATATCTCTTACATGAGATCTGATATTCAATATCTTGGTAGCTGTAGATTTACTCGGTAAGACCTTCAACCTGCTATCTTGTTTTCTTTTTTTCTCATTCCATATAGTGGGATAAATACATGCAATCAGTTTTATACTATTTTCAAGGATTTCATATAAAGCACTAATTTATTCTTATTCATCTTGAGTTAGAGGATGATATCATATGATAATATGTCATCAAATACAATGTAGGTGGTTATTCAATTAATTCTTAATTTTTTAGGTATTTTGGGAGTGTGTTCCTAAATGTGTTGTTGGGTGGACTAAACAAGACACTAATAAAAAAAATTCATGTATTCAAATTATTAAATTGACACCATGGGATACCATTGTGTATGACTTTGAAACTTATTTCATGGTAATCATGGTAAGGTTATTCAGACCACTTTTGAAGGATAGGCTGAGTGTGTTTTAATTATGTAAATTTAATTTCCTATATTAAATGATTGTTCTTTCCATGGGAGAATTATGGGTGTGGACTAAGGATTGACGAGGTTTTGACCACTTCGACAGGGGTGATGTGAATTTTCATTATGGTCATGGAATAAGTACTCAGGGTGATGTTGATCATCAGGTTGATGCGACATGATCATAAAGACATGAGGTGATGAGGTCCTCGAGAATTGGGAAAATACAAAGTGATTAAGGTGGTATTGAACATTGTGTTTTAGTGACATGATCATATGGGAATTAGGTGCCATATAATGTAGATTTTTTAATATTTGTGTTATTTCGACTCACTGTGATTGGATGATGAATTTTTGGAGTTGTGTGTACACATATAGGATGGACATTGAGGTGGTGTTGAGAACTCTTGTGGGTGGAGGCCCCCGTAGACATTGAAAGTTATGTGATAGTGTTGACCATGAGTTATTTTTGGCAATTCTCGCTATTGAAAACCAGGTGGATGGTGATGGAACACTGGTTGAAAGTGATGTGACCATTAATTGGGGGATGAGGCACACTGTGATACTTGAGGCCATTGGTATTAGACATTGGAGGGAAGATATCATTGCAGATCTAAGCGTGGTGTTTTGATCTTACCATGATTATTATTGGAGGTCAGGTGTTGTTGAGCCTTGGAACATTGGGTTTCAAGCTGATAATGACTATTATTTGAGGGAAGACATCGTTATACCTCAATATTCTGGGGTTCGAGTGGATGGAGATTTTTTTATATTGGGTTTGAGGGATGATGTATTCATTTGGTCATTCCATTGGGATTCAAAATTTTATGATCATGGGAAGGATGTTCATGGTGTTATACTGTAGGTAAACATGAGTTTTCACAAAAAAAATATATATTTTATATAGGATTTCCTTGGTATTTATTCCATTAATCCCTACCATAAAAATTATATACATATATAGAATAAATAAATATTAAATATATATAAATGGGGGAAGAAATTCCGATATTAATAATAATCGACGAAACAGGTGATCTCATCCTTGTTGACTCTAAGCACATGAGTAGTCGGTTATATAAAAAAAATGCATGTTTTGTAATTTTTAATTATTTTTACAATACACCTGCATTATCATGGATATAAGGCATTGACACATTTGTGGTACCCAATGAAGAACTAGTCTCACACACTATACAGGCCCCTCAAGACACATGTATAGTTTTTTCAGTATAATTAGGTAAGGTAATGAGCATAAAAGATGGACCCTAGTAACCAACTGGATCCTGTTTCATCAGATGGATGGAAAGTAACTTTGATAGATTATGCATAAACTATAGTATAATTTGGAGTTTTCTTATAATTCCATCATGATTATATTTTTATGTACTAATGGTCAGAAATAAGTGACCATTATGGCTGTCTACTATTTTTAATGACCAATTATGTAATGCTTTTATGAGTCTATAAATAGTAAGTTTGGGCATGTTGTTTATTTTTCCACTCTGGTTTTCTATTTATGCTTCCACAGATTTTTGTATTAATTGTGCTATGTTATGGTCTTTCATCCACTTTTCTAGATACATAGAACATTATTATTATAACCATATAAGGGTATAATATCCTTAATATCACCACTTTACACACTCGATACAAGTCAAAATCCATTAGTTTATGCGGAGGAATTTCTAAGGACCTATTGTACTCGGGCCCAAAATCCAGTTTTAATGTGGCCCCCTAGGTATGGGTTCTACAAATGTTTTCAAAGAATAATTCTTCATTGGGATATGGTAGAATTATTTATCCAACTAGTAATGATATTAAAAAGTTTTATTTCATTAGTGGGTCTTACGATTTGGGTTGTGATACACTAGAGACTAGGATGGATCTGAAACATGGTATAGATATCATGTTTAGGTACCTATACCCCATGCAAGTGGGAAAAACCATGTTTCCAGGGGTGGGAAAAAAATTTCTAGGAACTTTTAAAGTTGATTTGATTTCCACCTACAGTGGGGATCTTGGTTCTAATGGTTATATATTATATGGTTTTTACCCTTGTCTGTATATGGAATGGGGGAATTGGTTGTTCTTTATGACATACACATAAAGTGATTTCCTATGTATAAGTTCCTATAAAAAAAATATTGATATTTTCAATGGGAACCTAGATTACACTAATAAGGGATGGGTTGTTTAAAGATATAATAATCAGAAAAAATAGTTTTTTCCTCTTATTAACTATGTGGTGGAATTTTACTCAACTGACTCAGGGATGTATTTCTAATGAAATATAAGTGTTATTATGTGTGACATGATGTGATTATGTGATAATATGTATATTAATGTGATATATGGGTCTGACCCTGATAAGTGTAGGAATGAATAATTATCGTGGGTGAGAAGTTTGAAGAGTTAATAATGATGATAAATAGTGTTTTTCTGTATATCCTCTTTGGTGTAATTTTACTCAATTACCTCCAATTATATGTGATACTTTACCTAGTTATATTAAGGTGAGGGGACATGAAACCATGTGATACAAGATTTCTGACTCTAATGTGGCTAGAAAGGGGCACATGAGGCTATGTTACATTCGATACCAGAACCTAATATTAGTAGGTAAGGGGCCTTGAGACTGGATGTTGTTAGACATAGTGTAGTTATGGAGTGTATTAGTGGTGAGGTGTGATGTGTGTTCTAGGATTACCTATCATTGATATTTATATATAATGTTATCGTTGTCTAATCATGGTATTGGTATTCCGCATGATACCACAAAATGATATTTGATTGACTATCAGGCTTGTAGTGACTTGGCGGTGCCTGGGAATTCACGAGATGAGGCCCCTGTGGGATGGGATAAAGACCTTGATTGTTAGGAAGAGGTCGTAAAGGGCCGGGATGACCATGATATAAATGTATAGACACATGTATATTCTCATTTATAGGATTTATAATAATATTAAGTGGAATATTTTGGGCCATGGGTCGATGAAAAGCTCTAGAGATCTTCGTTTGGGTTATTTAGGGAATTGATCTTGGAGATTAGTGTGACGATCCATCTATGGATTACTTTATTGGGGTGTTTCAATTGAATCAACACTTCTATTTAATGATTCGAGTAAAACATAGGTTGCCACAAAGTTGATAGAGTTAGGGGGACCATCTTTGACCAAATAGAGACACAACCAAGCAAGAGGGTGAAGCTGGGGACATACATTATCATAAGTCCAAAGAAATAGTAGTGTGACGTATTGGTTCTGGTGGACAAACATGATGTATTTTCCATGTTTGAATTTGAGGCCAGGTTCTTCAGGAATTTATTTTTAGAGTCAACGAGGGAAAACCACGATTCTGAGTTCTTGATTTTTTTAGCATGGGGATAGTTCTATCATAGACTATGTGAATAATTTCCCAGAACTATCAAGGTTTTCACCTGCGTTGGTGGGAGAACACATCTCTATGGAATGATATTTACATTATGGATAGTGGAATACCATCAAGGTACATGTGAATATATTTATGCTATCCTCATTCTTAGAAATAGTCAATTATACACTAATAGTTTTGGGGATCTTAAGGACCAATCTTATTTGAGTCGGGTGACATGATTAAGTCATTTTAGTGGTGATGTATTAGGTATTAAAACGTTTGGATGAGAGGAGTATTGGTAGGGATGTCGGGCCAATTATTCAAGAAGACCACCAAGGAGCATTTCATCAGCATTATGATTCTAATGTTGGAAGCATAGCCATGGGCATATTTAGTGCGGGTGACCTTGGAATGAGTTCTGGGCATGGGGCCAAATTGGGAATCTAAATAGTTATACCAGAATCTTTATTAGATAGATAGAATCTAGGTAGTTAGGTAGACTTGAAGATATAACGTGGGACCAAGAGATATAATTGGAGCTGGAACCCAATATTCAATTGCATGAAGAGTTTATGGATGAGATATTGGGATGAAATACTGGGGTCATTCACTAGTAGCTAGTGTAGCTATGTTGGGAGACATGACCCTGTATTGTTCTGCTTCTGGATAGGTTCATGTAATGGATCTTTTGGGATTCAGAACCTTACTCCAATAGTAATTTTACCTAAGACCTAGTTTTTGGGCATGTCTTATCGTTCAATGGAAGTCCCAAGTGTTATGTAGGATGATCGGAGGGTTGGGCTATTTAAAACATCCCCAAACCACAATACACATTGAGTAACCCATATACGATGTGTAAGTTGTTTATAAAACATGTCGATGTGCGTGAAGGATTGGTGGTCCTACTTGAGAAATTAATGACATTTAAATTGGTTACACATTGTGTAAGGTGTGGGTATTTTTTAACAACCCACATGGGTGCTTGATCCCGTCATTTTTTTCACACACAATCGAGGACGTCTAGGGTCGTAGTGCCTCTCCCTCCCCTCTATCCATAGTGATATTGAAATCATCACTGTACAAGATCCAATATTCGATTAATTGGTGGATACCAAATCATCATAATAGGTTCTTAAATCTTTTATCCTATTTTATTATTTTATCTCGATATACTATGTGCTTAATCTATGAAAAACGGATGACCCTATTTTTAAGTAGATTGTCTAAAATGATGATTTATTCCAATTTTTCTCAATTTAGAGGTCGATATCATATTACTATATTTTTACAAGTATGAGGCAGGCGGTTCATATCATTCTCTTTTATTTTTTAGGTATTTTGGGGGTGTGTTGCGAAAAGTACCATTCGGTTGGCCATGTGAGATCCAAATAAATTAAATTCTTATCTTTAAATAATTAAATTAATGCAATGGGATGTTGTTGGGTATGACCAACATCTTTATTGAATGATAATCCTGAAAGGGGATTCATATAATATTCACATCTTAGTATTGGTGTGTTTTAAATAATTAAACTCATTTTTTTACATTGAATTATTTTCAGTTCATTGGGAATGTGATGAGTGTAGCCCAAGGATTGAAGTGGCTTTGACCACCATGACTGGGGTGATGTAATTTTTTAGGATGGGTATTTCCTAAAAACTCAGGGTGATATGGATAAAAATATTGAGGTGACATGCTCTTAGAGAAATGATGTGATAGGTTCATTAATAAAAGTGCATGGATCATGTGATTAATTGGATTGGACATTAGAGTTTTATAGAAATGATCGTAGGTTCATGCAGTGACAGATGATTGGGATTAGGTTTTTCATGGGTGATTTCCACTAACTATTATTGGATGATTCAATGATGGAGTTATGTAAACACAGATATGACTCATAACTAGGTGGGTTTGACCACTCATGTGGGTGGAGGACCCTATTGAATTTGTGGTATATGTGATGTTGTTTTTTATTAATTTTTTTGGGGGTTCTCAACATATAATGCCACATGGATGGTAATGGACCATCAGTTGAAGGTGATGATACTATAGGTTGGGGGATCATTCTCACTATGATACTCATGGATTTTTTTTGAGACTTCGTAGAATAGATATCGATGTGATTTGAGAGGAAAATCTACAAGAAGAAATTGATTGTTATTATAGGGAAGACGTTATTGTGCCTTCAAAGTTGGGATTTGAGCTAAAGATGACTATTTTAATATATAATACATCATTGTTCCTCAAGATTTCAGGCATCAAGATGAAGGGGATTTTATAAGATGGATTCTGAGGGATCATGGATTCATTTGGTTGTTCCATTTTGATGCCAGATTTTATGATCAAGGAAATGAGGTGTTTGGTTTTATACTACAGGGGAACCTGAGGGTGCACCTAGATTGAATTTCATACAGGGATTCATTTTCATTTTTGTTATAGATCCTCACCACTATAGTTATATATATACATATAGGAATATTATGTATTCTATATATATATAAGAGGGGGAACATGATCAAAATTTATCAGTAATGGATGAAGAATGTGTTCACTTTCTTATGACTGCTGAACAAGAGAGATGTGGGTTATATACTAAATATGAATTTACTAAAAATTTTATTTATTTATAGAATATGACTATATTATCATCGATGTGAGATAGAAACATGATGGTGGTGTCCTAATGAGATTTATTTTCACACCATACACTATCTCTTTAGGAGATATGTATAATTTTTTATATACGATTATGAAAGGGGTTGTGATTAAGAGATGGACCCTAGTGATTGCGTGGTACCTTTTTAATGGGTCAGAAGGTGAGGGGCCATGGAGGTTATTTCATCACATAGATTTTACTTTTGATTTTGACTTTTTATCACCAAATTTTTATATATATTTATTTACTGAATTGGTCATGAGTGACCATAAAACTTATCAACAATTTTTATGACCTATTATGACATGTTTTTATGATTCCACAAACGGTATGTTTGGGTATGTTGTTTATTTTTCCAAACCTGTTTTTTCTTTATGCTTCATCTAATTAATTTTATTTCTATGTTGTCTTATGTTATTTATTACATTTTCATATATACATGTACCATTATTATTATCACAATTAGGGTGCATAGTCTCCCCATTATCACCCATTTACATCCTCACTACTAGTCATCAGCCTTTGGAATGTGAGGAGGTACACCAACGTCCTAGAGGTACTCAGTCGTAGATTTTTGTTTAATGTGCCTCATAGGTCATAAAAAACACCCAATTTGGGATACCATTGTAGTTGGGTACTCAAACATACCTCATGGTTATAAGGACATTCTTTTTAGGTTACGCCTGTTATGTTGGGCTTATACCAGCAACATATGAACATAGGATAAAGTTAGAGGTCATGATTCTCATGGACATAAACATGGGGGATTTTTTATTTTCTTTATAAAAATTTATTTATTAACATTTCTATATCCTTTTATTTAATGGACATGAAATGTTGTATATTTGTAGTTTTCAATTTTATAATATTTTATTATTCTCAGTATTATTTTTCCTCTCTTATTTCTTCCATTTACATTTCTTATGATATTGTATTTTCATGATATAAAGCTATAAAACTCTAACCATTAGCATATAGTCTCCCCTATCTACCATTATCATTACATCACATATAGTCAAAATCCTATAGCATATAGTGAGGTTCTCTTAGGTTCTTTTGACTAACTGACCCAGGGTATCGTTTTAGTGGCTCCCATGTTGGGATGTTACAATTCCTAATAATCTTTGTACCTTAAATAATTCCACCTAAATTTTTCACAGAAAGTGTTATCTTAACATCATGAGGTGATAATACTAGTTTACATTCAAATTTCTCATAAATGAATGAATGTGATTATCAATAGGTAAACATGGTATTGTCCTAATTCCAACATGCATGTATCATTCCTGACAACACTTCATTTGAAAGCCCAATATAATCCCTAGTAATATAAAAAGAACTTTCCAAACCCTTTTCTATATGATAATGGTGATTTATAGCCTGAGATATTAACTTTGTGATCATTTTTTATAATTAACAAACTCATTGAAACTAGAATACCCTACCATTTGGTGACAATCAGCTACCCCATTCATTGATTCTTTCAGATTCTTTTCTCTTTAGTCACATTCCATATGTGTAATGACCCAAACATTTTTCAATAGATTTTACCCATTATTATAATTAATTAATATAAAATAAATAACACAAAATCATATAGATACCACAATTAAAACATTATAAGTGAATAATGAGTGAAATTAATGGCTCTTTCCGAAATTAATGAACCTATACAGATGGAATAATAACATAACCTTTAGACTAGTAACATGAACCTTAGGAATAGTAATCCATAATATAGAATAGTAAAATCACCTTAAAAATTATAAATTGAAATTTGGGTATCTTATGAATGGGAATATAATATATTTATATCATGAAAGAAGTAAATAAATATTTTTAAAATAATAAATTAAGTATCGGTATTTTTATAAGTCAAAATAATTTGTTTACAATTTTATAATTAATATCATGGTATAAAAGAAAAATTATTTTCATAATATACACCCATAAATTAATATTATTTTTCATATGATTATATGATAATTTTATAATACCTTAGTTAATTTTCAAAAGTTTCATAAAATCAGTTATAATTTTTAGATAGGTATTTTTGGAATAAATTGTGATTTTAATAAAAAACTAAATCTCTAATAAGTGGAAAATTATTTTTACAAAATGGGTTTAATGTTTGCATTCTACACATATCAAAACAGTTAAGGTGAATTTTTGGGATTTTTCTGAAGGAGATGCGTTTTTGGGGATTAGTAAAATACAATAATTTATAGTATATATACTTTATAAGTTAAATAAACTATTAAATGATTAATTTATGATGTAATCATAAAAAATCATGAATTATAATTAATTATTTGAACATATTTAATGATAATTATAAAATTATTCACAATATTGATCCAAAATAGAAGACTAATGAATAAATTCATGGGGTAACACCCCTCTCCTACCCAATAAATACCACCCTCACAACCTCTTCTTGCCAAACCTTCCAATATTTCATCCCTGTCCAAATTCTACCCAAATCTCTTCCCAAGAAATTTTACCAATTCTATTAGGTTATTTTAAAAATTTAATACTAATCATAAGTTCTTTAAGGAAGTTCTCATAGAGGTTAATTGAAGAGGTAAAATCCTCATTATTTTTCTTTTAGTTTCGTTTAATTTCTTTTTATTTTAAAATTATCCTCTAAACTCATCTATTAAAATTTATATGATAACTACATTATCTGTTATATACTATAATTATATCATGTTAATGTATGATCCATCATTAAACACATTTCTTTCCCTCTTTTATTCTAAAAATGAAATCATCGCCCTTGACATTTTAATTTACCGACATCATAGACAATCCATTTTCATTTTCATTTAAAGCCTCTAAGCCTATTCATAAAATGAATAAAATGGTTGGTATATAATGTAAAATGTACTTACTAACCATTTTATATTATGTAATTAACTTATAATAAAAATAATAAATAATTGAACAAAACATTTTTATGATGATCGAAAAAAACACAAAAAAATATAAATGATCATCACTTCCCTTTTATATAATGAATCGTCATCATAAAATTTAACCAAATGATATATTTAACCATTCAAAACTATATATGTTCATAAATAAAATATAATATCTATTCTAGAAAATTATACTCATTCTGCATAAACTCCCATACTCATAATCAAGTGAACAAATCATGAAAGTAATGAAAATGAACACTTCCGAACAATAGAATAGAACTATATAACTCATAAAAAAGAATAAAAATGAATTTAATAAAAATATAATAAAAAAATACATGTACAATACATTCTAGATTGGTTAATTAATGAATTTAATTTGATAATATAATATATTAAAGTATATAAAACACTCAAACAAAAGTTAACGAGATTTTCAAACCCAACTCCATTCCTTTGGGGTATTTGTATTTCATTGAATTTTCTATATTTATGACCCATTAATGTTTTTTAAGTATCATTTATTTATCCTATCCTTTATTTTATATATATTCATGCTTCAAATTTCTTTTATTAAAAATGAAAATATTTTTTCAAAATAATTATTCTTTTCTAAAAATAGTAATTTTACTTCTCGTGAGACTGTTTCTTCCCCACCCATAAATGATTAATCTTATAAAAATATGTAAATCCCTATTTTTTGGGTATCAAAAAGTATATTAATGTATTTATTATTTATGAAATGAATATAATTACATTCCAGGGGTTATTTTATGTCCATGATTGATATACGTTGTATGTGGAATGCATGATAATGTAAATGTTATGAGGTGACATGTGCGCCAAGAATTATATAGTGCATGAAAATGTTACGATGTAATGGGTGCACATGAAATTTTATATAACACCAATTAATTGGGAGATGTAATGAATCTCATGAGATAAATTGAAATATTCATGAACATGATGTTGTCTTTGTTTAAAACTATGTGGTAGTTGACCACTAAGACATGATGTTTAATTTTTATCCATTGCCACATTTATTTCCTTTATCTAATTCTCCATATAATGATTATTGTGATGACCCATTATTATGTTATGGTGATAATGATTATTATCACCCCATGTTATATTTATCCATGTTATTATCTATCTTATTACTGGGATTTTATCTCACCCCTTTATTTGATGTTTTTTCTTAGGTGATTACTTGAAGTCAGGAGAACAAAATGAACACTAATAAGTTAGAGAATATGGAATTAAATATATGTTTATGTTTCAATTTTTAAATGTTATATATAATATTAATTTTACGAAGTCACAAAACCTTTATATCATAGTTGTGTAAAACTTTTATGTTTATCTTTAAAATAATGTAACAATCAAATAATCAGAAAGAGGGCCTCAATAATTTGAATCATAGAAATGTTTAGTTAATTTGGGTATTAGAATTATAGAACCTTAGGGAAAACCCATTTTATGAGACTAAGAATATGTAAACACACAAAAATATTTTCTAAACACATGTATCTCAGAAGAAAATCCTTTAGAATTAATTGAAAAAAATGATAAATTATTCATGAATTTTTTACTAATGTTTTTTTCTAACATTTTATATTTTAGAAAAAATTGGGTACCATGAGAAACCAAGACAAAAAAACAGTACAAGAGACAATGAATCAATTTCTTGAGTGACATCCCCAATTAATTGGTAGTTGGAGTTATAAATTTCATGGAAAATAATACCCAGATGTCTTGGGCTATAAAAAATAACCTGAACAGTGTGGAGCATCCAACTTCTCTTAATAGAGAGTAACTAGTTATCAAATCTTTTATGCGGCAATGACATCAAACATTTAGTGGATATTTTGATACACTAGTCACTGAATAGTGATTGAACACAATGGAGAAGATATTTTATGTGTTCACTATTCTATGATAAAGTTTGTGACATTTTCCATTTATCACATCGATGGAGGTGCTGAATAATGATGTAATTTTATTAAGAACACCAAGATGATGGATGAAATTGAGGAGAGGGAGTATGAATACCTAAAGATAATGTTTCTTAGCGAGTATTTTCATTGAAATCATTAGAAAAATGTGGAGAAATAATTCATAGAACTTAATGAAAATGATGGTTATTTGTTATGAAATATGAAAAAATTTATAAGGATCGCAATGTATGTGTCATGTTTTGTTATCAACAATGATAGAAAAATTGAAATATTCATTACTAGTTTAAAAAGAAACCTTCAAACGGACAAAGAAATTCAAGACTCTGGGAGTTATATATAAGTTTTTCTATGTTCTCTCAAAGTGGATATGGTGTTTGGAGATTGGTCCAATGTCTATGGTGACAAAAAATTAAAAATGGAGTTTCAAATTGGAGGATATCATAGAAAAGTTGGGAAGAAATTTCAACCACTCACTATAAAAAACGTGGGAAGAATCATCATGGGTACATCCTCAAAGGGATGGGGAAATTCAGTAAGTGTGGTATAGAAGGCCACCACCCTCATGAATGTCAAAAAGACATAAAGAAACCAGTAAATACAATAGAGGAAAAGAGATAACCACCCATGGTATAATGCTAAAAATATATGGATCAAGGGAACTATACAAGCTAGTGAACCAAACCTTGAGTCCTCAAGGGTAATCTAGATTATCAGCCACCCAATAAAAAGGAGAAAAGGATGCCTTATGATATCAATATTGTGCCAGAAAATTATGTTGTACGTGGTTGAATTCATATTCACTCATGAATGAAAAATGTTTTATTTTATTCTTGTTTTACTCATTCTTTAATATACTGAATATTTTCTATATCTACTAAATCAAAGACCCAAAACTATGAAATATAGATATTGATAAAAAAATCGTAGTGGTGTTATCATTGTATCCCAAGTTCAGATATCATGATACTTAAATTTATGGAATTTAGTATTTTATTGGGTATGGATTTTTTCTTGTTATTTAGATAACACGTCAAATTGAAGGGAAAGAAAATATTCTTCCATATTCTGAACCATTACATGATTCTGTATAAATGTAAAGAAGATCAAATGTCTCCTTTGGAAAATAATTCAATGGTGTGTGTGTTAATTTCCTATAAAGAAGCATATATCACTCAAATGGTTGAGTCAAATGAAGGTATCAACCTTGAATAAATTCTCATTATGAGGTAATAAAGGTATGTATTTACAAAATAGATACCCACTTTTTGCACATATTGTGAGGTAGATTTCTCAATAGAACACATACACAGAGCAAATACGATATCAAAATTCCCCAATATGATGGCCCCAATGAAACCATTAGAGGTAAAGAAGTAGTTTTAAGAGCATATAGAAAAAGGGTTGATACGCCCTAGTTCATCACCTTTCGGTGTGACAATGCTCTTTATTAAGAACAAATATGGATAAATTATGATGTGTATTGATTATCCAGAACACAATAAGATCACCAAAAAGAACATGTATCCTCTTCCAAGGATTGATGACATGTTCAATCAACTATGATGAGCTCAATACTTCTCCGAGGTGGATCTACATTTTGTATAACATCATTTAAAGGTGAAGAAGAAATATATTCAAGAGACTGAGTTTGATACAAGGAATGGGAACTATGAGTTTTTATTAATTCCCTTTAGACTTGCAAATATCCCTAAAATATTCATGTATTTGATAAATTGAGTCTTTAGAAACAACCTTGAAAAATTTTGGGCAGTTTTTTTGATGATACTATAAGTTACTATAAGAGAAAGGGGGAACGTGAAGAATATATAAGTATTATTCTAGAGACATTGTGGAAGGATAAATTTTATTCCATGTTCAGAAAGTGTTACTTTTGGATGAATCATGTCACATTCTTTGGACATGTGATCATTAGTGAGGTAATTTCTGTGGCCCCCAAAAAAACATCAATTGAGGAATGACCGAGACTCTCTAGATTCATGAAAATCTAAAATTGTCTTGGATTAGAAGGGTATTATATAAATTTTTTGGGATATTTATCATGACTTTATATCAGTATAACTAAGTTATCAAGTAAAGGGTTAAAAAGTTTCTAGATGATATAATGTGTGGAAATATTTAAGGAGATAAAGGAGAGGCTGATCACTGCACCTGTACGCACATTATAGGAAAGTGGAAAAATTTCTGTGATATACAATGATTTTTCAAAGAAAGGATCAGGTTTTTTATAGACGAAGAATGATATACTGATAGCCTACGCCTTATGTGAGTTGAAGATCCATGAGAATCACTACCCTACACATGATCTATAGGTAGCTACTATGTTTTTTCCTTAAAAATATGGTGGAACTACATCTATAGAGAAAAGTGTGCCATATATACTGATCACAGGATCCTAAAGTATATATCCACACATATAGAGATCAACATGTTTCAAAAGATATGGCTATATTTAATCAAGTGAAATTATTTTTCTATAAACTATCATCCATTGAAGGTGAACATGTTATCTGATGATATTTTCATAAATGAACATTCAACTCTATTCATGTTGCAGATTGAAAAAGACCCTATTTTCCTAGATATGCAAAGGAGGTATTTTGAAATTATGAGGACAAGGAATACATAATACCTTTGAAAATAATTCATATACATATATCTAATAGAATATTATGTAGGCATATACAAATATCTAGGGGTTACAAAAGAAGGTGAATAGAGTAATGGAAGGTAATCTTCACGAGTTCCATATCGATGATGTCCATGTGATTCAGTTTGGAATGAGTATTTTTATTCATTAGTCCCATGGGATAAAGAATATTCTATTGGATAATTTTCATAGCTTAACATTCTCTATCCATTTTGGGAGTACCAATATATACCATTATCTTCAAGAACACTTTTTGTGGGATTACAATAAGAATGATATAGTGGATTATATCTCAAGGTCCTTCATACATCATCATGTTAAAGCATAGTGGTATAATTACAAAGGGATGAACCAACCTTTGTCTATACCCATATAAAAATGGGAGAATGCCACCATGAACTTTTTCACTGGTCTCTCAAATACATCCAATGGAAACAATGTGGCATTGGTTATGGTGGAATGACACACCAATAATACACACTTTATTTCCATATAAGAAGAAATATAACTTGAACATACTTACTAAGATATATTTGAAAGAAGTGTTGATAATTCATATGGTTCCACTCTCAATTTTCTCTAACCATGATCCATGGTTCACATAACAATTCATGGGGTGTATTCAACATGATTTTATTACTGAATTGAATTTCAGTGTGACCTATCACCCCCAAACTGATGGCCACCCTGAAAAGACTATTAAGCCAATCAAGGAAATAATAAGATCTTGTTCAATGAAATTTAAAGGTGTATGGGATCAGAATATTCCATAGGATGAGTTCTCATACAAAAAATTCTTCCACTGAAGTATTCAGATGGCTCCCAATGAAGCTTCATATGGAGAGTGATGTAGAACACCATCCTGTTGGGATGTTGTTGGAAAACGAAATCTACTAGGACCTAATATTATGATAGAGATTACTAAGAAGGTTCAAAAAATCCTACAATATATCAAATCTATAAAAATCACCATGGAATATAGTCATGAGGTTTGGGAAGAGATTGATGCTTAGACCAAGGAACATTTTTCCCATTGTCATCATTTATCACATATAATAAATGGCCTAATTTATTTCACTTACAAAAAATATGGCTCATATTATTGATTTGTTCCATGTTTCTCTTCTAAGAAAGAACATATGAGATCCCTCATATGTAATAATTTCATATCAGGTATAGCTTGAAGATGATCTCTCTTACAAGGAGAACTCGATAAAGATTCTATAATGGAAAGATAAGGTTTTAGGGAAAAAACACCCAGTTAATGTGTTTTGGAAGAACCATAAGTAAGAATAAGTGACTTTGGAATTAGAGGAGGTGATGACGGATAAGTACCTTCACCAGTTTATATAAAATGAAATTTGGAGGGAGAAATTTCAAAAGGGTTGAAGAATGTAATGACTGAAACATTAATCAATAAAATTGATCCCATCTTATAATTATTTAATTTTGTTTAATCACATAAAATAACATAGATACCAAAATAAAATATTTATAAATGATAAATGAATGAAATAATAGGCTATTTAAGAAATTAAGGTACCTATACCAATGGAATAATAACATGAAATTTAGAATAGAATCATGATCGTTATGAATAGAAATCTGTTCAACAGAATAGTAACTTGACATTTGAATTTATAAATAAAATCTGGGTATCTTATGAATGAAAATATAACATATTTATATCATGAAATAATTAAGTAAATATTTTAAAAATGATAAATTATGTATCAATATTTTTATAAGTCATAAAAGTTTATTTACAATTTTATTGTTAATATAACAAATTAAAATAAAAGTTATTTTAATAAAATTCCATTATAAATTAATATTTTCTTTTTTAGGATTATAAGATAAATTTAGAGGCCTTAGATAATATTTGAAGTTTTAATAAATCAATTATAATTTTAAAATTTATATTTATTAAATAAATGAAAATTTTAATATAAATTTATTTTTATCATATATAGAAAATTATTTTTATAAAATTTAGTTCCTTTTTAAATCTTAAATGTCAAAAATAATTAGTGGGATTTTTTGGGATTTTTTTTGAAATAGTTGAATTTTAATTGAATAGTAAAATACTGCAATTTACAGTATATTTTCATTATATGTTAAATACACTATTCCATGTGTAATTGATGATGTGATACCCATAATCTATAAATAAAATTATTTATTTTAATATATTTAGTGATAATTATCATACTATTCATATTCTTAAGCCCAAATAATAAACTAATGAATAACATCAGGGGAAAACACCCCTCTCCTCCCCTATAAATACCACCCCTCATCACCTCTTCCCCTCACACCATCCAAGAATTGAGAATTTTCAAAATTCTTCCCAAAGATCTTCCTAATCCCATTCCTTAAGTCTCAGAGGTTCTAGTATCAAATGAAAATACCAAACCTAGGTTCCCTAAGGAAGTTCTAAAAGAAGAGAATTTACGAGGAAAAATATTTATTCTTTTTCATTAAATTTATTTTTTATTTTCTTTTTCTATCCAAATACACTATAATAAAATGTTATTGGTAAATCCAGCATCATTTATATACTATAAAGATATCAGGTTAAAGTAATATCCATAATCTAACTCATATCTCTCTCTTTTTTATTCTAAAAATGACGTCATCACCCATGATGTGTCAATTTACTGACATTAGGAATAATGTGTTTTAATTTTTCTTAAAATAGTTCAAGACTATTCATAAAACCACTATAATTTTTTGTAAATACTATAAATGTTATTTAATTAACATTTTTATGTTCTGTAACTAAATTACATACACAATAATAAATAATGCAACAGAAGTAGTCTGTGATATTAAAAAATCACCAGAAAATATAAATCATTATCACTGATATTTTATCTAATGATTCATACAATGACCATTTAGCCAAATGATATAGACAAACATTTAAACCAATATATGTCCATTAATAACATATAATTTCCATTATAAAAAATTATACCCCATATACATAAACTTCTATACTCATATTCATATGTAACTGATTATGAAAACCCAAAAAATGAACACTCACGAATGATGGAATTGAACAATATAACTCATCTAAAAGAACATAAATTAAATTTATAAAATAGTATTAAATAAAATACATATATAGAAGGTTATTTATTTTTTAATTAATGAATTTAATTTGATTATCCATGATATTAATGTGGATAAAGCACTCATATAAAAGGTAAGGGGATTTTCAGACCCAACTCTCTTCCTCTAGAGTTTCCCCCTTTATATCCATTTTTTGTATGGATTTTCCATTAATGTTCCTTATGTATCATTTTTTATACTCGTATTTTAATTTCTAGGTATACATGTTGGAAGTTTGTTTTTTGACAAAATAAATGATTTTTCAAAAAGAACTCTTCTTTTGAAAAACACAAACCTTACTTCTCTTGAGATTGTTTCTTCTTCACTCAAGATTGATGATTATAATACCAATTACATTAATACATATTTTTTTGGGAACCAAAATGATTATTAAGGAATGTATTCTTTAATAAATGAAATTTTTTCCTTTCCATAGGTTATTTTATATCCGATATTGATATATGTTTTTTGTGGAATGTATGATAATGTAACTGTTATTAGGTGATAGGTGAGCCCATAATTATATAGAAAAATTAAATGTTATGATTCTATGGGTACATGATAAATTATATAGTGCTCCAATAAAATTGGTAATGGGATGAATCTATTGAAAAAAATTAAAATATTCCTGAAAAAGATCCTAGCTTTGTTCACAACTAGGTATGGTAGTTGACCACCAAGAAATGAAGTTTCATTTTTATGAATTTATAAATTTCATGCCTTTATCTAATGAATCCTCTAGTTATTGTAATTATTATATGATGGTTATGTTATGATTATGTTCAATATTATCACCCAATGTTATATTGATCCATTTTCTTATCTATTCATTTTTGGGTAGTTTGTAAAAACCCAAACTTTTACCAATAGTATTTATCGATTCTTATAATTATTTAATATATTATAAATCACATAAAATCACATAAAGACAAAAATTAGAAGTTTATAAATGCATAATGAATGAATAAAAGAGGTCTTTCCTGAAATTAAGGATCTTATACCGATGGAATAGTAACATGATATTTATAATAGTAATATAACAATTGGGAATAATAATCCATCCAATAGAATAGTGACTTTACTTTTAAAATTATAAATATAATTTGGGTACCTTATTAATGAAAATATAATTTTTTTATATCATTTAATAAGTAAATAAAAATTTTAAAAATGATTAATTATGTATCTATATTTTCTATGACATAAATATTTATTTACAATTTTATAATTCATATAATTATTTAGAAGGAAATTTATTTTCATAAAATAATCTCATAATTTAATTTTTTTTTCTCATTATTATAAAATAATGTAATGAGACCTTAGATAATTTTTTAAAGTGTCATCAAATTAGATATAATTATAAATTGGTATTTTTTGAATAAATGATGATTCTAATTAAAAATTAAATTTCTGATATTTAGAAAAAAAACATTCCTAATTTTTTCCATTTTATAATTATAATAATATAAAAATGGTTAGGCTTAATTTTTGGTGTTTTTTTGAAATAGTTGGATTTTTGGTGAATGGTGAAAATAATATAATTTATAGTATATAAGCATTATAATATAAATACAAAATTTCTTATGGAATCTCATATTTAATACCAATAATCTTAAAATACCATTAATTATTTTAATATATTTAGTTACAATTATAAATCTATTCATTTTCATGATCAAAAATAATAAACTAATGAATAAAATAATGGAAAAACCCCTCTCCTTTCTCATAAATACCCCCTAACCACCACTTCTCATGAAACCTTCCAAGATTTTATCGTCTTCCAAATTCAACCCAAATATATTCCAATGCCCTTTCCCTATTTATAGAAGGTTTTTTATAATGAAAGACCAAACCGAGGTGCCTTAATAATGTTCTCATAGAGGATAATTCCATAGGTAAAATAGTCTTTCTTATTCTTTTAGTTTCCTTTAATTTATTTTTATTTCATTATTATATACTCAACTTATATATATAAAATATAATTTTTAATCCATTATATTTTATATAATCTAATTATATTTTGTTACCAGATGATGCATTAGAAAACTTCTTTATATATACCTCTTAAATTCTAAAAATAAAACCATCGTACGTGATGTGTTAATTTACCGACATCGTGGACAAAAAATTTTCATTTTACATTAAATATATTATGTATGTTCATAAAAACACTATAATGGTTGTTAAATGCTAAAAAATTATTTAATAACACATTTTATTTCATATAATTGTCTTATATACACAATAATATGTAGTGTAAGAAAACTGGATTTTGAAGTTCAAATAACCACCAAAAAATCTAAATGACTATCACTAACCTTTAATCTAATGATTCATCCTAATATCATTTAACAAAATTATATTTATATATATAACCATTTAAACCTCTTTATGTTCATTAATAACATATAATTTACATTCTTTAAGATTATATATATTCTACACAAACTTCTATACACATATTCATGTGAACAGACCATGTAAACCAAGAAAATAAACACTCCTGAACTGTGGAATTGAACTCCATAAATTATCTAAAAGGATATAAATGAACTTAATAGAAATATTATATATCTAATAAATTTATAATAGGTTATTAATTTTATAATTATTTTATTTTATTTTATTTTCCATTATATTAATATGGAGAAAGCACTCAGACATGGGGTTAGAGGACTTTCAAACCCAACTCTCTTCCTTTTGGTTTTCCCTATTTCACTCTATTTTATGTATGGATGTTAAATTAATGTTATTTAAATTTAATTTCTTTATCCTCCACTATTATTTTCTATATATTTTTGTTTGTAATATTATATTATGAAAAATGGAATTATTTTTCCAAAATAACTCTTCTTTCCGAAAACAAAACTTTTACTTATCACGAGACTATTTATTCCTCAGTAAAGATTTATAATTTTTATACAATTACATTAATACCTATTTATTTTGGGAACCCTGATGTTTACTGAGGAATGTTTTCTTTATTAAATGAATCCCATTTATTTCCATGGGTTATTTAATTTCTAGGATTGATATACATTATGTGTGGAATGCAAGATAATGTAAATGTTATGATGTGGATGGTGCACCCATATTTATATAAAGAACATAAATGTTATTATGTGAATAGTAATACTAGAATTAATTATATATCAAATGGTTTGAGAAATATAAAGAATATCATTAGATAAATTAAAATATCTATAAACATGATACAAGATTTATTGGAAACTGTGTGTGATAGTTGACCTCTAAGACAAGATGTTTCATTTTTATGTATTTCGAAATTCCATGAATTTTATATAATGCTTCCTATAAGGATTATTGTGATGATACAATGTTTATGTTGTGATTTTTATGATTATTCTCACCCCAATTTATATTTATTCATATTTTTATCTATCATCTTTCTTGGATTCTAGCTTACCTATTTCATTTATATATATCTCTAGGTTATTAGTTGTATGATGAAGAAAAAAATGACCAATAAGAAGCTATATAATTTTTAATTAAATAAAGGTTTATGTTTTATTTTCTAAATTCTATGTATGGTCTTCATTTTTGAAGTAAGTAGACCTTTGGATACTTATTGTGAAACTCTTTTATGATCATATGTTTAAAATGATGTAATAATCAAGTAATAAGAAGTAGGGGCACTATAATTTGAAACAGAACAGGGTTTAGTTAATTTGGGAATTTGGGGATTTGGATTTGATAACCTTAGGGAAAACCCTTTGTATGAGACCAAGTATATATAAACACGCAAGAATATTTTCTAAACATTGTGATCCCATAAGATATTCCTTTATATATAATTTCACAAAGTCATAAATTAGTCATGAATTATTTAAAAATGTTTTGTTCTAAACATTTATATTTTAGAAAATGGTGGGAACTAAGAGAAACCATGACAACAACCCATGCAAGGGATAAGTCAATAATTTTCCAAAAAATAATCTTAATACCATGTGAGGTGGAGTTAAAAATTTCATGGTGATTCTTACACAGTTGTCTCAAGATATGAACAATAACATGAACAATGTGGAACATCATTATTCACAAAATATGGATAAAATTATATCAAGGAATTTATGTGGCAACGACAATCAAAATTTAGTGTATCTTCTAATCCAATAGTCATAGAGCAGTGGGTCAATTCAATGGAGAAGATATTTACTATGCCTCACAATTATGAGATAGTGGAGGTGACTTTTTCTAATTATCATCTAGATGGAGAGGAAAAAATGGTGGGTATTGATTAATAAAACCATACCAAATAGTGAAATTAAAGATATGGAGGGGAAGTCAATAAGGTAATGATTCATAAAAATTATTATCTTTGAGCAATTCATAAAAAGATAGAGAGAGAATTCATAGAGATGATTCGAAATGATGGTGAATCTTTCAGGACCTATAAAAACAATTTCCAACGGCTTTCATGGTATGATTTTGTTTTTATTATCAACAATTATAGAAAAAAATAGATTATTTAGTGATTTAAAACCACACCATTAAAGGATAATGAAATATTTGACACTGGGATTTAGGAGGAATTTATTCAGTGTGATCTCTTATTTAAGATGGACAGTAAAGAATGATCTCATGGATATGGTGATAAGAAAATAAATATAGAGTTTCATGCTAGGGGATCTTATAAAAATTGTGGTATGAAATCTCAACCACCCACATGTTATAAATTTTGATAGAAGCATAACACGAACTGCCTCAATGGGGTGGGGAAATGCAATATTTGTGGGAGAAAAGGCCTTCAAGATCATGTATATCGAAGATACATAAATAACCCACACAATAAAATAGAAGAAAGTATAGAACACACCATGGTCAAATGATTCAACTATAAGAACTAGGGGCACTATGACATCATGTGAAATAAACCTCTAGTTCTCACGGTTAAGTAGTATCATCTACTCACAAAGAAAATGGAGAAAATCAATGATCATTCCAATTTTACTACTGAATTAAAGAAATAAAATAAAGTAGTTAAAGGAACACAACATATTTACTCAATAATGGAAAAGTATTATTTGATTATGGTTCTACGAATCCCATTATATCTTTATTTTCTTTTAGAACTACTGAATAATATCCCTGAAACCATGAAGTGTAGATATCCATAAAAACACATTGCGGTGTGATCATTGCAACCCAAGTGTTGGAATATTCTCTTATTGGTTTATATGGGAATATATTCATTATAAATATGGTTATAATTACCTATGTGGAATTTAATTCTATTCTAGGGAAAAAATGGATCTCATTATATAAAGAACACAACAAATATTGTGAAAGGGTAATATATTTCCTTATTTTGAACCATACCATTATCCTCAAGAAATTCAATTTAGAACATGAATATCTTCTAGAAAATAATTCATTGGTGTGGGGTTTGATTCCCTTTGAATAATAATACCTTGATCAAAAGTATTAATGAAAAGGTACCAGTATTGGGGGAATTCCCATTCTGAGGGAATAGAGTTATTTATTTCCAGAAGAGTTACCTTGACTTCTCCAAGACAATGAGGCAGTGTTCTCAATAAAACACATAAAAGGAGATAATACTATTTTGAAATGCCCTAGAGGATGACCCTGATCAATGTAGATGAGTTAAAAAAGATTCTTCAAGAGAATTTGGACAAAGGGGTTATACACCATAGTGCATCACCTTGGTGTGCACTAGTTCTCTTGGTCTTAAATATAGATGAAAAAAAGCAGGTGTTTATCAATTATTAAGAACTCAATAAGATAACCATAAAGAACATATATCCTCTTATAATGGTCGATGACTTGTTCGATCAGCTACAATTAGACCAATAATTCAAAAATGTAGAACTTTATTATGGATATCATCAGCTAACATTAAATAAAGAGGATATTTAGAAGGTTGCCTTTCCTATAAAGTATGGGCACTATGAGTTTCTAGTAGCTTCACTTAGACATAATAATTTACATATGATCTTCAGGGATTTTATGAATAGTTTCTTTAGAATGTACCTTGACTATTTTAAGGTAGTGTTTATTGAAGATATTTCATTTAATCTAAGAGAAATGTGGGATATGATTAACATATATAGATTATGCTTACGACATTCCGGAAGGATAAATTGAATGCTATGTTCAGAAATTCCAACTTATAGATGCAGAAAGTCACATTCTTGGGACACATGATCACAAGTGAAAGATTTTTTGTGGAACATTAATAAAAGGCAATTGAGGAACGTCCTAGACCCTCTTGTTTCATGGAAACCTATAGTTTTCCTAGATTATCCAGACACTATTGATGTTTAATGGGAAATTTCTCACAATTGTCTCACCCACCAACTAAGTTAAAAAATAAAGGGGTGAAGTATATTTGGATAGAATAATGAAAGGAAAGATTTAAATTTATAAATAAGAGTCTGATCACGACAATTGTACATACATTACTGACATGTAGAGAATGTGTTCAGATATATAGTGATGCTTCGAAGAAAATCCTGGGTCGTATACCCATGCAAAATGATAATGTGATAGCATATTCCTCAAGATAGATAAAGATCCATGTGAAGAACTATTTTATGCATTATTTATAGATCTCTGCTATTATTCCTTTCGTGAATTTTTTTATAAATAGATATATAGTGAAAGGTGTAGCATATATACTAATCACAAGTGACTAAATTATATTTTCATAGAAAAGATCTCATCCTAAATCAAGGATATGGTTTGCTTTAATAAAAGACTATAGTTTATCTATAAAATATTATATTGGGAAGGTGAAAAATGTATCTGATGCTCTTAGTAGAAAAGAACCTTCTACTCTATCCATGTTGAAGACTGAGAATGAACATATCTTCATGGGTATGCCAAGGATGGATTTTCAAATCATGACATCTGAGAATACATCCTAACTTGACCAAATCATTTCTTAAGAATCTATCTAAGAGAAGACTAAGGAGGAACAAAGGGATGATTTGGAGTTACAAAAGAAGGTGAATATAGTAAAAGAATGGAATATGCATGATATTCATATCGATGATGACAATTTGATTATCTTTGGAATGAGGATTTGTGAGGCTTCATCGCCCAGGGTAAGGAAGGTGATATTAGATAATGCACATAGCTCTACCTTCTCTATCCATCCAGGGAGTACCAAAATATACCATGTTATTTGAGAAATATTATTGTGGGATAAAATGAAGAAGGATTTTGTAGAGTAAATATCAAGGTGGTTGATATTTTAGAAAGTTAAATCAGAGTGACAAAATTCCAAATGGATGATGTAACCATTGCGTTTACCCATGTGGAAATGGGTGAATGTCACTTTGGACAATGTCATTGGTCTCTCGAAGTCATCCAAAAGAAACAATATGACATGGGTTGTGGTAGATAAGCTCACCATGACTTCCCACATTATCTCTATTTGGGATGATCTATCACTTACAGAACTTGCTAAGATATATGTGAAGAAATTTGTGAGACTGCATGCAGTTCCACTCTCGATAGTCATTGATCATGATCCAAGGTGAAACTCTAAATTTATGAGTAATATTAAACATGATTATAGTACTAAACTGAATTTTTCTATGACCTATCACCCCCAAACTGATGGCCAATCTAAAAGTATTATTCATAAACTGAAAGAAATTCTAAGATCATACTCTTTGGAATTTAAAATTGGATGGGATCATCATCTCCCATAGGCTGAGATATCATAAAAAAATAACTTCCACTTGAGTATTTAAATGTCTCCTGATAAAGAACAATATAGAAAGCGATTTTGAAATCAAACCTGTTGGAATGAAGTTGGAGAATTAAATCTTATTGAAATTGATCTTATGCATGAGATGATAGAGAAGGTTCATGGAATCTTGAAACATATCAATGTTTCTCAGAGTCATCAAAAGAACTATGGTGGAAACCATCGAAGGGACTTGGAGTTTAACGTTGGAGATAAATTCTTCCTTAAAAATATCATAATTGAATAGATTCATGCACTTTGGGAAGAAAGGAAAGCCTAGAACAAGGTATATTGACCCCTTTGTGATCCTTGATCACATAGGAGCAGTGACATATCATCTTTCACTTATACCAAGTATGGATCAAATTCACGATGTGTTCCATGTATCTCATCTGAGGAAGTAAATATCAAATCTATCGAATGTACTAAACAAAGAGGTGGTACAACTAGAAGATGATATCTCTTATATGAAGTAGCTAGTAAATATTATAGACCAGAGAGATAAGGTTCCATTCAACAAGAAACCAACCTTGCCAAAGTGTTGTGGAGGAACTATATGTATGAATATGTGACTTGGGAATCAGGATAGGTTATGAAGGATAAGTACCCTCACCTTTTTATGTAAAATAATATTTCTAGCTCAACATTTCAAAAGGGGGAATGAATGTAATGAAGAAAACTATTATCAATGTAATTGATTCATTCCTTTAATTATTTCATATAGTACAAATCACTAAAAAGAACATAGAGACCACAATATAAACATTATAAATGGATAATTAATTAAATTAGAGGCTTTTATTGAAATTAATAAACCTATACCGATGAAATTGTAACCTGGCACTTAGGAATAGTAATCCATCCAATCAATTTGAAATATCACCATTTAATGTATAAATAATTTTTTTGTATCTTATGAATGATAATATAATATATCTAAATCATGAAATAGATAAATAAATATTTTAAAAGTGATAAATTAAGTATCGATATTTTTATAAGTAATAAATATTTGTTTACTATTTTATAATAAATATAACGATTTAAAAGAAAATTTATTTCCCCAAAATACACTCATAAATTTATATATTTATTTATTATGAAAATATTATAATTTTATGATAAACTAGTTAATTTTTTAAAGTGTCATAAAATTAGTAATAATTTTAAAACTAGTTTTTTAACAAATGATGGTTTCCAATAAAAATTCAATTTCTCTTAATTAGAAAATTATTTTAATAAAATGGGGTTCATTTTTGAATTCTAAATTTTGAAAAATGATTATTTTTATTTTTCAGTTTTTTTTAAATAGTTGAATTTTTACTGATTATTAAGATACACTAATTTACAGTTTATACACATTATAAGTAATATACACTATCCCTTGAGTAATTTTTTATTTAATCACTAAAATATAAAAATAACCTAAATTATTTTAATAGATTTAGTAATAATTTTCAAACTATTCATATTATTGAGTCGAAATAATAAACTATTGAATAAAATAATGGGGAAAACCCCTCGAATACCCTGTAAGTACCAACCCTCACCACCTATTCTCCTCATCAATTAAAAGATTTGTGCCTTGTCAAAATTCTTTATAAATATATTCCAAAATAATTTTCTATGACTTGGAGGTAATTTTCTCAACAAGATACCAATGATATCTTCCTTAAAGAAGTTCTCACAAAGGATAATTCAAGAGGTATAATCCTCGTTGTTTATCTTTTAATTTACTTTTCTTTTCTTATTCTCTAATATCCTAATATATCTAAATGTTAATTTTAAATCCATTATATTTTATATAAATTCATTATATCATTTTAATCGAATATTCATCATCAAACTCTATTATTTATCTCTTTGATTCAAAAAATGAATTCATCTCCCATGATGTGTCAATTTACGAACATCATGGGCGATTCATTTTCATTTTCCTTTAATTATCTTAGGATTGTTTATAAAACCAATATAGTGGTTGGTAAATACCTCGAAATATATTTTATAAACATTTTTATGTTCTTGAACCAACCTTTATACACAAATATTAATAATGAGTAATTAGTACTTTGAAATATTCGAAAGATCGCTAAAAACTCTAAATGGCCATCAAATTTTTTTCATATGATTAGTACCCATAAAATTTAACTATATGATATTTATAACAATTTAAACATATAGATGTTCATTATTAATATAAAATTTCCATTCTGAAAATTTATACCCATTCAACATAAATTTCCATACTTATATTCAAGTGATCTGATCATGGAAACCAAGAAAATGAATAGTCTCAAAAATTGGATTTGAACTCTATAACTCATCTAAAAGGATATAAATTAACACAATAAAAATTAATAAATAAATAAGGGTCAAATTTTACTCATCCAATATGAATTTTGATGAAACATTTTGACATAACACTTATTTTTAGCCCAAATTAACTTTATTTACCATTTACCAAGGTGATAAATTTGACTATGATTACTATTCATAATACCTAAAAATAAAAGGTGGTTATTTACCAAATATGAATGTACAATTTATATATATGGAATTAATTTTATCATTTTAAATTCCTATTAATTAAAAAAATATATTTTTTATTAATTTCAAAAAAAATAAGATGAAATACAATTTTAGTAAAATATATTTGTAGGAATCACATTGGATTTGTGATTATATCGTGCCTAGGAAACATTAAATTAATGGGAAAACACTTGATTTAATATATAACATACAAATTAATTTAAAATAATTCACAAATATTAATTTATTTATATTATTTTGATAAAAACATGTGGGAAAATAATAATAAAAATCATAAAAATAACTCTTTTAATTTCTACTGATTTTTAATTCAATTTATAATCATCTGATAAATAATGAAATTATTTTATACAATTATTTTTTCAGAATTCATTTTTTATTATTCATACCAACCTATTTAATAGTTTTATTATAATTGTATACTATAGTATTATTTATTTATCCCTAGGATTGTGTGTATCACAAGATATCAAAAAAAGATAAAAATAATTGTATAAAAATATATATTAAATTTTTGTGGTGTAAAATTATTCCCCCATTAGAAATAATTTTTCACTAAAAATTAATTTAATAAAACAAAAACAAATTATGATATACTTATTTCATCACCTCCTCTAGTTGAATGTAGTTTCTTCAAATTTCTGATTCTTCTAGAGAACATTAACCATGAGAATTGTCTTATTCCAATTCACTTTACCTCTATTATAAATGATTTCAACTAGCCATAATTCATAAAAATAACATTATCTAATGAAACACCCTATGAGTTTAGTATATACGAAAGATCATATATGTTCTTCCCTGGATAGTTATATGGAATTCAACTTATCTTTTTGTATATGATTAGCATCCTTGAGGTGATGTGAGTATCTAGAATTCTATTCCATTTCCATAGATATCCTATATCCTAATAGGTTTAATTCCCCAAAATCTTCTTTTCAGGTTGGAGTTATCGGTATCTTTTTATATATGATTTCATTTGGATCTATATTATTAATCGTGTGAAAGCTATTTTGGTAAGAAATCATGAGAACTAGAAGGTTTTGATCCCAACCACCACTAAAATCCATTGAACAAGATCTAGACATGTATTCTATACTTATAATAGTTATCTTTGACTAACCATATAACTAAACAAGACATTTCATACTAAAACACAAATCCATATGCAAATATCACTAAATAATTTTCTAGAAATTTTTCGTAAACCTTGGATCCTAGTTAAATTCAATAAAAAATGGTATCTTTGAAACCTTACCACTTCTTTGATTAATATTCTAGCAAGTTTATAAAGATTAAAACATTATTTTAAACTATTGAAGTGTGATTAACTTGAAAATATATCAACTAAAATTATAATTGAATTATATCATTTTTATGTTTTGTGTTGTTTAAAAAAATACATGGTGATGTTTCCATTTTTACATTTTTGTAATGGTAATGATTATATCATTCCCTTAGGGTTCAGTCACTAAATATTTATTTTATTTCATAACATGAACTAAAAAATATATTCTACAATATATATCTTCACTTATTCCCATAATAAATACTATTTTAGATCCCTATACATCTTCATACTTTCTGGATGAATAGAGAATTATGAATGGTGTGCCTCATCCAATTAATCCATATTTAAGTTTGTTATTTATGGGACATATATAGGCTTCCTGAACATTATAATTCCATCATAATAATTTTCGAACTCATGAATTTTTTTTATATTCTTCCACATCTCCCCATTATACTTATGTTCTAATATAATCCTTACATGTATTTCTAGATGAAAATTCTTCTATAAAATATAATATCTTCCACATTTTTCATGATTTCTAGATCTGTCTTCTAAAAATAATTAAATACTATTTATTTTCAAAATATTATCCTAAAAAATTATTAATGGTATTTTCAACTCAAATTATTAGCAACCTTATTCACCATCCCAAGGTGGTAATGAACAGAGAAATGATAATCATTTATTAACTCTAACCATATTTTCTAGTTCATATTAAAATATTTCTATTTAAATATATACTTCAATATTTTATGATCATTATATATATTAAACATTTCACTATAAAGATAATTCCTCTATATTTCCAATGAAAAAACGCCAATTCTAACTACAAATCATGTATCAGGTATGTTTTCTCCTAAAACTTCCCTTTATATACGACATAAGCTATCATTATATCATTATACAAGAGGAAACATCTATGAATCTTATTTGGAGAACCACTATAAATCAAAAACCCTTATCCACTAAATGTTAGTGTACAAAAAAGAACAATAACAATCCTTAACTTCTATTCTTTGAAGCTCTCTTCACATATTTTAGTCCATAAAAACATAAAACCATTATGGGTAAACTTTTTGAGTGGATATGATAGCCATGATATGTATCTCACAAAGCATTGGTGGTATCCATCCAAACCATGAAAAAATATATTTCAATTATTATGGTTATTCTAGGTAATTTTTTTAAAATGTTGTATCTTTTAAGGATCCATTTATATAAAAACTATTGAGATCACATGACCCACAAATGAAACTTCCCAACACTAAAAATCACAGTTGGTAAAATTTATCATTAAAATTTTCATTTTTTAGATTTCCATTACAATTCTAAAATATTCTTCATTTTCATCCATTCTGATAGAATATATAAAAAATCATCAATAAATACTACCACAAACTAATCAATGTAATCTTTGATGAATCTATTTATTAAATAAATGAAGATAGAAGAATAATTAGTAAGACTAAATTGAATTATTATAAATGGAAAATGTAAATACAACATATAGAATTCCATATTTGATATAACCTCTTCCATGATACTTAGTAAATGATATCCAAATATATGGCCAATCTTGATAATGTATTAACTTACTCATAATTAATAAATCATATCACCAATACAAGATATTTGATAGATTTTATCAATAGTAAATTTTTTATGTTCCTATTATTCAATTCAAATATGTAAAGAATAGTATTTATTCTTAATAAAATAAATAGGATCTTGTTGTGGATAATCACATAGATAAATAAACCCCTTATAATGATAAACCTGACTTTTATTCTTCAATTCTTTCATCTCAAATGGGAGCATACTTTATGGGGTCTTTACAATTGGTTTAGAACCATGTACAAGTTCTCTTAAAAAATAAAATTCATGATTTGGTATAATACCTGACTTTTCTTCAGGAAACACATTATCATCATTTAGAAAAGTAGTTATGTATTTAATATTGATTTTTTCCTATAAGTTTTTAGATTAATATCCTTCATTAATAGGTATTAAAATCCATATAATGTATTTAATTACCATTATGTTCTTAGGCTCTTCATCTCACTGACAAGTGATTCAATATTGAATTATAATTTGAAATGAAACATCCTTTACTTGAAAAATGATATTAGAACTATACAATTAGTGCCAACACATGCAAAAAAGTATGTCAAATTCATATAGAGTATGAATAAAAGTATATAGAGAATTAAACATCCCAAAAACATCTATCAGAGGGGATTTATAAACTTGATATATGGTTATTATACCATAATGAGTTTTCACTTCCAAATTAATATCAAACCATTTAGGTGGTGATAAAATAACCTTAAAATTTTCTCTATGTATAAAATATTAGCTAGAATAAGAATGAAATAAAAACTTTTCAATTTTTGAGTGGATTATAACTTCACCTTTGACCAAATAACTAGTTAATTTTATATAATATGAATTAATTCCATAATCATTGTCCCCTCCCCTTGGTTTCTTTTTTGGTAAGTTCTCTTTACATTTTGGTCATTGGTTAGAGTAGTGACCCATATACTTATTGCTAATGAATTGAAATTTTATGGATTCTCCCTTAATCCATCATTAATGATCATTATGGACTTATTTCTGCAATATCAAAGAAAACTCTATTTTATTTGGGAAGTTTAGTAGGGTTCTTCCTTCCACAAATATCATAGGTTGGAAAATGATTATTTTTATCATTACACTAATCCATTTTTTTTTTCTCATAGTCATCTTATCATACATTCTTTTAAAACCAAAATTCATATATAAATAATTATATTTATTTATATCACATGAATCTATATCCTCATATGATGAGAATTTTTGGGAGACTAGTGAATGTCGAATTTTTTTAACCCTCAAAGGAAATATTCATTATTACACTTTATAATTCCTACATAATACTCAAAATTCCATGATAACATTCTAAATTTATATATAAAACTTATAAAATTTTTATCCACCTTATTTCTTATACTAATGTTTTTCTCAATTATCACTTATTGTCCCCAAGGTGAATACCATTATAATAAATGTTCCTTAAAAAACATCATTTACATGATGGATATTTCCACCTAAACCTAAGTATTTTGAATCATTGACCATGATTTTTCTACATACCTTGAGAGATGATAAATGTTTTAGAAAAACATCTTCCATTCATTAAATTAAAAGGAGAAAAATATATTCCCTAATAAATATATCTATTTCTTATTATCAAATATTTTTATCATCCCATTGAATGATGGATGTTATTGATGCATGATGCAGTCTAACAATTTTATATGAATTTTATATCAGGGTGATACTCTATAATGGAAATGTTATTGGTAATAACCAAATTCAACAACCACAATATTGTTATTATTTTTCCATATCCACTTGCCACTCCAGCTCAAGAAAAATAATCTTTCCTAGGTGGTAAATCAGTATATGGATTATATTCATCTATAAATTTTCTATTCTATTATCTAAACTAAATTTTAAACAATACATCACACTATATTAGATCATAACATTACAAAGAATAATGAATATTTTAAAAACATGCAGCCAACATAACATAAATTTAAAATTTATGTATAAATAATCTAAATATCACAATAATAATTTCATTGGGAATATTCTCAAGGTTGTAAATATTTTTATGTTTCATAATATATGTTTACCTAAATATAGTCCCTATAGTTTCTACTAAAAATAATCTGATACCAACTATAATTACACCACCGAAGTAACATATATTTATTGGTTACTTTATTAAATTTGTAATATATATGAGAAATTTTATATTAAAGGATAGAATAGTTTATTAGTCTTGGTAAACATGATACATACTCTAATCCCACATTTCATTTGAAAAAATTAAATACAACATATTTTTATCTTTGGGATCATATTTTTCCCTCTCAAATATGAAAAAATATTAATCGCTATACATTTACTGGACCCCTAGGGATATTAATCCTAAGAAAAGTATGTTCTTAGATTATTAGTAAAATATGAATACATGGAAGATAAATAAGGCACTAATAATATAGTAGGAATAAATGGTCATCATATAATTCCATAAAAAATAACATGAGTTTGAAACATATAAATACATATCATATCTATTCAAAAATTCATATAGATATGTACAAATAAATTCATAATGATGAAATGAAAATTGTTTATAAATATTGAAATTACAATTGAGGCATTATGTTAAGACATATAAAAATAACATCAAGGTTATTCTGAAAGAAATAAAAATAATTAGAAATTCATAGGACAAATAAAAAATATATTTTTCTTGAGGATACCTACCAATTAATTTGGGAGATGTATAATTTATATAAACTCCTATAACTTAATAATTCCACTACATTTAGCTTATCATTAAATAGTAAACCGTTATCAGGATTCCTCAAAATCAATTATTATCCCATTTAGAAGAACATATATATAAGAAAATAATACATTTGACTCTAAATATGATCATAAACTATCCATTGAAATATAGGGGATGGTATCATAAGGTTATTACCCTATTAAAGAATAATATTTAATGAAAATATGACTATATAACTAAAAACACTTTTAAAATCATACTGTAAAATTTCATGAGGAAAATACCCATTTCACTTTGAAAACAATTATTTAAAATGATAAAATTTAAGAAATATTAAGAAAATGATTTTATTTGAAAATTAAATTGAAACATTTTAAATTAATATATAATTAAAATATTGGTCATGATGGTAGGAAATTATATTTATGCCATAGATGTTAAAAAAACTTTCATATCAAACTTCTATAAAAGTTCAAAAATAACTCTTATAGAAAATGAAAACAAAATTTCTTCTAATTATTTTTTTTAAAAAGTAACAAATGGGTAAAATTTTCTTTAAGAATTATTTTTATTATATTAAAAATTTTATTTTAAGGAAAATATATACATGGAAGAAAAATATTCTCGACTGAGTAGAAAAACATTGATAGGTTTCCTTAAGAAAATAATTTTGGAATTTTGATTACAAAAATATATAAAAATTAATGGAAAATGTAATTTTAAAAAATAAAAATAGGGTATTAGAATATATTTAATTTAATTAAAAAAGATAAAAATATCCCACAGTGGATAATTAAATATAGATAATCTTGAATAATGATGAGATTCTGAAATAAACTTTTACCTTAGTCCAAGTTTCTTCATATGTGTTTTAACATCATGTAAAAAAATAGATTTATTATAAATATATTATACAATAATAATAATATATATTATACCATATATTATTTTCTTATAATATTTTATCTCTCAATTATTAATAATTATTTCTAAAAATCATTCTTCTATGTAATAACTGATTTGTTTTTTATGTATATTTATGTTTTGTAGTTCTAGTATTTTTCTTATTATCATTTAAAAATCATAAAAATAATGTTATAAATGGTATTGATATCATATATATTCATAATATATGTATTTATAAAAATAAATAAAATAAAAATACAGAAAAATAAATTACATTGTTCATGGAGATGGTAGGCCGTACGTATGACCAAACGTTGTTTTGAAATTTTGAGGGATGGAACAAGAGAAAGGTAAGTACTAATTAACCATTAATAAATAATAATTATAAGATATAAATAATATATATTCATTAAATATATCATTATTACCATCCATATAAAACTGATGTGATAAACATATCACATCACTTCATATAGGTGACAGTCTTCACAAACACACGAGTGGCATTATCATTTTCCAAAATATTGGAAGGTGTGAAGTTAGAAATTAAAATTATGTTTAAATAATTATAATCATGTCATAAATATTATATAAGTACATTAATACCATCGTAAAACTTATCCATAAAATATTTTGATGAATAATTAATTATATTATTATGGAGATATGGTAAGCAATATCTAATAACAAGCGATACATTCACTTACCGTTTGATGTAAAAGATGATGGATAATATTTGTTTCATAATAATAATAATATTTAATTATTTTTTGGATACATATGAAATTAATTTATGATAAATTCAATAAATTTATATAAAGTAAAATAATAAAAAAATATGTAATTGGTTGGGTAAAATGATTACTTCTTCTTCATGAGGCCTCCTTTAGGTCGATTCTAAGGAAATCTAGGGTTGGCCTTTTGGGATGAACACAACCACTATATATTTTATAAAGAGTTTTATTAGATATATTTTTAGGAAATATTATATCTTGTCTTATCAATTTGGTGTGAATAAGACACATTAGGGGTGTTATTTTATAAGGGTGGGAACGTACAGATTAGGAATTACTAAAAAATTAAAATATAAAAAAATAATTCCCAATGAAAATAATTTCAAATAGACTTATATTATAATATAAAGTATTATATGATTGAAATATAAAAATAAAATAAGATTTTTATGTGATTAATTGTAATTTAATTCATTATCATTTGGTTTAAAACCTTGGCAAAATTGTTTTAGCATTACCCATGGAATGCCTTATTCACTCTTAAGGGGTTATAATTTTACATATAAGGTGAAAATTGGATCATAAATGGAAAATATATGAAAATATATACATTATATTATTTATTTTTTCTTATTTCATGAATTTCATAATTTTTTGATAATTTAATAAAATGTTGTTTTTATATAATATCATTATTGTCATTTTTTACATTGTTCAATTAATTTTATTCCAAAGAAATATTAAAATGTTTTAATTCTATTAAAACCATTAAAATATAAATAATAGGTTATATCTATATAAAAATATTACGCATCACAATTAATCACATAACTTAAATATATTTTAAAATTTTAAAGATAAATTATTTTATTTTTCTGTGAATAGAATAAAATATTATGTCAGTGTTGCATAAAAATTAAACATGATTATATAATACATAAAAATTTTAAATTAATTTATAAAATGAAAATAATTTTATTACTATAAAAAATAAAATATTATATTATTTCCCAGCTTTATTATGTCCCTATGTGTACCCATAATAGGTATTTAAAACTAATAGTGTGTCATTTTGTATTTTTTTATATTTAATATTATATATGTCATTTCAATGAGGAAGTGTTACAAAAAAAATTATAATTTAAGACTAAAGTGATAAGGGTTTAGTTACCTTATTATATTAGGTATTTTTATGAATAATAATGACCTTAAAACTTATTTATAGCCTATAATAACCTGATTTACCCTTTACCAAGGAGATAAATTTTATATTGGTTATTATTAATAATAACTAAAAATTAAAAGGACCTATATTCGAAAATTTAATCTATTAAAATATATTTGGATTTAATTTTTTCAAATTTAACTCCTATAACAAGTAGAAATTAATTTTACAATAATTATTTTGAAATATATGAAAATTTATATTTAAAAAATTACATTACTTAGAAAAAATCTTGATTTTTTCATATCTAATGCCTAAAAAACAATGGAGGAATAAATAAAATATTATTGAATATATAAAATAAAAATTCCATTAAAACCATTTAATACTAGTGATTTAATTTATTTAGAAAAAACAATGTTTCACACCGATTTCTTTCCAAAACAAAATCTCTTTTACTTTTAAATGTTTTTTATTTCAATTTAAAATCAAATGGAAAGAAATAAATTTATTTAATATTCACATTTTTTATAATTTAGTTTATCATATTATTTTATTACAATTTAATGGCTAGTAAATAATTTTATACAAAATTATATTTCATTTGGATTCAAGGTTGTTTACTTTGCACACATTCAAAAAGGGACCAAGTTACTTGAATGGAAATATAAGATAAATTATTTGGGTGTTACATATGGTACTTATATAAATTAATATAATATATTCCAAAAAAAATCAAATACAAATATATGAATAATATTATTATTTTCAAGAAGCGTATTATGACAAACATTAATCAAAGAGGAATAATAGACTACCATAATCATTTTATACTTCTAATTGAATATGTAATAGTTAAGGTGAGGTAACACCCCCAAATTTTGTGAAATTTATAATTTTTTAAATAAATTTATTAATTTTGATATTTTCTACATGAAACATCATGTTTAAATGAAACATGATATACTATTAATATATTATTATTTAATATTATAATTATCACCTGGTAGTTGCAATGGTGGGTATGAAAGAATTGTTTTTATGAAAATTAATTTTTAAGAATAAATAATAATTTTACATTAATAAATTAAACAAATCTATTTTGATGAATGATATTAATAGATTATATATTAAATAAAATTATTAACATTCACCTTATTTTTTTCTTAACAAGAGATATGAATTAATCCAACTATATGCTTAAATCTTATATTTTTATAAAAATATGTTTTGTGACCTTTTTCACACTAATTTTATAAATAATATTTAAAAAATTATAATAAAATATTTGAAAATATAAATTAAAATGTTAAAATTATAAATTTGAAATTAATCTTGGGTTATTTTTTATGATTTTTTATAAAAAAGAAACATTTCATTGAATAGTGAAAAATAGTAGTTTCCATCAAGAATTTAAATTTCTTTTAAATACTTTAAAAGAATAAATATTATTTCAGGATGGTTTTAAAATAAAATTAGTTTTAATATATAAATATAATAAAAAAATTATTGGAAACTTTTTAATATTTTGTATTGAAATAAAAACAATAAAATATTTTGAAGATTTTTTCATTGAAACCTTGATTTCTCATCGCATATGTATGATTAATTTTATGTAAAATTCTCCCAATTATTTTAGGGAAATTTTGAAAAATGAATTAAATATATTTAATCATAATAATTTATATTTCTAATCATGTTAATTTAATTTTTTATGATAATTAATAATAAAAATAGTAAACAATTATTCACTACGGTAATGGTAATAATGACTTTACTTGGGGAAAACTAAAATGATAATTGATAAAAATGACATAAAAATAATTAAAAACAAATTGGATGGAAATATTTATACATTATATCATATATTTTATGTAATTATACATTTTAAATCCATTTTTTTTGGGAAAAAATGGGTACAACTTTTTCTATTAAAAAATTTAAAATTACACCACTAACCTCAATTATAGAAGGTTGCCCCTCGTCTTATCACCATCACACATAAATAACACATTTTTTCTCTATGAACATCCCAAATCACTTAATTTAATCCCTAATCCAATCCAAAAAACCACTGTTTTTACATTAATCTATCTTATTAACCCTTTCGGTTCGAACCATTAAAATTTTTCCGAATAAAAGGAAATGTCCCTTACATAGCACTTTATTTTATTTATTTATATAAACCTTGTAGTTTTTATTAAAACATAATGAAATAATAAACATATTTTATTAAATATAAATATATTTTAGTTCAAAAAATAACAACCTTAATACTTTCCTTCTCCCATAAAATGGGTTATGAAGTCATCATTTGTGTGCACGATAGTCTACCACCTCATGAACCAATGTTAATAATTTTCCATCAACACCTCTCACGACTAGATATAATGCTGGAATTATTGTATATATATGGTATTTATTATATAATTATTCCTCAAGGATCATTATATCTAATGTTCCTTCATACATTCCATTCAATGGGAATATGATATTGCCACTCGTATGTACATTAGACAACCACCTCAAGATACAATGTGACTCATTCACACATTAAATGGAAGGTAATAACTATATATTTAATTAATATATGTTATTAATAAGAAAAAACATATTTTTAATGGTAATATTTTATTCACCATTACTTAAATCAATCAATTGAGTAAATTGAAACATCTTTTATGTATACGTACGACCAACCATCTCCATGAATGGTGTATTTCATTTTATATCTCTAACTGTTATGGATTACACTAAAAATATACTTAATATATATAATTTTTATATCATAGAATTTTTTTAATATTATAGAAGAATGATTAAAGTAATATGACTAAAAAATAAATAAAAACATGCATGAAAACAAATCTATAATCCCTAGAAACATTACATTAACATGGAATTGTTAATGAACACATAATAAAACGTCATAAAAAATTATATATATATATATATATATATGGTTCTTTAATATATCTATAGTTAACTTATATAGATTATATCAGATGTTTGAATGTGTTTGAAGGGAGTCGATACTTAAGGTAAGTGATTTTGGTCTCACTTTTGAATTCTGTGGGGAATATTATATATTCATCACCTATTTCTTGTATATGGTGTAAATAATTACAATGAATGTATAGTATGACTAATCACATGACAATTATTTGGAATTACATATCCAATCTATAGCATCTATTTTTTTGGGGTTTATGATTCAAAAGATACCAGAGTAGAAAATGATTTTTTTCTCAATTTTTCTTCCTAGAGATATATATTATGTTATAAAACTATATAATTTTATGTGGTGTATATATAGAGAATTTTACATTTAATATAATTTTTTTTTATTTTTTCTATTGATATTTTAATTTTTTGTTAATGTTATTTTTTCATGCGGCTTATAACTCAATGTTACCAATGTGTTAAATACTCAATGTTAAAATATCATAATTTATTGGGATTTCCTATGATAATGTTTCTGATGATTAAATATTAGAATACATATCGAGAGAAATTCATGAATATTTTTCTCCTATGGTTATGTCATGAGAATATATGTTTTTACTTCATTTTACTCTCTTTATGTAATCTGGAGTTCAAAATAACCTTTTAAGATAATTTTTTTATTTCTCTCGTCGATCAATAAATATATTTCTTATGAAACCACATTTTATAAAAAATATTTCAATTTTTTAACATTATTAATATTATTTGTTAATGAAAATTTTATCCATTTTTAATATTTACATTATGTATTGAAAAGAAACTTTATGTCATTTTCCAACCAATTCCCATTTGGATTTTACCAGAAATGTCAAAGGAATCATTTTTTAACTTGTATGACATGAGTGAAATTTCATGATATCATGACCATTATTTTCTTTTAATATTATATTATATTTTTTTAATGTTTTAATAAAATAAAATTATTTTTATATATTTTATATTTTAAAAAGTTTTTTTTCAATGTTAATAAGATATTTTCCTAAGTAAATGCTTTAAATGTTTTTAACGCTTCGTTAATAAGTTTCAAAAGTTATTTTTAAATTAAATTATTTTGAAAATGATTTATGTTTTACAAATAGTCATTCATAGTGTAAAGGTTATATTCAACATGGAATCTTCCAATTTATCTTTAAAAATAATTTTCCATCAAAGACGACACCCTTTGACATTAATTATGCTTTAATAGTTATAAGATTGAATGATTACGTCCTTATTATTTCTTTTTATTGTTAATGAATAAGTTTAAGAAATTTTTTGAAACCGATTTATTTTGTATGGTTTATGTTACAATTAGTTGATGAAATGTTTATGAAACCTATCTTATTTACACGGGTTATGATACGATTATATAACCATTGTTTTATGATGTTGTGTCCCATGTAATTAATATTTTCCTTATGATATGAGTGGGAAATATATATACCTCCAATTAGTTGGGTAAATAATTATATCTCATGAGATAAAAATGGGAAAAATGATGTTCTTGATCCACTATGGTAACAAGGTGCTTCCTGATCTACTATAAGAAATATGTGTGTTCTGATCTACAATGAGAAAGATGTGGTATGTACTGATCGGCTATGTTTATGGTCAGGGAAGATAATCTTTAAATATGATATTTTTTCTATAGTTATGTTGATTATAAACTTTTATGGCATAATTTTATGGTTCATGATTGATTTATGATGGCTTCTCACACTTATGGCCAATGTTTTATGAATTATTAGTGTTTCATTTCATGACTCTTATTTATGAGTGATAAAGGGATGGGTATGAAAATACATGTTATCTTTATAATCACATATCCTTATTCTTATCTTATGAATTCATATAATCTTATATGGAAATATAATACATTTATCCATGCTGAGCATATGAGATCACCCTTTCTTATGAATCTTTAACTATGTTATATAGAAAGTTTAAGGAAGTGAATGAAAATGAGGAGTACTATTTGAGAATATACATTTGGGAAATGATGAAGATATTTTAAGAAATACAAATATTGTGTTACTATTCTCTAAATACAATAAATTATTATAGTAATTATGCATGTGTTTATAAAATGTATTCAATATTCATTTAAAAATATTTGATATTTATATATGAGATGTCTGGGACATTATGTTTAATATCACAGTATATGTCTTTTTATTATTTGGAAAAAAGGATGAGATAACATTATTTATATCCATATGCATATTTAAAAGGATATTTCGAGGGATATTTCTATGGATAAGTCTAAAGATGAGTCAAATTATAGGAAAATGTCATGGAATTTTGGTAATGTAAAAAGTGAGTTGATTACAGGAACATAAATCCCTCTATGGATACTACATGTGGATTTGGATCTACAATAGAGGTACTTTTTTGTAATAAATTTGAAAAGGGTGAATTTATATATACTCAGTAATTACATGGTTCATGTCAACAGGCCTTGTAGCAAACTTGGTTTTACACTCCTGGGGGATATGCGTTGTAAATTCATAAAATCATTACGAACTATCTTAAAATAATTAATTAATGAACATGAATAACCTAGGTTATGCATAATGTTTCAAATATTGGAAATAAATTTCCATGATTTAGATATCCTATAATTGATTTTTCAGGATTATATTGTTTTCCACCATGAATTTTTTACTTATACTTCGTTTTTTCATTTAAAGAATAACAATAATTAGAACGAACTGGTTTAATGATGAATGTGATATAAAACACATTGATGAGAAACAAAAAGGTAAGATGACTAGTGTAGAGGATAATTTTATTATTAAAAATTAGTTATAATAATATATTATTAAAAAATTGAACCTTAACTGACTCTTGGACGCACTAATAAATTGATGAAAAATTTTCATTGAAACTTTGGGTGGTGGAAAACAAGGATAAATAAAAATTATGTTACGTATAGGATGAGAAAATGGGTAGAATAACTCATATAAATTTCTTAGAAGAAAAATAAGATATTTTGAGTGTGCAAATCAAGGGAATAAATCATGTAATTTATAAGGAATAATCACATTTTTAGTTATTTAAATGGATGAGAATAGTGATCTATATAAGTTGTCATTGGAAATTGAATCTTATAAATGTAGAATGTATGAAAATTATGTAAATTGATAACCTTGGAATAGATCTCTTGAAGAGAATCAGAATGGTGGTTTGAGTAATGGTTATACTATTAATGATGAAGATACCATGAATTAAATATAGAAGGTATTTGTTGTAATATAATTATTTATCTTAAAATTGAGAACCATGACTATATTGAGATAAGTTAATGTTCAGAAATGATTAATATTTCATATTATGAGTAGAGGTATTCAGGAATAATGGGATGAATCCTAGTTAATAGTTTATGAATAAAGTTGAATGATTTAAGTGTTTGTGAATGGGAATTCAAGAATTAGGTTATATGAATCATGAAATATATAAGGATTGATCATAAGACATTTTCAATATGAAATTTAATGAATGTGTTTAATGGTACTAATAACCTAGAAAAGGGATTTAATGCAAGGTCATAATTCATGGGAAACACATGAGTAATGGAAAGAGAACAATTGATATGTTCCTGATGTTAGGAAAATGATGTTTGGATAAAGAGATGATTGATATGAATGAAATAAATTTGATAGTACTCATTACCTTGGAACTGATTAATGATTTTTTGAAAAAGTGTTTTTTGCTATCATTGATGAAGTATGTAGTTTTTTTATTAATGGAATATATCAAATAATTCATTATTTATTTAATTAATAAGGATGAATGTATGTTTTAAATAATTATTTATTATAATTAAGGATATTAACATGTTTCAAGAGAATATATGAAAAAGGTATTAAATTTATTTTTTTGTGATAATTAAGAGTTTCATTATTTTTTTATGGGGATTAATGATAATTTATTTTTTGAAATTTAGTGAACTTAATTATGATTTTTTGGAATTAAATATTTAATAAGTTCCAATGGATATCCATTTATTAAATAGTTTTAGTTGAAAAAGGATATTTTTTTAGAGATTAACATTTTAATTCATTATATGAATATTTATAAGTATTGGATAACTAGTAATAAAGATTTTCTTATAACTATTAATAAAAGGAATGAATTATCATTCTAATATGGATCTTCTGATCCTTCAATAATTCCAGAAATAAAAATCATATTTATTTATATGAGTGGGATATTAAGTGAAATATTATTAAAGAACAACAAAAGGATTGGAATTTTATTACAAAAATGTAAATATAATACCTTGGTAAATCCCCCCCCCCTTAAATTATTTATTATACTGGGATGGTAGAATATTGATTGGGGCTTCCACCGAACCTCGCTTAGGTTCAACTTTTGTTCCATCGATCTCTCCTAAAGAAGTATATAACTAATCCATGACATATATTGAACTCATGGTCGTATTAATATAGACTGATATTTATTATGAGTAATAACTATGGAGTATGTATGTTTGTGAATACAGTATCCTAGGTTGTTGGTACCAATGTGAAAAATTTCTAGGGATTAATTAATTTTAAAGGTGTTATAATGTAATTACATAATACGTTTGGAAATACGTTCTTTCAATTTAAAATAACCTTTTCGATATTTTGTGTTTCACATTACACCATGTATGAAAAAAATATGACATAGTATTAAAATATTATTATTTAATGTGATATTCATGATCTATCAGTTATGATGGATGGTGTGAACAATATTAACAAAATTAATAAAATAAATGGCTTAAACATGTACATAAAATTAATTCATTGTTGACTAGTTAATTAGAAATGAAAATATAAACTCTTTTTAAAAAATGAAACATTTTTGTAAAAAAATATTTGTATGAAAAAACGTTTTACTTCAATGAAATAAAAAACAACTTTTAATGAAATTAATATATTATATATTCAATTAAATTATTAACACTGATTTTATATTTTTTATGGAAAATAGATTATAATGAATCCAAATTTATGCCCAAACAACATTTATCTAAAAATATGTTTTGTCGCATTATATGCACTTATTTTAAATATATATTTTTATTGAAAATTTTAAGTTTTTTTTAAAAAAATATATAAAAAAATTGAAACCACAAATCTAAAATTAAAATTGGATAAATTTTTAAGAAATTTAAGAAATGAAAAATTTTTATGTGAAAAGTGAAAAATTATGGTTTTTATTAAGAATTTTCATCTATTTTAATGATTTTATAATTATAAAACTTTTATTAATATGTTTTAAAAGAAATATTAGATCCTTTATATATCTATTAATCCAATATATAATTTGGAATAATATTAATATGTTATTATTATATAAAATGTTTTAAAATTCATTATATTTTCACTTAGAAAACCCACTTTCTCACTGCGTGTGTGGGATTAATTTTAAATTAAATTTTTCCAAGACCTGGAATAGAATTTTTAAAAATAGATTTAATATTTATAGACATAATAATTTATATTTTATGATATGGTAAAAAAATTAGACTATAATGAATATTAAAAAAAGTAAAAACTTATTTACCATGGGTACGGTGAAAATGTGTTTACCAGGTGCTAAACTAAATAGATCAAGGATAAAATTTATCCAAAACATGTTCAGAACCCATTTTAAGGATATATTATGACCTAAAGTCATTAATAAATTATTAAAGACTCTTTTGGAGGACTTTGGAATGATAAAAATGTGGGTAAAACGTTTTCTTTTCCAAAAATTACAACTTTTCCACTCACCTCACTTATAAAATGGAACCCCTTATCCTATCATATTCACTCATCCAAAACCAATTGGATTAGAAAATAAATTCCCAAATAACTTCCTTAGTTCCCTTTTCCATTACTATAAGACTTATTTTAAAAATAAAACCAATGTAATAATCATTATGGTGCATATATTAGATGTTTTCCCAAAAAAATATGACATGCCTCTAATTGATCATTTTATTTTAGTTCTCCTCCACCACATTTAATTGTTTTTAAAACATGATAATATAATAACCATTGTATATTAAAAATACTTAATTTTATTATACTAGTGTGATAATATAAATACTTCTTACATTTATCACATGTGTTACTAAATGAATATTTATGTGTATAGAGGGCTGCTGCCTCACACGCCGATGTCATTCATTTTCCATCCGCAACACACACCCTTCTTTACAATGAAGGTAATAATTATTTTTAATGGAATATTATATATATATTACATTAAAAGGTTTATATAATGGTAATATATAACATACCCTTCTTTCATTCCTTTCATCGATAAAATGGAAACATCATTTATGCCTACATACGACCTTCCATCTCTATTAAGGGTGTATTTCTATAAAAACATATATATAAAAAATATATGATATTTATATCAAGGGTAACTTTTTTCAGATTATATATCCATAAAAAAGTAATATGACAAAAAAACTAACTTGAAAAAAATTAATCATTTCCTAAAACATGTTTTTATCATCGAATAGTTAAGAAATGCATAACAAAAGGTGTTAAAAAATATTATATGGTATGATATATATAATAAAATTTCAATTATATATGTGTAATAAAAATTTTATTTATTATAAATTAGATTTATATATACACAAATAAATTCAAAACTTAATGTAAGCGATATCCATCTCACTTTTTACATGTGTGAGACACATTCTGTATTTACCCATAATCACACATATGTGGTGTATATACTATCCTTGAATTTATATTAATATTATTATCATAAAAATTAGTTTTATTTATATATCCAAATTATAATATCTATTTTATGGGGTTTACTAATCAAAATATACAAGAGCGATTCAGGATTTTTGTCTCAATTTTCTTTCTTTGAGACATTTGTTTTTTATACACCTATATTATTTTATAAGGTGTATATAAATACCATATGACATTAAATATCGTAAATTTACTTATGGTAATGATATTTTGTATTTCATTTATTGTTATTTGTTTATCGGTCTTAAAATCCAACATTACAATTTGGTAATGATTTTTTGTTACATTCTCATTGTTTATCGAGAATATTTATAATTATGTTTCCAATGATAAAATAATATGATCCATCCCTCAAAAAACACAAGAAATTTCATCTCATCTAATTATTCCATGAGAATTAATTTTCACTCTTCATTTTTCCCTCTTTATATACATAAGAGTTTAATATAAAATGTTTAAGAAAAATCATTAGTATAACATTCTTTGGTCGATAACCATATTTCTGCAAAAATATTTTTTTTGAAAAAAAATACAAATTTTTTTACAACACTCTTCAAATGATTTATTAAATATATATTTAACTAGGTTTTAACTTTTACAAAATATTTTTAATGGAATCTTCATATTATTTCCCAACCAATTCCCATTTTTCTTTTACCAAAACATTGAAAGGAATATTTTTCTTAATGTGTACAACCTGAACAAAATTTCAGTCCATCGTGACAATTATTTTCATTGGTGAATTATTTATATGTTTTCAATGATAATTTAAATTAAATGGATTTTAAAAATGTTTTATTTTTTGAAAATTTATTTTTTCAAATAGAAACATATATTTTCCTCAAGAAACGTATTAAATTATTTATAATGTATCCTTATTATGTTTCCATGTTTATTTTAAAAAAAAATTATATTGAAAATGTTTTATGTTTTTAATTGTTTTTTCTGAAAGTGGAAATGATATATTACTAAATAAATTTTCTATGTTATTTTTCAAATTCATATCCATCTAAGATTATATACTTTGATGTTAAATATTATTTATTGGGGATAAGTTGAATTATATATTTCTTATTATTTATCCGGATGTTTCATGTTTATGTTGATGAAATATTTATAAAACCCATATATTTTACATGCATTATACTATGGTGAATTAAATAAATGTTTATGAAACCATTTTTATTTATACTTATTATGATGTGATTATATAATGAAGGTTTTATGATGTCATGGTCCACATAATTATTGTTTCCATTATGAGATGGGATATACCTATATCTTCCTCTAATTCATTAATTAAAACTTTGTATCTCATGAGATTATAGGGGAAAATTAATCGATGGGCTTGATCCACAATGGGAATAGGTGCATCCTGAACCAAAAAAATATGTGACAATTCCTGATCCAATAAGTTTATGTTCTTGGTAGTTAATCATGACATATAAAATGGTTGCTATATTTAAGATGTTTCTACACAATTATGATATGAGTTGATGGTTCATGATAAATTTATGATTAAGTTTCACTCTTGTCATGACCCGAAGTACCTGTACACATCCCCACGCAGCACACTCAATGAAAAAGTGCAGAGTAAAAAGAAAAGTAAAGGCAACTACTATATATATAACCCACAAAGTGCATCGACCTCTATACAGTACAAGTAAAGTGCTGAAAAGGAAAAAGGGGCAAAACACGCGCCCAACCAGAAAAGGTGCCACAAACCGGCAATAGGTAAACAAAAACAAACAGCTGACGGGTCTGCCACCTAGAACTCGGCCACGACCACCGCACGCGGTCCAAGCTCCCAAGCTCCTACGCTCCACTGAAGTCACGCTCCACCTGTCCGTCGTCTGCAAGGGCACACCAAGTGTGGGCAAAGCCCAAGCAGGGGTGAGTATAAAAATACTCAGTAGGATACCCTGAAGGCTCGAGGGAGCAACAAAGGAGGTACCGAAGGGTGAGCAGTTGAGCAAACAAGGAATAGAAAGGAGAAAACCAAGGGTGCAGTAAAGAGTAATAGCTCAACCCATCAAGAGAAAGATAGAAGACTCGTCCTAACACAAGGATCTAGTAACGGTGAGAAGATGCACTTCTCGTCGAGCTTTCGCTACCTATAGTAGGAGAGTAGACTCGTCCAAACCGAAGAAGCTAGACACGGAAAGCACATGGCATACCCCGCGCGTCTTCGCCTCTCCTCGAAGGAGAGTAACCAAACCCAAGAAGTGGGTACTAGATCAAGGTATATACAAGTCTATATGCTCAACAAGAAGCCCGAACAACGTCGTAAGGGGATCTTCGTCCCATAGCTCAGCCCAAGAAAGATTAGCCAACAGTCCTAGAAGTAACATCATCGATGCCCAGCATTCCGCATGTCTACCCCGAACCGCAAGCCAAGGGGCTCAATCACCGCACGTAGATACTATCCTCTTTGGGTGGCACTGACTCGCCCAAACAATTTTAGATCGCGTCACAAGAACGTGTCTCGGTGGGGAAAGCTCCCCTCGAACTTGAGAGTTCTAGGGAAAGTCAAACCACACCTCGTCACTGCCCTGCAGTTGAGAGGTCTCCTCAAAGTCAATTCGTCACAACACGGACCTGTATAACAAAGGGTCCCGCTCCGGTAATCACGAAGGAAAGCCACATGCTATCCTAGACAGAAGAACTGAGTCTGGAATGCCAACTGGTGTCCCACTTCCCAGCCCTGCTGGAGGGTAATCCATAATACATCATCCGGTGACCCACTGCCCAGCCCTGCTGGAGGGTAGACCATAATAAGATATTGGGTGACCCACTTCCCAGCCCTGCTGGAGGGTAATCCATAATACATCGTCAAGCGACCCACTACCCAGCCCCGCTGGAGGGTAAACCATAACCAGATTTCGGGTGACCCACTGCCCAGCCCCGCTGGAGGGTAAACCCTAATACATCATTAGGCGACCCACTGCCCAGCCCCGTTGGAGGGTAAACCAAATTACATCATCAGGCGACCCACTTCCCAGCCCCGATGGAGGGTAGACCTGGAATAAGTCGACAGGCGACCCACTGCCCAGCCGTGCTGGAGGGTAGACCTGGAACTAGATGACGGGAGACCCACTACCCAGCCCTACTGGAGGATAGGACCTAAGAGGTCGTCGGGTGACCCACTTCCCAGTCTCTGCTGGAGGGTAGACCCTAAGTGTGTCGGGTGACCCACTGCCCAGTCTCTGCTGGAGGGTAGACCCTAAGAGTCAGTGAGCAACCCACTACTCAGCCCTACTGGAGGTTAAGCCTGAGGAAGTCGATGAGTAAACCCACTGCCCAGTCTTATTAGAGGGTAAAACTCAGAACCACTCTTCCATCTCTACAGGAGGGTACAACACTGGTCAACCGAACACGGAGTGGGTGTCGCGCAACCACCCAAATCCATAACAGCTCTCCCAAAAGAGGTGCAGCATCTGCCCCAGCACTGGGTGTCACTAGCACCGCTGCCGGCCAATCCATCGAGAACGAAACTAGGGGGAGACCACTCAACCCTGCTGGTCAAACAAACGAGCACGAAGATAGGGGAAAATACACTCCACCCTGCTAACCAAACAAACTAGCACAAAGGGACCCTCTACACCGCGAGAGGTCCAAGTACGCAAACTAGAACTCGGCATGCACGTGGGGCCCACACAACGTGTGGCCCCATCTCAACCCCAACTGAGCGCACAACCATCCTCAGGTACAAACAACCACACGCACCTCCAAGTGCTCCTGTATACTCCCGGAGTATACCTCATTCCAGCCCAAAGGCTATCGTGCACACGGCACCCAGCGTCAACGCGAAGGCGTGACGTAACAACTCTTCCTCAAAGGCCCAGACACGGCCTACTACATCTCGTGAACCATTTACATCACTCTCCCATGAGTGCGCAATCACAAGCCAAGGGTCCGCTATAAACGAGGTAGGGCGGACCGCCACTGGAGCACCTTCCATGCTCCACATTCAACAAGATCGCGCAAGAGGCTCCGCACAGCCAAACGGATCGCACCGTTGTAATCCTCTCGAAAAAACACGTGAGATAGACTACTTACTCACCTGAAACGGTCAACCGGTGAAAAAAGTACTATTCACCGTAACGAAACTCGTGTGGGGCCCACCCCAAGATCCCGAAACTGAACCAACGGATCATTCCACTACGATCCCCTCGGAAAAACACACGGGATTGAGTACTCAATCGCTCAAAACAGACACCCGATGAAAAGGTCACTATTCACCGTAGCTTGGTCATGTGGGACCGACACCACGTCCCCGAAAAAGGTCAGGCGAATTGCACCAACGCAATGCTCTCGAAAAAGTACACGAAATGGGCTACTCACTTGTTCAAAACGGTCGCCCGATGATAAAGCTGGAAATCATCATCAACTCCTGAAACGGCCCTCGCGGGCCCCACACCATCATGCCGAATTATAGCGGCCAGACTGCGCCAACGCGATGCCCTCGGAAAAACACCCAACATCGACTGCTCGCACGCCCCGAACGGACGTCCGATGGAAAAGCCGCTAAAAGCAGCACACAGCTCAAAAGACGGGTCGTGGGGCCCACGCCTCAACTCCGGCTTCAACGCCCGGAACCACCCTGGAAACCTCCACCTCGACGCCAGGGTTCCAACGCCGCTGACTGCGCTTATATCGGACGTCGGACGCGTCTGCGCCGTCCAAAACAAAATTCCCGGAAATACAACATTTCACTTAAAGAAGCGTCGCGCCTCCGAGGCCCATCGTTTCGGGAATTTAAAATTCCTGAAACCATCTCAAAAACTCTGCCTTGACGCAAGCTTCGCGCTGCCGCAGACAGCGCGCAAAACGGACACTCGTAGCCCAAAATACGGGCGTCAGAAGACTGAGGGGCAAAGCCCCTTGGGCCGGATCGGCCCGGTCCGGCCGGTCCGCCCTTCTTGGGCCGGCCGGCCCGCTGGACCGCTGCCCAGCCGCTTGGCCCAGTCCAGCCGAGCCGCGGGCCGCCGCTCCGCGGCCCATTCCCCTTCACACTCGCGCGCCCGCTGCGCGGGATTCTCCACTGACCGGCCACGAGGGTCGGTCGCACCTTCCACGTAACGACCCGCAAAGTGCGGGTCGTTGTTGCACCACATGGGGTCGCCGCCTCGCGGCCCCTCTCCCTCTTGCCGGCACCCTGTCGGCGCCATCGGCCTGCCGCCGCCGCTCCCAGCGTCGCGCCGCCTTCCGAAGCCGCGGCCGCCGTGCCGCCTCCCGAAGCCACGGTCGCCGCGCCGCCTGCCCGGAGCCGATGAGCCCGAGCCGCCGCAGCCACCGCCTGAAGAAGCCGCTGCCGCCAGCCGAAGCCCCTGCCGCCGCCGGAACCCGCCGGAAACACCCAGAAAACCCGAATTTTCCGAAATTTCGGCGAACGATTGCGAATGCCTCTGACCTCTGATTTCAAATCCGAAACAAGCGTCAGAAAGAGAAAAACACATACTACACGACCATGGAATTTTTTCAAAGATTAAACGACGAGCTGATGCTAAAATTGAGGTTCAAAGGGGCGGTTTGGGATTTAAAACTCAAACAACACCACCTAACTCACTGGGCTTCACCTGGAGCTTCGCGTCGATCCGCCGGCACCACCACACCTTGCCAGAGTCGCCTCGCCGGAGCTCGCCTCACCGGAGGTGGAGGAGGAGAGGGAGAGGAGGGGCTGCCACGCTAGGGAGAACAAACAAGAGGGGGGGGGAGAAGTGTTTAAAACAAAACACTTAAACCCCCGCCCGACAGCCCCGAACCCGAACTCCCGACGGGGTCGGGATTTAGCCTCCCCTAGGCTAAGAACCACACTCTGAGCGCAATGGCGGTCTCAGAATTTTATTCCGAGACCCCATTCAAAAGTTACAAAACTTAGCGCCCAAGGCCGCCAAATTACGAAAATGCCCCTGGGGCCATTTTTCACAACCGGCCCGCGCCCGTGAAACTTATACCCCTACTAGGGTAAACGGCACGCCCCGAACACAACGGTGCCCTCGGTTATCCAATCTGATCCACTGTTTAAGAGATACTAGCGTTTCTCCATTAAACAAATAAATTAATTAATTAATTTATCCGTTTAACATTCCAGAAGCAGGCGAGGGGTCCAAAAATCCCACACCGACATGTTTTATGTCATTCCTAGGGTAAACACCCCATTCCGGACCCATCCGTACAATCGGATCTCTGATACGGAACTCCGTTTAGGAGTTATCTCATTTATTTATCATTTCCAGTGTGAACGCACTGAAAATTTAATTCATGCCACTCCGGGGCTCGGAATCACACGCCGTCTGAAGGCACTGCTCTGGAATATCATCAAGAATATTCCAAAGTCTTTCACAACAAAAACCGGGTTCTTAAAGCATTCCATCCTTCAATCTTTTTTTCCTAGAAAAGCAAAACTAGGGATCAACACAGGGTACAAAGCCCACACCTGGCTTCCACATAACCAGAAGAACCCACACACAGCTCTGCGTCACCACTCACAGACCAAATGATTGATATCTTCACGCTAGGTTGGCCCTTTCCGACGTCATGCACCCACTCCAGACATTGGGATTAAGGAAAGGCAGTAGGAAACCTCGCTATCCCTTTGCATGGTCTCAAACGGCCCGAAGGCCGTTGGGGGTAGCTCACCTCCCCAGTCAAACCTCTACGTCGCATGCCATGACTGGAATCACCGACCGCACCTAGGACAAGGCTCGGTGATTCCCTCCTTCAGAATATCCATATGGTGAAGCACCCAAGGATATCTGGTCACGCAAGATTTCACAGTCGATATCTCTCAACCAAAACTCTTTTACACGCTCGGAAGCGAAGGAGTAACACCATCGACTAAAGGGAAAAGGTCTCACGCCTTTTTCCTTACCAACACAGGGTTACATCCGACGCCCTGCGTCACCCTAGTAACACCTCAAAAAATGAGTAGGGTGAAAAGATTTTCACACGCAGAGCCCAACAATTCTACTACAAGAAGCAGAAGAGTCGTAAGGGGTACCTCTCACCATCCCGTGCTCTTTAGGATCGTAGACATCCAAAGCTCGCGGCTACCCGCGGTCCCAACAATCAGCTCCCGGAGCCTGACGTGAACCGCCTAGTGGTGAAGGGGAGATCTCATAACGTCATCCCCCACCTCCAGCTCCCGCTCCTCTGCTAGCACCACCTCTCTGGCCACTACTCCGATCACGTCGCTGCCTCTGCCATGGTGGTGCGCCTGCTACCTGCCCGAAGCTCTCAGCAACTCGGGCCGGGCAGTCTCGTGCCAAGTGACCTTCCCATCACAAGCATAGCACTGGCGCTCTCTGGGCTGCCCTGGTGCCCTACAGCGCCACTGTGGTGTACAACCACAGCCCGAGATCCACTCGCGGAAGGGCATCCTCAGCTGAGGCCCTGCACCTTTTCGCCACAGTGGTATACGACCACATCTCCGAAACCGGCAGTGGGAAGGCAACCTGCATCGAGGTCTTGTCCTCAGGTGCCTGCTAGCTATGGAAGAAGTCCCGGCTCTGTCGCGCCCACTGCCACTACCAACCGCAAAACATGACAGGAAGCCCTCTATCACCAGCCCCTGCTCTAGCACCCCGGCATAGTGGAAATGCCCAAGGGTACTATGACAGAACGAATCTCTTGGCGGAGACCCTGCTCAAACTTCTGCGCTCGGAAGTTCTTGTCACGGACTGAGTCCGGGTAAAAGCGTGCACGGTCTGCAAAACTAGCCGCGTACTCGGCCACCGTCATCCCTCCCTGCTGAAACTACAGGAGCTCCAGAATCCAAACAGAGCGTAAGAAGGAGGGGAAAACCCCTCACGGAGCAACAAATGAAATTCATCCAACAAAAACAACGACCCGTCAAGAAGCTGAGTCACCAGACTCCACCAACACCGAGCTGCTCCACGAAAAAGGTTGGCTTCCAAAGCCACTCTCTGATTTTTCGGCGTCTGCAGAAGCCTGAAAAGGTGAACCAATGCCTCGAGCCAAACCTCTGCTGCCTGAGGGTCTGGCTCACCACTGAACCTCAGTGGTCTCTGCCGCTGGAACTCACGGAGCGTGGTCAACCTGCGCTCAAGCCCCTTCTACTCTGCTGAAACTTCCTGCTGCTCCACAGGTGGGGGGTGCTACTACCAGCCCACCCGGAGAAAGGGGCTCACATGATGGGTCATGGAATGTGGCCTCGTAGCTCATAGGGTCATCTTCACGAACCAGAGTTGGTATCCTGGCTGGCTGTCTTCGCGGAGATATCCTGAATATTATCAAGGAGTGCCGCAGTTAGATGAGCATATAAGTATATACCTCAACAACGATGGGGAGCTGACTCAAGATGGACAGTCAAAGACTCGGTCCTATGTGATGCACAAACCAATTTCCCTGCAACAAGTGTCTCAGCATGCCGAGTCGAAAAGTGGGTTATCAAGGTCCTGGTGAATGGATACGTCGGTCGCCACACCATCACTGGACTCCCTGTCCTGAGAGCCGCTCTCGAGACACGTTAACACTGTTGCCCTATATCCCAACCAATTCCTCCTTTAGGGATGTCCGCACAACATCCCAAGGAACGAACCACCTCTGATACCACTTTGTCATGACCCGACCCTACCCGGGCTCGAGCCGCAACTACCCCAAGCCCGCCTCCATAGGCCAAGGGCTGGCGAACAGTGCCAAAGGAACAACAACTCGGGGAGGCCTTTGCCTAAGTACCTGTACACACCCACACGTAGCACACTCAATGCAAAAGTGCAGAGTAAAAAGAAAAGTAAAGGCAACTGCTATATATATAACCCACAAAGTGCATCGACCTCTATACAGTACAGGTAAAGTGCTGAAAAGGAAAAAGGGGCAAAACATGCGCCCAACCAGAAAAGGTGCCACAGCCCGGCAATAGATAACAAAAACAAACAGCTGACGGGTGTGCCACCTGGAACTCGGCCCCGACCACCGCACGCGGTCCAAGCTCCCAAGCTCCTACGCTCCACCTAAGTCACGCTCCACCTGTCCGTCGTCTGCAAGGGCACACCAGGTGCGGACAAAGCCCAAGCAGGGGTGATAAAAATACTCAGTAGGATACCCCGAAGGCTCGAGGGAGCAACAAAGGAGGTACCAAAGGGTGAGCAGTAGAGCGAACAAGGAATAGAAAGGAGTACAACCAAGGGTGCAATAAAGAGTAACAACTCAACCCATCAAGATAAAGATAGAAGACTCGTCCTAACACAAGGATCTATGAACGGTGAGAAGATACACTTCTCGTCAAGCTTTCGCTACCTATAGCAGGAGAGTAAACTCGTCCATCCCCGAGAAGCTAGACACGGAAAGCACGTGGCATACCCCGCGCGTCTTCACCTCTCCTCGAAGGAGAGTAACCAAACCCAAGAAGTGGGTACTAGAACAAGGTATATACAAGTCTATATGCTCAACAAGAAGCCCGAAAAACGTCGTAAGGGGATCTCCATCCCGTAGCTCAGCCCATGAAAGAGTAGCACACAGTTCCAGAAGTAACACCATCGATGCCCAGCATTCCGCATGTCTACCCCGAACCGCAAGCCAAGGGGCTCAATCACCACACTTTGATATTATCCGCTTTGGGCGACACTGACTCACCCGCACGGTTTTAGATCGTGTCACAAGAATGTGTCTCGGTGGGGAAAGCACCCCTCGAACTTGAGAGTTCTAGGGAAAGTCAAACCACACCTCGTCACTGCCATGCAGTCGAGAGGTCTCCTCCAAGTCAAGTCATCACAACACTGACCCGTATAACCAAGGGTCCCGCTCCGGTAATCACGGAGGAAAGCCACAGGCTAGCCTAGTCGGAAGGACTAAGTCTGGAATGCCAACTGGTGTCCCACTGCCCAGCCCTGCTGGAGGGTAATCTATAATACATCATCCAGCGACCCACTGTCCAGCCTTGCGGGAGGGTAGACCATAATAAGATACTGGGTGACCCACTGCCCATCCCTACTAGAGGGTAATACATAATACATCATCAGGTGACCCATTTCCCAGCCCCGCTGGAGGGTAAACCATAACCAGATATCGGGTGACCCACTGCCCAACCCTGCTGGAGGGTAAACCCTAATACATCATTAGGCGACCCACTGCCCAGCCCCGCTGGAGGGTAAACCAAATTACATCATCAGGAGACCCACTGCCCAGCCCCGATGGAGGGTAGACCTGGAATAAGTCGACAGGCGACCCACTGCCCAGCCGTGCTGGAGGGTAGACCTGGAACTAGACGATGGTTGACCCACTGCCCAGCCCTGCTGGAGGATAGGCACTATGAGGTCGTCGGGTGACCCACTGCCTAGTCTCTGCTGGAGGGTAGACCCTAAGTGCGTCGGGTGACCCACTGCCCAGTCTCTACTGGAGGGTAGACCCTAAGAGTCAGTGAGCAACCCACTGCCCAGCCCTGCTGGAGGGTAAGCCCGAGGAAGTCGATGAGTAACCCACTGCCCAGTCTTGTTGGAGGGTAAAACTCAGAACTGCTCTGCCATCTCTACAGGAGGGTAAAACACTGGCCAACCGAACACGGAGTGGGTGTCGCGCAACCACCCAACTCCAGAACAGCTCTCCCAAAAGAGGTGTCATGTCTACCCCAGCACTAGGTGTCACTAGCACCACTGTCGGCCAATCCATCGAGAACGAAACCAAGGGGAGACCTCTCAACCCTGCTGGTCAAAAAAACGAGCACGAAGCCAGGGGAAAATACACTCCACCCTGCTATCCAAAAAAAATGATCACAAAGGGACCCTCTATGCCGTGAGAGGTCCAAGTATGCAAAGCAGAACCCGGCACACACGTGGGGCCCACACAACATGTGGCCCCATCTCAACCCCAACTGAGCGCACAACCATCCTCAGGTACAAACAAACACACGTACCTCCAAGCGCTCCCGTATACTCCCGGAGTATACCTCATTCCAGCCCAAAGGCTTTCGTGCACACGGCACCCAGCATCAACGCGAAGGCGTGACGTAACAACTCCACCTCAAAGGCCAAGACACGGCCTACTACATCTCATGAAACATTTACATCACTCTCCGAAGAGTGCGCGATCACACGCCAAGGGTCCGCTACAAACGAGGTAGGGCGGACCGCCACTTGAGCACCTTCCATGCTCCACATTCAACAAGATCGTGCAAGAGGCTCCGCACAGCCAAACATATCGCACCGTTGAAATCCTCTCGGAAAAACACGTGAGATAGACTACTTACTTGCCTGAAACAGTCAACCGGTGAAAGAGTTACTATTCAACGTAACCAAACTCCTGTGGGGCCCACCCCAAGATCCCGAAACTGAACCAACGGATCATGCCACTACGATCCCCTTGGAAAAATACACGGGATTGAGTACTCAATCGCCCAAAACGGACACCCGGTGAAAAGGGCACTATTCACCGTAGCCGGGTTAGGTGGGACCCACACCACGTCCCCGAAAAAGGTCGGGTGAACTGCACCAACGCAATGCTCTCGAAAAAGTACACGAAATGGGCTACTCACTTATCCAAAACGGTCGCTCGGTGATAAAGCTGGAAATCACCGTCAACTCCCGAAACGGCCCTCGCGGGCCCCGCACCATCGTGGCGAATTATAGTGGGCAGACTGCGCCAACGCGATGCCCTCGGAAAAACACCCAACATCGACTGCTCGCACGCCCCAATAGGACGTCCGGTGGAAAAGCCGCTAAAAGTTGCACACAGCTCAAAAGACGGGCTGTGGGGCCCATGCCTCAACTCCAGCTCCAATGCCCGGAACCACCATGGAATCCTCCACCTCGAAGCCGAGGTTCCAACGCCGCTGATGGCGCTTAAATCAGACGTCGGACGCGTCCGCGCAGTCCAAAACAAAATTCCCGGAAAAATGACATTTCACTTAAAGATGCGTCGCGCCTCCAAGGCCCATCGTTTCGGGAATGAAAAATTTCAAAACCATCTCAAAAACTCCGCCTTGACGCAAGCTCCGCGCTGCCGTAGACGGTGCACAAAACGGACGCTCGTAGCCCGAAATACGGGTGTCCGAAGACTGAGGGGCAAAGCCCCTTGGGCCGGAGCGGCCCGCGCCGGCCAGCCCGCTGGACCGCAGCCCAGCCGCTTGGCCCGGTCCAGCCGGGCCGCGGGCCGCCGCTCCGCGGCCCGCTCTCCTTCACACCCGCGCGCCCGCCGTGTGGGATTCTCCACCGACCGACCACGTGGGCCGGTCACACCTTCCACGCAACGACTTGAAAAGTGCGGGTCGTTGTTGCGCCGCACGGGGCCGCCGCCTCGCGGCCCCTCTCCCTCTCGTCGGCGCCCTATCGGCGCCACCGGCCTGCTGCCGCCGCTCCCAGCGTCGTGCCGCCTTTCGAAGCCGTGGCCGCCGCGCCGCCTCCCGAAGCCACGGTCGCCGCGCCGCCTGCCCGGAGCCGATGAGCCTGAGCCGCCGTAGCCACCGCCTGAAGAAGCCGTCGCCGCCAACCGAAGCCCATGCCACCGCCGGAACCCGCCGAAAACACCAAGAAAACCCGAATTTCCTGCAATTTCGGCGAACGATTACGGATGCCTCTGACATCCGATTTCAAATCCGAAACAAGCGTCAGAAAGATAAAAACACATACTACACGACCATGGAATTTGATCGAAGATTAAATGAAGAGATGATGCTAAAATTGTGGTTCAAATGGGGGGTTCCGGATTTAAAACTCAAACAACACCACCTAACTCGCTGGGCTTCGCCCGGAGCTTCATGTCGATCCGCCGGCACCACCGCACCTTGCCGGAGTCGCCTCGCCGGAGCTCGCCTCACCGGAGGTAGAGGAGGAGAGGGAGAGGAGGGGCTGCCACGCTAGGGAGAACAACCAAGAGGGGGGAGAAGTGTTTAAAACAGAACACTTAAACACCCGCCCGACATCCCCGAACTCGAACTCCCAACAGGGTCGAGATTTATCCTCCCCTAGGCTAAGAACCACGCTCTGAGTGCAACGGCGGTCTGGGAATTTTATTCCGAGACCCCGTTCAAAAGTTACTAAACTTAGCGCCCGAGGCTGCCAAATTACAAAAAACGCCCCTGGGGCCATTTTTCACAAATGGCCCGTGCCTGTGAAACTTATACCCCTCCTAGGGTAAACGACACGCTCTGAACTCAACGGTGCCCTCGGTTTTCCAATCCGAGCTACTGTTTAAGAGATACTATCGTTTCTCCATTAAACAAATAAATTAATTAATTAATTTATCCGTTTAACATTCCAGAAGCGGGCGAGGGGTCCAAACATCCCGCGCCGACAAGTTTTATGTCATTCCTAGGGTAAACACCCCATTCCGGACACATCCGTACACTCGGATCTCTGATCCAGAACTCTGTTTAGGAGTTATCTCATTTATTTAGCATTTCCATTGTGAACGCACTGAAAATTTAATTCCGGCCACTCCGAGGCTCGGAATCGCACGCCGTCTGAAGGCGCTGCTCTGGAATATCATCAAGAATATTCCAAAGTCTTTCACAACAAAAACCGGGTTCTTACAACTCTTATAGACAGATTTTTTTTTGAAATGATGATGTTTAATACCATGATTCATATTTTAAATTTATTACAGGTTATGTAGGAACTTTATAAGTTATATTCAAGATCACATACCCTTAAGCTTATCTTATTCTTTCTTATGAAAATAGATTGATATCTACTACGTTTACCTTATTGGGAATAACATATTTTGGTTTATTCTATTTCCATATACAGGTTATAAAGAATGGTTTTCGTAGAATCTTCCTAAGAAGAGTATTATGTGATAATCTCATTCTGAGAGATATTGAAGAACATTAAAAAAAGAATTTTGTTTCAAGTTTCAAAAGACAATAAACAATTACCTGCCTCGGTCATGTGGTTACAAAATGTTTTGAATATTAATCTAAAAAGATTAGATTTTTATGTATAAAAATTCTAGGTAATTAATGATGTTATTATTATACCCTTTTCAAAAAATTTAAATATGAAATAGTAGATAAATATAGAATCAATCAATACATTACCAGTTCTATTGTCGTTGATATTTGTACCTCTCACCACGTCGTTATCATACCTCATATAGACAATAATGATCACATGATATTTCTCTTTGTCTCTAGGGTTTTCATGATACTAACATCAGTCATCACAATAAACCCTATTAATTGACCATTGGTTAGAATAATAACCACAGTTCTTTCATTTGAAACACTAGAGTTTAGGTGGTGTATGATTTGGATATTTCTCTCTATTCATATCAATTTATAAATTTCCCCCATCACTTCTTCATTTGATTTCCCAACAACCTATATTTACACACTTGATGAATTTTATAGTCTTGTGAAGAAAATTTCATTGTAATTTCATTCATATTTAATTTGACAAAATAAGGCACATACTTTATCTTGAATGGATTATATTATTAGAATTTACATTGAGTTAAATCTTTATTTTCTTATAATAAACATTATATATATGGGAGGATTAAATATCCATTTCTACATTTATAGATAATAATTTAATTTATCAATAAAAAATAATGTATCTTATGCTTAAAACCCTTTAGATACATGGTTTCAAAAAGTAGGATGAGTAATCAATATTAATTTCCGATCAGTTGACAATACTAAAAGAATACATCACAAGTGTCACAACATTTTTGACATATATACTAATTTATTCATCATCCATATTCTTTATCTCAAGGAGTTATCTCTTCATTTTCATATAGTGAATAAAATGGAAAAACCTATTGAAAAACATTCAAAACTCATCACACTCCATAGAATCAATTTCTTCATATTTCCCCAAGTTATTACTATCATTCAACTATTGAGTTTTTTTCACCTTAAGAATGATAAGAAGACAAAAATAACATTTTCATGTTGTAAAAATGTGAGAAAAATATATTTAATTTTAGTTTATTTAATATATTTATTAGAAATTGGTAGGTCAACAAACTCATTTAAATAAATGATTATATATTTAAGGACTCAACATAATATTGTTGCCTACTTTACCTATTTAAAAGATCAAAAAGATTCATATATGTAGATTTTTTGAAAAATTGAAATTATATTTTTAATTCCATATCCCATATCATGTTCTTTCATAGGAGGAAGATAACTGTATTTTCCATCACATTTAGTATTATCATTATTTTCTCAAATTTTATCCATTTACTAAATCCAAAAACACATTGTAGAAAACAATATCTATAGTGGGAAGATATATAATCATGAGAAATAATTAAAATAATATCTTAATGAAAACAAAAAAAATTAATATATAATGCCTTAGGTTTCACCAAGGTCATCTAGGGTCATAATAATTTAAAATAATTCATAATATTTCATTAAGAAAACCTGAATTATCCCAAAAATATCCACTAGGAGTGACAAGAATGTTGTCAAGTCTAAGGATTCCTCATCATGCACTCGTGATAATCATGATAATACCCATATTATCCACATTTACATTTGTTTCTCTTTGATTTATAAGTGCATAACAACTTTTACATTCTATTACATAGATATAGATATTAATACTAGGAAAACCTAACAACTTTTTATACCCAAACATCAGATATTATCCTTTATATTAACTAATCAAAAGGATTTTCAAATATTTTCTTATATTAGTTTCTTAAAATAATTAATCCATTCTCAGATACCAACTTGGGAAACAAAAATACATGATAAATACATAATTTTTCTAATAATATTAATATTAAATAAATATAATCATAATACACTATAGATAAATAATTTTCTAGTATATCTGGATTCATGGATTGATGAAACACCAGTAAATAAAAGAACTATGTCATAACAAACAAAATTATTATCTACAAACACCATTTTTAGACATGACATACTTAAATACATTCATTATATCATACGAAAAAATAAACCTGATAAAGGGTGATCTCCAATTCTCACTAATCATAAACATGATAGACTTCAATGATCATCAAATAAAAATGTATAATAATGGTAGGATAATAGGGTATTAACATTTTAAAACAATATCCAATAATTCATGATTAATAATAACAATTCATGAAAAAAATCATAGATGTTTATAATACATGAATCATAAAATTAACCAAGAACATGTTCTATATGAGTATACCATTATCATAAGATCATGTCATACTATAATAAAATGTGTGGATTAATCATAATCTTAGAATTCACATGTCATAGTTACCCACTAATAAATTCATCACATTTTAGGCTTGGGATAACATCCTATGTACATACACTATACTTTGTGTAACACAGTGATATTATATAAAATATTTCTCTTCAAATATTAATTTTAAATTATTATGATACCTGAAACCCAGAGTGTACCATCCAAAGATTTGATGAAATATATATTTTTTACAAATAAATTTAATTTCATCAATTTTTGTGTTATATAAAACATTGAGTTCTGATTATTCTATAAATAAAGTTGAGTTTTATTGAAACATGAAATAAGATTATGATATTATTATATAATATTATATAATAACCTAGCTGTTAGAATGGATTGTATGAATAGTATTAACTAAATTATGAAAATATATAGTATACACATGTTTATATAAATAATTAGTCAATGGAAACCTAATTATAAATGAATAAACCATTTAAAAATAATAGAAATATATTTATGAAAAGAAATTCACGTTCAAAAACACATTTACCTAAACAAATTTAGAAAATGGCCATTGTTTTAATATTTTAAATAAATTAAGTTGTAATTATTTTAATAAAAATTTTAACATAATTATTAAGATTTTCGGAAAATAAATATAAATAAAAATATTATTATGCTTAAGATTACATTTTTCTAAGAAGAAATTTTACACCTTTTGTACAATCATATAAAAATTAATTATGTATAATTTTAGAAAATTTCTTTGAAAAAAATAAACATAAATGATAATATCAAAATTATCTTAGAGTTAATTTTTGATAATATTCTGAGAAGATAAAATATTAAATGAATAGTGGGGAATACCTGTTTTTAGTAATAATATTCTTTTCCTTCAAAGAATTTTGAAGCGACAAAATTATTTTAAGAAGGATTTTAATGTAAAACTAGTCTTTTATTATTTAAATTAATCCAATTTATCTCCTTCTAATAAATCTATTATTGAATTTTTATATAAAAGTAAAAATTCACATATTTAAACAATTATTTACATAAAATGAATACTATTTTTGTAATTCGGATGTTGAAATTATCCAATGGTGAATTTTTCAAAATTTTAATATATAGTCCAATTTTTGGGTAATAATTTATACCAAATTAATATATAATGTGTTTTATAACATCATAATGACCTAATAGTGATGTAATATAATACAATAACAATTATATTAGTATAAATATATGCTTTTTATTTTAAATAATATGATTTTAGTTTTTTTTGATTTATTTTATAAAACCTTAGTGAATCCTAAAATATATATTAAATATTTTATGATTTTTAAAATCATTTCCTTGAAATTATGACTCACATCAACATAAGAATGGGAAATATTTTTGATATCATCATCCCATATCCTTATGAAATAATTTATACCACTCCCCTATTCTATAAACCATAGTAAAAAACCATGGGATGATTTTTGTTTTTTGAATATTGTATCTTATAGGACCCAAACCAAAATAAAAAAGATTCCCCACTACATTACTATATAAATCCAACCATGCTCCCATTAATATTCACTCAAGCTCTTTTATGCAAGTCCACCATCTGAAAACTATATAATAGAGTCATTCCAAGTCTCCCCCAAGATCCCAAGAAGCGTATCCCCAGCTATTAGAGGCACACATCCATGTAAGGGGTCTCTCTCTCTCCTTTTTCATTAAGAACCTCTTTTATGTCTTGCCTTGTAGTTCCCATTTCCTTGATTTAGGATATTTTCTACCATACTAAATTATTTTTAATTTTATTTATACTTGATGGGATCTTTTTTCCCTCCCATTAATCACACTGTGATTTTTTATCCCACTCGTTACTATGTTTGAATTTTATGAGGTATTCTTCCTTTCTCAATTTTGTCAATGTTTTCTTATATTGTGACACCCTTTTATTTTAAACTAACAATGGTGGGGTGTTTTATATAACCTCCCAAATACATCACTTGTTATTTTTGAATGATTATAGACTCCTTTATCTTTCATTAATCCCTATCATGTACAACAGTTACTATTTAGAAATTCCCTAATAGATTTCTCTATTATATTTTCTATTCATGAATTTGTTTTATAATATACATCTAAATTCCATTTCACATGTTTGGATATTATATTCCTTTATAACCTTAATTTCCAACCCATGTATAAATTATTAGATACCCATTTCCCTCTCAACCATGAAATTTGTAAATTTTCATATGACATCGTTATGCTTCCAAAATTGCATAGTGATTTTCCATGCTAAAATCATCATGTAGTAAATACCATACAACATTTTAATATCAAGGGTATTTACATTTATTCACAAATACATATAAAATTGTGACATTCATGTATGAATTTCACATTCCTTTATCATGTAATAAATGATTATGTTGAATGAATCCATGTTATATGATCTATGTGTCACACTAAATCATGAGATTACAATGATTTTGAAGGGTCACCCTGTTAGTGATCCAATTCATTGGGTAATGTTTATTATCATGATACATCATTTTGGGACATGGGATTACATGATTCATTTATTGTACCTTTTATCACTAATTTGGGAATGGGTTTTACCAAATTTGTTTATGTTAATAATGTAGTGTTTTAAGTTGTTTCCACATTTCAATGATATGATAATCATCCTATATCATGACATAGTGTTCATGTTTCTCTAATGTTCCATTGATATCCCTATTTCTTAGAATGTATTATAATCTTAATGTTATTCCTTTTTGACTCGCTTACTGTTCTTTATAGCTTACCCCTTTCTTATGTCTTTCTTCAGGATATCCCATACAGTGTTAAGTATAAAATATTGTTGTGGTTATATAAAAGATGTTTTTAATAAGTATTTTTTGTTTAATGTTTTATTTTGTTATTTAATGTTCCAAATACCAAATGAAACCATAAATATTTATCTTATATGTTTTATTAAGTTCATGTTTATTTAATAAATCTTTTTTGAATATGAAATAATGAGTCGGGTTGTTATAGTTTGTATCAGAGGATAGATTTAATTATTTTTTTATTAGGATTAGAAAATTATAGTGAAATATTATTGGATAAGACTATGTCTAAAAAATAATCCATAAATTTTGGTTAGTATAGAGTAAGTGTTTTATCAACAAAATACATCCATGTCTGGATACAAATAAGTTGATGTGGCTTTGGCACAGATGTATCTAGGGTTAAAACCTAAAAACACCAATTTGAGATATAATTGAAGGAGAACTAGTGCTTTAAAATGGGATTTACTACACTCTTGGTTCGATACTCCCAATGGACCTTCTTTGGAATATTCATAATATTAGTACCTACCATTATAAAAGGAACAAAAAAAATCCTATAAGAATATATGTTATGAAATATATATTGGATAATATTGATAGAAGCATTGAAATTCACAAGTTAAATAGATAAATATAGTTTTTATGTTATCCCTTCAATTTTATTGGACGTGTTTAATAGTTTAAAATATTTACCCCATATTTTCCATTTATTCTAGCCAATGGCCAATAATATGAGGAATCAAGAAAACAATTGATGGGAAATAAATGTGATGAATAATCTAATGAGATGACCAATCCAGTGGAAGAATAAATCATAAATTTTTTCATGATAATATCTTATATAACTCATGTTTTGAATAGAAACATGGATCAAGAGGAATTTTTAACACCCCTATAAAAGAAAAAGTTACAGTCAAGAGCTTCATGAGAGATATCATACTTCCAATGAATCTTCTTCTCTCTCAATCGAAAAACAATGGATTAACTCCATTAAAGAGATATTATCCATCCATCAATGCTCTGAACTAGGGAAGGTTATTCTGGATGCTTATCACATGGAGGGTGAAGCGGGTAAATGGTGGACATTGATCAGAAATACAATGTTAGAGGAAACCATCACGGTGATGTGAGGGAAGGATTTCATGAAAATGTTTTTTTGATAAATCTTTTCCCCATACAATCCATCGTATGATGGAAAGATATTTCCTATAACTCATGAAAAAGGATGAATAATCTACTAGCGCATATAAGGAAATTGTCATTAGACTTTCATGATACACCTATGGCTTTTTTATTACCCCTGAATAAAATTTTAACCTCTTATTTGGTGGGATAAAACCTAGCCTGTAGAAATCCCTGACGATCTATATCTTTGATTGCTATGAGGATATTGTTGGATATTCTCTCAAAGTTAAAATGGAGATTATCAAATGTCAGGTGTATTATAGAGGCTAGAATAAAAATTATACTGTAATCATGGTCTGCTGATGGATAAATGAAAAAATTCAAAAACAAATCAACACCTTTCATGATAAATATGTGAAAAGAAGAACCCTAGATATTTTCTATAGGGGACAAGGAAATTATTTAGCTATGGGAAAAAAGGTCACAAAGATATATATTTCTAGAAATAAAAAACCTGCTACTACCGTCGAGGATAATAACACTCCATTTGGTCCTCATCAAATTGTTCTTTTCTACAACTTCAAGCAACCAAGGCACTTTGTGAACTAGTTTCTTATGTCATGGGTTTTTGGGGGCACCCAACAACCTCTAATCCATCAATGGAGAGATTTTACCATCATTACCGCTAATGTAAATCCCGATAATGATGTTGTCACAAGTATGGTGGTTATATATTCCAGAAGAATTAATGTACTTTTTTATTGTGGTTCTATAAATTCTTTTATATTCCATGTGTTTAGTATAAAAATAAAAACACTAACTCAAAGAATTGAATTAGAGATTTTGGTGAAAATGGGAAATGGTTAAATTATAAAATCCCCTGCATATGACTCCTCCCCTATCACAATTTTGTGGATTTATGTTCCTGGTTAACCTCATCATACTTACCATGGTGGAATTTGATGCAATTATTTGCAAGGATTGGATTTCCAAATATAGAGACAACATTGATTTACACGAGAGTTAAGTCACTCTCTGTATGGTGAATCAACCCATAATTCTATACATGTTCAATGAAGAGGATGAAACTTCTTAAGAACCATCATCCCATGAAAGGACATTACTACCATATGATCTTGTGTATCTTTCTCAGATGATAGAGTATAAGGAAGGATCTATCCCCAAGGATATGCCTATTATGAGAGAATTTACTAATGTGGTTACTGATGAATTTTCCAGTCTTCCACCTAGAAGATATATCTAATTCTCGATTGATCTTATACATATGGAATTTTAAATATCCAAGACTCTATATAGAAAGGGCGTTGTTGAAATTAAAGAGATAAAATTAAAACTAAAAGTGAATCTAGATAATGGTTTTAAACATAGATGTGCTTCACCATGTGGTGCACCAATCCTCTTTATCGAGAAGAATGATGGTTCAATGCTCCTTTTCATTGATTATCATGAGATCAAAAAAGTCACGACAAAGAACAAGTATCATTTTCCATGAATGGATGACTTTTTTGATCATCTATGTGGTACATTATAATTCTCCTGTGGTGGATATACGGTCGGGATACTACCAAGTAAGGGTGAATAATGAGGATATCCTCATAATGCATTTCATACATGTTACTATAAATTTGAATTCAAAGTAATTCCGTTTGAACTCACTAATGCTCCAACAATCTTCATGGACATGAGGAATAGATTCTTTAGATATTTCCTCGAAAAATATGTATAAGTACTTATATATGATATTCTAATCTACTAAAAACCCAAGGAGGAGGATGAGAAGCATTAGAGAACTGTGATAGAGACATTGTGAAACGGGAAGATCTATGAAAAGTACATCATGCAAGAGTTATAGTTGAAGGAAGTATCATTTTTTTGGTATATCATCATAAGAAATGAGATATTTTGGGATCCTTTCAAAACAAAATAAATTAAGGGATGGCTAAGGATGATATATTTTATGGATATATATAGCTTCATGCGTTTACCTGGATAATATTGCTGATTTGTGAGATATTTTTCATGATTAAAAACCCTCTTACTAATCTAACTCAGAAGGGAGTGAAGGTTTCATCGAATTATGAATGTAAAAAAAACTTGGAGTTGAAGAAGAAGCTTTTCAATGACCATATACTCATACTACCCACAAGTGGAGGGCTTTTCATAATCATCATTGATGCTTAAAATAAGGTCCTAGGCTATGTGTGGATGTGGAATGGAAAATTCATTTACTATTCCTTAAGGAAGTTGAAATTTCATGATCAAAACTATCCCACACATGATCTAGAGTTGCAGTTGTGATCATTACATTGAAAATTAGGCAGAATGATCTCTTTTTTAATGAGTGTGAAATATATACAGATAACAAAAATCTCAAATATATATTCACCCAGAAAGTGATGAATATGATCCAATTATGATGGTTAGATCTCATCAAGGATTACCACTACTGAATCAATTAAAATCATATGAAAGTGAATAAGGTGGAAGATTCTCTTAGTAAAAAGGACCTTGAAATTATATCATTGATGATAATTTAAAATGATCTTAACATCATATATTTGATGAAGATGGATATGGGAATCATAATGTATAGAAAACATCGATCTATTCAAAAATTATTTCTCAACTGTCTCTTTTAGAAAGGTTAATGGATGCTCAAAAGGATGATGTAGGATTCAGAAGAAAGTGGAAACTATCATAAAATGGAAATCCTCAGAGATCAATGTGAATGAAGAAGGAATTGTGAGATTTGGGTCAAGAATATCTGTTCCATCAAATCAGAATATAAAAAAAATAACTTCTTGATGATTCACATAGTTCTAATTTCTCCATTCACCGAGGAAATAAAAAGATATATCAAGATCTCTGAAATCACTCTTAGTGGGATAACATGAAGAAGTAGATCACTGAATATTAATATAAAATCTCGGTATGCCAACAATTGAAGGTTGAGAGGTAGATTTCTAATGGGATGGTGCAGCCATTACCCGTACCAATATGGAAATGGGAAAGCATCACCATGGAATTTTCCACCAGAATTCTAAAGACATCAAAATGAAATAATTATATCTTGTTTGTTTTGGACCGTCTTACAATGAATGCACACTTCATTTCAATTAGAGTATAATTATCAAAAGATAAACTTGAACAGATATACATCAATGAAGTATAATGTCTTTATGGAGTACTAATATTGATTTTTCTAGATAGAGATCTATGATTCAATTATTTGTTCAAGAAGAGTCTCCAATATGATCTGAACACTGAGTTAAACTTCATCACAACCTATCAACCTCAAATGGATTCCCACTCTCATAAGACTATCCAGGCACTTGGGGACATGTTTATAGCTTTATCAATAGACTTAAAAGGTGGATGATATAATATCTTTTTTAGTGGCATTGTATTAAAACTATAATTTCCACTCAACCAACCAAATTGATCCTTTTTAAGTCCATTATGGGAAGATGTGTAGAAAACCATCATGCTTGGCTGAGGATTGAGAATTAAAAACTTCAAGGTCCATATATGGCCAAATAAATGGTGGATAAGGTTAATACCATCCAACATCACATCAAAACTACCTAATGTTGACAAAAGAACTATGCTGAAAATTGTAGATGAGTCCTCAAGTTTGGTTATAGAGTCGTGGTATTTGTATTCATATCACTATAGAATAGGATAATGACATTTTGGAATAAGGGAAATCTTAGTCCTAGGTTCATAAACTCTTTTGATATGCTTGATCACATCAGAGTAGTGGCCTATCAATTTTCACTCCTAGTGAACCAGTCTCAAGTACATGATGAATTCCACTTTTCACTCTTAAGAAAGTACTTACCAGACCCATAACTTGTAATCAATCCATAAAAGGCACCCTTGGTGAATGGCCTCTCCTATGATGAAAAATTGGTGATGTTCATTTAGTATAAAGAAAAATTTCTATGAAATAAAAAAATGACCCTCATCAAAGTGTTATGGAGAAACCACGTGTTTGAAGAAGAGACGTGGGAACTAGAGGATGTGATGATGCATATTGACCCTCATATGTTATTTTTTGTAAAAATAAAATTTCATGGGGTAAATTTCTTAAGGGGGAAGGTTGTGACGAACCAAAATGTGATGAATAAAATCCCAATTCTTTTAATTAAATGTCTTATGGATATATAAAACACATGAACTAATTTTTTTATTATATAAAAATTGATTTAAATGACAGTTAAGTATCCCTACCATTGATAATATAGCCATTGAATAGTGATCACAAGACTAGTATATATATAGGGGTTTAACAAATCCTTTTGGCATTGAAAATAGAATTAATTCCCTCATGTATTATGATAATACCCTAAAAATCCCATTGATCAAATATTTTTAAAGAGATATCATTTTTGGGCTTCTCCCTAGACCATGCCCAATCCATGATCCAATAACATAAGAAAGAGGAAAACTATTTCTGGGAATAATTCATGTTCATCGAGATCCCGACCAAATCCATGTTCATGGAACAGCCCCAAAAAATCTCAACCAGTGTACACATTATAGTTAAGGCATATGGTGGTGTAACATAGGGATATGTATCAAGACCCAATCACTATGGCTATTTTTGTATAAAAAAATGAATATACTTTCATTCTATTATTGTTACTTTGTAATGGATTTTTTAAATTACACATCGTATTTCTGATTAATATTCAAATTCAATTAAAGAATATATTTTGATGAATTAATATATTTTTGAAGTAAATTTTGTTAATAAAATATTATTATTAAATTCAATTAATTGAATATTAATTATCATATCATTTTTATGATGTTTGAAGTATCTTTTATTAGGGTTTGAAACGATTTATTTTCAAAACCCATCAATTTTCAAAAAAATGTAGGTTTTTATATTAAAACTAAAAATTCACATATTTAGAAATTTATTTAGATAAAATAAATATTATTTATTTAATCAGGGCATCAAAACTATCTAATAGTTAATTTTTCATAATTTTCCAAGACAATCTATTTTTTGGGTATAAATTAAATATCGAATAAATATATAATGTGTTTATAAACTAATAATGGCCCAATAGTGATATAATAAAATACTATAAATTTTATGTTAAAAAAATATATTTTTTACCTTTAAAATAATGCGATTTTATATTTCATGGATTTATTTTATAATACCTTAGTGAATCATCCAATACATAATAAATATTTCACGATTTTTAAAATCATTTCCTTGAATGTATGGATCACCTCTACATAAGAATGGGAAATATTTTAATATATTCTTCCCTTATCCTTATAAAATAATTTATAACACTCCCTCTTTCTAGAATCCTTGGGATGATTTATGTTGGGGAAAATTTTGTTATATGGTGTCCACAACCAAAATAATAATGAATCCCACTCCTTTCCTATATATACCCAACCAAGATGACATTACTCTTCACTAAAGATCTTTGAAGATAGAATACCCTTTTCCACCTTCCCCTATATTCCTCCCAAGGTACAACAAGATCCCATGAAGCATATACCAATCATTTGTAGTCACACATCCACGTAAGGGATCTCCATCTCTCCTTTTTCATCAAGAAACTCTTTTATGTAATGCCATTTAGTTTCCATTTTCTTAATTTTGGATATCTTATTCCTTAAATAATATCTATACATTTTATGAATACATTACGGTATATTTTTTTAACTCCCATTAAGCCCCATAAGATCCTTTAAGAACACTCGTTATTATGTCAAAATTCGGTAATGGCTTATTCTTTTCTCATATTTTATTGTCTCCTTATATAGTTAAACCCATTTATTTTTAATTAGAAATGGTGGGGTATGTTTTCAAACCTCCTCCATATTTCCATTTTTATTTTTTAATGATTAGATACCCATTTCCCATCTCATTAATCCCAACCGTGTACACCCATTACCATTCTAAAATTCTGTAATATATTTCTATCTTTCTCATATCCATTCATGAATTTCATTTATATTATGCATCTAAATTATATTTCATATTTTGGGATATTATGTTACATGATCAATTTACTATACTTACCATATATATATGATGATATACCCCTTTCACTCTCGTCATAACAATTTATGAATTTCATTATAATGACATTTTGCGGCCAAAATAGTACTCGGGTTTTCCATGCCAAAATCATTTTGAAGTGAATACCATACCCATTCATCTATCAAGGGAATTTACCTCTATTAACATTTAAAAATATAAAGGTGAATTATATGTATGAGTTCCACATTCCTTTATCATGGAATAAATAATTATGTTAAATGAATCCATGTTATATGATCTATGTTGAACTCTTAAGCATGATATTGAAATGATTATGAAGGGTGCACCCTAATAGTGAAAAAATGCATTTTTTAATGTTTAATATCATGATAAGTCATTTTGGAACAATTTTTACCTGATCCTTTTATTGGAATTATTTTCACCATGTTGGGATAGTGGTTAACTTGATTCCTTCATGTTAATGATGTAGAGTTTTAAGTTGTTGCCACATTTTGATGTTAGGATAATCATGCTATATCATGACTTTATGTTCATGTTTCTATTATTTTCTATTTATATAATTATATCCAAGCATGTATTTTATTCTTCATGTTATTTATTTTTTACTCTTTTATGGGGATTTATAGCTCACCCCTTTCTCATATCTTTCCATAGGATATCCCATTCAATGTTATGTAAGATGGAATATTGTGGTCATGTAAAAGAATTTTTCAACAAAGATTCTTTATTTTTAGTTTTATGTAATGATGTAATGTTTCTGAGCCCCAAAGGCAATATAAACCTTGATATTCTGAGATTTATTAATTTCATGTTTATCTTAAAAATATTGATTAAATATGAAATAAAGAGTAGGGTTATTATAGGATGTATTAATGTTGGGTTTAAATAAATTTTTTCTGACAAAATAATATCTGTTTTATATTCATGATATAATTACCTTTCTATAAATATAATACATAATTTTATTCATTACCCTTTCTCACACTGAAAAGTTGATTATATCATTTTTGGATGTGTGGACTACCTCCTCCTCAACATGATGTGATTCCATTTACATCACAACAAATCAATATATAATTATTTAAGATTAAATAACATAGTATTTATTATGTAATGATAATTATGTAATGATAAACACTATACACCTACTTTTCATAATGATCCTTGAAAATGGGAACACTATTAACTCGTATGTATGACCTATAAACATTATGCTTTTAATGTTAGTTTATTTCTAACAACCATCATTCATGATTTTTTTTAAAATATAATTGATCTATTAATATTATAATTATTTCACTTTTATTACTATGTATGTGTTTAAATAATGAACCCTTTGACCATAATTGACCTACCAATGACTTTTTTGAAACATAAACTATATATGGCCAAAACACCTGATGTAAAAATAATTGATTAACATGTTTTATAAAAAATTGTAATATTAAAAATAAAATAATTGATAAACATGAGAATGGTTGTAAATTAAGTAAACAATTTACATAATTTAATTATTCTAGAAGATAAATATACACACGATATGTCAGACTCAATGTAATATATTTCATCTCAATCTTCTTTCAGTGAGGTGATTATTGATGATATGTACCTTCATACTTTCATAAGGTATATATATTCCATCATTTATCATTTTGTTTCAATATTTTTTCAATTCCCATGTTATTTAATATTTTTTAATGTTAATATTTTATGGGGATTACGATTGAAACACTCAATGTGGGATGTGACACATTTAATGATTAAAGATTTAATTTTAATACATTTTATCCATGTAAAAAATTCTTATTATTATTTGAGATATTAATTATATGAATATAAGACTATTTTGAATAAAATTTTATGTGTATTTTTATTTTCATTCATTTTTTTAAAATGAATATTTTTATGTGTTTTATACAGAATGTTTTGATAAATGTTAAAATGAATGTTTTGTTCTTAATTTATATAGTAATAACAAATTTTATGCTACTATTTCCATTATTTTATTTTTTCTTCCTTTGAATGATTTCTTATTTTATTGAATAAATTTCCTTTTTTGTATTTTGGCATTGAAAATAGTTCTTCAAAAAAAAGAATTATTTTGTATTTAAATGGTATTTCTATAAGAAATGATATTTTAATATTTAAAAGATATTTCATACATGATTTAAATATATTATTTTTTTATTTTATGTTGTGGTTCTTAGATTTTAGAAATGTTGGGAGCACCCGGATAGCGTCGATTATTCTTGTTATAACATAAATGATGGGTGATACTAGAAACCGATATAATAAATTCATAAATTATTATATTTTCTAGATAGTATTATTATATTTTGGTATTATGGTTATTAAAATATTCAAGGGTTATGTAAGAGTTCTGTAAGGGTTAAATATGATGGTTTTGTGAGGTATATACATGAATTTTCAATGTTTTCTATTGTGTTTTGATGGAAATCGTTTATTTTAAAACTGTAAAACAATTTATATTTATTAAAAAATTATTTTTACCTTTTTGGTTAAAGCTTTGTGTTTTCAAGAATATTTTTTTTGATGAGTTATAATGTTTATCAATGGATTAACAGTTTCATTTTTTATCCTATTTCGAGCATTTTATGCTCATCACATGTTTTTAAATTTTTTCGTAACATTTATTGTTTATTACGGGATTAGAAGAGGTAAATTTTAAATTCATGAATTGTTTTCATAAAAGATATCATTATTTATTTTATAAATGATTTAGATGGTGTAAGAATTGAGACTTATTTGATGTTTCCATTTTTATAATATGGTTGTGTTATGTGTTAGATATGGACTAATTCCTTAATACTCAAAACCTAACAATTTCCTCGAAGTGAAAGAAAGTAAACTCATTTGTAAAAATAATAATTATTTAATGTTTAATGATGGAGACTTATATTTATTATTATTTAATTAAGATACCATGTATACCTTCCTACTTTCGATTACAGCTTTATATTATAACGTCGCTCGTGTGTACGATAGACTTCCAACTGACAATGTGATCTGATTCATTTTATTATAATGTTTCTCATATAAGGTAAATTTGATAAATTTAATAAATATATGATATAAATATGACATCATAATTATAATATATAGGTGAATTATTATTTTAATGTTTTTTCATCCACTAATGAAAAGGAAATTATGTTCAAGCATCCATAATACATACCATCTCTATGAATGTTGTATTTAATTATCTATCTCTAAAAATTATGGATTAATAGGAATACGTAAATAAAAATTATATTTGGTATTTATATCATGGATAACATTATAGAGATTATTTTACTATGATTAATGTAAAATTATCCAAAATAACAAATTAAAACATATATGAAAATAAAAAAATTTATTATCTCAAACTTCATTTTAACAAGGTGTTGTTAATAAATAGCTAATAAAAAATATAAGTAAACCATATATTGTATGATATTTATATATTTATTTTAATTTAATATATATGTAATAAAACTATATTAATTATAGATGAGGTTCTAAAAATATTGAAATAAGTCAATACATAAGGTATGTGATTTTAATTTCAATTTTTTACATCTGTGAGACAGAAGCCATATTGAATACCTTGGTTATTAATGTGGTTTATATTTTTACATTGAATTTTTTTATTACGAATCTCATGGAGATTATTGGGATTCATATTTCTTTTTTTGGATCTCTCTTTAATTATTTTACAGTTCAAAATTTATCAAATCTATAAGAGATTTTTTTCACAAGTTGTATTATTTGGACATGAGTTATATTATATACCGATAATATTATTTTAGGTTTAAATAATAACCCTTAGAAATGTTATAACATGTCACACAAAGGTATTTATTTTAATGGGGCCAAAAATCAATGATATCCAAGTTATTAGGGTTTATGCTATAATATTGTTATTTTTCATGATTGTTTATGTTTGTGATTTTGATGATGAAATCATACTATATTATCTAAATAAACTAATTTATTTTTTCTCCACTAGTTATTTCATGAAAATAAATTTTCCACTTAATTTTCCACACTTAATATAGTAAATATTTCCAAATAAAGTTTTAAAGAAAACAGAAATTATTTTTCTCTTCAGTCAACAACCCTTTATTTTTCATTATTATTTTTTGTAAAAATTTCATAAAAAAGGTTTTCATATTCCCATATTATTTTTAATTCAAATATTACAATTTTTTATTTCTTTAAAAAATATAAAGGAAATATTATGCTCTTCTAAAAAAATGCACCTTTTTCTTTTGCAAAAAATTTGAATGGAATATATTTTAACATGCATGGAATACAAATAATTTTATACCATCATGACCACTAAATGTTTTAAAGCTTATTTTATATGTCTAAAAATTTATTTTCGAAGAAATATATTCTAAAAATTAATTAGGTTTTAATTTTATTTTTAGTTTGTAAATGTTATTATCCTTAAGAAGTTTTTAAGATGATTTAATCTTTCCTTTATTATTTTTTCATATTTATTTTAAAACAAATGAAAATCAAAAATATTATATTAATTTTAATTTTTAAAAAGTGATTTTAAAATAAATTTTATATTCTTTGAGAAATTTTCAAAGTGATCTTTCAATATCATTTTCTGTCCAATATGAAATCCTTTGATGTTACATATTATTTAGTGGGAATATGATCAATGTAAACATTTCTTATTATTTTAATGGATGGTTTAAGATTACAATGAAATGTTTTTTTTAAATAAATATATCTTCCATGGTTTATACCATGATAAAATTTTTATAAAACACACTTCTTTATCCATGGGTTATATATTGATGAAATGATGAAATGATTATGAAACACACTTATTTTATACAGGATCTACTTTAATACAAATTTTATGAAACCCATTTCTTTTAATATCTTCTGATATTATGATTTTTACACTACAAGAGAAGCGACATTTAGCGGTGTTTTTTTTTGGATTTAGAGACGCTTTAAACCGCCGCTATACTGTTTGGCGGCGGTTTACAGAAACAACCACCTAATAGGGCGTTGGCAATCAATTAGCGAAGGTTTTTAACGTTTAGCAGCGGTTTCAGAAAAGCGTCGTAGGTGCCTCATTTCACGGCAATTTTCCTGAGTTTAGCGGCGTTTTTATGAGCCCTGGATATCGCTTTATTCGCGGCAGTTATAACCGTCATGAATAAACTCAATATCCCATAGCGGTAAAACAGCCACTCAATTTAGGTAAACCTCCACGGAATGAGGCAGCCACAAAGATTCTATGTAGCAGTGGTTATAACCGCCGCTAGAAGTAAATTTTATTTTACGTTTAACGGCGGTTTAAACCGCCGCTAGTATACATTTCGCAGCGGTTAAAACCGCCGCTAAAAGCTGCCCAGAATAAAAATAATAATTCTTGGATTCTGCTGTACCACTGCCCTGAAAAACAAATAAAACCAGAAAAAACAATCAAAGGTTCCAACACATTCCTCATACTCATGTATACAATATCCTAAATAGTAAATACTAGGAAGATAAAACTCCATTGATACAACATTATAACATCCCAAACTGGATTCCACTAAATCTTATAACTTCACTTTCATAGGATAGATCATCCATAGTGATTCCACTTTACTTATAAAAATTGATAATTGATGAATTAGTGGTTATATTAGTACCAACCCATTTATATAATTATTGTTTTTGGTTTTGTGGCCAAGAAACCATCCTTAATACTTATAATAAATTTGAACTGATGAAATAGCATAAATAATACATTAGAAATATATTGTTATAAAAAATCCTATTGTGGTAATAGTTTTAGAGTAACATTGGGATACAGATTTTATAGGAATGTGGATATTTCCAGTGAGTCTTAGTTGACATCTTTTTATGTTGGAATATAGGTTAGGTATTAACTACGTTGTGGGGAGTGATGTAGACCATAGTTTTTAGTAGAAAAGCTAAGTTATCCTAGTTCTATGAATGACTATGTAAGAGGATCGAGTTTTATAACATCATCAATCTAGGTTAAAGTTCAAGATGTAGTTATTGATGTTGATTGAATGTGTGCGCATGGAATGATGATTACCTAATACATGTGATTATGAATAGACCATTTCTATTTATTATTAAGTGGATTATGTAAATCTATGTGGTAGGAAGTGAACCACTGGTTGTTCAAGGATGGAATATTAGTTCCAAATGAGGCTTCAACGTATGCCAAGGATGGATTGTCGTGATGGAACATGGTATAATTATGTTGACTCACATCCAGAAACCAAGTTTAGTGGTGGACAGAGTGTTTTTCATGGTAATTAGATTCCTATTTTTATTAAAATGATGAATATTAAAATCCTATGGTGGGGAGAATCACACAAGTCATGGAAAATGTAACCTTTGGGAGAGTGGTTGTAGAAAGAATAGTCATGAATGGTAAATAAGAAAGTTCTGGAATTCCCGTTATTAAAGTTTCATGACCAGATAGCTTGTAATGATTCAAAAAATGGAATTAATGAATCATAATATAAATAATTCAGGGATATAATGATTGTTAATAATTACCAGACAACCCATGATTAAGTGGAAATTATGTTGGGAATGCAGTTCAAGTCATGTAGTAACAGTTCAGTGATCAAAACAGTTATGGTCGGAAATTTTCCATTGTAACCATCCTAATATTGAAGTATTTGGTAGAAGGTCTTTTCTTAAAATTCATGTTTTTATAAGACGTACCAATTTTGCGTCAAGTCGACATCCATATTCGAGATTATATTTTAATTTATAAAGTATTCTTTCCTATATTCATGGACTTATGCTAATTTATCACCCCTCAGTCACACATATATCTTAGTGAACCACCATTCATTTAGAACATTCTCATGACATTTTAGAAGAGCTAGAGCATGTTTAGATACTTTTGACTCTTAAATCAGAAATTTTCAACAATTGGCGTCACCAAAGTGTCCACAACACTATCCCCTTGATCACTATGAAATGAACCAATTTGTTCAACACATCAACAATGGGTTTAACTCCTAGTCATCCAAAATCTCGACTACCAATTCAAACACAGACCTAAATGGAATGATTTATACCACACTCGAGAAATGAGGACATAAAAAAACATCAAAAATCAATAAAATGCATAAAAAGAAATGTGAGAAATCAAGTAAACTTTAGGACATGAAAATGTGTGGTGGCAGCTATGTGCCACAAATGTTACATATACAAACCAACTGTTTTCATTTTTGTTCAACACATCAATAGTACAACTACTCAGGGTCCGATGATGCATCGTCACCCTCTCCACCTTCATTTCCACTATGTGATGTCACCTGTAAGAACATTATATTGAAAATTAAATACGGTTACATATTTATATTAAAACTTAAAACAAATGAAAGTTAGAAAACTAAATGATTCTGATTTTTTGTGATTTACCTGCATACCACCAATCGATGCACTCCCATCGGGGCCATATCAGCTCATCTGCTGACGTAGTTCAGTAAACTCTTTCTGCAATGCAGATATCTGATCCCACTGCTGGTGAACTGTGTTTCGTAAAGAAACAATCTCTTTATTAGCATCTCCGGGCTGACTAAATTCAGGAGTAGATACAACAGCTATCCCTGGTACCCCACTAGGTAGCTTCTCATACATTTGCAGCGTGGTCAACGAAGCATCTTTGACATCACACCACAATCTCCATTTAAAATTGTTCCACTTATTACCTAGATTTTTCAATGTCCACTTCCGTGCTATCACATCAGCAACGGTAAAGTGGAAGAACATCTGTATATAGAAATTCATTTTGAACATATTAGTAACATGACATTAAATTAAATCATAATGTAATAAATTTACCTTTATTTGAGAATCAAACACTTCATTTTTCCAGCTTGGAGGCATATGTATCCAATTTTCATATGAAATGGGAAGGGAAATGGGCTTCGCTGCCAGCTGGCCTAGAATCTGGCCAAGCAACCCCACGACATCATCCGTAGGGACCCTATAAGAATCAAATGGTACAACAATATCCTCGCCATTCAGATTCCAAACATCTGAACTTTTTATTTTTTTCTCCACGGTTGCATTTTTGTCATCTTCAATGAGAAAACAATTAGTATAAACAAAATGCAATAATTTTATTTAATTAAAATTTTTACCTATGATAGTGACACTCTAGTATGTCTGGGATGAACTGAAAGGGGCGCGTCACTACCCCACTGCTGAGGCTCCTGAAGGGGGAGTCGATGACTCAGCCTCTACTGGGACATCCACAGATGGTGTGAGAGATGGTGTAGGGGGAGATGGTGAAGGGGTGTCGGTAGCTGGTACATCAGATGTCATGGGGAGAGAGCCAGATGCATCTTCATCTGTCGCAGAACTGGATGAAATAATGTAACGCTTGTTCCTTGGCATTCCTGTCATTTATTCAAATAAAATTATGTTCAGAATATATATTTCAAAAAAATTATGCAGAAAAAAAATTAAAAATGATAACAGATGGAGTACTAACAGACAAAATATATATAACAATGATAATGAATGACTGTAGAAATGAAACAAGTGGTTGATGAATAAATAAATAATTGTACATTCAATCATTTTACCCTTCAATAATGTCAGTTCCTGCTCCATTGCTTCATCCACTTCATTCATCCTTTCTAGACTAATATTTTCAATATCATGATGGATAAATAATTCTGCTTCCTATTGCTGATTAAATTCAATTTTAGAGGTCAAAGTTTCCACTTCATCGTCCATATCATACAAATCTATTTTTATTACATGAGAAACTACACTCCACCCTTCATTGGGAACATCATTCGCATAATATACCATTTTTTCATGTGATGTTAAGATATATGGATCATGCAGTTCACGATCACCAAAATCCATCAAGCGAGAGAAGTTCACAGAAGTAAATTGAAAGGAATCTATTTTAACGCCTCTGATAATATCGACCCATTTTCATTTGAATAAAACAACCAAAAAATTCCCATGGTAGTTTAATTAAATAATATCATGCATCTTTCCATAGTATTCCACTTCAGCAAATGTAAATATACCTCTATTCTGTGTTCTCAAAACCACTTCTCGATCGACTGTACGAAATCTGAAGCCATTCACATTATAAGCGTCAAACTTTCGAACATATTTTAAAGGACCTCGGCAAGAAACTTCAAATATTATGATACCTATACTCGAGTATCAGTATTCATGATCTGAAAAAAGAAATATAAATTATTATATTTACAAAATGTATGTGTCAAACTAATATTCGTATTTATTTCAATATTTATGAACTTACACATCGTGCAAACCATTCTACAAGCTCTTTATTAATAGCTCTCATTATATCTTTTTTATTTCGTGTTCGGCCTCTCATTCGTCTCTTTGTTTGTATCCTCAACTCTTCAATAAATGGATCTGCAATTTCACTATTCAGCAGCACATATCTATGTGCCTGTAATAATTCCAATTCAGTCAGTGTCACATTTGAGGTCCTCCCAACTGATCGGCCAATAACAGGAAATATTTTGGATTTTTGATGTATTTGAGATTGATTTGATGTGTTGTCAACACTTCCAACTTGATTAAATCTTGTCTCAATATCATCCAAGTATCAAGAACAAAAGTTAAGACACTCTTCAGCCCCATAGCCTTTAGCAATTTAGCCTTCTGGTTTAGCTTTAATATCTCATGTATGATTTAAAATTCCCAAGATCTCTGTGAAATAAAATAAACATAATTATTCATTTAATTAAGTAACAAAAATTGTTTACTTAATTGGAAAACATATAAATAAAGTACCTCTCAATTGGATACATCCATCGATAATAAACGGGGCCTCCTAATTTAGCTTCCTCAACCAAATGCACAGTTAAATGCATCATTACAGTAAAATAGGACGGAGGAAAGATCATCTCCATTGCGCAAAGGGTCAATACAAACCTCTCCTGGAGGTTGTCAAGCTGAAATGGATGTAGAGATTTCTCAAATAGTATTCTGAAAAATGTGCAGAACTGGAGTAAAACAGCATTAATTTTTTCTGCTAATAATGTACGCAATGCCAATGGTAGTAACTGTTGTAACAAAATATGTGAATTGTGGCTTTTCAATCCATGTAACTTACGATTCTTCAAGTCAACACACCTTGAGAAGTTACTTGAATACCCATCATATACCTTAAAATTCTTTAACATTCTAAAGAATGTATCTTTATACCTATTTTCATTGCAAAAATTACCGGAGGATACTTTCCATTATCATCTGGACATAGATCGTGTTTTATGTTCATTGCTTGTAAGTCTTTGTGAGCATTGAGATGATCCTTCGAATTTCTATGCTCATTAAGCAATGTGAAAATAAAATTTTCACAGACATTATTCTCAATATTCATCACATCAATATTATGCCATAACAAATTAAATTCCCAATACGAAAGTTTGAAGAATATTCTTTTTTTCTTCCATTGTTGTGTTCCGGTTTCGCTTGACGATACACTTCGGAACCGTTTTCCGCTATCATTAAAATGATGAACCTTCCCAAATTTCGTTTCAACATTTTCAAGCTGTGCCAATATTTCAAAACCATTTAACAACTTTGGAGGTGGTCTACGATCAATGGAACCATTAAATTTTGATCTATTCAGCTGAAATCTATGAGATGCATCGAGAAATCTTCGATGACACAAGAATCACAATTTTCTACTATAAGGTAGCTGTTTGGGCTCAAAATCAAAGTTACAAATGGGACAAGACAAACCCATGTAAGTGTTCCAACCAGATAAATTCCCAAGCCCATGGAATTCACTAATGGTCCACATTAAAGCAGCACACATTTTGAACATTGTTTTAGAAGAAGCATCAAATGTCTCAACACCGTTGCTCCATAACTCTTGCAATTCATTAATCAAAGGCTGAAAGTATACATCAATATCATTTCCTGGCATTTGTTTTCCAGGAATAATCATCAAAAGGATAAAGGATGTTTGTTGCATACACATCCACAGAGGCAGATTATAAGGGATCAAAACAACTGGCCAAATGCTATAATTGGTACTCAAAGTCCCAAATGTGTTGAATCCATCGGCAGCAAATCCCAATCGAACATTCCTAGGATCAGTTGAGAAATCGAGATGTAATGAATCAAATGTCTTCCATGATTGGGAATCTCTTGGATGTCTCATTATCCCATCATTGTTATCATCTACAGAATTCCACTTCATGTGTTCGTCAGTTTTCGATGGCATGAATAATCTTTGCAATTGAGGCTTCAAAGTAGAGTAACGCAAAACCTTTGCAGGAGTGCTCCTTTTCTTCTTCTCCATGAAATTATGTTCATTCAGACTTCCAACATCACCCTTTGCCTACCATCTAGAAGAATAACATTTCTTTCAATTATTTCTACATGAATCCTCTTCCCAATAAAGCATACAATCATTGGGACACACATGTATTTTTGTATAATTCAGACCAAGATTGTTTACAACTTTTTTCATATCATAAAAAGATTTTTAGATTTTTGCTTCAGGAAATGCATCACGAATCAATTACAATATAATGGACATTGCCTTATTTGTAATTCCACATAGACATTTGATATGTTACAACTTTAGCAAAAAAGAAAGCTTTGAATATTTCAAACACCCACTATACAACTCTTGATTTCCATCATCAACTAAATCATGAAACACATTTTCCTCAGTGAAGTTTTCTCTTACATTTGGCTCCACAGAATCAAGAGAAGGATACAATGATATGTGACAATCTTGATCCGCCTGTGTTATAGTCTCAAAAACATCACTTGTCACATTTCAATTTGTAGCACCCTATTCGGGTTGTTATGATATGTTTTGATGCTGATAGTGGTGTCTTGTAGTGCCCAATGCATCATTTATTAGGTTTTTCATTTCATTTTCCATTGTCGATGAACTTGGGACCTCATTTTGCGGATTAACATCAGTGCTCAATATTTCTATAACACTCTATTCTCCATGCCAAATCCAACACAAATATTGAGCAAGGAATTGCTTCAGTATTAAATGTTCATAAACCTCATCTCTATTCAACCATGCTCTAAATTTACATTTTGGACATGGATATTTTATTCTCCCTTCAACAGATCTATTAGAAATTGCAAAATCAAAAAACTCATTCAAACTCTTAACATACTGAGGTGTGTTCCTCAGTAATGTGATCTAGCTTTTATACATGTATATCACAATGTGCCTTCACAAAAAACAAGGAATCAAACATGAGACATGTAACGCCCCGACCCCAGTTACCCAGAGTCGGTGCATTAATTACATAACATTGGCATGATCACAAGAAAGATCAAATCTCGAAAGACCGATTGGTTTAGTAGCCTTGGAAACACTAGATATATTCATAAGTTTTACATTATATCATCAAAATAAAAAAACTACTAAAACAACATATTGTCTCCATAGTCCACACTATTAACCCCTCATAATATCCGTACAAGTCATTCATAATTTACTTCTTCACATCCTGGGAAAATAAAACATAGAAAAGGGGTGAGCTCAAATGCTCAGTAAGGATAACAATATAGCGGAAACTTTCATAAATAATAATAAACATTTAAGGAAATGTATAACTAAAACAAAAGCCTTTTAAACATTGACTTCAACATAGTATGGCATAAATAAAATGAAATAATGCCATTTACTTATTCACATGGATATTCTACTAATCGAATAATCACATGCAATATCAATAACCACTTTCATAATGATGGAATGCATAATGCCAGACTATCATAACCACATAGCCAAGGCCTCGTGCCAAGACTACAAATAAGATTTTGCCAAGGCCTTGTGCCAAGACACTAGTTTGTCTCATGAGACCTTCCGATGCATCGAGGAGCTATAGCGGGCTCCACCTGTCACATATTAAGTCCAATGCATTCCCATATGAAAAGGTTTAAACATAACATAAACATTCGTATTAAAAATAGCATACGAAATGTCAATACTTTCACCATAAACCATAAATGGTATATAAAAAAATAGCACATCCACAGTCAAACATATCACAAAACCTTCAATACAATATAAAAGTTTTGTATCATAATATATCATCCTCAAATAAGCGTAAAATCCATTAAAGGATGTTGACATAGATGAAATCAAAACTCTTTTTAAAGAAATATCTCTTTCTATTTTGAAATCATTTAAGAGACATATATTTATAAAATAAAACATTTTCTTTGAAAATATTCTTATAAGATTGTAAGGGAAGCTTTGACGATTTTATAACGGCGGAAAATAACTGCACCCACCATATAAGTTAAAAAAACATTCTTATCTTAATTCTGTCGAAAAGGTTAAAAAGAACCTTGTTTGGAAAACGACGGAAAGATTCCCTTATAAACCTCTTATAAAAATTCAAAAAAGGGTATAAATGACTTTAACTCATATTCTTTTAAATATTAAAAATGTTTTGAAATACATTTTGAAGAAACATGGACGTGGATGATAACGAGATCCCAGTAGATTATTACGTATAAACAACCTCGGATAATGAAGAGATTGTGAAATAATCCTTACCAATTTGGTAACTTATGAAACATACAACCCATGAAAGAGGTATCATACAATGAATATGTAAATACACATAAATTAGAGTGTATTACACAAAGAATATAATTATGGGCAGTACATACACCACACAAAAGGTGATGGTGGCAATATGGCATGAATCTCACAGAAATAAGGAGTGAGATGAAAACCCCTTACCTTGTACTTTTCCTTGGTTGGGGTAGGTTAACCTCCTGTATAATGGTGAAATAATTGTTATTAAATTATACAATAATCATATACATTAATATGATATCATATATGATCTTTTAATATTGATTTGATAATAATATCTTAGTATTATCATTGTTTCGGGTGTTAACTTACTTGTTTTCTTTTATATGTTTTGTTACGTAAGACATGTTTGTAATGGATTGGTTGTATATTATTCATATCCAGAATGATATCAAGTCCTTAAAAATAATTTTTAAATCATCAAATGATAATTATACTTGAATGGATACGATGGAGAATGAATCTCATCGCGTTCGTGGAGACGGTAGTCTGTACGTACGCACGAGCGACAATATCATTCTTTTGATATTAATATAATATATAAATGGATGGTCTATCATATATACAGAATCATTAACATGTTATATTTATTATTTAAATGAGTTACACATCATTATTATACCCATCCAAATAATAATATATTGAATAACAATTACACCACGACGTGGAGACGGTAAGCCGTACGTACGCACGTATGGTGACATGTTATTCAAAGTGTGGATAGAATACTGAATATGGTTGTACCATATTTATAATAACATCACAGTATATGTGAGATACTGGAGTTATTATTTTAGAATGGTAAGAACAAAGAAAGAAGAAGTGGAAGAAGAAAGGAACTTGAAAAGGGGTGGTGAAAACATTACCTCTTCTTCGGGTTCTTCCTTTTGATTTGATCAAAAGGGATCCTTAGGTTGGCTTTCCGATCCAAATAAGGACTCTAGGTTGTAGTTAGGGAAGTTGGGAGAGTATTTGGGCAAAGTTTGGCCGAGCCAAGTGGCTTGAGAGGTGTGAGGAATGAGTAGAAGTGGTCTCCTATTATAAGGGAGAGGAGGGGCTCTTTAGGAAAGAGTGAAAGTATTACTTTATAATATAATTATATTCGGTTTATAATGGTCAAAAAATCATTGAGTTCGAAGATAAGATGACTCATTTTCTAAATAACATCAACCAATAAGAATTGGACAGGTTTTAGATAATATTTTAATCATTATAATCTTATTTATTTAAATGATTTATTAATGAGGTAAACATTGCATAATTATTGTGTCATTAATAATTTAAATTATTTGATGTCTAAAAATTATAAATAAAATATCATTATGTATGAAATCGTTTTAGCTTTCTAATGAATATTTATAATCGAAAATCCAACATGTATAACCCTATGTAAAAATTGTTCTTCTAAAAGATGTAAGCTTATGCCATTTTTATTTTTATTTTAACTTTATTAATATAATGTGTCCCTACCACATACAAGTTGCTCTAAGGGGTCCCCAAATAGACCCAAGGATTCCCATGGTCGGTTATGTGTCCACAAATAAGTTTAGGACACGTTTTAGGGTAATTTTGTATTATTATAATATTATTTTTTAACCATTATTTACCGGATTTACCCTTAACCATGGTAAATAAAATATTTACCACAGTAATTATTCAAAATGTCTAAAAATAAAAGCTACCTATTTAAACAATTTGGACATCCTAATTCCATATATGGAATCCATTTTTCTAAATTCAAAACACAGAAGAGGCAGAAATTAATTTAAAATTAATTCCCGCTGTCAAAACAAAAAGCGTGTTTTTAGGAGGTAATAACTATCAAAAGATTGACACTTGTTTATGTTCGGTTTAATTGTAAAATTATGTCCAATGACCAAAATTATATTAAATGGTAAAAATATATTCTAAATATACTTTAAAACCACTCAAATTCACAATTTATCACTATTAGTTATTTTGATTAAAAAAGTTGTTTTTAATTAAAATTTAGTAATTTTCACTGTTCATCAAAATATGAAAGTTATCCGAAAAGTACCAAAATTTCACCTTAGGCTAAATTCGATTTTATGAATCCAAAAATGAAGTCCATTTTAAAATATAAAATATATATAATTTTAAAATTTAGGTATTACTATTCATAACGGCTAGTTTGATTGGTTGTGGCGTGTGTTAGAACTCGAGGTTGCGTACAACACACGCTATCGCATTATTCGAAGGGAAACGTACCGTGGAAGCTTGGGGTGTTACAAGACATCTTCTATAACTCCATCATAAAAAAACAAATAATGATGAACAAAATTTCCATAATAGAGAAAAATTCAATGATATATCATGAAATGGGTCTCAAAATTCCTCAAAGTCCCTAAACTGGAAGCACAAAATGGATGACCTATTTCTATAAGAATGGGCCTTTTCATCATGTTACGGTTCATCCTGCCTCTACTCCTTGCACATTGGATTCTCTTCATTCCCACTATTAATTTTTTGCATGCCTGATAAAACTAAGGAATGAACAACCATCGATTTCCAAGAATATTTAGCTTCCATTCACATGTCCCTAGTGACAACCTCCAAAATGGATGTTATGCCCAATGAAAGTAGAGATGTACCAAGCTATAGGTGAAGACCATCACTAAATAAATGATCATTCTCATAATTGATGACCCCTATCTTTGGAGAATATATAACAAACCTTGAAAGGTTATTGACATACTCCCATACTGATCTCTCACCAATAAAAAGTCTCATGAGCTCAGTCTATTTCCCTACATTCATTCCCTTAGGAAATAACCATTAAAAAATCAATCTTAATGAGATTCCAATTCATACATTCATGAAGTTAAAGGAATGAATTTTAAATATAAGGACTGAATTTAAATATAAGTACATTGATGAATAAGCCTCTGGTGAAATATATCATGTAGAAATTTATCCTATGTGTGATAGGGGACATCATTAACATACCATGGATTCATGGGTAGGGGAACATGTTTATATTGAGATATTCTATTTATCTTACTCTCATGTACATATTTATAGCTAATAAAGTAATTATACAACAAACAGATTGAGGTCATGTAGAATTTAATATATATCAAGACAAGGGGCTGGTGTGGGCTGGATGTGGCTGGAGTAGGGCCAAATCACGGCATTACGGTGGCGTTACCGTGGCGTGATTGCGGCGTGACTGTGGCGTGACTGTGGCGTGACCGCAGCATGACCGCAGCGTGTTGTCCTGGTCCAGTGACATCCGCAGGGCCAAATCATGGCATTACCATGGCGGGACCGCGGAGTGACCGCGGCGTGACCACGGTGTGACCGCGGCATGACCGCGCCGTGACCGCGGCGTGACCGCGGCGTGATCACAGCGTGACCACGGCGTGACCGCGGCGTGACCATGGCGTGACCGTAGCGTGTTGGCCCGGTCCAGCGACATCCGCAGGGTATCATATTCCACTTAGTTTCAAATAGGATGATATGGATGGAATGAGAGGATGTTTTCTCAGAATATTTAAAGAAATGAAAGCTAATCTATGATGACTAGAGGTTTGGATGACCCCTGATATACCTAATTCGGTGAGGGCTCGAATGCTGGTGGAAGGGGGGATGTTGCGGGCTAGAATGCCAGTGGAAGCGGATTGAAATGATGGTGGAAGGGGGCTGGTGTGGGCTGGATGTGGCTGGAGTAGGGCCAAATCATGGCATTACCGTGGCGTGACTGCGGCGTGACCGTGGTGTGACCGCAGTGTGACCGCGGCTTGTTGGTCCGGTCCAGCGACATCCGCGGGGAAACATCTTCCACTTAGTTTCAAATAGGATGATATGGATGGCATGAGAGGATGTTTTCTCAGAATATTTAAATAAACTAAAGCTAATTTGTGATGACTAGAGGATTGGATGACCCCTGATATACCTAATTCGGTGAGGGCTTGAATGCTGGTGGAAGGGGGCTGGTTACAGGTGCTGGGGGGATGGTGCGGGCTGATTCGAAGGTGACAGGGAGCTGTTGCGGGGTGGAATGCTGGTGGAAGTGGGCTGAAATGAAGGTGGAAGGGGGTGGTGTAGTCTGGATGTGGCTGGAGCAGGGCCAAATCACGACATTACCACGGCGTGACTGCGTAGTGACCGCGTCGTGACCCTGACATGACCGCGACGTGACTGCAGCGTGACCGCAGCGTGTTGGCCCGGTCCAGCGACATCTACGGGGCAGCATCTTCCACTTAGTTTCAAATAGGATGATATGGATGGAATGAGAGGATGTTTTCTCATATGATTTAACGAAATGAATGCTAATCTGTGATGACTAGAGGATTGGATGGCCCTTGATATACCTAATTCGGTGATGTTTAGAGATCTAGAAATGTGCAGGAATACCTAGAGGAATTAATACCCCATGGGATCAGGAAAATCACAAGTTACATAACATGTAATTTGACATTACTGGTACCGTGGGACCCATGGGCTGTGGAACTGGGGTTTTAGTTGGATTTAAATATCACATGCCATGTGACATGGTCACACAACATGGGACCCATCTTAAAAGTCTAATGGCACTTAAAGAGTGTCTTGGTTAAAACAATCATTTTAATAAAAATATGGAAACCCTCTATAGGGATATAAAAAGGGTCATGTACGATGTGTGCTTTATGACTACCAACGACATCAATTATAAGTAAAACATCAATGCAATAATGTTAAGAAAGGTATTCCACTGTGAGTTTTTGCAGACAGCGCACCTCCATTGGAGGGGTTTTATTACAAACCCATGACTTATTTATCATGGATATTCACACTCTGTTTAATTTCATTGTTCATAGACCAGTCTATGTATAGAGTTTAAGGGAATGTATCCTTGAAAAAAAAAATGTGATATATATAGCGATATAAGAGAGGAATAAAAATATGATATGGATGTAGATCTTGACACACATAAGTGTATATCCTTAGGGGATGACTCAAATATTTTATGGTCATGGTTCTTAGACCTGTAGATGCTAACATTTTTATATATAAAAACATAGAACCAATGATTGGTTAGTATTCATAGATATTCCAAAACACAACCTGATGTGAATTATGGATTATTAGTATCATATAATACCTTGGAGGGGGAAATTAATTTTATGGTCATGATGTTTAGACCATTGTGTCACAAAGATTAATATCCTATGAAAAGGACCATGGTTTTGATAAGACATTACAAAAGCAGAATCTAATGTTATGTATTTGGGGTATCCAAAAGAGATTCATACCCAAATTGGAAGGTGCAGAAGAATATAATTTCATAATTTATTTAACTGTTAAAATGATTCTCAAATGTTAAGACTTCAGGGTACAACAATCACATTGAATAGAATGATTTTGGAAGGTTTAAAACATAAACTATGAATGCCAGAGTCAATAAGAAATAGAGACCAACTGGTGAAGAATGACCATTACAAATAGTGGAATACTAATACCATTCTCATTTAATAGAATATAATGGTAGTAGGTTGGATATTTTCTCAATCAGTCCATTGATTGATTATGTGGTTTAGGTGGAACTATCTTCCATGACTGAAATGTCCCATAGGGATAACTTTATATGCTTTGAGGAAAGGTGTGATATTCAGTATCAAATCCTAATAGGTCAGATCCAAATAAATCAACATCCACTACCAATTTTTAGAAGATCCCTACAGACCCACTATATAGGGCTATCCTCCAAGGCCTCATTACACCTTTACATACCGCGCTATAATGAACAAAACCAGTAAAATAATCATTTAAGTGTAATTTAAAATAAAAGATTTGGAAAAAGGAGAGTGAGAGGGGCTATAGAGTGTGAACAAAACTCAACACAAAGAAATGGTTCAAAACAGTGTATGGAGTATCCATTGGTTAATGAGAGACCCTCCAAAAGGTGGAATGTGGTAGAGGAATAAACCATTCATTCAATTATAATTGTGGAGGCTATCATTAACCATCCCCACCAATCATAATGAAAACATTATACTATAACTATCATTGGAGTCATAATGTCCAATGTATCCATATAATCCATGTAAATTGGATCCAATGAATAGAAATGTATAATAAATCCTAGTGTGATCATTGAATATAAGGATTATAAATGGATCATGCATCCGAACAAGTCCAATAAATCAGATATGAGGAGAAAAAATATCTATGAAATAATTATGATACAAGTCAGCTGGATCCAAGGAGTTGAAATGTCCAACGAATCCAATTAAGTAGGACCCATGGAGTTGAAATTTCCATGAAATCCAGATATGGTCATCATATCCAATGATTATTAATGTCCAATGCATCCAAAATATTCCATTATCCAATTCATTAACCATTAATTGAATCATTTATCTATTCCATTCTTGATCATGTACAAACCAAGGGGTCATCCAATTCATACCTTTCAACTACAATTGATAAGGTGCTATATGGTGTTTAAAAACTTCTATAGTACACTTTAATACCTCATTCAACTCTCAATTATATAAGTCATGATCATCACACCTTGAGGGTTGAACAAACGTGATATAAATGTAGAACCCACCCCTTGGGTAGTCCAGGTTAAGGTAAAAAAACATCCAACCTTAAAGAAATATGTCAATGGAATTCCTTAACATGTTTATAATAATTAGTCTTTGGTCCAAATAATTTATAAATAATATCCTTGAAAGTACAATGTGTGTCACATTAGCAATATTATATACACAATGTAGCATTATGGGAAAATTTATTGACCTTGTAACTGATCATGGTAGATGAATAATCATCTAGTTTGAATTTTTTATTTGATCCTGACTAGAAGAAATCAAAATAATAATCAAAAACCCTAATATTGAGCATAAGATCCTCCACCAAAATATCATTGTAGATAGCTAGGAAAACATCAAAAGGTGTAATGAGGCCTTGGAGGATAGCCCTATATAGAATTAATTAGACACAAACCCTTCTTGGGGATTTGATTCTTATACATACTGGAAAACCAAAAAACCTAAAGGAGAAACAAAACCCTACCTAGATGGGAAGACGGTGCATCTTCCGGGGTCACTGGGGCCCGGGGGTCGCGGGGTTGCTAGGGTCGCCGAGGTCACGCGGGGTCGCCGAGGTCGGGGTCGCGGGGTCGCCGGGGGAAGCGGGGGGCTGGGGTCTCGGGGGAAGCGGGGGGTCGGGGTTGTGGGGGAAGGAGGGTTGGGTGTTAAAAAAACCAACATTTTGTGGAGGTTTATTATAAACCGCCGTGAAAACTTTTTTACAAAAGGTTTAGCGGCGATTCCTAGAACCGCCGCTAAACATCAGTTTTGTTGTAGTGTTATGATATTGTGTCACACATATGTATTATTGTAATTTTACAATACATGGCACCTATATGTTCCTCTAATTTATTGGTTAATAATTTATATCTCATGAGATAAATAGGAAAGGAATGACGATTTACCCAGTTCAATAAGAGACGATGTCCATAATGAAAATATTTAGAGGTAACATTGACTACTATGATGTTTTGGGGAGTTATTACATTCCACCATGATTTAACTATAAATAATCCTTTAAAAATATGAAAAAGATTTTTTATTCATTTGTGTATGATAAAAATCTATGCCTTATGCTAATTGTATATTCTAATAGTTCATGTTCTTTTCTTCTATTATGATTCATGCCTTATGAACACCCATTATTTATGACATGAATCAAGTCTATAATATATTATATGAATGGTATAGTTCTCAAATGTTATTACCATGTTATCATATCCTTATTCATAGTATATTCTAATATCTCCCTTATTTACACTAACTAAGAATCAGATACCTCCCCTTATTATGTTCCCATTCCCCATGTTATGATGAAGGGTATCATATATGATATCTATAAGAAGGGTGATAGTTATGAAGAGTATAGTGGTAGATGATGCAGATCACACATGGTACAATTTTTATTTTTCAATGTTTCAAAATACAGTAGACCAAAATTATTATTGTCTTGATTGTTATATTATGTAATGAATTTATATCTATTAGGATTTAATATTTATTTATGGGAGGTTTGGGTCTTTAAACTATATCTAAATGAACAATAATATATTTTACCATTATAACAAAGATTTTAAATTTGGGGGTGGGAAAAGGATTTACTAATTTATAAAAATTTTATGGAAAAAATAAATTCATTTATAATCAATTGACAAGAAATTGATATAAAAATCATTTAAAAGATAAAAATGGTTTTTTCATAAAAATAAATTATATATAAAATATATTTTTATTAAATTAATCACTTTTGGTGAATTATTTTAATAAAACTTTTTATTTTATATATTCAATAATGTTTTTAAATTTATTCTTATATTTTTACTAGGAATGGGATTGAATAAAATACATTTTTATACTTAAAATGGAATATTCTAAAAGGTAGTTTCATGGCATTTGGTGGTCTAATTATAAAAATTATATTTCAACTTATTGGTAATGAATAAGATAAAATGGATTCCATATTTTTAATTTAGAGGTTTAAATTTGGTAAATAATTCATTTTTATTTTTTTGATTACGAATATTAACCCTGGTAAAATTTACCACCTCTATAATGGGTAAATTGGGTGAATCAAGGTTAAAAATAGTTGTCAAGGTCAAATATATTATACCAAATTCTTATTGGAAGAATTGAATTTGAACCTTTTCACCTTATTCTATAATTTTAATTTCTTAAGGGACACCATATAATCAAAATTAGCTATATAATTTTAATTTAATGTGAACTATATAATGGAAATCTATTACTATTAAATATATATTATGTGTTCACATAGTTATGAAAGGAAGTGGTGAATAAATATAGTTTTTTATATTGATAATAATAGAATTTTTTCACTATGGTGATTTATTTATAATTATTTGTTATTATATAATTACCTTAAATTCTTATGCAACACTAACATAGTATTTATTCAACTAATGAAAAAAATTAGATTAAAAATATTAAAATAATACAATTTTTTTGATTTATTTTTTTCCATTAATTTTTTAGATACATATAAAATTTTATGTAATTTTGGAAGGATTATATTCAAATAAAAACCTTAGATTGATATATTTGAATTTAAATTAAATGAATAGTGTCAAAAATGACAATAATGAAGTTTTCTAAAAATAATAATTTTAAAAATTATTTAAAAAATAACTAATATATAGAAATATGATAAACTAGATAGTATATTTCATAATATATATTGTATTTATTATTTATGATTCAATTTTTACCTTATCATTAAAATTAAACCCCCTTAAAAGTGAAAAAGATGTTACCACGATTATGGTTAAAATAGGTTAATTATGGGGTAAAACCAAAAGATATAGTCTAAATTCTCTATAGGCCTATCTAGATTTTATTGGTTTGTTATATTTAAACCATATAAGACATTATCATAAAATTTTTTTCCATTTTAATGAATATTTCTTTAGAATGACTTATCCTATATTTTAATCTTTTTAATAATTCCAAGTGTGTCTGTTCCCATCCTTATAAAATAAATCCCTTTCTCTCAATTACTCGAACCACATCGATATATCTATCAAAACAATTCCCTGAAAAATACCATAAAATATTGTTTATAATTATTAGAGTGTTTTTGGTATTCACAAAATAAATCCCTAGTATCTTTAATAGGTGATCTCAAATAGTTCTTTCAAATAAGAGGCAATCACCTTAACCCATAACTTTATTATTCTAAATATAATTTACTCCTCCAAATATATGGTATTAATCATAAAACTATAAATTCATTTTACTAAATATATTTAAATTTTATTATTTTTATGAAATCACAAGTATCCTCCCTTTTTTTATGTTACTGTATCACTTGTGTGTGTATACGCCTTAATATATCCCTGTAGTGATAGAATTGATTTTCCACCACAATATTTCAAGTATAGTTATTATAATGAATTTAATGATTATATATAATATTAATTAGATAATTAAACTATTTGAATTATAATACTTCATATACTTTATTTACGTCATATTTTTTGGAAAATAATAACATTGCTCATTCGAATGTATGGGAAACCACCTCCAAGAAGTGATTTCATTCATTTTAACTTAGATTATATATAATTCGTAAAAAAGATAAGTTAATTAGATATTTTTTTTATATTCTATAAAAATAATTTGTTTGATAGGCATTATTATTTATAAAAGTTTCTTTCTATTCATTAATATTTGGAAACAATGTCCGTGTGTACATACAATCTATTGTCTCCTTGAAAAGTGTAATTATTTTTTATGCCTCTATCATTAATGGATTAATATAAATTTATATATAATGATTATATATTATAGTTAAATAAGGTTTAAAATTTAGGGGATGATGTAATCATAATACGTGTGAAAGAACTGAAACAACCAAACAAGAAAATTCATGAAAAACAAAGCAATTATTATCTGGGACCATAATCTTAACAAATAATTATTAAAAATGGGTGATCAAAAGTTATAAATAAATTATATATGGTTAGATATATATAACTATAGTTAACTAATGTATTTTATAATATTATTATATTTATTTATAAAGGAGTTTTTGAAATATATGATGGACGTGAAACAGAAGGTAAGGGTTTATTTCATAATCTCTTCATTATTTGGGAGTGGTTATATTTAAGTATCAATTATGGGAATTATTTGATAATTATCTCTAAAACCCACAATATTTTGTTGTCCTATATTATTTTTTCATAAATATCATGTTTTAATTTCATTTTTTGTCTCTTTAAGGACACAAGAAACCAAAATAATGTTTTTAAGGATATCTGAGCCTCCTTTTCTACTCATTCTAGAGTATCTACCTTCCATGAATATATTTTTAAAAAATTAAAAAAAATTAATATTATAAAATTATTTAGTAAATAGAGATTTACTTATTTTTCATTTTTTAAAAAAAATTTAACATGAATTTTCTTTTCATTCTCTGAATACGGTACTTTTTTACCTTTTTAAAAATTGTGAATGGGAATTTTTTTAACATATATTTCTTGAAAATATTTTACCATCATCAGGAAAAATCATTATATTGAATATATGTTTTTACATTTTACATGGTTCATTTCAAATAAAATTATTTAATTTATATTTGGGAAATTTTTAGTTTTTAAATATGTTTTTTCAAAGTGAAAAGTTATATTTTCTTCAAACCAAATTCATCCATCCTTATGAATATATTTTCATAAATTTCTATATACTATTTCAAATATTATGATTTAATATGGATATAATGTTATGATAAGATCCAACGTATTATATCTCGACTGTTTAGAACCATTTTGATTGGGGGAAGGTATCAATAATCTATATGTTAGTTCTTTATATATACATATATAGATACATTTATTGATTTTAATGAATGTTGATAAAGTTATATTGTTTATTTATATAATGAATAAATTTGAGTTTCTATGTGATAAGAGTGGTGTGGAATTAAATATCTACTCAACAAATCTGTAGGTCTCACGAGACAAACTATACAAGGATTTTGGATGAGGGCTTAACAATTTATGTAAGATTTATTGGAATGAGACCATGAAATTATATTTATATGTCACGGAATATGGCATAAAGGGTAGGTTTAGATGTATGGAATTATCTAATCAAACATTTTAATATAATTTACTGATGACTATGAGTTTATTTGAATAGTTTTTATTGTATTTTTGGTTTTAAGATCATGTGATTATTTATGTGCCATTATTTGGTCATCATTTATTTATACCACATTAATCATTCCATATTTAGATTCCACTATATGAATTCACTAACTAATAATTTAACTCAACTATTTATTATGTTTCATTTCCTCGGGATTTCATTAATTGATTTATGGTTGATATATGAGGATATTATATGGGGAATAAATAAGATCCCAAAAAATATAAAGTGTTTAATTTTATGTTTCTAATGTATAGTGGAATTAGAGAATATATCTAGTATACTAAAACTAACAAAATTATATGTCTTTTAGGGTGTGACTACATGTATTTTCTACCAATGTAATAAAGTAACCACTATATTTGGGATATTTGGGTCAGGGGACCTATAGTTGGTATCATACGATGTTATATAGAATCCATGAGAACTATCTTTTAGAAAATATAGGTTTGGGAACATAACCCTATAAGATACCTTTAAAATATCCCCAAAGAGACCAATATTCTAGTATTGATATTAGTTTTACATAAAATTTAAATATATATTAATTCTTTCACTATTATAGAAAATATAAATTATGAATAAAAAATGTTTTATCTGGTCGAGTTTTTGACTTTTTTGAGAAATTTATCCCAGTAGAAGCAATGGAACCCATATCAATGAATGTAATCAATATAGGTATTACCATCCTAAAAAGATAAATAATTTGGAGTTTGAGTTTGAGATGTAGCTAGATGTTGATAATTTATAACTAAATTGGAGTAGAAGTTTTTTTTATGACAATTAAACTTTCCAACATGGAGTAACCTACTGATCCAAAATGCATTGTAATAATTTTTGACTATATAATACATTTGAAACCTCCATCATTAATTTGGATGTAAATTTTTGTTTTATAAATGGATAAGATCGCTAGAGAATATGTTTCTCTCATTTGGATGTAATGAATATGAGAAGCCTATCCTGAAAGTTTATCATCTCTTGGTGGATACAAATCAATGAGGGTCATTGAATCAAAACGCTAAGGTTGAATAAGAAATTGGGAGCATGGAATGAATGGATTTTAATAAATTTCATTAGAATATTGTTATCATCACTAATAATGAATATTTATGAAGATAAAATTCTAAAAACTAAGAATAATTGATGAGTAAAATTTTTCTAAGAATAAAGATAACATTACAAGGTTATAAAGTAATTCTATGAACTATGTACAAAATATAATGAGTAGGATTGACAGTTTCATTGATGGGATAAAACTAATTATTCAAAGAGAAAAAGTCTCCGAAAATATATCAACATATTATGATATAGTATCATTTTCAATCAAGACATAAAAATGATTAACTTGTCTAATGGATTTATCAGAATGAAATAGAAGAGGAGGATTTCATATAAGAAAAATTGGTTTGGATTTATCAGAAAGAAATATAAGCGGAGGATGCCAGAGATGAAAAACGGTTATGGGGAAGAAGAAAGACAATAAGTTTCCAACATGTGATACTTTCAGAATTGAAAACATTGGTACATCGAGAAATGGAAAACTATTTTTCTTCATGTTTTATGAAAATTAAATCATTCTCATTAAATAAATTTTATAGGAGAATACATCATTGTAGAGTGATTTAACTATAAGTATATGTGGAACTACTCTAACAAATTACCCAAATTTCAAGGGAACTAAAAAAAATCCAAGGGGATAAGGTCAATATTAACAAATTAATGTAGAAAACATGGATGATCCAAGGTACATCATAAAATGTAAAATTATCACGAAATCCATAAATAAAAATATTTTATTTTATTCTAGTTCTACAAAACCTTTTATATCTGATGAATTTTCATGGGGTATTGTTCCACCACATCAGTGATTAGATATTGAGTTGGTAGTGAAAACTCTTAATAGTAGGATAATGACATCCCAAGTCTATAAATCCTCATAGATAGAAGATTTTGAAATGGTTATTCTTTTGATTCTTTTTTTCATACTCTAATAGAATTTGATTTAATTTTGGATCTGGATTTGTTATCCCGTTAGAGAGACCATATCATTTTTTGAAGATGGGAAGATGAATTTTATATTCTAAATCATCCTTTACTCATTTATTAGTGTGAGGATAAATCCTAACATACAATAACAATTAATTCCATCATATAGATTTTCAATATATTGAAAGGGGATATTTAGCTCAAATTGTTAGTGAGAAACTCATCATTGAAAATGTGTTTGTTTTTCCAGAATATGGTGTTGTTTTTCTTGAGGGCATGCATAGTATTCCCCAGAATCATGAACATGAGTTTTCAATATAACTTATACAAGGTGTTACACCTATTTCAGACACTAAATATATAATGGCCTGAAAAGGGTTATTGGAGTTAAAGAAGAAACCCATGAAGAATCTATTTTTGTTAATTATTAAAAAGTGAATCTCTCTAGGGTTTTCCAAATATTTTTGGTTATGATGAAATATGAGGTGATATGTCTTTGAATTTATTATCATGAATATAAAAAAATACCTATAGAGAACAAGTATCCTATACTAGGTATTGTTAATTGTTTTGATAAATTATGAGAAAATATTTTTTTATGAATGATATTTGATATGGATATCATCAAATAAGGTTAAAAAGGGATTTATATAAGATGATATTCTGTACTAGGAATGTCATTATCATTTCATTATAATCCTCTTTTGACTTACCAATTCTTCTATTATCTTAAAATACTTCATGAATACAATCTTTACAAATTTTCTTGATCCATTATTAGTATTCTATATATATGATATTATTATATATTCCTACATTATAAAATATATAAATAAAATTTTACTATTGTGCTAAATACCCTTAAGAAGAATTGTTTTTTCATAAATTTACCAACATTGAATTTGGGATTTAAAAATTTTCATGCTTGCGTTATATATTCTCAAATGAGGTTATATCTGTGGACCCTTCAAAGACATAAGTTATTGATTAAGGGGATAAACCAAAAATAGTAAATAAAATCTATTTTATCTGGGTTGGATGGATACAGCTGATTATTTTTGGTAGATTTCCCAAGGACATGTAATCCACTCACCATGTTGACCTGAAAAGGATGTTAAGTTATTGTAGATAGGTGAATTTGAATATATTTTCAAATAACTTAGGAGAGGTTATTTTTGTGCACCTTTGCATACACTAACCAAGTGTGGAGAAGGGTTTAGGATCCATACTGGTTCATCAAAGACTATACAATGATATGTATCCATGTATAATGATATGGTGATAGGTTCTTTCTCCAGAAAATTGTAGGTTCATGGGAAAAATTACGTGACTAACAATTTATAGTTCGAATTGGTAATTGGTTCATTGAAAATATGGAGGCATTATATCTACGGTGAAAGGTGTGATATATATATTGATCATAAAAGTGTGGAGTATGTATTTACATATATGGAGTTAAATATGAACAAGAAAATATGATTTGATTTAATGAAATATTTTGATTTCTAGTATATTACCATCATGTGAAGTATAATGAGGTGGCTGATGCTCTATGTCAAGAAGACCATGCATATTTTTCTAGGTTTAGAATTTAATTTTATCCAATATATATCGATTTGTAAAATATGATTCAAGAAATCATGTGTTAATGGGATGGATAGAATCATTATCATATGAATGTTCAACAATATTCACATGTTAGGATTAAAGTGGTGTAAAAGTAAGATGAGGAGTTATTGAAAAATGTAAGAAACATTCTTGAGATCAATAATGATTGTGAAATGATGATAAGGTTTAAGGGATCAGTACATGTCAAGTAAAAATAATATTTTTTGAAGGAGATATTTGATGATTCACATGGTCATTCAGTCTCTATTCATCTTAAATGACTAAATATGTGTATATATTTGTAAAATTATTTATTAAGGGAAAAATTGAAGAGATATATCATAGAGTATATATCATGGTTTCTAGTATATATGAATTTTATGTGTAAGAGGCTGATATCTGATGGGATGTTACAACCATTTCCCATACTAGAATTCAAATGTGAAATAATCACAAAGTATTTTTCTATCAGACTTCCCAAAACATCAAAAACATTGAATATAAATGACCATTTTTTGAAGTGGTTTTTTATTGATTTCACCATGGTAGAAGTATACTAGATTCAGAAATAAAAAAAATTTGTTCTATAAGTATAATGACCCTATTGATATTTTTGAACAAGTTTTCATTATCGAATTACTCTAGTCAATTCTGTAAAACCTCTCTCAAGGTAAAACCAGGTTTTACATATCTTTATTTCATAAGTACATTCTTGATAGATTATATGTCTTCAACACATAGTATATACCATTAGAGAACAATATTTGTTTTGTGTAACAATTGGTAGAAATCTAGGATGATAAATAAAATGTTATATTGAAAAATGAATTTAACTTGGTTAATGTTATTTGGAAGAAAAAAAATTAAAATAATCTACTTGGGAAAATGAGTTTATGTTGAAATTTATATATAATCATTTCTTTATTAGAGTGATGGAATTTTTAGGAAAAAGTAATTTATATAGGGGTAGAATGTAACCCCATGATATTTTATTAAATATTTATCTTCATGTAAATTTTTTAAAAGATAATTCTATAAAGAAAGAAGAGTATAAATGAACCCTAAGAAACTATAAAATTATAACCTAGAATATAATTTTTTAGTTATGAACAGTAAAAACTAAATTATTAAAAATTTATGTATAACATGAATTCATTGATTTGAAATTGATTTAAAATGAAAATAAAAAAAACAATTGAATGTACAATTGAGGTTTTTTGGGAAAAAATAATTAATGCATGAAATAGGTCTTTATTAGATTAATTTATAATTTTAAGTGATTATAATGGAATTTATATTTTATATATTGAATAATTTTTTTAATATTCCTATAATTTCTCATTTATGCATGGGATAGGACTAAATATAATTTCATGCTTAAAAATATATTTTTCTAAAAAGTTTTTGTATTTATATTTTTCAAACATATTAAAAATATTTTTCTTCCACTTATAGTTATTTAATGTTATAAAATTGATTTCATATTTCTAATAATATGTTTAAATTTTTTAAATAAACCCCTTTTAATTTTATGGATTATGAAAAGTTATAGTTATGAAATTTATCACCTATGTAAAATGTGAATCATCTTAATATAGGTTAAAACATAATTTAAATGTCACTCTTATCCTTAAAAATTCATATTTGATAAATGAAATTAAACCACAATCCAATGAGGATCAAGCGTTAATTTTTTAAGGAATAAATTCACATTAAAATGACCTTTGTAACATTTTAAGTAATGTAAAATAAAAAAGGTCACTCTCTAAAACATAAATATCTCTCATATGTTCACATAGGGACAAAATAAAGTGGTTAATGAATATATATTTTCATTTTGAGAATAACAATATTATTTTTATGAGTGTAATTTATTTCTAATGTTTAGGTATTATATAATTACCTTACATACTTACACAACACTAACACAATATTTATTCAATTAATGAAAGTATAAAATAAATTAATTTAAAAATATTAAAAAGTAATAAAATTATTGTGATTTATTGTGTCACATTAATTTTTCATATAAATATACAATATGGTGGATATTTGAATGGTTTAAATTCAAAATAAAACTTTATAATTATGTATTTGAATTCAAATTAAATTAATAGTTTCAAAAATGACAATAATGAAATTTTAAAAAGATAAAATTTTATTAAATTATTTAAGTATAATTTATATATTTAATAATGACATAGGTGATAATATATGACCATAAGTTTTTTACCTTGTCTATTTATTATCCAATTGTCACCAAATAAGTATAACTAAAACATATTAAGAGTTAAAATGAATTTATTTTCGTTGCGGTTAAAATTGGTTAACTATAGGGTTAAAATAGAAGATAAGGTTTAAAATACCACATAAAACTATCATATTTTTATTTTATATGACATCTATACCAAATACAACTTTCTATTTTAATATATTTCCATTTCAAATTATTTTCTTGATAATGAAATCATTATATTTCAATATTTTTAATAAATTCATGTGTTTCCCTATCCTCAATTATAAAGGGGAAACCCTTTTCTAAATTATTAATTCCACATTGATCCATCTAAATAGAAACCCTTGATTTTAATACATTAACATTAAATAAAATTTGTATAATACTTAAAACATTACAAAAATAGATGTCCAATGATCGTACTAGTCTTGTGCCCATAGAAACATGGGAACATAAACACTAGAACATGATTGACATATATATATCTAATTAGGTTTTTCATGACTAGAACCCTTCTAAAAAACATCAAACATAATAAATATCTTCCTAACATAAGGGAAAGAAAACAAAAAATGGGAGAGAGCATATTCTTAGTAAGGTTAAACAAGGGAGATATGTAAGAATAATCACGAGCATGAGGGCATGATGACATGATAAATAAAATAGAATATCATACCCTACCTACGAAATATCATTAACAGGAATCATGGAACACAAATTAAAAGTTCATAACACATGAATCCTATGACAATGAACAAAATAATCCATGAAATAATAACAATGGAATAAAATATAGAATTTTGGAAAACACATAAAAATATAATATTATTTTCATGAAATCCAAGGAATCACTTATATAACCATATTAGTATAATTAATTCACTCTCCATACCATCTAGGTGTTCTTGGTTTTGTCCCATGGCCATATTAGAAGCTTAATTTAACTCCAAATACAATCTTGGTATTTATGGTTCACTCCCAGGGCCATTGTTGTAGTGAAGGTTCACTCTCTAGACCATCTTAGTCTATGTCATGAGTTATAAATCTTTACCTAATGAGTTGACTTAAGATATATGGCCCACTCATCTCATAATTAAATAATACATACATATTCCAAAAAATTATAAACAACCATATCATAACCAATTAAATTAAATGAGATCATAAATGTGTTATTAGATCATAAACTGCAGAAAAATATTTAGTTTTTATAATCATTCCATCAAAACAATAACCTATATAAATAATCATGTTTCAAAATCATATAACTCATGAATGAGAAATGGGTATCGTAATAATCATTAAATAAAAACATAAACCATTCAGATAATGAGTATGAATGGAATCATTCAATAATTCCCCCAAAAAGGTAGGACTAACACTAATTGATACCATCATTTATGGAAAATAATATTGATATATTTTTAAAAAATAGTTCATGAGAAAATATCCATTCTAAATTGAAAATTAATTATTAAAACATAAAACCTTTTGAAAATAAAAATTATTGGAAAAAATATTCAAACAATTATGAAAAAATATTTTAAAACAAGAAAATATTTTAAAAAAACTTTTTCCTTCAAAAATATTTTTAAAAATACTGTTGAAAATAATGGTTTTGAAATAAAATATATTTTTGAATAAAGAGAGCAATACAATCATTTTTAAAAAAAGCAGTATAATATTAAGCACAAAAGAGTGGAAAATATTACTATTACATAGATTTATCTTGGATAAATATTGAAGAATAAAACTCATTATTTTTCATGATACTTGGATCATAAGATTTTATCAATGGAAGCATAATCATAAACAATCATAATAAATGAGGAGTTTATTTCAATAAACTATTACTAAATGGTAACTTGGGATAATAATTTACATGTAAGAAAATTGAAAAATTAAAAGCATAAAATATCATCATAAGAAAGATATTAATTATATAACATTTGAATTGGATTTATATACACCGTGAAAAACAATGTCAGTGCATAACTAAACATGTGTCTCAATGAAGGAAAATTAAAACAAAATGTTCTTATCAATTTCGTAACTCTTGAAACATAACCCCATGAAAGAATGATTATATAATGGATTTTTATATAAGCATATAATTAAAAATAATAATAATTCAATACATTCTTGGTTAGAATATACAACCCATAAAATAATGAAGTAGTGAACAGGGAATGTATCTCATTGATATAAAAAGTTAGATGAAATTCACAAACCTTCCGACATGAATCTCTTAGTACTCAAAGAAACATCAATTATAAAATAATACCATGTGCATATTTATTATGACATTATATTACTTATTTTTTATAAATCCTTGGATAATGTTTAACTACGTTTAATATCCTCTTTGTTCTTCACATGTGTATTAATTTGTTATATAATTGGTCCTTATACTATATAATTATTTAAAAAAAATAGAACATGATATAAATTTCATTTATATTAATTATATGTGTATTATAATAATCAATATAATATAGAATTATGAAATGGAATACACCTTTCATAGAGATGGTAGGTTGTATGTATGCACAGACGTTGTTTTTGTTTTGTTGTTGTGTTAAAAGAATAATTGAAATAAAATATTTGTGTATATGAGTAAAATATCTTTTTTGTATCATTATTATGTCATATTAATTATATAAGTTCACTAAAGACATCTTTAATACATTATATTTAGTGTTTGAATGAATTAAATCGCTTTGAGGGGACGGTAGTCCATACTTCGTCAGATGAAATTATTGTATTTACACTATATGAAAAGTATAATGATATGCGTTGTAAAAGGATTAAATAAAATTAAATTAAAACCAAATATAATATATAACATATATAATGATAGTTTACATCATAATTTACACCATGATAGGTGGTAAATGAAAAATGAACAATCATCGTTTCGTGAGGTGGTAGATTTCCATATACATAAACAGTATGTTTGTTACCCATTCTATTAAAGTTTTTTTAATTTTAAATAACATAATTATCAAAAAAACATCCTATGATATTAAGGATACTATTTTTGTTATACCATAATTGAATAAAAAGTGTTTTGGGGGTTTATAATTGAAATTAAGTAAAAGAACTTGAGGAAGAATGTAACATATTATTCAGGCTACTCATTTTGGTTTCCGCTAAAGGGCTTAAATGGATTTATTTATTCCTAATAGGGGGATTATAAGGTAAGGTTAGGGATATTGAGGATCTATTTTGGAATATTTTTGTTGACAACAAGTGTATTGAGGGTTTTAAGGAAGTTAGAGGAGAGGAGGCCTTTTATAGTGGAGGAGTGGAACTCTTGTAAATTTTGGGAAAAGGAATTACACCCATTTTTTTATCATTTCATGTATATATAATAATGGAACATATTTTATAAAAGGGAATATAGTGTATAGATATGGCCATCCAATGGATTCTATATATGTTTCAAGGTCATTTGGCCCATAAGATTAATGTTTATTCCCTTACTAATCTTAACTTTACCCCAAACATTGCAATTAATTTCTATTACTATAAATTATACTAACTCTAATTAAGAAATTCAATTTCCATATTCCAATCATTGAAGTGGTGTAAATTAATTTAAATTTAACCATACTAAGGGTACTACATTGTGAGTTTTTAAAGTAAAAAGAACCAAATGTTTTTATTGTTTTATACCTAATTTCAATGTGAAATTTATTATATCAAACTTAATTGGATTAAATATTAAAAATATGGTATAATTTAACTTTTATAAAAATTTAAAATATATTTTATCTTTAAAAAAAATTCGATGAAAAAAAAAAGTTTTGAATTATCATTTAGCAATTACCACTATTAATCCAAAAGTGATGTTTCTCAAAAAACCCCCAAAATTCATTCTAATATTATTTTGAAATTATAAATTCAAAAATAAAGTTTATTTTATAAATTTAAATTTCAATGTGTTTCTACAATTAATTTTATTATTTTTCACCGAAAGACCTGAAAAACAATTTTTTTGAGAAAATATTATTTTTAAACAAATAAGCACTTTACCAAAAATTATATATATATTTTATAAAAACGTTTTATAATAATAAAAAATATTTGGAAAGTAATTATTACAATTCATATTGCTTATTTTTATGTTTAGGTTCTAATTATCTCATTTAAATAATTATAACATAAAATGATGTTTCATAGAAACTCAGTGTTGCACGTACTATACGCCAAGTCAGTGTTGTATGTACCATATACCAAGTAAGTGTTTTTTGCATCATATGAGAAGTTTTTGAAATGTGAAAGTAATGTTTAACTTAGTTCAATGAATTATATCAATTAATATTTAGTTTATTTAAAAAAGGGTCCTTAGAAACCTAGGGTGTTTCATTCTCCCCACATTAAATTGAGTTTGGCCCCTAAAAATCATCATTATGTTAAAAAATGAGGATGATTATACTGCATAATATCCTAATGTTTCCATATAGCTTACTCTAATTGGTTATTTTTCCACAAAAATTTGACTAGGTTCGCTGTCTAGTTTCGTAGAACATTCTTGGTATGATCCATATTTTCAAATAGTTATTCCGCATAAGAATGTTCCTCCTCCAGTGTTATGCCCTCTGAGTTCAGTACATGTGAAGGGTCAAGTTTTTACTTCTTCAATAGTGATATATGGAACACATAATAGACATGAGATTGAATTGTGTGATGTTCCATGTGATAGGCAACTATCCTAACATGATCAATAATCTCAAGTGGACTGATATACCTATGTCTTAGTCTCCTGTTCTTCTAGAATCTGATAACATTATTCTAGGGTGAGATTCATAGAACCCCCTTTTCACCAAAATCAAAATATAGATCACTCTCTAGGCTATGAACATAACATTTATACTGACTTTAAACTACCATGATATGATGCCAAATGGTTCTAACCCTCAAGACCATTTTTCTGTGATCATGGGTCCAAATAGATTTCTTTCTCCAACCTTATCCCATCCCGTAGGAGATCTACATTTATTCCCATATATGCATTTAGAAATATCTATCTAAATGATTGAGTGAAAAACATTTTTTATTGAATATCAACTAGAGGAAGGTATTGATCCCAACTAGATTTGAAATCTATAGAGAAGGATCTCAACAAATCCTATATGGTTTGAATTATTCTTTCGGACTGACTATCTGTCTGAGGAAGATAAGAAGTGATGAAACTTTATTCTATATCAAGTGTTTTATGAAGATTTATCTAGAGTTTTTAGGTAAACCTAAAAACTCAATATAACATAATAGAATGTGGTACTCAATGTAACAATACTACTTCTTTATTATATACCCTAGAATGATTATCTATAGAGAAGTCTTTTCTGATAGCGATGATGTGTGTTGAATTTTTAAGGAGATCTACTACTACCCATATAACATTAAAACCTTCAGAGGTTTTGGGTAGTCCGAAAAAAAATACAAAGTGGTTTTCTTCCATATCCATTACAGTATGGGTAATGGATGAAACACACCATTAGACTATTATCTTTCAGCCTTATCTTTTTGGTATATTAATCCATGAGATACAAACTCTACAGTGCCTAGATTTATTCAATCCCACTAGAGATAGTAATTCAAATACAAATATGTATTCATAATTCCATGATGAATAGATATGGATGAAGTATGAGATTACCCTAATAGATCCTTAATCAAATTTGGTAGATAATTAACACATACATAGTTCCTCAACCATATCCTTATATTCTAATCATGGTTAAACTCAGGAACATTTTTAACTTTCTTTTTCAACTCAATATCATCATTTTTCACCTCCATAATCATCACTTGGATAGAGGGACGAACATTCATTTGATCGAGCTAAGATTCTCTCCCATCCTTTAATATTTTCAGTTCCATCCTTTGAAAATCTAGAGACATTGGATATTTTTTATCCTTATCATGGATAATATTTAATGATCCATTAGACTAAAAGAATCAACCACCATATTCTCTTTTCTAGGGTGGTAATGTTTTGAGTAACAATAATCATTTATCACCTATAACAACCTTCAATGATGCATTCTCATCACCATATGGGTGAATATGTATTTTATAGTTTTATAGTCATTATATATATCAAACTTTTCTTCATAAATATATTTCACCCATATCTTTATTTCAAAAAACACCACTATTGTTAAATAATGATTTGGGTAATTTTTATCATGAATCACCATCTACCTCAAGAAATATGATATTACCATGTTTTTCTTCATAAGAACCCATCCCAATCCATTTAGAGATGCATCCCTATAGATTCCAAGAAATTCTACACTACATGGAAATGTATGAACAGGTGTGTTAACTAAAATTTTCTTTAGATACCTATAATTTTCCTCACATTCATCTGTTTTGAGAAATTTGATGCCCTTTTAAGTTAACATGAGTAGAGGATTAAATAGTAATGATAAATTCCTTATAAACCTTAAATAATATCCCACAGAACCAAGAAATCTATGGATCTCAGTCACCATTTTTGGTATAGGACAACATTAAATATCCTCTATCATTGATTGATCAACTGATATACCAACTCTTTAAACTATGTTTCCAAAAAAATAAATCTTTTTTTAACTAAAATTAAATATTTTTTATTTTTTCATATAGTTTATCCTTAATTAGTGTATTTAGTAAAATTAAAATGTGATCTTTATTCTTTTCCTTTATCTTAAAATAGATAAGTATATCATCTATAATGACTATCAAAAACTTGTCTAGGTGATCTCTAAAGAATCTATTCAATAAATCCATAAAATAGTTGGGTAATTAGTAAGACTAATAGGAATCACAAAATATTCACAGGGTCCATAACATGTATGGATTTTATCATTGGATATATCCCCCTTCTTGACCCTTAATTGATTATATCTAGAATGAAGGTAAGTCTTAGTAAAATATTGATCTCTATTCAGTTTATCAAACAAGTCATCAATATGGGGTAGCTGATATTTTTCTTGATTTTGATCTTGTTAAACTACAAATAATCAATGCATAGTCACATTGATCAATATTTATTTTTCAAAAATTGAATTGGTTCACCCCAAGGTGTCTCACTTGTTCGAATGAATCTCTTATCAATGTTTTCTTAGAGTTTCTTTTTCAATTACAAAAACTCAATCATAGACATTATATAATGAGTCTATGAAATTTTTGTGAAACTATGTATCTATTTTATTAAGAACTCAAATTATAATTTAATTGGAATTATACAAAAAAATTTAGTAAATACATCAAAAAATTATCAAAAAATGGAATTTCATTGATAGTTATTTTATCCCTAACATATTAAGATAAACATCCGTTCTAAATGGTAATTAGGACCCACACACTGGATGTAATATACAAAATAAGTTCATTCTTATCATTTTATTTATGGATAACAATATGAGAGTTGAAATATAAAATATAACATACCTTACATTATAATTGATGTTAGATATATTCGTAGAAAACCCATCCATGCATAACATGGCATCAAATTCAACTGATGGAATCATGATAATATTTGTAGGAAACACATTCCCATAAACGACAACTAGAGAGTAATCATAGACATTAGATAATATCATCATTCAATTAGTTGTTTCCACTAATCATTACACATCTAATCAATTTTTTTTGGAATCTCAACACCCTTATAATATTATTTAGATATGAAAGAGTGGGTGGATTTAGAATCAAATAAGGCATTAACATTTCTTGATTGGATGGTAGGTGCACCTTTCAAAACATAATTTTCACATCCCTCGTCATAAATAAAAATTGAAATAATGTTCCCCATATACCTCAGATTAATCGGATTCCCATGTAATGCATCATCACCAACCCATGGGTTCAGGTAGTGGTTATCATAATGCCAATTCTCTTAACAGTTGTAGCACTGAAGTGTGGGAGGTGGACTATGTGCCACTTTATCTCCATTAACACCATTTCATATCTTATTCCCATCATTTTTTAAATCAATTTATTTATGGTATTACACTCCACACATAAAAAATTTATTAGACCCATCAAGGTTATTTCGTTCATGCTACTTCCCATGTATAGATTATAAAGGAACCCTCATCCTCTTCTCTTCATGTTTTTTTATTTTCCTTTAAACTCTATCATCCATTTTTTCTCAAAACCATGATATTGATACATGAATCCAACATCTATTTCACACTTTATGGCACAATGATGAATCTATTCGTAGCTTGAAAAGTTTTCTATGGATAACACCCTTATGAGAATTGAATTTAAGATACTAAAGAACATGTCAAAATTATTTTTAGGTTGGATGGTAATTTTTGAAGCGTACCTCACAAGTCTTGTGAAACTATCCTAATTGTTACCAAAGGATTGATCATCCCTTTGCTTAAACTCAAGGAACTATTTCTTTATCATGGTACAAATAATGAGAGGAACCATATTATTTAAAAATAATTTCATGAACTCATCACTATCCAAGGATTCAATCTCATACTGGAACCTCTTATTATTGATTAGAATCCACCACTAGTCTGCATCTCCTTCCAACTGATAAACATACATAATGTCGTAATCATGATCTAAAAATTAGGTAATGGATACTATATACTTATTAATACTGATCCATTATTCAAAAATCCAAATTGGATCAAAAGTCCCACTAAAATAAGGTGAATGTTTCTTCATGATTGAATAAACTAAATTTTGTTTTATATTTTTCTCATTTAGAAGTCCACCATGATACATAGCTTGAGGTATAATTATGATAATAAAAATAATATTTTTCATTTCAACTCCCATTAAATTTGGTCGATCTAGAGGAAAATCATTACATTTTCCATCATAATAACTATTAAAATTATTCCCTCAGGTTGCAGCCACTGACTAAAAACAAAATAATAGATTAATAAACAATTATCATAATGAAGAACCATATAATAATGAAAAATCACATATAAGATTCCTATATGGTGAAATATTAATTAATATATGGCACCATAGGTTTATCAAAGGTTATTTATAACCAAATCTTATTTAAATACTTCATGATTGTTCAAGAATAGTTTGTGACTTTCTAAAGCACACCCGTTGGGAGTGTCAAACTAGGTGTGAAACAGTGCCCATTATCGTGTACCAGATTACCCCAAGTTAAGCTTGATATATATTTTTCGAGTTGTTACACCTAGGTAAATCTATTTGAATTCCACCCCACTTTTAGTATCTAGGCATGGATGTATTTCTAGGAAACCAATCACTACATCCTTTACCAAAATTCCAGGATATTTTCTTATACTTTTCTTTATCCTTAGTATTTTCCTTAGACATAGCCATATGGTTCTCACTTAGGTTTTCTCATCCTATCTTATAAATGGTTAACTAAAACTTTTCTTTGATACATAATATATTGACCCTTTCTTTTCATCCATTAACATTACATAAAATTTTTAGAATATAGAAAACATTACAAAAAATAGATACCCAAATACTATAATATTCTAGGTCATTTTTATACATGGAAACAAAAATTATGGTACATACGTGAGCTACATTATCTCCCACTTGGTTCTTCTTGACTAGAAACCTTATTTATAACATCAAATATAATACAAATTTTTATAACATGTGTGAAAGGAAACATAAAAATGGGAGAACATAGATGCCTAGTAAGAGAATCAAGAGAGACATGTAAGCCAATTCATGACCATGAAGGTATGAGAACATTATCTTCAAGATATATGATCATACCGTCCATATCACAGATCATAAAAAATAATAATTCAATAAATATTAGATGTTCATAAGACATGTGATAAAACACTATTTTATTGAATATTTTATTGATAATAAATGATATAATTTCCTCAAATTGTGTTAAATATGTTTATTTATAAAATATTTGGGATTAGATCGTTCATTTGAATATTTGATGAAAATTCTAGTTTTACCCTTTATAGTTCACTGTTTTATTTCGAATATAAATATTTTTATATTTATTATTTGAAATTGAAATTTTGTAAAAGTGTTCCTAACGTAATTATATACAACTTTTATTCATGACACTAGAGCTAAAGAGTTCAGTTGGTTGTTGAAATTGGGCCATGAAGTAAAAGTTGGGCTGGGCTCTCCAGAATGGAGAGTCTTCTTTATTTCGGTCATAACTCATTCATATCGGCCTGTATGGAGCCCAAATTTGGAGAGGAGATAGAAGACACATATCCACACATTTGATCCCTATGGAAGACCGGCAAATTCACGAGTTTTGGTGGTCAAATGGGCAGTGCAATCTGGCATAAAATATTTGGCCGAATTTCCACATTCACACTTGAAACCACTTGTAACCTCTCCTCTCCTCCCCTCTATAAATTGGAGTTTTTCTCATTTTGAGGGGTTGGGACGTACATTGGGAAGTTTAGGGCAGAGTAGAAGTGCATCCACTCCAATTCTCCAACCATTTCAATAAGGGTAGCTCTTGAAGCATGGATCCCTTCGACGAAGCCTTCTTCTTCTCCTTCATGTTGTAATGATTTTGTTTATGTAATAAACTTCTTTGTTATTCTTTTATTTCTTATCTTTTCTTCTGTTTTGTTTAAATTTATTCTTATCTTAATCTTCCTAATTGGGCTGGAATTCTTGAGTAGAAGCATTATTGGGTTATACCCATTTTAAACCTTTGCACATGCAAAACGCTTCTACGATGATTACGCCACCCATGGAAGAGTAGCCTTTTAGTAATCGATCTATCTTCTACCCTCTTCATTTAATTATTTTGAATCAATGTGCTACTGTAATTCACTTAATATGATCCATGAATTGTGTTTTTAAATTGTAAGAAACTAATAATGCAATTGAACAATGTACACAAAAACACGCCAGGTCGGGATTTTTTGTAAATTGTGAGAGCGCGATCTTAATCGGTAATACAAGACCACACAGGATAAATTCGTAGAGTTCAAATATAATCCCTAAACACAATTCATCCTCATTTCCAGAGTGGATATGTGCCTTAATTTACCACTGACCATAAGCTAATCTTAGAACATCAATCAAAGCAGGGTGCTGCGATTGCATGTTCCAAAGTTAGCCTAAGGTTAAATTCACTTCAATCTTCGTGGTAAAGTTAATTCTCGTAGGGTTCGGGATTTAACAAATTATGGGATCATAATTAAGTGAATGTTAATTTAAATGATAATGATTAATAATAAAGTGAAGAGGTAGAGTTAGATCAATTACGCCTTTTAAAATAGATTTCTAAAAAAACATCTTCTTGTTGTGTCATTCTAATCGAAACTTCATTTCAAAATTAAAAACAAAAAAATGCAATCTTCTTCCAGCAAACTTCTTCTATATTTATAAACTATAAACAACCACCCCATACTTTCAAGTAGTTTTTTTATTCCCTTTTATTTTGTTTCTAGAATACCTCTGAAAAGTTGTTTTAATTCATTTCCTCCTTTGAGAGACGACCTTGTTCAGCCACTCTGTTGCACCTAAGTACCCCAAAATCACACTAATCATTTGAGGGCGCCCACGACAGAGCTCTATCAAATTGGCGCCGTTTCCTGGGAGGCAACTAATTATTTGAACCAATTAGAGGTATTTATTTTATTTTACATTTTATTCTCGTCCTCTCTTCTTTCTTCCTTCTTTACCCAATCTGATTTTTCTTCTTCTTCTTTTATTTTCTTCTACTTCTTTTTGGACCATCAACTCAAACTTCTCATTTTTATTTTACTATGGTCCACTTACTTTCTTTTCATTTTTATTTTATCTATGACACGAACTAATCCTGAAGATCTCTTAGATCTTGACCCTGAGATTGAACGTAGCCTTAGGGCACGAATCAGACATTCTCAATCTACGGGAAGTTTCAATATTCAACCAGTTGGTGAATTCCTCTCTTCTGGAAACATTGAAATTGGAAGCTATTCAAATTCAAACATAAAAGAGGAACCAATGGCTAAAAACAATGGAAATTAACTCAATAGAACCATTCAAGAATTGGCTGCACCTGATATTAACTATCAACCAAATTGTATTGCATACCCAAATCTCAAATCGGACTTTGAATTGAAATCTGGATTAATTCACCTTCTTCCAAAGTTTCATTGCTTATCTGGTGAGGATCCCAACAAACACCTTAAGGAATTTAATGTGGTTTTCTCAACTTTAAAACCAAGAAATGTTTCTGAAGATCAAATTAAATTAAGAGCATTCCCATTCTCACTTGATGGAGCTGCAAAAGATTGGATGTATTATTTGCAACCTGAAGATGTAACATGTTGGAATGATTTGAAACGTCTTTTCTTGCAAAATTTTTTTCCAGCATCAAGGACAACATTCATTCGAAAGGAGATATCGGGGATCAAGCAAGCCCAAGGGGAGTCAATGTATGAGTACTGGGAGAGATTCAAGAAGTTGTGTGCAAGCTACCCACATCACCAAATCAGTGAGAAACTCCTCATTCAGTACTTCTATGATGGACTCACACCTATGGAGAGAAGCATGGTAGATGCTGCGGCTGGAGGAGCATTGGTGGACAAGACACCAGTAGCTGCACGTGCGTTGATCGACAAGATGGCCCAAAACTCCCAACAATTAGGTGATAGAGGTACACCACATGTCAGGGGAGTACATCAGGTAAGTCCTTCTTCTCTTGAACGTCATTTGATTGATACTATGTTGGAAGAATTGACCACTATGGTGAGGCAAATTGCTTTGTCACAAAAGAAATATTTACCCCCTCCTTCAAGGCCTTGTGGTATTTGCGCTGAGATAAGCCACCCAACTGACTATTGCCCACAACTCCAAGAAACAGAAGATTGTGCAGCAGTGTTCCCTGGGAGACCATTTCAGCAGCAACAACAACAACCATATCCCCAAAAGAAGTTTTATCCAACATACAACCAAGGGTGGAAAGATCAGTTGGACATGAGGTATGGCTCTGGACAACAACAAAGGCCACACTTTCAACAAAACTTCCAGTAGCCTCCGCCTTACCAGCAGGGTTTCCAACAACCCCAAAGGAGATTTGAAGCTCAAACATCAACAAGTCAGCAACAAGGGAATCATCCACCAAAGGTAGATTCTAATACTGATGATCTTTTGAAGCAAATTGTTCTTAATCAACAGAATGCGCTGAAGAGTCAAAGTTCGGAGCTGAGGGAGTTGAAGACTCAAATGAGCCAGATTGCCACTACCCTCCATGAACTTGTGAGTAAAAATTCTGGAAATCTACCTTACCAACCCACTCCAAATCCAAAGGGGAATGTTAGTGTCATCACATTGAGAAGTGGGAAGAAAATGAACGATACATCTGCACCTACCATTCCACCGGGATTCACCTCAACCTCAGAGAAGCCGCATTCCATACCAACTGATGAGAAATCCAAGGAGAAAGATAAAGGTAAGAAAAAGATTGATGATGTTCCTCCTAAACCCCTTACTTTTCCAAACAGGGTTGTTCAAACCAAGAAGATGGCTGAAGAAGCAATGAAAAAGGAGGTTTTGGACACATTCAAGCGTGTGGACATCAACATTCCTCTACTTGAAGCCATTAAGAAAATCCCAAGGTATGCCAAATTCTTAAAAGAACTCTGCACCAATCGAAGAGGGCTCAAGGGAAATGAGAGGATAAACCTTGGATGGAATGTCTCAGCACTCATTTCACCAACTCTAGCAATGCCAACAAAGTGCAAGGATCCAGGGACATTCACCATCCCATGCACCATAGGGAAGTTGCACTTTTCTGATGCACATTGTGATTTAGGTGCTTCCATAAATGTGATGCCTCACTCTGTATTCTCTTCCTTGCAGGTTGGTGAGTTGAATCCAACAAGGGTAGTGGTGCAATTGGCGAATAGAACAACGGCATATCCAGCAGGAGTCCTTGAGGATGTACTTGTACGGGTAAGAGACATGATCTTTCCAGCGGATTTCTATGTTCTTAACATGAAGGATGATCAGGTAAGTTCTCATTCCCCCATTATCTTAGGTAGGCCCTTCCTCAAAACTGCAAAAACTATCACAAATGTCAATGAGGGTACACTTTCCATGGAATTTTGGGATGAAGGTGTGATATTTAATGTTATGGATTCCATGAAGTACCCCTCTGAGGACCATTCTGCTTTTGTTATCTCCCATTTTGAACCACGAAATAAAAACTCCATAGAATTTGATTGTCCTATGTTTAGGGAGATTATGAGTATTTGTTCGAGTTTGATGTCTAAGAGCACTTACGCACAAGTTTCTGATACACAATCCTATCTTGGATTTGATTTTGATGTGGATTCATATTCTGATTTTGATCATGTTCTCTCTGATTATGAAATGGATTTTGAGTATGCTGATGGATTTGATGCTTTATTCTATGATTTTGATGATGTATATTCTGATACTGATGCTCTTTGTGCACATATTTCAGTTCCTTCAATGTCTCCATTAATACTACACCCTCCTTCATTAGAACTCAAGCTATTGCCACCAAATCTGAAATACTCATACTTGTTGAGTGGTGAGAGATTACCTGTTATCATTGCTAACAATCTCCCTTTTGAACATGAAGAAAAGCTTTTGAATATTTTGAGGGAGAACATCAGGGCGATTGGGTGGACCTTGGCTGACATATCAGGTATTAGCCCATCCATTTGCATGCATAGGATTATCTTCGAGGATGGGGCTAAACCGGTGAGACAACCACAAAGGATACTCATTCCCACCCTCCTGGAAGTTGTTAAAAAGGAAGTTTAGAAATTGCTCGAGGAAGGTATAATCTTTCCCATTTCAGATTCACAGTGGGTAAGTCCTATTCAGTTTGTGCCTAAGAAAAGTGGTGTTACTGTTGTTAAAAATGAGAAATATGAGTTAGTTCCAATGAGGGTGCAAAATAGTTGGTGTGTGTGTATTGATTATAGGAAACTAAATCAGTCCACTCGCAAGGACCATTTCCCCCTCCCATTTATTGATCAGATTCTTGAGAGACATGCTGGGAAGACACACTATTGTTTCTTGGATGGATTTTCTGGATATTTTCAGGTTCCTATAGCTCCGGAGGACCAGGAGAAGACGACATTCACCTTCCCATTCGGTACCTTTGCCTACAGAAGGATGCCATTTGGACTTTGCAACGCCCCAGGTACCTTCCAGAGATGCATGGTGAGTATTTTTTCTGATTTTATTGAGACCTTCATGGAGGTATTTATGGATGATTTTATAGTGTATGGATCCTCATTTGATGAATGTCTAAAGAGTTTGGGAAAGGTGTTGAATCGTTGTATTGAGAAGAATCTGGTCCTGAACTTTGAAAAGTGTCATTTCATGGTAGAGCATGGCATTGTCTTAGGGCATGTAGTGTCCAAACATGGGATAGAGGTTGATAGATCTAAGATAGACATTATTTCATCCTTACCATATCCTTCATGTGTGCATGATGTTAGATCTTTCCTAGGGCATGCAGGATTTTATCAGCGCTTCATCAAATATTTTAGTAAGATTGCTCTTCCTATGTCAGGATTACTTCAAAAGGATTCTGATTTTGTGATTGATGTTTTTTGCAGGAATTCATTTGATGAGCTAAAACAACGTCTGACCACTCCACCTATCATACAGCCCCCACGGTGGGAGATTCCTTTTGAGATTATGTGTGACGCCTCCAACTTCGCGGTTGGAGTTGTATTATCTCAGAGGGTGGAAGGACGTTCACATGTGATCGCCTATGCATCGAGGACACTAGATTCAGCCCAATCAAACTACACTCCCACAGAAAAGTAGTTTCTTGCTGTAATATTTGCTTTAGATAAATTCTGTTCATATTTATTGGGCTCTAAAGTAGTTGTTTTTTCCGACCATGCAGCTTTGAGGTACCTCCTAAAGAAGCCAGATGCAAAGCCATGACATATCTGTTGGATGCTCCTTCTTCAAGAGTTTGACCTTGAGATAAAGGACAAGAAGGGGTCAGAGAATTTGGTGGCAGACCACATGAGTAGGCTTACTCACACACTAGAGGGTGACACCTTGGACCAGGTACCACTTCGGGACACTTTCCCCGATGAGCATCTCTATACCATCTCAGGTTAGCATCCTTGGTATGCTGATTTAGTTAAATACATTGTTGGATCTTAAATCCCAGTAAATTTGAAGAAGCATCAAGTCCAAAAATTAAAAAGTGAGTCTAGGTATTATGTGTTGGATGATACGTACCTCTGGCGCATGTGTAGTGACCAAGTCATTAGGAGGTGTGTTCCTGATCATGAGTTTGAGTTTGTTTGGCATTTATGTCATACACTTGCTTGTGGTGGACACTTTGGACCCCAACGGACAGCTAGGAAGGTTTTAGACTCTTGATTATATTGGCCTAGATTGTTCCATGATGCCCATTTGTTTTGTAAGTCATGCTCTCGTTGCCAACACACTGGGAACATTTCTAGGAGACATGAGATGCCCCAACAACTCATACTATTTTGTGATATTTTTGATGTATGGGGCATCAACTTTATGGGTCCTTTTCCTAGTTCATTTGGATTTTTGTATATTTTGGTTGCTGTTGATTATGTGAGTAAATGGGTGGAGGCCATGGCCACCAGGACTGACGATTCTCATGTTGTTGTGGACTTTTTCAAAGCACAGATTTTTTGCAGGTTTGGAGTACCAAAGTCCATCATCAGTGACCAAGGGACAGACTTTTGCAATAGGAATTTTGCTTCCCTCCTTCGAAAGTATGGGGTGACACACAAAACATCAACACCATACCACCCCCAAAAAAATGGCCAGGCTGAGGTTTCAAATCGTGAGTTGAAACAAATCTTGGAGAAAACCGTGCAGCCAAATAGGAAGGATTAGAGCAAGCGCTTGGATGATGCATTGTGGGATTATAAGACAGCATACAAGACCCCCATTGGTATGTCCCCATTTCAGATTGTTTTTGGGAAAGCGTGTCATCTCCCCGTGGAAGTCGAGCATCGGGCATATTGGGCTATAAAGAAATGTAACATGGATTTGGCCCAAGCTGGAATTCAAAGGAAGTTGCAAATTCAAGAGCTTGAGGAGATTCGACTGTCATCATATGAGAACTCAAGGCTCTACAAGGAAAGATCAAAAGCAGCTCATGACAAAATGATCCAACAAAGGGAGTTTCATGTTGGAGAGAAAGTCCTTCTCTATAGTTCACGACTGAAGTTGATACCTGGTAATTTGCGTTCCAGATGGTTAGGTCCTTATATTGTGTCTAATGTTTTTTACTTATGGTGCAGTGGAGATCACACAAGAGGACCTTGGAAGGAGATTTACAGTCAATGGGCAACGTTTGAAGAGATACATTGAGGGACATCCTACTGATGCAGTGGATTTTATCACACTGCATTACCCCATCATCACTTGATCACATCAGGCTGTTCCTAACCCTTTCACTTTTATATTATTTGTCCTATTTAAAAATTCTGCATTTCATGTGCATATATCATCTCACGGGTTCACATTGAGGACAATGCAATATTTTAAGTGTGGGGGAGGGAACCTTTTAGTTTAGTAATTTCAATTGTTTTCCTGTTTAAAAAAACCAAAAAAAAATTGTGTGTTTTTCAAATTTTGTGTGTTTATTTTACAATTTTATGTGTTTTTTGAAACATTTTGAGCTAAAATGATTCTCATCACCATTTTTAAATCCATATCAATAAGTGAAACAATTTACCCCTTGAAACTAAGCTTAAATGAATGTTGAAATGACTTTGTTTCAAGTTCAAATATTTATAAATTTCATGAAAAGTATGCTGAATTTTGAATCCCATGCCAATCTCACTATCTTTATATTTGAAATCTCTTTCCTGTGAGGCTTCTAAACCACTATTTTCATATTCTTTACATTCACCTCACTTCTTGAGAGAACCAAACCATGCTTTATTTAACCATAATTTGATCTATTCATGTCAAAACTTGAGGGTTTGAGGTACATATGTTTAAATGATTGAGGCATTTCTTTGGTATTAAAGCCCCTATTTCAAAGAATCCTTTTTTATAATGGCGTACCTTGAATATTTAATCCTTGTAGCCCTTAGAAGCCATGTACAGCCTGTTAGGTTAAGCCACATTACAAGCCAATTTTCCCTATCCAACCAACTCTTGGAGTGAAATTGCATAATCTAGTTGAGCTTAAGTGTGGGGGAAGTTGTCTTGGGTTTTGCCACCACATTCTGTGATACTTTGGGTGGAAAATTAAATTCTGAAGAGATGTGTTTACTTCTAAAGAAAGTCATTATATTGAAAGTTGTGTCTTTTCTGGAGCTTTCATGACAAGTGAAGCTGTTCCTTTTCTGGAGCTTCTAATTGAGGTGGAAAGTTGTGCCCATCTCGAGCTTTCAAGAAAATCATGTTTGAGAAGATTGACATTTTTTATGCTGAAATGATGAATGGTGTAAACCTTTCATGACTTTTCATGATGATGGAGATGAATTGATACTATGGGGATTGAAGAGAAGACTATATTTAAGTGAAAATTAGATTAATGCAATTTTGCTTCAAAAGAGTCAAGCCCTCCTCATTCAGCCTCAGAGTTTTTCACATCTTAATCCTACCAACCGAAAGCCACAGAACAACCCTGAAAAGTCCTCATGATAAACATATGTCCTTGACTCACATCGGGTAGCGATGTAGGAATCTATCAAGCCTATGGTGGCCCTTTTATGAGTTTGGATGAGAAAGACATTGCAAAAAAAATTGATATTTGAGTGATGAGAGAAAATTCAAGAGAGGTAAGTGTTTTGTGCATGGGCGGATAAATAAAGTGGAAATATATTGAATGATATAAATTGAGAACTTGAAATAAGGTTTTTTATGAGGCACGATATATTTTTATTCTTGGTGTGAAATTGATTGATCTTAAGGATATGTGTTTTAAAATTGGTTTTGATTTGATATTGATGTTTACTTGATATGAGGTTTTGCCCAGGTGTGCAAAAGGGTAAGTGTGAGGGAGTTGATAAAACACTATTTTATTTAATATTTTATTGATAATAAATGATATAATTTCTCACATTGTGTTAAATATGTTTATTTATAAAATATTTGGGATTAGATCGTTCATTTGAATATTTGATGAAAATTCTAGTTTTACCCTTTATAGTTCACTGTAGTATTTCGAATATAAATATTTTTATATTTATTATTTGAAATTGAAATTTTGTAACAGTGTTCCTAAATTAATTATCTACAACTTTTATTCAGGACACTAGAGCTAAAGAGTTCAGTTGTTTGTTGAAATTGGGCCATGAAGTCAAAGTTGGGATGAGCTCTCCAGAATGGAGAAACTTCTGTATTTCGGCCATAACTCCTTAATATGGGCCTGTATTGAGCCCAAATTTGGATAGGAGATAGAAGACACATATCCGCACATTTTCTCCTTCTGGAAGGCCGGCCAATTCACGCGTTTTGTGGCAAAATGGGCGGTGGAAGTTGGCATAAAATATTTGGCCGAATTTCCACATTCACACTTGAAACCACTTGTAACCTCTCCTCCCCTCCCCTCTATAAAATGGAGTTTTTCTCATTTGGAGGGGTTGGAACGTGAATTGGGAAGTTGAGGGCAGATGAGAAGTGGATCCACTCCAATTATCCAACCATTTAAATAAGGGTAGCTCTTGAAGCAAGGATCCCTTCGACGAAACTTCTTCTTCTCCTTCATGTTGTAATGATTTTGTTTATGTAATAAACTTCTTTGTTCTTCTTTTATTTCTTCTCTTTTCTTCTGTTTTGTTTAAATTTCTTCTTCTCTTAATCTTCCTTATTGGGCTGGAATTCTTGAGTAGAATCTTTATTGGGTTATACCCATTTTAAACCTTTGCACATCCAAAACGCTTCTACGATGATTACGCCACCCATGGAAGAGTAGCCTTTTAGTAATCGATCTATCTTCTACCCTCTTCATTTAATTATTTTGAATCAATGAGCTACTATAATTCGCTTAATATGATCCATGAATTTTGTTTTTAAATTGTAAGAAACTAAGCAAGCAATTGAACAATGTACACAAAATCACGCGAGGTCGGGATTTTGTGTAAATTGTGAGAGCGCGATCTTAATCGGTAATACAAGACCACACGGGATAAATTTGTAGAGTTCAAATATAATCCCTAAACACAATTCATCCTCATTTCCAGAGTGGATATGTGCCTTAATTTATCACTGACCATAAGCTAATCTTAGAACATCAATCAAATCAAGGTACTGCGATTGCATGTTCCGAAGTTAGCCTAAGGTTAAATTCACTTCAATCTTCGTGGTAAAGTTAATTCTCATAGGGTTCGTGATTTAACAAATTAAGGGATCATAATTAAGTGAATGTTAATTTAAATGATAATGATTAATAATAAAGTGAAGAGGTAGAGTTAGATCAATTATGCCTTTTAAAATAGATTTCTAAAAAAAACATCTTCTTGTTGTGTCATTCTAATCGAAACTTCATTTCAAAATTAAAAACAAAAAAAATGCAATCTTCTTCCAGCAAACTTCTTCTAGATTTATAAACTATAAACAACCACCCCATACTTTCAAGTAGTGTTTTTATTCCCTTTTATTTTGTTTCTAGAATACCTCTGAAAAGTTGTTTTAATTCACTTCCTCCTTCGAGAGACGACCTTGGTCAGCCACTCTGCTGCACCTAAGTACCCCAAAATCACACTAATCATTTGAGGGCACCCACGACAGTGCTCTATCAAATTGGCTCCATTTCCGGGGAGGCAAGTAATTATTTGAACCAATTAAGGGTATTTATTTTATTTTACATTTTATTCTCTTCCTCTCTTCTTTCTTCCTTCTTTACCCAATCTGATTTTTCTTCTTCTTCTTCTCTTTTCTTCTACTTCTTTTTGGACCATCAACTCAAACTTCTCATTTTTATTTTACTATGGTCCACTTTCTTTCTTTTCATTTTTATTTGATCTATGACACGAACTAATCCCGAAGATCTCTTAGATCTTGACCCTGAGATTGAACATAGCCTTAGGGCATGAATCAGACATTCTCAATCTACGGAAAGTTTCAATATTCAACCAGTTGGTGAATTCCTCTCTTCTGGAAACATTGAAATTGGAAGCTATTCAAATTCAAACATAAAAGAGGAACCAATGGCTGAAAACAATGTAAATGAACTTAATAGAACCATTCGAGAATTGGATGCACCTGATATTAACTATCAACCAAATTGTATTGCATACCTAAATCTTGAATCGGACTTTGAATTGAAATCTGGATTAATTCACCTTATTCAAAAGTTTCATGGCTTATCTGGTGAGGATCCCAACAAACACCTTAAGGAATTTAATGTGGTTTTCTCAACATTAGAACCAAGAAATGTTTCTGAAGATCAAATTAAATTAAGAGCATTCCCATTCTCACTTGATGGAGCTGCAAAAGATTGGAAGTATTATTTGCAACCTGAAGATGTAACATGTTGGAATGATTTGAAACGTCTTTTCTTGCAAAGATTTTTTCCAGCATCAATGACAACATCCATTCGAAAGGAGATATCAGGGATCAAGAAAGCCCAAGGGGAGTCAATGTATGAGTACTGGGAGAGATTCAAGAAGTTGTGTGCAAGCTGCCCACATCACCAAATCAGTGAGCAACTCCTCATTTAGTACTTCTATGAAGGAATCACACCTATGGAGAGAAGCATGGTAGATGCTGCGGCTGGAGGAGCATTGGTGAACAAGACACCAGTAGCTGCACGTGCGTTGATCGACAAGATGGCCCAAAACTCCAAATAATTTGGTGATAGAGGTACACCACATGTCAGGGGAGTACATCAGGTAAGTCCTTCTTCTCTTGAAAGTCATTTGATTGATACTAAGTTGGAAGAATTGACCACTATGGTGAGGCAAATTGCATTGGCACAAAAGACATCTTTACCCCCTCCTTCAAGGCCTTGTGGTATTTGCGCTGAGACAAGCCACCCAACTGACTATTGCCCACAACTCCAAGAAACAGAAGATTGTGCAGTAGTGTTCCCTAGGAGACCATTTCAGCAGCAACAACAACAACCATATCCCCAAAAGAAGTTTGATCCAACATACAACCAAGGGTGGAAAGATCAGTTGGACATGAGGTATGGCTCTGGACAACAACAAAGGCCACCCTTTCAACAAAACGTCCAGCAGCCTTCGCCTTACCAGCAGGGTTTCCAACAACCCCAAAGGAGATTTGAAGCTCAAACATCAACAAGTCAGCAACAAGGGAATCATCCACCAAAGGTAGATTCTAATACTGATGATCTTTTGAAGCAAATTGTTCTTAATCAATAGAATGAGCTGAAGAGTCAAAGTTCGGAGCTGAGGGAGTTGAAGACTCAAATGAGCCAGATTGCCACCGCCCTCCATGAACTTGTGAGTAAAAATTCTGGAAATCTACCTTCCCAACCCACTCCAAATCCAAAGGGGAATGTTAGTGCCATAACATTGAGAAGTGGGAAGCAAATGAACGATACATTTGCACCTACCATTCCACCGGGATTCACCTCAACTTCAGAGAAGCCGCATTCCATACCAACTGATGAGAAATCCAAGGAGAAAGATAAAGGTAAGAAAAAGATTGATGATGTTCCTCCTAAACCCCTTCCTTTTCCAAACAGGGTTGTTCAAACCAAGAAGATGGCTGAAGAAACAATGAAAAAAGAGGTTTTGGACACATTCAAGCGTGTGGAGATCAACATTCCTCTACTTGAATCCATTAAGCAAATCCCAAGGTATGCCAAATTCTTAAAAGAACTCTGCACCAATCGAAGAGGGCTCAAGGGAAATGAGAGGATAAACCTTGGAAGGAATGTCTCAGCACTCATTTCACCAACTCTAGCAATGCCAACAATGTGCAAGGATCCAGGGACATTCACCATCCCATGCACCATAGGGGAGTTGCACTTTTCTGATGCACTTTGTGATTTAGGTGCTTCCATAAATGTGATGCCTCACTCTGTATTCTCTTCCTTGCAGGTTGGTGAGTTGAATCCAACAAGAGTAGTGGTGCAATTGGCGAATAGAGCTACGGCATATCCAGCAGAAGTCCTTGAGGATGTACTTGTCCGGGTAAGAGACATGATCTTTCCAGCGGATTTCTATGTTCTTAACATGGAGGATGATCAGGTAAGTTCTCATGCCCTCATTATCTTAGGTAGGCCCTTCCTAAAAACTGCAAAAACTATCATAAATTTCAATGAGGGTACACTTTCCATGGAATTTGGGGATGAAGTTGTGATATTTAATGTTATGGATTCCATGAAGTACCCCCCTGAGGACCATTCTGCTTTTGTTATCTCCCATTTTGAACCACGAAATAAAAACTCCATAGAATTTTATTGTCCTATGCTTAGGGAGATTACGAGTATTGGTTCGAGTTTGATGTCTAAGATCACTTCCGCACATGTTTCTGATACACAATCCTATCTTGGATTTGATTTTGATGTGGATTCATATTCTGATTTTGATCATGTTCACTCTGATTATGAAATGGATGTTGAGTATGCTGATGGATTTGATGCTTTATTCTATGATTTTGATGATGTATATTCTGATACTGATGCTCTTTCCGCACATATTTCAGTTACTTCAATGTCTCCATCCATACTACACCATCCTTCATTAGAACTCATGCCATTGCCACCAAATCTGAAATACACATACTTGTTGAGTGGTGAGAGATTACCTGTTATCATTGCTAACAATCTCCCTTTTGAACATGAAGAAAATATTTTGAATATTTTGAGGGAGAACATCAGGGCGATTTGGTGGACCTTGGCTGACATATCAGGTATTAGCCCCTCCATTTGCATGCATAGGATTCTCTTGGAGGATGGGGCTAAACCGGTGAGACAACCACAAAGGAGACTCAATCCCACCCTCCTGGATGTTGTTAAAAAGGAAGTTGAGAAATTGCTCGAGGCAGGTGTAATCTTTCCCATTTCAGATTCACAGTGGGTAAGTCCTATTCAGGTTATGCCTAATAAATGTGCTGTTACTGTTGTTAAAAATGAGAAAGATGAGTTGGTTCCAATGAGGGTGCAAAATAGTTGGCGTGTGTATATTGATTATAGGAAACTAAATCAGTCCACTCGCAAGGACCATTTCCCCCTCCCATTTATTGATCAGATTCTTGAGAGACTAGCTGGGAAGACACACTATTGTTTCTTGGATGGATTTTCTGGATATTTTCAGGTTCCTATAGCTCTGGAGGACCAGGAGAAGACGACATTCACCTACCCATTCAATACCTTTGCCTACAGAAGGATGCCATTTGGACTTTGCAACGCCCCAGGTACCATCCAAAGATGCATGGTGAGTATTTTTTCTGATTTTATTGAGACCTGGATGGAGGTATTTATGGATGATTTTATAGTGTATGGATCCTCATTTGATGAATGTCTAAAGAGTTTGGGAAAGGTGTTGAATCGTTGTATTGAGAAGAATCTGGTCCTGAGCTTTGAAAAGTGTCATTTCATGGTAGAGCATGGCAATGTCTTAGGGCATGTAGTGTCCAAACATGGGATAGAGGTTGATAGATCTAAGATAGACATTATTTATTCCTTACCATATCCTTCATGTGTGCGTGATGTTAGATCTTTCCTAGGGCATGCAGGATTTTATCGGCGCTTCATCAAAGATTTTAGTAAGATTGCTCTTCCTATGTCAAGATTACTTCAAAAGGATTCTGATATTGTGTTTGATGTTTCTTGCAGGAATTCATTTTATGAGCTAAAACAACGTCTGACCACTCCACCTATCATACAGCCCCCACGGTGGGAGATTCCTTTTGAGCTTATGTGTGACGCCTCCAACTTCACGGTTGGAGCTGTCTTATATCAGAGGGTGGAAGGACGTTCACATGTGATCGCCTATGAATCGAGGACACTAGATTCAGCCCAATAAAACTACACTACCACAGAAAAGTAGTTTCTTGCTGTCATATTTTCTTTAGATAAATTCCGTTCATATTTATTGGGCTCTAAAGTAGTTTTTTTTTCTGACCATGCAGCTTTGAGGTACCTCCTAAAGAAGCCAGATGCAAAGCCACGACTTATCCGTTGGATGGTCCTTCTTCAAGAGTTTGACCTTGAGATAAAGGACAAGAAGGGGTCAGAGAATTTGGTGGCAGACCACATGAGTAGGCTTACTCACACACTAGAGGGTGACACCTTGGACCAGGTACCACTTCAGGACACTTTCCCCGATGAGCATCTCTATACCATCTCAGGTAAGCATCCTTGGTATGTTGATTTAGTTAATTACATTGTTGGCTCTGAAATCCCAGTAAATTTGAAGAAGCATCAAGTCCAAAAATAAAAAAGTGAGTCTAGGTATTATGTGTGGGATGATCCGTACCTCTGGCGCATGTGTAGTGACCAAGTCATTATGAGGTGTGTTCCCAATCATGAGTTTGAGTATGTTTTTCATTTCTGTCATACACTTGCTTGTGGTGGACACTTTGGACCCCAACAGACAGCTAGGAAGGTTTTAGACTCTAGATTATATTGGCCTAGCTTGTTCCATTATGCCCATTTGTTTTGTAAGTCATGCTCTCATTGCCAACACACTGGGAACATATCTAGGAGACATGAGATGCCCCAACAACCCATACTATTTTGTGAGATTTTTGATGTATGGGGCATCGACATTATGGGTCCTTTTCCTAGTTCATTTGGATTTTTGTATATTTTGGTTGCTGTTGATTATGTGAGTAAATGGGTGGAGGCCAAGGCCACCAGGACTGGCGATTCTCATGTTGTTGTGGACTTTGTCAAAGCACAGATTTTTTGCAGGTTTGGAGTACCAAAGGCCATCATCAGTGACCAAGGGACACACTTTTTCAATAGGAATTTTTCTTCCCTCCTTCGAAAGTATGGGGTGACACACAAAACATCAACACCATACCACCCCCAAACAAATGGCCAGGCTGAGGTTTCAAATCGTGAGTTGAAACAAATCTTGGAGAAAACCGTGCAGCCAAATAGGAAGGATTGGAGCAAGTGCTTGGATGATGCATTGTGGGATTATAGGACAGCATACAAGACCCCCATTGGTATGTCCCCATTTCAGATTGTTTTTGGGAAAGCGTGTCATCTCCCTGTGGAAGTCGAGCATCGGGCATATTGGGCTATAAAGAAATGTAACATGGATTTGGCCCAAGCAGGAATTCAAAGGAAGTTGCAAATTCAAGAGCTTGAGGAGATTCGACTGTCATCATATGCGAACTCAAGGCTCTACAAGGAAAGATCAAAAGCAGCTCATGAAAAATGATCCAACAAAGGGAGTTTCATGTTGGAGAGAAAGTCCTTCTCTATAGTTCACGACTGAAGTTGATACCTGGTAAGTTGCGTTCCAGATGGTTAAGTCCTTATATTGTGTCTAATGTTTTTACTTATGGTGCAGTGGAGATCACACAAGAGGACACTAGAAGGAGATTTACAGTCAATGGGCAACGTTTGAAGAGATACATTGAGGGACATCCTACTGATGTAGTGGATTTTATCACACTGCATTACCCCATCATCACTTGATCACATCAGGTTGTTCCTAACCCTTTCACTTTTATATTATTTGTCCTATTTAAAAATTCTGCATTTCATGTGCATATATCATCTCATGGGTTCACATTGAGGACAATGCAATATTTTAAGTGTGGGGGAGGGAACCTTTTAGTTTAGTAATTTCAATTGTTTTCCTGTTTAAAAAAACCAAAAAAAATTGTGTGTTTTTCAAATTTTGTGTGTTTATTTTACAATTTTATGTGTTTTTTTGAAACATTTTAAGCTAAAATGATTCTCATCACCATTTTTAAATCCATATCAATAAGTGAAACAATTTACCCCTTGAAACTAAGCTTAAATGAATGCTGAAATGACTTTGTTTCAAGTTCAAATATTTAGTAATTTCATGAAAATTATGCTGAATTTTGAATCCCATGCCAATCTCACTGTCTTTATATTTGAAATCACTTTCCTGTGAGGCTTATAAACCATTATTTTCATATTCTTTACATTCACCTCACTTCTTGAAAGAACCAAACCATGCTTGATTTAACCAGAATTTGATCTATTCCTGTCAAAACTTGAGGGTTTGAGGTACATATGTTTAAATGATTGAGGCATTTGTTTGGTATTAAAGCCCCTATTTCAAAGAATCCTTTTTTATAATGGCCTACCTTGAATATTTAATCCTTGTAGCCCTTATAAGCCATGCACAACCTGTTAGGTTAAGCCACATTACAAGCCAATTTTCCCTATCCAACCAACTCTTGAAGTGAAATTGCATAATCTAGTTGAGCTTAAGTGTGGGTGAAGTTGTCTTGGGTTTTGCCACCACATTCAGTGATACTTTGGGTGGAAAATTAAATTCTGAAGAGATGTGTTTACTGCTAAAGAAAGTCATTATATTTAAAGCTGTGCCTTTTCTGGAGCTTTCATGACAAGTGAAGCTGTGCCTTTTCTGGAGCTTCTAATTAAGGTGGAAAGTTGTGCCCATCTGGAGCTTTCAAGAAAATCATGTTTGAGAAGATTGACATTTTTATGCTAAAATGATGAATGGTGTAAACCTTTCATGACTTTTCATGATGATGGAGATGAATTGATACTATGGGGATTGAAGAGAAGACCATATTTATGGGAAAATTAGATTAATGCAATTTTTCTTCAAAAGAGTCAAGCCCTCCTCATTCAGCCTCAGAGTTTTTCACATCTTAATCCTACCAACCGAAAGCCACAGAACAACCCTGAAAAGTCCTCATGATAAACATATGTCCTTGACTCACATCGGGTAGTGATGTAGGAATCTATCAAGCCTATGGTGACCCTTTTATGAGTTTGGATGAGAAAGACATTGCAAAAAAAATTGATATTTGAGTGATGAGAGAAAATTCAAGCGAGGTAAGTGTTTTGTGCATGGGCGGATAAATAAAGTGGAAATATATTGAATGATATAAATGGAGAAATTGAAATAAAGTTTTTTATGAGGCATGATATCTTTTTATTCTTGGTGTGAAATTGATTGATCTTAAGGATATGTGTTTTAAAATTGGTTTTGATTTGATATTGATGTTGACTTGATATGAGGTTTTGCCCAGGTGTGCAAATGGGTAAGTGTGGGGGAGTTTATAAAACACTATTTTATTTAATATTTTATTGGTAATAAATGATATAATTTCCTCACATTGTGTTAAATATGTTTATTTATAAAATATTTGGGATTAGATCGTTCATTTGAATATTTGATGAAAATTCTAGTTTTACCCTTTATAGTTCACTGTAGTATTTCGAATATAAATAATTTTATATTTAATATTTGAAATTGAAATTTTTTAAAAGTGTTCCTAAATTAATTATCTACAACTTTTATTCAGGACACTAGAGCTAAAGAGTTCAGTTGTTTGTTGAAATTGGGTCATGAAGTCAAAGTTGGTCTGGGCTCGCCAGAATGGAGAAGCTTCTGTATTTCGGCCATAACTCCTTCATATGGGCCTGTATTGAGCCCACATTTGGATAGAAGATATAAGACACATATCCTCACATTTTATCCTTCTGGAAGGCCGGCCAATTCACGCGTTTTGGTGGCCAAATGGGCGGTGCAAGTTGGCATAAACTATTTTGCCGAATTTCCACATTCACACTTGAAACCACTTGTAACCTCTCCTCCCCTCCCCTCTATAAATTGGAGTTTTTCTCATTTGGAGGTGTTTTTACGTGCATTGGGAAGTTTAGGGCAGAGGAGAAGTGGATCCACTCCAATTCTCCAACCATTTCAATAAGGGTAGCTCTTGAAGCAAGGATCCCTTCGACGAAGCCTTCTTCTTCTCCTTCATGTTGTAATGATTTTGTTTATGTAATAAACTTCTTTGTTCTTATTTTATTTCTTCACTTTTCTTATGTTTTGTTTAAATTTATTCTTCTCTTAATATTCCTAATTGGTCTGGAATTCTTGAGTAGAAGCGTTATTCGGTTATACCCATTTTAAACCTTTGCACATGCAAAACGCTTCTACGATGATTACGCCACCCATTGAAGAGTAGACTTTTAGTAATCGATCTATCTTCTACCCTCTTCATTTAATTATTTTGAATCAATGAGCTACTGTAATTTACTTAATATGATCCGTGAATTGTGTTTTTAAATTGTAATAAACTAAGCAAGCAATTGATCAATGTACACAAAAATACGCGAGGTCGGGATTTTGTGTAAATTGTGAGAGCGCGATCTTAATCGGTAATACAAGACCACACAGGATAAATTTGTAGAGTTCAAATATAATACCTAAACACAATTCATCCTCATTTCCAGAGTGGATATGTGCCTTAATTTACCACTGACCATAAGCTAATCTTAGAACATCAATCAAAGAAGGGTGCTGCAATTTCATGTTTCGAAGTTAGCCTAAGGTTAAATTCACTTCAATCTTCGTGGTAAAGTTAATTCTCGTAGGGTTTGTGATTTAACAAATTAAGGGATCATAATTAAGTGAATGATAATTTAAATGATAATGATTAATAATAAAGTGAATAGGTAGAGTTATATCAATTAATCCTTTTAAAATAGATTTCTAAAAAAACATCTTCTTGTTGTGTCATTCTAATCGAAACTTCATTTCAAAATTAAAAACAAAAAAAAAATGCAATCTTCTTCCAGAAAACTTCTTCTAGATTTATAAACTATAAACAACCACCCCCATACTTTCAAGTAGTGTTTTTATTCATTTTTATTTTGTTTCTAGAATACCTCTGAAAAGTTGTCTTAATTCACTTCCTCCTTTGAGAGACGACCTTGGTCAGCCACTCTACTGCACCTAAGTACCCCAAAATCATACTAATCATTTGAGGGTGCCCACGACAGCGCTCTATCAATATGAATCATAAAAAAATTAATAACATCTTCCATGAAATATTAACATACAAATAAAACATGAAATTTTAGAAAACACATAAGCATATAATATTATTTCCATAGTGAACAAGGAATCACATACAAGACCATATTAGTAGCATGGCTTCACTACTCATACCATATTGGTAGTCATGGTTTACTTCTATGGCCATCATAGTAGCATGAGTTCAATTATCATATTATCTTGGTAGTCATGGATCAATTCCCTGGACTATATTAGTATATCGCATGAGATATAAATCTTACCCAATGTATTGGTGGGAGATATAGCTCACACCCATTTCATAATGAAATCATAGATACATTTTATTCAAAATCCTAAAAATAATTCATATCATAACATAGAATATGAAATTGGAATTACAAACAAGTTATCATATTATAAATTTTGGAAAAAGAAACATGTTTAATAGTCATTTAATCAAAAGTATAACCAATGAAAAGAAGTGGGTTTCAAAACCATAAAACCTATGAAAGATAAATGAGTATCATAAACATAACTCCATTAAAACATAAAACATTTATTGAAACAGTATAAATGCGATCACTAAATCAGTTACCTAGAACAAAATATGTAACACCAATGGATATAAACTTATATGGGAAATAATTTTGATAGATATTTAAAAAAAATTCTATAACAATTATCCTATTTTATTTGAAAAATAATTTTTAAATCATAATTTCTTTTCGAAAACATGATTCTTTTAAAATAGATTTAAATTTTTTTAAAGGAATCTTTGAAAATAATACAACAGTTTAAAATCATTATCCATATTATTTTATTGAAAACACTTTTCGAAATGTTGTTTTTTTATATAAAATATATTTCCTACTAAAGAGATAAGAATTTTAGGTTTTTCTTAAAAACATTTTAATAATAATATTATGTACTAAATAATATAAATTTTTTACTAATACATGGATATTTCATGCATAATTAGAAGAGAAAAAAATATTGATTTTCCTTGTGATATTTATCATAATATTTTATCAATGGATAAAAAATCATATACAATACCGATATGCGATGAGATAATTTCAATAAACTCTTACCACATATTAATTGATGATCAGGCAATACATATAAGAAAATTTAATTATATGATTCAAAAAATATCATGAGATGAATTATATTTATGAGAGAACATGATAAATGTATGTATATACACATCAAAAAATAATGTATGTGCATAACTAAACATGTGTCTCAGAGAAGATAAATTAAGGAAAAACTGTCTTGCAAATTTGGTAACTCTTGAAACATAGACACAGTGAAGTAAAGAATGATAATAGATATGTAAAAACCCATAAATTTATAAATAATAATCATAGAATACATTCTTGGAAATTATATACACCATGAAAAATAAAAGGGCAGTGAACATGTAATGTATCTCACTGATATAAAAAGTGAGATGAAATCCTCTTACCTTGTGTCTTTACTCGCATAATACTTATAAAATCATACTATAAAATAAAAAAATGTAAATATAAACCTATGAAAAAAATATTATTATATATTATATCATATTTGGTTTTATTATAACATTATATTACCATCATATTAATAATTCTATGTTATGGTTTAACTTTAGGTAATATCCCCTTCGTTCTTCGCATGTGTCTTAATTTTCCATATCATTGGTCCTTATTCTTATATAAAAATTTCAATAATTTAAACAGTGACATAAATATAATTTTTTTATATATTTTCATTATATTAATATATATAATATAGAAATTTGAAATATAATTCACTATTCATGGAGACAGTAGGCCATACATATACATGAACAAAGATTACATTTTATTATCACATTGAATGAAAGAATGAAAATAAGATATATGTAAATATAAATATAATATCATTAAATTTTCATTATTAATTACTATATATAATATAATTTCACTAAACACATAATTAGTACATTCCATGTAGTGTGTGAATTAATCACATCATTTTGAGTGGGGGGATTCCACACTTTCTCAAACGAAATTATAATATTAACACCAAATAGAAAGTATTAATATTTTTTAAAATTTATTTAATAAGATTAATGATATAATAAATATAACACATAAAATATATAAACAAATTTTCCATTATAATTTCCTCTATGAGAGGCAGTAACGAAAAATGAACAATCATCATTTTGTGAGGTGGTAGTTCCTTATCCCCGTAAATCATATGTTCATTACCAATTAGATGGAAGTTTCTATAAGTGTATGCATAAAAATTAACATTAAAGCATATTAGAATATTGGAGAATTATTTTTTTATTATATAATCATGGAATAATATGTGTTTAGTTGGTGGAGAATTGAAATTAAATAAATGAACATGAGGAAAAATGTTACCTCTTATTCGAGTAACTCCTTTTGGTTTTCACGACAAGGCCTCCATGGATTTCTTTCATCACAAGTGGAGGCTTCTAGGGTGAGGTGCTGAATTTTTATAAGCTATTTTGGTAGGACTCAGTCTACAAAAGGTGTCCTTATAGATTTGGGGAAATGATAGGAGTGGAGTGCTTTTAAAGTGGAGGAGGACTAACACTCTTGTAAAATTTGGGAAAAATAAATTCCACCCACATTTTCCACTAGCGGGACAACACTGTAGGGTATTAATGTAAGAAAATCCAAAAAGATTTCAATATTTTTATACACAATTTTATATTGAAATTGATTTTCATAACCAAAATTACATTAATTATTAATAATTTTATTCAATTAAAATTTTAAATCAGTTTAAAATATAATTTTTAATTATAAATAAATTTAATGAAAAAAATATTTAAATTAAAATTGAGCATTTTACACTATTTATCCAAAAATGAAATTTCTCAGAAAAATCCCAAAAATTAATCCTAAGATAAAATTGACATTATATATTCCTAAAAAAGGATTATTTTATCAAATTAAATTCCTATTCGGTTTTAAATTTTTTTTTATTTTTTCACAGAAGGACATGACAATCAGTTTATCAGAGAAAATAATATTTTTAAACATATAATGAATTTACCAAAAATTATATCTTCTGTTATAAATATGAGTTATCATTATGTAAAATATTCTAAATATTTTTTATTACAATTTATATTACTATGTTTAACGGCAAGGTCCTAATCATCTAATCTAAATAATTATGAAAAAATATGTGTTTTAGAAACTCAATATTGCATGTAACATACGCCATGTCAGTGTTAGGCGTAACATACACTAGGTAGGTGTTGCATGTAATGTATGAAAACTCAGTTCTTAATGTAATTTACAACATGTTGGTTCCATGTGAATGGAATATTTGACATAGTGTAATGAAAGATATCAATGAAAATTTAATTTACATGATAATAAAATGGTAAATAATAACTCACGGTGTTACAATATAGCTCCACCATCCCCTACCAAAATCCATTATAAAAATACTTATTCAAATTATAGTGGTTCATGTATCCCAAAATACCATCCTATGATATTTAGGAGGATATTAAAAGGCTTTCCTTCTAAGATGTGATAGTCACCTCAACCGATCTCACTATTTTTACTTCTTATTAACATCCTATAAATATTTTTTATTAATCATAAAATAATTAATTCAGTATCCTACATATTTTAAAATATTATTATTATTATAAAATCACCATTATCCACTCTTTTGATAAGTGAATGTATGGCTCGTGCGTACATACAATATACCATCACAGAATAGCAATGCAATTCATTTTCCACCAACATATTTAATGGATTGTTATTATGATTGATTAAATATTTATATATGATATGTATCACATAATTATACTTTTTTATTTACAATTTCATATCTAAATTCTTGCGTTCCAAGGCATTGGGAAACAATAATATCGTTCATGCGTACCTGTAGACTACCACCTCCACCAAGAAATGTGATATATTTTCAATTTATATTTTATATGTATGGTAATAAGTATATATTTAATGAATATATATGATTTATATCATATTGTAAGGATTTTAAAAAATTAATTATTATTTATATTTTTTCATTCTATCAATCGAAAATTGAAAACTGTGTTCATTTGTACGTATTACATACCATCTCCATGAACAATATAATTTATTTTTCTTTCTCTATATTTAAGCTATTACCATAAATACTTATATGATGACTATATATTATATTTATTTCATGTATACCATTCATTATATAATCAAACCATGATAAATTAAAAAGGGTCAAAACTACCAAACCAATACATATGTGAAAAACGAAGTAGTTATTATAAAGAACAATGATTTTTAACAAATATTTGGTAATAAAGAGGTAACACAAAACTATAAATAAATCTTATTTTTTAAGAAATTTATTATAATATTTTTAGAATATATTTCTATTACATCTAAATTTAATATTAAATATGTTCTAACATGTATAATGGATGTCAAACATAATTTCAGAGTTTATATCACAATCTTAACATTATTCGGAATTATTTATGTTAATGTCCCCAATGGGGTAATTATTTTATTTTTCAATATTAAACCCAATATATATTTTCATAATTTATTTATATTTATAAATTTCAATTCATACTATCAATTTCCTCTCTTTATGGAATCATGATTCTAAAGTAATGTTGTTAAGTAAAACTAACCATGTTTTTTACTTAGTCAGGAATATTTCTCATTAATATCTATATATTATTTAATATATACACAAAAAAATGTTATTAATTTTATACAGTGATTTATTATAGAAATTTCCATCCATGTATAATATTTTTACAAAATGGTTTAGAATGAATCATTATTTAATTTTTCAAAAGAGGATATTTCTGAAATTAATAAAAAAGTGTGAAAGGAATGAATTTTTAACCTAGGAATCATTAATAAAACTTTATTCTATTTTAACAAATAACTTTTTGAATATTAATTTATAATTTTATAAGGTTCCATTGAAATGAAATATTTCCTTATTATTTGGAATTTTTATGATTTTAATTATGGTTTTTAAAAGTGTAAACAAACATTATTATCAAGTAATTTTCCACTAATATTTTGATTGTATATTTATATTTGTCAAAAAACATAGATAAATAAAATTATATTCAGAGGTTATACTATTATGATACCATCCGCAATTTTTTATTGTATTTTTTTCAATAAAACCTTATAGGGGAATTTTTTATATTCCTTATAATTATTCTTCCAATGTGTATATTTTTTTATTTTTAATATATGAGGATTAGGTTATATTGTTTTTTTATATGATAAATTTATTGAAATTATTAGGTGATGGGTGGGGATTGGAATTATATATCATGTTTATATATCCGTAGGTCTCATGAGATAAACTAGATTGTGTATTTGGTCAAGGCAGTTATAACGACCCATAATTTACATACATTGTTATTACTTCAGAATTAAAGCATACTTATTACAAAATATAACAAAACCATGGTAGGACTGTATAGATGTAGTGTATTTAGAAACTAGGAAACATAAACAACTGGTTCATAAAGCATCTACATTGTCTCTCATTTATTTCATCTTATCTAGAGTCCATTTTGGCATATCCTACTTAATAACCTTCTTCCTGGCCTGGGGAAAGAAAAAATACAAAAGGGTGAGCTCAAATTCTCAGTAAGGGTAAACAAAATAAATATCAATAACATCATATTCATAATAACATAACATTTTGGAAATCTTAACCTGCAAAAGAGATCATAATTTCAGAACATGGGACAAATCATAGTAGTGAAATGCAATCCCAATAATCATAACCTAGAACATGAAACATTTTGGAATACACACATAATCATAGAGAATCATTTCTTAGTAGTCAATACTCATTGCCAAGACTATCTTAGCGGAAAAAGTCCATTTCTAAACCGAGTTCACTCCTCATTTCAGTCTGGTTTCACTAAACTGGATTAACCTGCCGTTCTAGCCATGTCTATCTCGTGAGATATAAATATTTACCCAATAAATTGGAGGAAGATATAGGTCCCAACCATCTCATAATGATACCATTATTATATGTGCCACAATATCACAAATCATACATCATAGCATAACCCATGTAATAAAAAATGGGATTCGTAAACATCTTTCCTTCATAACATAATCCATATAAGATAAAAGGACATCATAAAATTAATTCCATAATAACATAATCAAATAAATGTAAAAATAGGGACAAAAACAGAACCCTATATTATCTTATATGGAAAATAATTTTGATAAAACACTTGAACTCCATTCTTGAGGAAAATATCCTTTCTACATCAAAAACATTTTTCCTTTTTTAACATGTCATACAATTTTAATCTAAAAGAAGTTGATTAAAAATAAACTTGAAAACTTGTAAAATAAGATTCATGTAAATAATGTTCTATGAAATCATCAAAATTCATTCATAATGTATAAGTTAAAAAAACATTCTTCTCATACTTTGGCCAGAAAATTCAAAAAGTACCTCATAATAAAAACGACAAAAGATTCCTTTCATATCATTTATTAAAAACTCACGAATGGGTAAAATTGGATTTAAACAATTTTATATGGATGGAAATAATATTAAATTTTGATGAAACATGGATTTCGATGATAAATATGCCCCAGTAAATTCTGATGTATAAACAATCTCGGAAAAAAATGAGATTGTGAGATTTTCACTTACCTTAGGTCTAATTTGCTTCGTACGTGTCTGAACATCCTGTATAATTATTTAAATAATGTTATTGACTTATTGAAGAATCTCACTCATTTTTATGATATCATATATGGTCATATTCTTAGCTTCTTATTAGTAGTATTTCATTGCTACTTGTTATTCGGGTGTTTATTGCTTTTTGTTCTTATGCATGTTTTGTCGAATAAATTATTATTCTTATTTTTAGGTTATAGATAAAATATTTCCATAATGTTATTATTGTAATATATATCATATTTATTCATTCAATTAATTTATATAATAATTAATCATTGAAGATCATGTAAAACGGGTCGCATCACATCGTGGAGACGGTAGGTCGTACATACGCACGAGTGATGATATCTTTCCAATGATTGTGGAATTGTATTGAAGTGTATGTATACAATTTCAGAATCAATATAACTTTACAATAATCATATATAGTTATTTTTTACACCATTATACCCATCCAAGTAAGGTGGTGGTGGAAAACAGATTACACCATGGCTTGGAGACGGAATTCTGTACGTACGCACGTGCGGTGATTTCATTTTCTGTATGATGGATAGAAGGTGAAAGAGGATTGTTTAATATTTATAATAACATATAATTATATTACTGATACTTATTTTATTACTTCATAATTAAACAACTAAATAAGAGTAAGTAGCAGAAGGAATAAATTTGAAAGAATCGGTAACGGACATTACCTCTTCTTTGAATCGCCTCTTCTTAACCTCTTATTAGGGCACTAAAATTGGTCTTTGAAGAATACCAAGACCTCTAAAATACTACTAGGGAAGTGGAGAAGAGAAATTGTCAGGGATTGGACGAGCTTTAAGGCTCCAAGTGGTGTGAGGAGTAGAGGGAGGAGGTGCCCTTTTATAAGAGAGGAGAGGGGCATCTTAGGAAAAACTTAAAATATTATTTTATAATAAAGTCATATTTGGTATTTAATATCTCCAAATTGATTTATTTAGAGTGTAAGGTGGGGAGGGGTCGAAATCATCTCAACCAATAGATTTTAGACAAATTTAGGTTACTATATTAACCTTATAATTTTGATTTAACTCTAAGTAAAATAATTTAACTTTTACCATGTCTTCTTGTTTTCTTACACTATATGGTTAATAAACGTACTATAACAAGAAAAAATAACCCCAAGTTGTTCATTATAAACTATATAACCTTATCTAGGTCATTTGGCTCAAACTTATATTTTTAAGAATAAAATAATGATTAATAATATAATATTTGTTTTAAAAACTATTTTCTGTCAATTTTGACACAATTTGGTAATTGAGTTTTGTGAAAATCATAACAGAATTATTAGTTAGAAAAAAGATACTTAAATCAACACTAATAGGTCATATTAACATATAAAATTATTTTAATTCCTACAAAGTCTCAAATTACATTTATTTGGGTATTTATAACATCAATTATGTTAATATTTCATTTATAAGGAAATTACTGCATCCGCATTGTGTCAAAGATAAATTAAATTATTTAATGTATAAAAATTATAAATAAAATACCATTAAGTTGGAATGTTTTTCATATTTCTAATTAATATCTATAGTCTAATTTATCTTATGTATAACCATACATTAAAAATGTTTTTAGTTATTAATCTTTCATTTTAACTATTTAACACTTCTTTAAATAAAATAATAGTAAGTGTCCTAATCTAATCCAAGTGGACCTAAATGGTCATATTTTATTCCTAAGTATTTTTTTGGTCGAATTAATATTATCCAATAGAGTTAGGACATGTGTTAGGGTAATAATAATATCATTTTTACCCTTAATTACCCTATTTACTTTTAACTGTGGTAAAAAAAGTAAAAAGTTACTATTCAACAAAAAATTATATTTATCTTATTGAACCACATTTTACTCCTTGATATTAACTGTGTCTCTCGAATTTTCTAAATTCCACTCACAGAAGTGGTAAAATAATGTTTTATGTAAATTTTCAAATTCTTCTAGGAGGTGGGTAAAAGACGGTGAGAAGTTCAATAAAATTTTTCTATATCTAAAATTATTATAAAATGACTCTAATGAATTACATTGAAATTATATAGGTATTATGTATCAATTTTGACCTAAAATAAATTTAAATAAAATAAATAATTATTTAAATAAAAAGTCAATTTTTAAATAGTAACCCAGTGTTTTCACTATTCATAAAAAATTGAATGTTTTTACAAAAATACCAAAAATTCACCCTAGGCTAATTTCGATATTCTGAATCCAAAAATGAAGTCCATTTTGAAAGATAAAATTTATAAAATTTAAAAAATTGGGTATTACTATTGATAACGACTAGTTTTAATAATATTTTAATAACATATCGTTCTTTAGTGAAACTCGGTATTGTGTACAACACAAGCTATCAAAGAAGTTTGCAATTGCGTGTAAAGCAAGCCAAGCTACTGTTGTGTGTAGTGAAATGAGTACATGTGAAGGATCAGGTATGTACTTTCTTAGGAGAGATAGATGGAACACATCGTGAATTTGAGAGAGATTGGGTAGAAGCTTCAATCGGTAAGCTATCTTCCCAACACGATCCAGTATTTCAAAAGGACCGATATACCTAGGGCTCAGCATTCCCTTCTTTCCAAATCTCATTACTCTCTTCCAAGGATATATTCGTAAGAACACTTCATCACTCACTTCAAACTCTGGGTCTTTTCTTCGGTTATCGGCATAACTTTTTTTCGACTCTAAGCTTCTCTTATGTATTGTTTAATAGATCGGACCTTTTTTTCCATCTCATCAACAAGATCAGGTCCAAATAGATTTACTTCCCTAAATTAATCCCAGCAAGTTGAAGTTCGGCATTTCTTCCCATAGAGAGCTTCATAAAGAGCCATCTGAATACTGATGTTAAAGATATTATTATAAGAAAATTCCACCAAAGTTAGGTGTTGATCCCAACCACTTTTGAAATACATAGAGTAAGCTCTTAACATATCTTCCAGAGATTGAATTGTTCTCTCAGACTGACCATCTATCAGAGGATGATAAGCAGTGCTGAAACTCAACTCTGTATCCGGAGTATGCTGGAGACTTCTCCAAAACATAGAGGTAAACCTCGGATCCCGATCAGATATAATGTAAAGAGGTACTCTATGAAATCTTACAACATCCTTCACATATATCCTGGAAAGCTGATCTAGGGAGAAATATTCTCTAATAGCAATGAATTGTGCCGACTTTGTAAGACGATCAACTATGACCCAAATATTATTTTTTCCTTTGGATGTTATTGATAGTCCAGTGACAAAGTCCATAGTGATGTTCTCCCATTTCCATTTGGGTATGGGTAATGGTTGTAACATCCACTTAGATTTCTGACTCTCAGCTTTAACTTACTGATAAACCGAGCATTGAGAGGCATATTCAGCAACATCTCTTTTCATGCCATCCCACCAGAAGTACTCTTTCAGGTCCTTATACATCTTCATGCTTCTAGGGAGAATATAGAATGAAGAACTATGAGCTTAATCCAGTATTTCCTTCTTTAATTCTGGGATAAGAGGAACAAAAATCCAATTCCTAAACCTTATTATTTCATCACAATCAATGTGAAATTTAGGAACATTTCTCACCTTCTTTTGTTACTGTACATCTTCTTTCTGTGCCTCTTTAATCATCGCATGTATAGATGGTTGAACATTCATTTGAGAAAATAAGAATTTTCCCCTTCCATTATAATTCCAAGATCCATACTTTGTAAATTCATAAATATTGGATCTTTTTTTATCCTCATCATGGATAAGCTGGCATGGTCTTGTCGACTTAATGTGTCTGCCACCTTCTTGGCTTTCCTAGGGTGATAATGAATTGAGCAGTTGTAATCCTTAATCTTCTCCAACCATCTTCTTTGGCGCATATTCAGCTCCTTTTGTGTGAAAATATACTTTAAACTTTTATGATCAGTATAAATGTCACACCTTTCACCATAAAGATAATTCCTCCAAATTTTTAATTCAAAGATTAATGCAGCTAAGTCCAAATCATGAGTTGGGTAATTTTTCTCATGGATTTTCAACTATCATGAGGAATAAGATATCACCATATCGTTTTGCATGAGAAAACACCCCAATCCCTTCTTGGATGCATCACTATAGATCACAAAACTTTCTCCACTACAAGGCAGTGTGAGGACAGGTGCACTAGATAACCTTCTTTTTAACTCCTTGAAATTCTCTTCACACTCCTCTATTTAAGAAAGCATAACTCCTTTTCGAGTCAACATGGTGAGTGGATTAGATAATCGTGAAAAATCTTTCACAAAACATCAATAATATCCAGCCAAACTAAGAAAACTTCATATATTAGTTACTGTTGTTTGTCTCGGCCATCTTTCAATAACCTCTGCCTTTGCTGGATCCACAGATATCCACTCTTTTGAGATTATGTGACCCAAAAATGAAACTTTTTTAAGCCAAAATTTACACTTGGTAAATTTGGCGTAAAGATTATCCTTTCTCGGGGTCTGTAATATAATTATCAAGTGATCTTCATGTTCTTAATTTCTCTTTGAATAAATAAGAATATCTTCTATAAATACTACCACAAACTGATCAAGATAGTCTCTAAATACTATATTCATCAAGTCCATGAAGATAGGAGGGGCATTAGTAAGACCAAATGGAATCACTATAAATTCATAGTGTCCATACCTTGTACGGAAAATCGTCTTTGGAATATCCTCCTTTTTGACACTTAATGGATGATATCCTGAATGAAGATCAATCTTGGAAAAGTATTGAGCTCCGCGTATTTGGTCAAATATGTCATCAATGCGTGGGAGAGGATATTTTTTCTTGATCGGGATCTTGTTAAGTTCTCGATAATCAATGCAGAGTCTCATTGATCCATCTTTCTTTTTAACAAACAGAACAGGTGCTCCCCAAGGTGACGCACTAGGGCATATGAATCCTTTATCAAGATTCTATTGAAGTTGCTTCTTCAATTCCTACAACTCAATTGGGGCCATTCTATAAGGTTTATTTGAAATAGTTAAAGCACCTGGTATGAGTTCTATTGAAAACTCAACATCATGATTTGGTGGAAGACTCGACAATTCCTCTGAAAAGACATCATCAAACTCCCGTACAATGGGTGTATTCTTAATCATGAGTTTCTCTCCAACCATTTGAGATAAATAACCTTTATTTAGTGTAATCAAGACCCATAAGATGGATGAAATTTCCACTAGAAGGTTATGTCCATCCTTGCATTGATAGACGATCATAGATTGATCTGGAATATGAAATAAGACTTGCCTTATTTGGAAATTGATATGGGATCCATATAAAGAAATCCAATCCATGCCATGAATCACATCAAATTCTACTATATGAAGTATCACAAGATTTTCAAGAAGCACTTTCCCACAAACTTCAATCAGAGAATAATTATAAACATTTGATGTGACTATTGTGCCATTAGGGGTTGTCATAGCTAACTCAACATCTAATTGTTGAGGTAATACGGTGATACCCTTAGAAAATTCTTTGAAATAAAAGAGTGGGTAGATCCAAAATCAAATAAAACATTTTCTAAATTAGAGTGGATGTTAAGTGTACCTTTCACGACTTCGTTATCATACTCCACATCGCTGATAGAAATTTCATGTGACTTTCCTTTGTCTTTGGCCTTAAGAGTTTGTTGACGTCGATCATCATCAAAAACCATTAGATTAGGTCATTGATTAGCATAATGCCCCATTTCCTTTCACTTGTAACATTGAAGTATAGGAGGTGTATTCTTTGTAGCATATTCTTTGTTTGCATCACTAGACATCTTCTTCCCATCATTGCGGCATTGAAATGCCCAATGACCTTCGTTTCCACATTTGAAACATTTACTTTCCCCTTTAAGAAAACTCCCTCCATGTTTCTTTCCACACTTTGAGCATAAGGGAAAACTCATCTTCTTTTCAGTGTGTCCTTTAGATTTCCCTTTGAATTCCATTTTCCTCTTATTATCAAATGCATATGACTGATGGGTTACTCCAATCTCCATCTCAACTTTGAGAGCACATCGAACGTTTTTTTCGTAGCTATTGAAGTCCCTTATGGATAACGCCCTTCGAAGACTTGGTTTTAAGCTACTAAATAATTGATAGATCTTACTCTCAGGTTGGATAATAATCCCAGAACTATACCTTTCAAGTCTTGTAAAATTTTCTTCGTAGGTACCAACAGATTCATCATCCTTTTGCTTTAGTTCAAGAAACTCCTTCTCCATCTTTGTTCGAAGAATACGAGGGATGTACTTATTGAAAAATAAGTTCTTGAACTCGTCCCATTACATGGAATCAATTTCATCTCTTTCCCTAGTATTCTTAATAGGATTCCACCATTTATCAGCTTCACCTTCCAAACGATAAACTGCTAAGAGGACCTTATAATTTTCAAAACATTGAAGAACTGAAAATATCTTTTTAGTGGTACTGATCCATTGTTCAGCCACTAATGGATCAGTAGACCCACTGAATGAAGGTGTACGTTGCCTCATGAAGGATTCAACAGAATATTGCTACATCCTTTGCTCGTTTATAAATCATGCATGATTCATAGCATTAGAATGTTGTGTGATCATGGCTACAAGATTTTTCATTCCAACTCCCATAACGTTTGGTCGCTCAGGGGTACAATCATTGCATTGCCTGTGGCATTCAACATTAACACGGTTCCTTCAGGTTCCATCCATTGACTAAAAACAATAATCATAGTGTGAGAAACACTAATCATAATAGGAAAAACACATAATAAAGAATAAAATTTCACACTTAAGGTCTTATCATAGGTTATTCATTTCCATTTCTAAAACACTAAGATTGTGTTCTATGCTTAGATATATCCTTAGGGTTCTTACTAAGGATTTCACATCCTAGATTCCAAAGGTTGACTATACCTTTCCTCTGATACCAACTATAATGACCCATATTTTACATACATTGTTATTACTTCCGAATGAAAGCATACTTATTAATATATATAACAAAACCACGGTAGGACCGTATAGGTATACTGTCCTTAGAAACTGAGAAACATAAACAACTGGTTCATAAAGAATCTACATTGTCTCCCATTTATTTCATCATATCTAGAGTCCCTTTTGGAATATCCTACTTAATAACCTTCTTCCTGACCTGGGGAAAGAAGACATACAAAAGGGTTAGCTCAAATGCTCAGTAAGGGTAAATAAAATAAATAACAATCACATCATATTTATAATAACATAACATTTTGGAAATCTTAACTTGAAAAAGAGATCATAATTTCATAACATGGGATAAATCAGAGTAGTGAAATTTAATCCCAATAATCATAACATAAAACATGAAACATTGTAGCGTAGACACATAATCATAGAGAATAATTTCTTAGTAGTCAAGACTCATTTCCATGACTATCTTAGCGGACAAACTCCATTTCTGAACCGAGTTCACTCCTCATTTCAGTCATGTTTCACTAAACCGGATTAACCTATCGTTCCAGCCATGTATATCTCATTAGATATAAATCTTTACCCAATGCATTGGAGGGAGATATAGTTCCCACCCATCTCATAATTATACCATTTTTATGTGTGCGACAAGATCACAAATCATACATCATAGCATAACCCATGTAATAAAAAATGGTATTCTTAAACATCATGCCATCAAAACATAATCCATATAAGATAAAAGGACATCATAAAATTAATTCCATCATAAAATAATCAAATCAATGAAAAAATAGAGATATAAATAGAACCCTATATTATCTTAGAGGGAAAATAATTTTGATAAAACACTTGAACTCCATTCTTGAGGAAAATGTCCTTTCTACGTCAAAAACATTTTTCCTTTCTTAACATGTCATTCAATTTTAATCTAAAAGAAGTTGATTAAAAATAAACATGAAAACTTGTAAAAGAAGCTTCATGGAAATAATTTTCTATGTAATCATAAAAATCCATTCATGCCGTATAAGTTAAAAAAACATTCTTCTTGTACTTTGGCCGGAAAAGTCAAAAAGTACCTCGTACTAAAAACAAAAAAAATATTCCTTCCATATATTTTACTAAAAACTCACCAATGGGTAAAATTGGATTTAAACAATTATAGATGGATGGAAATAATATTAAATTTTTAGGAAACATGGATGTGGATGATAAATATTCCCCAATAAATTCTGAAGTATAAACAATCTCGGATAAAAATGAGATTGTGAGATTTTCCCTTATCTTAGGTCTGATTTGCTTCATACGTGTCTGAACCTCTTGTATAATGATTTAAATAATGTTATTGACTTATTCCAGAATCGTAATCATTGTTATGATATCATATGTGGTCATATTATTAGCTTTTTATTAGTAATATTTCTTTGCTACTTGTTATTTGGGTGTTTATTTCTTTTTGTTGTTATGTGTGTTTTGTTGAATAAATTCTTATTCTTATTTATAGGTTATAAATACCTCATTCACAGAATATTATTAGTTTAATATATATCATATGTATTCATTCAATTCATTTATATAATCATTAATCATTGAAGATCATGTAGAACGAGTCACATCACATCGTGGAGACGGTAGGCCGTACGTATGCACGAGCGATGATATAGTTCCCATGATCGTGAAATTGTATTGAAGTGTATGTATACTATTTAAGAATCAATATCACTTTACAATAATCATATATAGTTATTATTTACACCATTATACCCATCCAAGTAATGTGGTGGTGGAAAACATATTACACCACGGCGTGGAGACGGTATTCCGTACGTATGCACGCGCGGTGATTTCGTTTTCCGTATGATGGATAAAAGGTGAAATAGGGTTGTTTCATATTTATAATAAAATATCTGTATATGAGTGATACTGATGTTATTACTTCATAATGAAACAACTAAATAAGAGGAATTAGAAGAAGAAATAAATTTGAAAGAATCATTAACAGACATTACCTCTTCTTTGAAGCGCCTCTTCTTAACCTCCTCTTAGGGTAATAAACGTGGTCTTTGAAGAGAACCAAGACCTCTATAATACTACTAGGAAATTGGAGAAGATAAATATTCAGGTTTTTTTCGAGAATTAAGGCACAATGTGGTGTGATGAGGAGAGGGAGGAGGTTCCCTTTAATAAGGGAGGAGAGGGGCACCTTAGGAAAAAATAAAATATTATTTTATAATAAAGTCATATTCAGTTTTTAATAGCTCCAAATTGATTTATTTCGAATATAAGGTGGGGATGGGTCTAAATAATCTCATAAAATAGATTTTAGACAAGTTTAGGTTACTATATTAACCTTATCATTTAGATTTAACTCTAAGTTAAATAATTTAACTTTTACCATGTCTTCTTGTTTTCTTACACTATATAGTTAATAAACTTACTATAACAAGACAAAAGAACTCCAAGTTGTTCATTATTAAAATATATAACCTTATCTATGTCATTTGGCCGAACCTTATATTTTTATGAACAAAATAAAAATTAATAATATAATATTGTTTTTAAAAACAATTTTATGTCAATTTTGACACTATTTGGTAATTGATTTTTGTGAAAATCATAACAGCATTATTAGTTAAAAAACAGTTACTTAAATCCATACTAATATGTCATATTAACCTATAAAATTATTTTAATTCCTAAAAGTCTCAAATTACATTTATTTGGGTATTTATGACATCAATTATGTTAATATTTCATTAATAAGGTAATTACTGCATCATCACTGTGTCAAAGATAAATTAAATTATTTAATGTATAAAAATTATAAATAAATTACCATTAGGTAGGAAATTTTTTTATCTCTTTAATGAATATCTATAGTCGAATTTATCTTATGTATAACCCTACATTAAAAATGTTTTAGTCATTAAACATTGATTTTATCTATTTTAACACTTCTTTAAATAAAATAATAATAAGTGTACTAATCTAATCCCAGTGGACCTAAATGAACATATTTTATTCCTATTGTTTTTTGGTCGAATTAAACTTATCCAATAGAATTAGGACATGTGTTAGGGTAATAATAATATCATTTTTACCCTTAATTTCCCTATTTACTTTTAACCGTGGAAAAAAAAGTAAAAAGTTAATATTCACCAAAAATTATTTTTATCTTATTGAACCACATTTTACTCCTTTATAATAACCGTGTCTCTAGGATTTTCGAAATTCCACTCACAGAAGCGGTAAAATTATGTTTTTATGTAAATTTTCAAATTCTCCTAGGAGGTGGGTAAAAGACAGTGAAAAGTTCAATAAAAATTTTATATATCTAAAATTGTTATAAAATTAATCTAATGAATTATATTTAAATTATATGGGTATTATGTATCAATTTTGACCTAAAATAAATTTAAATAAAATAAATAATTATTTAAATAAAAATTCGGTTTTTAAATAGTAACCTAGTGTTTTCACTATTTATCAAAAATTGAAAGTTTTCAGAAAAATACAAAAAAATCTCCTATGATAATTTCAATATTCCGAATCCAAAAATGAAGTCCATTTTGAAAGATAAAATTAATAATATTTCAAAAAATGGGTATTACTATTCATAATGGCTAGTTTTAATAATATTTTAATATCATATCGTTGTTTAGTGAAACTTGGTGTTGTGTACAATGCAAGCTATCAAGGAAGGTCGTGATTGTATGTTAAGCAATCCAAGCTAGTGTTGTGTGTAGTAAAATATTCCTTTGATGATGTATATAAAAAAATATTTCTCAAAAAAATCTCAGGTGTTACAGCAATAACCATTTTTTAAACATGTATCCTACTTGAGGCATGAAAAATATTTTTATACGTATTAGTAAAAAGCCTTAATGATATGTTTAGATGACCATTAATATTAATTCCATCATTTTGAAATTTTTTGTTAAATTCAAATGACAATAACTAAACATTTTTTTATGGATAAGTTTCAATATCATTTGATTATTTGTGTATCATTATTCAATTATCAATTATTTCTTCCATATTATTCATTCCTTATTTACTGTATCTTATATGTGTTACCCAACAAAGAATATGAGGTGACACCTTTTCATATTATTTCATTCCCTGCGATTCCCGTAAATATTTTTTGATTGAAATAAATGTATATTATAGATGAAATAAAGATGATACAAAATAAAGTATTATTTTTTATTTTTATTTTCAATTATAATGTGGGATTAATGTATGTATATAGTTTAAGATGATTTTTAAACTATTCAATATTTTTTTTTGATATTGATTATATTTTACACTAATGTAATAATCTGACCATCGGCTCTTGGCTACAAGATTTTCCATCTTTACTCTTGATATAACCTATAATATAGCCTTTTAGCTGATAAAGAAATTGTTTTTTACCAATAAATTAGAGGGATATAACAGACCTTCCAATAACATAATCATAATTAGTGAACATGTATTCCTCAATATCACAAAAACAATAATCAATTCAATATATCTTAACTCGTGGAAAAGAAAACAGTTTTCACCATGATTTATTCATCATAATCAACAATAATACATGTAAAAATAATGTAGTTATCATATAATCATTTCGATATTGGAACATAACTATCATATACTAATGTTATCATAGATGAAGAATGTCTTTAAAAGGTCAGTGGAATATTAATTACGAGAATCACCCTTTTCATTTTGAAATAATTTATTTCAAATCTAAAAATTAATAAAATAATAATTAAAATATATTTATTTAATATAACCATGGGAAAACATCATAGAATTAGAAAATAAACGATTATACATTATAGGGTTAAATTTTTATTGTGTAGTATACATTAAAATACAAATTTCAATCACACCCTTGAAAAAAAACATCTCATTCAAAAAATGACAAGATTATTCATTTTAAAAAAATTATAAAATGTAAATAGTGGGTAAAAATAATTTAAAAAATAATTTAATAATTGTAAAAAAAATATTTTAAATAATACATGTATGTGGAAAAAATGATTTTTAACAGAATATAAAAATATAGTTAGTGTTTCTTAAAAATAATTTTTTGTTTATTCAATAATTTGAGAGTGTAAAATGAATGGAAAATTTAATATTTTTATAAATAAATATATGTGGAAAAATAAATAAAATTTTTAAGTGATATATCATGTATCATAGTCCTCATAATATCAAGAATAAATAATCCTGGTAAAAATGAGACTATAACCTAAAAACCCAATCCTCAAGTAGATCTTGTTTGGTAAGAACTCTATCCAACAAAATATTAATTAAAATTTATTATAAATAAATTAATTAACCATATTAACACATAAAAAACCATATATGGTTATATTAGAACATTTAATGATCTGATTATTAATAATAATTAATTAAAATCATCATTTATGGGCATTAATTATTTCATTTTTAATTCATGTTTCTATTTTTTTGTTCCGGTACTTATTCATTGATCATTTTTCCATAATATAAAAAATGTTAATATTGTTATTAGTGTCATATATATTAATTATAAACATATTTTTAAAAATCTATAAAATTTAGTGATTTAAAAATTTATCATGTTGTTCACGAACACAAAAATCCATACGTACACATTGTAATTGTTTTCATTATCTAAAAAAGGTGGAAAGAATAATAAATAATATATCACCATTAAATAATAATAATTATATCATATATAAAATTTTTATTTATTAAATTAGTCTCTATTAACATGCATGTGATGTGGTGATGGAAGATAAATCAAATCATTATTTGGAGGTCGTAGTACACACATACACATGAGAAATAATTTCTATACCCATTTGATTAAAAAGAGATGGAAATGTATTTAATTACTAATAATAATAACATATAATTATATTTAGGATATTATTCTAATTATTTTATTTTTTATACAATGGTTTTTATATTACGCAACAAGAAATAAAATAGAATGAGAAAGGATAATAATAATACATCTTCATTGAGAAATCTATTTTAGCTTACACATTATACCATGAGGGTATTCTATTATTTAAAAATGTCCTGATAATAATATTTAGGGATGATAGGAAATTATTTTATAGTGGAATTTATGATCTATGAAGCTATTGATTTTTGGATAAGAGATAAGAAGTGGTGTCTTTTTATATGTGAGGGAGATAAAGAAAAAAGAATTTATCAAAGGATTAAAATGTACTAAGCTCTTATTGAATTAATATGAATCCAAAATGTCTTTTATTATAATATTATTTTTATAGAGTTTTAATATTTCTATAAGATAGTATTTAGACTTTTTATGCGGTAATCATACCCTTATCTATCAGTTTTAGCCTGGATAAACTCATTCAACCTTAAATGAGGTAACATTTTTTTATTGTTTTTAATATTCATTATAGAAAAAATATTATATTGGATTGATTAAAAAAATTTGAAATTAAAATATTAAATATATTATCCATTTTACCAAATTCAATTTATATCGGTGTAAAATGATAATTTGGAAACAAACTAACAAAAATTAATGAATGTGTGTTTTTAGATAATTGAATTCATAAGTATTACAATGTTTTCATATAAAAAATATAATTAATATTGATTCTAATGGCATAAATTTAATTATTATTAATGAAAAAGAACTAATAAAATTTTAAAATCAATTGAAAAGAAAATGGTACTTTGTAAAAAAATAAATGGATAAGAATTTTTTTATAAAATCATAATATTTTTATTCCCTAAAATTTTAAAATTTCTAGAAAATTCCCAAATTTTAACCAGAAACTATTATTTATATGTTAATTTGAAATATAATTTAATTTAAAGAAAATAAAATTTCTAAAATCGATATAAATTGAATAAAATCTCCCCTTATGAAATGAAATAATAACCACTGTGAAAAAAAACATATTTTTAAGGAAAAAAATAAATTTAATAAAAATTGAATTCTTATTTATTATGAATTATAAAAAACATTTAAAATTTAAAATCATTTTTTACTTATTTTCTCTAATTATGTTATTCCTATTCATTCTGTTAATTTAACTTCTAGATCATAATGGTATACTATATCACAATACATCTGGAATCACCAATGATGGTAAAAAAAGTTATCTAATACCTATATTTTATTTAAATAGAATATATATATATATATATAATATCTTCGTGTTACACTAAATCATGGGTGAAGATGAAGAAAGAATACATTCATCTAGAGTGAATAAAAATCAATATTTGATGAATAATCAATAAAAAAACAAATTTGAAACACATAATAATTTTTTTGAGTTATATATGATTGTTTATCCCTCATATAATAAATTATTATATAAGCCTTCCTGGTACAATTAAATTACTAATGAGAACAATGAACTGAAATTGATATAGAAAAATATAATGAAAAAAATTTTTTCCTAGGGAAATAAATACATGAATAAATTTTTTGAACAATCAAAGTACATGAAGTGAATAAATAAATCTAAATAAAGTTCCAAGACAATAGGGAAAGGTTCATTTTATTATTTTAGGAGATTCTATATCAAGGAACATTGATGTAGGGCTATAAAACTCAAAAAAATAATAGATAATTATGAAATCAAAAATCCCTTAGATGTTTCTAAGATTATATTAGTGGTCAAAACTCATTGTTAAGAAATTAAAAGGACTCATAAAAAAGATAAATTAAAATCTAATAATGATTTTTGTGGAATGTAACAAAATAAAAGAGATTTTTCAATAAAATTTATAAATAATATTAATAGGTAGAAGAATAATAATGGAGAAACACTAATGAATTCATGTATAATTATAGCTCTTTTGAATTAGTTACCAAATAAAAATAAGGATGATCATGTTATTATATAGTGTCTTGCCATATAGAATTATTAGTTATAAGTTTCTATAATATAATAGGTAGATAGAATATATTATAGGTCTTTATTTAATAAAATGAATAAGTTCATTTTTTAAAACAAATTTTTTGAAAATAAAAACATGATTATGGTTCCTAAACATGTTTGAAGTAAAAAAATTAAGAGAGGATACATCATAAAGTGTTTTCAAAGTATTGTAGTAACTAATAAAATGTTGCATCAGCTGGGGAATAAATCTCATCAATAAATAACCAAATGAGATGGATAAAATATAGAACCTATTCCCATATCAGTTTTTTCATTAATTATAGTAATCTATGGTGAAGATGGTTGTATTGATTCCATTGAGGGTGATCTCTAAAAATTTTCAAATCATTAGTAAATTTAATAAATTTTTATAAATTTTAGAATTTGTATAACCCTTTTAAAATATTAAGGATAGGTAATGATTTTAATTTAAATATTATTTTAAGACATATTAATTATATTGATCAATGGGGTGTAATTATTTAACTATCTATGGTGAAATAGATTGAACTTAATAATTTTTTCTATGTCATTTCAAATGATTATAAGTTCTCAGAAAATCATGGAAATATATTTTTCAATCCCATAATGAGTGAATGGTAGAATTTGTTCCACATTAAAATGATTAAATGTATTGTCTTGTTTGTTAAATTAATCACTCCTATTTTTTTACACTGTGATTTATATCATAGTCGTGGATTTGGTTGGTTGATGGAACTTTACATTGAAAAATATGGTACCTTTCTTATTTGTGAAAATATTTATAAACTCAAAAATTGATAAGATTTTTTTTATGAAAAGTTTGAATATTACAATAAAATTATATCAATTTGGTGGAGAATGAATACAACACCACTATATCAATAAGGTGACCATATATTTCCTCATTCAATTTATAGTCAATTTTGTAGAGGAATATTAAATTTAAAGATAATTCTAATTTGTAATTTATAACAAACATGAAGGGGGAGATTGATATTCCCAAAGGTATTTAGGATTATTTTTTTAATTAGTATTTTTTAAGGAGATTGTCAATTTAATTAATTTAAATATTTTTCTAGGTGATATACTATTTATCTAGGAAAATTATAAGTAAAGGAAGTACCTCCACTAGTTAGGTAATGAACATAGTAGCCAAAAATAACAATCTAGATAGTTTTGAAGGGTAGCCTAAAATTATCCAAATTTATATATGGTCATCATATATATTTTAAATTTTAGGTCTTGGATAATCATTTTTAATGAAATTAACATAACATGTTTGAACAACTGATAAAGGACATTATGTGTGGATCTCCCAGGATAGCTAATGATTTTATATAATCTTTCAATGAAGTTAAAAATATATCAAATATTGTGTAAAAAGATTTAAAACTACTCAATTTTGATTTATATTGGATTGAATTTAGAATTAAAATGAGATAATAGAAATACTCTATTCTGTGTAATATATATGATATAAGAGTTTCAAAGATGGTTAAATCATTTCAAAATAATTATAATAATTCTCACATTTAATTGATGTAATTATATAGTCATTTTAGAAAATTGGTAAGTCACATAGATTATTTTATGATGTTTAGAAAACTTTTGAAGAAAATATTGAAATATTTTATTCGATTTGAAAAAAAATTAAATCATTCCACGTGTATGCTATTTGATTCCATGTATGATATTTTGAGTGTGCTTGCTAGAATGAGAATAATTTTAAAGGAAATAATCTTATACAGTAGGAATGTATGATACTTCATCTTCACATAATAAATTTTCATTATATATATGTCATTTGAGTTTGGGAGAAATCATGTATATAATAATTGAGAAACAAAAAGGGGGATTATCCTATATATAAGCAATTTTACTGAGACCTAATTTCATTATTCTATACAAGTGAGACATATGATATTTTTCGTAGACTAAATTATTTTTTAGAGAGATAATGTTTGATAGTGGAAAAATACATATGGTGATTGTGACTTGGGATACTCGTAAAATATTTCATCTAAATAGTGTATTTTTTGAGAAATAAAAAAGAAAATATATGTGGTAAAATTGATTGTATTTCATGTGTGATATTTGAGTTGGATGAAGTGTTTCAATGGAAAACTTTATATGCATTATGAAATTTAAAATGGTCATATGATATTTTTATGGATCATTGGATATTTTAGTTTTACATATTTTGAAAAATATGAGCACATATGAAATTTTTGAATCGTATAGTATATTTATATGGTACATGTGAATATTTGATTCTCATATCGTAATTGACTATGAAAAATTATGAGATTATGTTCAGTGAAAATTAGTTTTAAAAATATATAATGCACTAAATAATAGTAAATGGCATGGGTTTGGGAATGTATTTAAAAGGCAAAAACTTTACAAAATAAATTTGATTCATAAAATAAAATTATTAGATGTTTATTCTCAGGAAAAAAAATACATGATCAATGTGTGGATGAATTTATATAATATCTAATGTGTTAAAATATATTTATACAGGATTCATGGATAATGTAAAAGTATTAATAGATAATATAAATAAGTACATCAGTGCTTATATCATTTGTAAATAATACTATTTGTGATTAAGTAACAATGATTAATGATGAGTGGTTGATATTTAATATAGAGTTATATTGAGTACTATAATTTTTCATGTTATTATCCTATTTTTTAAGAATGTGTTCTACATTGTAATATGTGTATTTTGTATGGAATATATATTGAAATGGAGATTGAAGTGATATATATTGTGGAATTTTATTGATGAATATAGAGACACAGCTAGTTTAGAATAATATGAAAATATATTCATCCATATGAGTTACATCAATTATGGGTATTTCATGAATATAATTTTAATTAAAAAAATATTTATTAGGTAAGTAATGGGAATCCATAAACTAATATTTTTTACAGTGATTTTTTAGTGTATATTTATCTCCTCAGTACACCATTTATTAAAATTCAAAATAAAATATTCCATTTAATGTATCTAACATTACACATGATATTGTCAACATATTATTCAAAGGAAAATTAAAAACAAAAGGAGGTTTTGTTTTTATGATTGTGAAGAAGTATGATTGTTGAGAGCAATAAAAGAAATAAATTGTCAAAGTGGAAAAGTAGAAAATAAAAGATATTGAGAATAATATTGAATAAAAAAGTATATTCTACTATTACCTGTATTGGTGACACAAAATCATTCATGAATAAAAAAATTGGATTAAATGAAACTATTTTAATAACAAAAATATAAGTTTAATTAATTATGTATCTAAAAAATTTTATTCACCCATTATTAATGTCTTGAGAAAATAAAAAATGAGATCTAAGCATACATAAAAAAAATTCATGTCCATATATTTGGTTTTCATCATCTAATGATTGATTATTAAATATAACATAAGCTAAGTTAAGAAAATGATTTATTAATGATTTTATTATAGTCAAATAAAGTATTTATTTAGGAAGACGATCGTTTTTCTAGTGTAGGGACATCCTAGGATAGTTTTAAGATTCACATCAATAGGAATACAATATTAAATAAATCAGGGGATTTGAGTATAAAGATCATGTGGGAGAAGGATAATTCACTAGTATTATATAGTTAACCCCACATGTGTAATATTTTGTGGAAATATTTTTAACATTCACTTTCCACTGAAATGTATTATGTGAATTGAATACTACTGAATAATCTATGATAAAACAGTTGTTTAACACAAAATAGAGTATGTTTTTACATATTTAGGAAAATACATGGGAAAATAATTTGTACTAATCTCTTGATTACATTTTTTCATTTCATGTGGTTATATCCAGTTAGGTAAATAGTAAAATTTCCCTTATTATCTTAAAAGATATCATGGGTCCAAATAAAATGTGGAAAAGTTGAAAAATGATTTCGAATTTTGAAAAATAACACCCACACAAAATTAATAACCTCCCCCAACACCATGGTGGTTCAACATAGTCCACTGAACACTATATTTTTTGTTGAATGTAGAGAGAAAACATACACATTTTTTTATTGTTATGTGTATCATTCTTAATCTTCCTAGAGATAATCATAAAAATTCACTAATACCTTTAAATCCTATGATAGTTAGAGTTCATTTTTCTATTTTTCATACAATTGATTTTAAAAAACATCTTATTAGTGTGGATTTCATGACATAAAAAGCTAAAAGTGGTAATTTTATAGCATGACCCATGAGATTAACAATGACACATGATCTAAAAAAATGAATTTTAACTGACATGTAATTATATTTTTTTTTCATATATAAATTTGTAATTATCTGTAAACAAAATAAATAGTTCTCTAATTTTACCTCATGTGTGTCATTATCATTTTGAAAATATTCTGACCATACTTAAAAAATCATTGTTGGTTTTATAGAGGATTGTTTTTATGGAATGAAAGCTAGACTCTAAATCCTATATATTTCATATGGTTTCATGACACATATAAAAAATTATATAAGGCCAGTTTCCACCCATGGTTCAAGGAAGTTGATCTCAACAAAAAAAAAGAAACATGTTTTCTATCATTCAAGTTTTTAAAGAACATGATACTTAAGTATTAAAATTATTGAAATTGGGTACCTTCAATATTTCAAACTCTAATAATGTCATTAAATATAAGAATAAATTATATGAATTGAAAAGAAACATTTGGTGAAAATATATCCCCACTAAACAATATATTCATGTTCTGAATATTCATAATTAATGTATACATATGGTTGAAAAGGTGAAAAAGAGATTTATTAAGCTTGAATAAATGTTCATGTGTGGTGAGAAAACTATCACCAAGATATCTAATCACATTTTTATAGAATGGGAATGAATGAGATACCTCTATCATGAATCCATGGTCTTTATGGTGGTTGATAATCATTATACCATTATAGATTAATATTTTCTTGCATGAAATGTTGGTTTTACTGGTTCCCCAACATATTTATGGGATCTTACCCTTGTACTAACAGCAGGATGATAGGTGACATGGGGGATGAAAAACAAATCCCACTAACAAATCATCAAAACACAAGTGGTTTGCAACATATAATGGTATCTGTAATTGGCTATTTATCCCGCTATTATGAAGAATGGTACTATTCTTCACCGGTATTTAAGAAACATCATTTCAAACCAAATAAAACCAAAAAATGTGTTGAAATGAGTTGTTTGGGAGAATTTCCTAAGTTGGAGGGCACCCATGTAAGTTATTAATCCCATCTTGGATAAAACATGGATGTATAACATCTTTTACATAGGTGGAATTATATCATAAAATCTAGGTATTGTATTTATTTATTACTCTAAAAACTATAAAGAGGAAATATATCACCTAATTTAATCCCACAGAATGCTCACTAGGATTTCCCTTTGTAACCAGCATAATAATGATCACTCCATAGATAAATTTTACGTGGATTTAGATTGATGTTATTGTCCTGAATGAAACCCTTATAGTATTAAAGTATTTATGTTTTTTGAAAATTTATAAACTTACATTACATAGATTAAAAGATCCATCACACATGGAATAATGGAAAATAGCCAATTATATACTTTCCTATAAATTAAATTAGTAAAATGTTCAAATTTTCTTTTCAAGGAATAGTTATCTTCTATTTGATTGTGAAAAAACTGGTTTATAGTGACACCCTAAGGCTCTAATATATTATAACCCCATGATTATGACCTTGATATCATTATTTTTTTACAAAATAAAAACCATTTTCCTGATAGTTGATTCTATATTTTCTTATCTGTTTAATTATTTTGGTTATAGTTTTATTTTTCATTTCATTTCCATAGTTAATATTGTTGGATATTTTATTTATTTCAGTACAAAAATTAGTATTTATTTAATGTATTTAATATTTTAATTATATAATGTAATACATTCTTATTTTAATCTAAACTGTTTTAGGTGGTTTGAGGAATAATCCTTATATGATTAATCTTCAACTTATAATTATATATCTATTATTTGTTATGAAATGTAATTTTTATTTTCTTATTTTTTTCCATCTATTCATTTATATTGTTGTTTTTCCTGTAGATATCATATATTTATTCCATGAATGGTAATTTCTGTAAACTATGGCAGTCAATGGCTATTTTTTATCATTAATTGAATGACATGTCCCAGGATGAGATTTCTCTCTTTTGAGATGATGGTTATTTATTAAAAAAATAAATATCTTTTATTTTATTGTAGTATATATACATTTCATTAATCAAAATACACAAAATAATGAACACTCACACAAATAACTTGGACTTTTTTTTGAACTAAACATAACACTTTTTTTCTTAGTGATCTAATGTGTCTTGTGGATTCACATGAAACTATTTAAAAAAAGTAATTATTCTTGATACACATGATGAAATTGATGTTCTATTAAATAATATTTTTTGTGTTTCACTTATTGATTAGTGATTTGATGTTTTATATGATAACACACATAAAAATAATTCATATCCAAAAAAGAAATATATTCAACTATATATCCATTATTAAGGATCGAGCTCAATTTGTTATGAATCATTGAATAAAAATTGATTTGAATGTTATTGATGGAATAAATTGAAATGATATATGATGTGTTTACTGAACTAATTTTTTTTTGTATTTATAAAAAATATGGCCTATATTCAAAAAAAATTAATATATAATAATTTGGTTTTTGTTTTGACTTGTTCTTAGGGAAGATATGGAACTGTTGTACATAATATTAGCAATGAACTAGATATAGAAGATGTTTTTGATGTAGTATAATGATTACTAAGAACATCATGAGGCCCTCTATTTTCAGGATCATAGGAATGTAGTAACATACATGAGGATATAAATTCATTATAGAAATTTCAATAAAAATTTACACTTATATAATGAGATTAATAAATGGAAATGTTCATACACTAAATTTGTTTCAACTTTCAATGTAAGTATATTAAAATTATAATAACAATAGTTTTCTTTTATTCTAGGTATGACTCTTTTAAGTGATTGGATTATTTCATTATCCAACAGAGTAACTATAAGTGTGGTAGAAGAGTAGTGCATTCTAGTTGAATCATATAATGTCATAAGAGAAAAACTAATTAATGACTATATAGAATGATTCATTGTGAAAATGACCCTATATGATTGAAATTAATGATAATTCCCAGGGTATGGAGTAACCTCCCAAAATGAATCCTCTCTTTAATGCATCTAAGGAAATCTATATACACTTAAACAAATCACAAAATAGAAATATTAACTAATAAATTTAATATAAACTATATCACATTCAATTTCAAGGATGGTTTTACATTTATTTTATATTATTACAAAATTTCATCTTCCATTTAGAAGAACTTGTCAGTTTTGGAGGCAATAGTGGAAGGTTATTACCGAATGAGCATGGTCAAAAGTTATAGAGATCCGAAACTAGGGGAGGAGAGTTTCATGTATATAAATATTCATCAACAGACCAAATATATGTAGATTTTATTTGATTAAGATGACTAATTGGAAGGATAGTCTGAATGGGAGAATAATATTGTTTTTTTAATTAAAACAAAAAAGTACAGGATATGTTTATTACATTTCATATTCATTTGTGGTCTAATTTTTTTAAGTAAATTGAAAAACATTATTAATAATATTGTTTGAATGGTTGGTTTTTCATATAAAGGATATAAAATGGAATATGTAATATTTTTTAATAATGAATCTCATTAGTTTCTATTCTATACATTTCATACAATTAAAGGGAATTATGAAAATATTTAAATGAAAGTTGTTATTTATAAATGGAACCCTTAATGCGAGTTTATATATAAGATTTATGGTAACCCTTTTGAGATTTCTATATTTATGATTAATGTTTTAACCTATTTATGGTTCCTCAATAAGAAGGATGATGTTTCACTAGAACATGAATTGAAAGGAGATAAATTTATATTACCATATTGTACTAGGACGGTTAATGTAAATGAAAAAATGGGATAATAATGGAAGTTATATAGTGTTTAATGATTCATTAGTTGATTTATTGGTGTATTTTTATGTTCTTAATGGCATTTTTCTGCTTCAAAGGCTTTATAATTATATCATCCATATATTGGGTATTGCCTAAAGGTGCCTCAAACCTGGTTGGTCACATAACCTCATGCACATTTCTGAAAATTCCATAGGATTCTGACAAGAATTGAGGGCTAAGGCAAGACATTAGGTAAACAATTCCCTCACTGGAAGAGTATATATAATGTAATAAAAAATTATAAATCATAGAGGAATCATTAATACGATGCAACAAAAGTAAACAGTAGAAGACTGATAATAAATAAACTACTGCAGGATATATATAAATTATTCCTGTCACATAGGTCTAGGAAAGCATTCAAACAAGTCCAAATGATTTAAATACAATACTAAAACATGTGAAAAAGTAAAAAAAATTAAACTCTAGCAGTATCGCATGCCTTAGCATCATCCCATGCTCTCTAGCTCCAACATCAATCAAGTACATGATGAAGAAGGGCACTTTCCATTATCTATACCAACAATCAAACAATCAGTTTGGTTCTAAAAGAAGGACCTAAATAGGGTGAGAGATGAATACCAGTAGGCAACCACAAAAATATCTATGCCTAATAGTCAATGAATGTATATAGCTGGAAATAAGAAAAAATAAAGCAATAAACTAGGAAGGACAGAAAATGAAACGATCATACAATTTTCAAATACATTCATTTTCATTTATAAATTATTCAAATTGTTGAATAATGTATCCTTGTGATCTAGCCTATGCTCTTTATCCCCTGTTTAATAAAACAAACAGACGTCTGAAAAGACAATTTGAACAACCATGTAAGACCGAGTCCAAGCCTGTTCATTGGCTTTCCAGACTCACTATAATAATTCATATAATCATTCATAACAATCCTATAGGAATTATCTCATGGTCTAATCCCTTTGGTTTTACATAGCACTAATAAATTTCAAACGACCACCATGGATGCTCTCACGGTCAATACCCCTGGGTCCACATGGAATCAATAATTTATACATGTCCTCTGGGTGGATCTTAGGTTCAATACCCCCTGGGTCAAAATCTAGACCAAGGATCTCACAGCCATGTGTAAATATACATGGAAACTCCCACAGTTTTCCTGGTCCAAGGTTCTCATGGTCCAACGAAGATCAACATGCAAACAAAATTCATTAAATCCCCTACATGCAATCCAAACTATTACATGGCTCAACATTTGTCAAAGAATAGAATCATGCATCCCATATAACCAAAAAAACTCTATCCTAAACAACTCAAGGAATAGAAACACACTATGACTCATAGGAAACATAGTCCCAATGGCCAATAATAGTAAAACAAGGGAACACAGCCATGGGGTGTCTCATAAACAAGGGTGTAAAATTTTATACATAGGAAACAAGCCTTAATAAGAAAACCAAACAATAGCATTTATTAAAGAGGGTCAAAATCCAAAATACACTATACCCCAACATGGATATTCTGAAAAATTAAGAATATATTATAAAAATATAATTGAAGAAATGCACAAACCACCTACCTCGATGTGGTATGGTGAATAATTCCCAACATAGACCATTGAATCTGCCCAGAACAACATAAATCTACAAAATATTTATAATTATTCAACGTTTAATAACATAAGAGAGGTGATAAAACAAGAAGAGATAATCTAGAAGAAGTAAAAAATCACATATGGGATTCCAACACACCCTCCAGAGTTTGAATCAGACCTTGGATGGGGAAACGATACCTCAGACCTTGATTTTCGCTCCTGGTTTCTCGTGGATGAACCATGGTTAGAAGAAGATAATTCTAGAGATGAGACATGACCCCACTCCGACTAATCAATTAAAAATAAAAAGTACATATAATGTTCATTTAATTCACACATTGTATACTAGCTTCAACCTTATCTTGATTTAGCAAATCAGTCAGGTCACCCACACATCCATGTACTCTTCTATTACATGGCCATTTCATGACTTCCCGCAGCAACTGGGTTCAAGGAGTATACTCAAAAGTACACGACATCTACATATAAAAATTAAATAATTATTCTATTTTCTTGAAAAAAAAATCAGAAATAATGATCCATGCCTTGAATGGTTATCTAGGTTCTTCCAAACATCCCCCATAAATAAATTCACCCACGAATTTCCATTCCATGGGTGGTGAAGAAGAAACATCAAACAACTCCGGTCACTATGATCGTACAGCATCCCCCCTCTCCTATGTCTCATCCTGTACTCGCATGTGCCACCATAGCACCTGTACTAGATGAATATACTGGCAATGGAGAACCTTCATTCTACATTCCACAATCCAAATAAGGTTCTCTCAAACAATGCATCCACCTCCAACTGAACATCCTCAGGGTTGAATGTCGTGAGATGTGTCTGAAATGAAACATCGTATTTGATAAACATTAATGACACTGAGCATAGCCTGGTACCTCTGAGGTAACTATAAGCAAGAGATAATTGACTTGACTCTCTCCAAAGCCTCAAATAGTCTGATGTATCTCAGTGAAATCATTCCTTGTATCCTAATTTGACAGTCTCCCAACCATGGTCTGACATGTAAGAAAACATGATCCATGACCGCAAACTATAGATGTCATCTCCATCAATCAACATAAAATTTCTTCCAAGACTATGCAGTAGCAATACCCTTTCAACTCAACACCACCTACTAAGTGGTCTCTTAGAAAGGATGGCGTCCCAATATAGCTGCCTTTCTTAGAAACAACCAACATATGGGTGATTGGCGTAGACTACCATACAAAACCTCATAAGGTACCATATGAAACATCTCCTAACAATTATAATGGTAGAAAAACACTTCTAGGGGTATATTTCTTTCCTATGAACCCCCAAAATTCAATACGCATGCTTGTATAATGTCCTCAAAAACTTGAATTGTGCTATCATACTAGCCATCTATATTGGGATGGTAATCTGTACTGAAAAGTACCTATATACCCAAATCCCTTTGTAGTCCCTTCCAGACCCAATAAGTAAAACAGGCATCCCTATCTGAAACTATAGTGTGCGAAACCCCAAAAAAATGTACAATCTCTCAATGTAAAACCTTCCAAGATCATTAACACTAAAGGTTTCCTTGATCAGAATGAAATATCCAACCCTTTTGAGTCTTTCAAGAATAACACATATTGTATCATTCACTCAAGGTGACCTCAGTAAACCCATAAAAAAATCCATTGAGACATAATTCTACATGTACTTGGGAATGGGCAACTATTGTAAAAGCCATGATGGTCGCTAATGCTCCTCCTTCACCTTGTGATGGTAGAACATATCATATCAAAACTAGAAACATCCTGCATCATACCAGGCCACTAATATTAATGATTTAGGTTTCGATACATCATGGTGACTCCGGGATAAACTACCCAAACATAGGAATGGGAATCATGCCAAAGCTCCACAAGTATATCTGATGACACCCATACCCGAGCATGGAAATGAAAGACCTCATCATAATCTATGGTCTACCCAGAAGTATGGTCCCCACCTGACACACTCTCATGTTGGATTAGACCTTTAGAATCTAATAGCCGCATTATCCGCACTCACTCCAGATTAGTAGAGGTAATAGATATATAAGAAAAAAAGTATTCCTTTGTCTATCATACACCACCAAATGTATCTTAGAGAATAAGGACATAAGATTCCACTCATTTTTGGCCTCCCAAACTACATGAATCTAAGTCATCTTGCTCAATGCATCAGCCATAGTGTTTCCCTTCCCAGGCATATAATAAATTTAAAATTCAAAATACTGAAGGTACTCAACACAACTCTATTGTCTCAATGTCAGATCATACTAAGTAAAGATATAATTGAGTCTCTTATGGTTAGTGAGAGCCAAAAAATAATATCCCAAAAGTTAATGTCTTCAACAGTGCAAAGCAAGCACAACTGCTGCCCACTCAAGATTATGCATTGGGAATTCCTCTCATATGGCATCAACAGTAGAGACATGTATGCAATAGCTTCTATCCCTTGAGAAAGCACTTATCCCATCCCGATACCTAATGCATCGTAGTATGATGTGTATGTCTTGACCAACTTTGGAAAAATCAGTATAGATGATAAATTCAATCTCTCATTCAGCTCTGGAAAGGCTGACTCATAGGTATCTTTCCACAAGTACATTTCACCCCTTTATAGTCAAGTCTACCAATGTCACTTTTAAGCATAAATAAGTCCTGTATAAAACCTATTTAGTAATCCACCAGCCCCAAAAAACGTCTTACCTCAATGGAGTTCTTTTTTTTCTCATAGGAAACTACATCTCTCAATTTTTTGGGGTCTACCTATATTCCGGTCTCTGAGATAACATGACCCAAGAAGTGAGTCTGGTCTAACCAAATTTTGAATTTTGAGAGCTTAACATATAAAGGATTCTCTATTAGTATACTAAATATGATATCTAGATGGGTTACATGGTTGTGTCAATTGTCAGAGTACACCAAGATATTGTCGATGAATACTACCACAAAATAATAAAAGAAAGGATGGAACAATCAGTTAATCAGTTCCATGAAAACTACTAAATCATTTTTTAGACCGAAAGACATAACTGTATAATATTTTAGACCGTACCTACTCCGAAAGGTTGTAAGAGGTATATCTGATGGCCTAACATGAAACAGAATATAACCACATCTCAAATAAATCTTCAAGAACACCCGAGCTCCTCGAAGATGATCAAAGAGATCATTAATCCCTAGAAAGGGATATCAGTTCTTAACCATCAACTCATTCAGATTCTAATAATATACACAATTTCTGAGCATACCGTCTGCCTATTTCACAAAATAGATAGGAAAACCCCATTGATATGTACTGGGTTATATGAAAATCTTTTTCTTTTAACTCCCTCAACAACCACTTGAGCTGTCATAACTTTAGTGTATCCATCTTATACAGAGGAATGGACACTGGTGCCTCTCCTGGATCAAGATCAATAGAGAAATATACCTCTCCCTGTAGAGGTAAACCTTAATAATTCGTCTGGAAGGACATCTATGAAATGATCCACCACTCGAAGAAAATATATCTATGATGTCTTCTGTTAATCCCGATATAAACTAGAAATCTGTTTCGAAAATCCTCCCAGGCCTTGATGCTCAATTCTAGCTCTGCTCACTTGAACATCCCATTATCCTTTGTGTAGAAAAGACCTTCCCTCTGGTGATGTGAAACTCAACCAATAGTGATAACATTAAAAAAGGCTTTAAAGGCTACTAACTGGTCCATTCCAAGAATAAAATTGATTCTTGTAATCTCTAAGACAAAGATGTCTCATAACAAGTGACACCGACCAACCTCAAGATGGAACTCCTTACACTAACATACACTAGCCTTCCTAATCCCCAACAGAGTGTCTAGCATCATAACTTCCTCATAATTAATGATACCGAGCCCAAGGATCTCAAAAAAGAGAAACAAATATGAAACTTTGGGAATCCCCTATATCAAAAAGTACAGAATCTAAAACATTGAAACTAAAATTGTACCTCTAATCGTAGAAGTTTCGAGATTCTGATCCAGTTAGGTGTGCTCCACTGTAAAAGTATGACCTTTACAGTGGCCCTGTGAACCTTCCTGACTTCCCTAACATGATTCACCATGCAGTCACTGAAATAAATTTGTCTGGCTGCCATGGTTACAACCACCTCCTCAACCCCAACGACATAATGTACTCGAATTCCCTAACTTCAGAGAAACTGATAGTCCTTCTCCTTAACATTGAATCATAACTGATCCCCTCTGACTTATGGTTGGTGAGATGAAATGAAAGAAATGCTGAAGATGACCCATCTTTCTGAAATATTGGCACTCAACATGGTCTCTCGGGCACAGAGGTCTAATGTGCCCACTCTTCCCACAATGGTAGCACTTCACCTCACTACCTGTTGATACATCCCTACTATTGGAATCACCATGTAAAGGCTCACGACAATGCTTCCTACTATCAAAAAAATCTGTAACAACCCTAGATAATGAACCACATTAGCTCACAGCTACCAACTCACTCATATTTATCTTATTAAACAGCGTCTGGTTCACTTTTGCCATCACTAAAGTTAGCCTAAAGACATTCACCTATGATCAACTATCATACATAAGACCATCCTCAAACTGTACAGCATGTGATAACTCCTCACCTCCTAAAGAAGGTGTGAAGCATTGAACCTCTACGAAATGATAAGAATTCACATCACCGAAAGAGATCTCTACCCCAAATCAATGAACTATCGGGCTAGATCAGACCTCCACATCTGGAGATAGAATTAATCATAGAAGTTCATCTAAAAATCTTCCCAATCCATATCCTAATAATGCCCCACCTGTGAGATAAAACACCACCATATTTTGGTATAATTACATAACATATACGTCATGAGAATCACCCTCCTCTTACGAGGCATATCTAGATGCTCAAAGATAGAAATAAATTCCTACGACCATGAATCTATAGCCAGATGTAATATATCCCCTCAAAACATTAGATGATGTTGATGTTGGAAAACCCTTGTCAGCTCTGACATAGATGAGGCCGAATGCGGTGTCCCTAAAGGGTCTGTAACATCTTCAAATAGGTTTCCCAGATCTGTGCATCAGTACCTATGTCGGATATAATAGCTAGTGTCAAGACAGGCATGACAAGAGGATTTGATGGTCGTCCCTGATCTATCCTTTCTAGTTTCTGGTCATCGCCCTACACCTGCTGCATAACCGGAGAAAGTCTTGGCAGCATGAATCATCATGGTCAACCGCACACCTCAATTTGTGATTATAAATGACTTAAAATTATAATTATAGGAATGGGAAACAAGAATAAAGTATTTAAGTTTTACAAAACAGGGTTACAGGGCGTGTATAACCTCCACACAATGTGTTCCCTATAAGCCTTACATGGGCATGTACCACTACCCATCCTGATCGTATAAATACCAAACACATGGCATGTTCCTTCTGAGACAGAGAGTGTACCTGAATTTCCCAACCTTCCCTAGTACTCCTACATGGATAAACTATATGGGGCCAGCTGGCTTAACACTACACAATGTGTTCACCATAGACACGACATGTACTGGTAATGTTCTAACCACCTATGTCGTTAGGGACACAGTCGGAGACACTGTAAAATCTACAAGGAGTGCTTGAACGAGTCATGATGTGTCCAACCTATGTTTCCCAACCCCATGTATCAAATCACACAGCCAGTCACACAATTAAAGACCGCACAATATGTACATATAGTACACAACATGTACTTAAGAAAAGTTGTTTTTTAAGAACAGAAGAACACATGGCATGTGTGCATAACACCACAAGCCATGTTATCTAGGTTTTTGGACATTAAGCTTCTAAAAATTTTCTTAAAAACATTAAGATATAAAAAATTTGTTCATGGAAAGGAAAATTCTGACCCGTGAGAGCCCAAACTCCCGTGAATAAAAGTTTTGCATCAATATTCACGTTACATCATAACAAAATTCAATTAATGTTCAAAATGGTCAACCAAATTAAGATCCCAGAAGGCCCATAACATCTTAGGGACCAAATTTTGGCATCTATGAAAATGAAACATTATATATTTCAATACCCTAACAAAATAGAAGGAATTATTTTAAGGTATCTCTCACACCAGCATGCATATCAAGCACACCATCTATCAGAACATCATGCAATCTGTAGTTCATCCTAAATTCCATGACAATAATTCTTGACATGTGATCTCTATCATGAACCTATGTGATGGATGACATGGAATATCATTATCTCATCAGGTTACAATAGAATTAAGACCTCTATAATATTAACAATAACAGCACAACAAAAGTGAATCACCCGATGGTGAAATCAAATCAAATGTAACAATTGAAAAACCAGAGAAATGGAAATATTCAAGGTAACATGGAATTTCCCTATAGATGGTATAACTACACCCATGAAAAACTTATTACCAACTACCCATTTATTCTTATTCATATCTATAGGCTCCAAATAGAAAATCAAAGAAGAAAAGAATCCTCTAATACAACTTTGTAACATCCATGTTCCGAGTGCCCCCCAATGGTGCCCCGAACTCAGTTGGTCACATAACCTCATCCGCATTTCCCCAAACGCCAGAGGCTTCCAACTATCAGAGATGAGAAAGGTAAGATATTTGGAAAATTGTTACCTTGTTGGTATATTATACAATGAGGAATAAAAAATGATAAACAATTTTAGAAGTAGTAATACCATGTAACAAAATTAAACAATGGAAGACTAATAATAAATAAAAAATTGAAGAAAATATATAAATGATGCATGTCACATATGTCTAGGAATCCATCCAAACAAGTAACAATTATGGAAATACAATACTAAACCATTCCAAAATGAAAAAAAATAAAACTCTAGCAGTATCTCAAGCCTGGTCATGGTCACATGCTCTCCAACTCCAACAACAATCAAGTACCTAATGAAAAAGGGAGATTTCCCATATCTATACCTGTATCCATATAATATGTTTGGGTCCAAAATCATGACCAAAACAAGTTATAAGATGAATCCTAGTAAGAAAATACCTAAATATTAATGTTTAAATGTCAGTGAATGTATATAGGAAGAAATAAGTAGAAATGAAGAAATAATCTAGGAATTACTCAGAAGTAAACAATCCTATAGTTTTCAATTACATCCATTTTAATTAATAAGTCATTTAAACATTTGAATAATGTAACCTCGGGATCTGGAATAAGATTTTTATCCCCCTATATAATAAAAGAAAATAGACGTCTCAAAAGACCATCTAAAGAACCATGTAAGACCGAGCTCGGAATTATGCTTTATCATGGTAGAGTCGCCCCAATAATTCAAAAAAAAATTCATAACAACCCTCTATGAAATCTCTCACAATCTATACCCTTTGGTTTAACATAAAACTAATCAATTTCAGACAACCTCTAGGGATTCTCTCATGGTCAATACCCATAGGTTCTAATGGAATCAAAAATTTATTCCCGAAATCCTGAGAACTTCACGGGAAATACCTTACAGGTGAAAATATACACCAATTCTCTCACAGTCCCATGTAAATAAACATGGAAGCCCCAACAATTTTCCTAGTACAAGGCTATCATGGTCCATGGAATATCATCACCTATATAACATAAATTAAAGGTTATACATACAATCCAAACTACTACATTTCTCAAATTTAATCAAAGCGTAGAAACATGAATCACATATAACCAAACAACTCCATCCTAAAGAAATCAAGGCATTGAAATACAGTACGCCTCATAGGAAACCTAGGCCCAATGGCCAATAATAGTAAAAAAAGGGAACACACCCATGGGGTGTCCCATAAACAAGGGTTTACAATCTTATACATAGGAAATAACCCTAATCAAACCGCCATACCATAGAAGGTATTAAACAGGGTCGTAATCTAAAATATGCAGTACCCCAACATGGGTATTAGGCCAAATTATGCATATATAATCCAATTAAAATCATAGAAAGAAAGAAACCACATACCTTGATATGGTACAGTGAACACTCCCGAACTTCAGCCCTTGAATCATCCTAAAATGTCGTAGATCTACAAAAAAGGTCAAAATTTTTCAACCATGAATTAATTATGAGATAGGAGAAAACATGAAGAGGGAATAAATAAGATGGAAGAAATCACCTTTGCGATTCCAATGCACCCATCGGTGATCGAATCAAACCTTGGATGGAGAAATGGTGGCTCAAGCTGTGATCATCACTCTTGGCCGCTCCTGGATGAACAAACATTAGAAGAAGAGCATTCTGGAGATGAGACACGACACCACTCTAACTAATAAATTAAAAATAAATGTACACAACATATTCATTTAATGTACACACTGTGTACTAGCTTCAACTGGCTACCTTTTTAGGCGGTCACCCAGGTCACCCACATGATTATGTACCCCGTCATTACATATCTAGTACACAACTACCTGTAGCAACTAGGTACACGACATTTACTCAAAAGTACATGAAATGAACATAGAAAATTATCATAATTCTTCAGTTTTCCTCAAAACACCCTGAAATAATTATCTATACCTAAAATGGATATATTGTTTCATACAAATATACAATGTTATTTATTTCCAAGGAGGAACTATGTGAGATGATTACAGGGGATATATAGATTTCATCATGTTTCTATGTATGCCTTTTAAGTGTTGTGATGATGCAGAATAAGATGTTTAGTATTACTGAAATTTAAATAAAAATCACACGTTATTATGAAATATTATTTCCCATGAAATTATATTTTCTTGTTGAGGATATCAACATCCTGAAGTTAAATCCCCTTACAAAGAACTATTACTTTTAAGAGTGGTTGGGGGTTGCATAGATTATCCATCCTCACATCCTTTTAAATTATTTATTTAAAGGTTTATATAAAATTATCCCACTACACCACAAAGAAAACAACTATTTGTAGACACCGACATACAAGAACGTAAATCTTCTCACAATAATTTGATTTTAATCGACTGGTGACATTGATGGGATGTCTATGTGTGTAGTTCATCATGAAATATTTTAAAACACAATATATTCAGCTGTGATGGAACGAATAATGATCTATAGATTAGTGAACTATATATATTCCAAATTTATGATACTATAAATGAGTCACTATTGTAACCCCCATGATTGCACAGAGCATGAATTTCTTTGGAAATATCAATTTTCACATAATATATTCAAATGATTGATAAAATGGAAATTTCTACTAGTTAATGATCTATGAAATATTTTTATGTTTTTTTCTAACTGGGATCATACTCAAGGGGTTTAATTTTGTGATATTATGTGACTTTTGAATTGTTTAGAATATATCAATTTTTATTAATTAAATATTAATTATTTAGTTTATAAAAAATTATTATATTTTTAATGATGATATTTATTGATATTATTACTTCTTGACGGTGTCTAAAATGGTGGGTTTTACATAGGAATGGTATAATATTATTCTAAAATGCAAGACCAGGGTGAATTACATTTAGTATGTTAATTAAATTAAGATAAACTGATTTAAAATACATAAAAAATTAATTTATAATATCATACTCAACATTTCATTCATGATTATTCCAATGTGGGAAGTGTCATACTATTTTGTGTGTCAAGGATTAATGTGATAGGAGAGATTATCTTCAATAGGCTTCACTAGGAGAGTTTGATCTATGTCATACCGATAAGCAGTGGTCGTGTGACATGAGTCGGAGATCAATGAATCGATGATACAATTATATACCTAAGGAAATATTTATTTTTTCTCCATTTTATATAAGTTTCATGTTTTAAATATATATTGTGTAGTTTTATTTTTAGGGGGTTTCTAGAGGGCCTTAATTAAATGATTTATGGATAAAATTCGATTCAAATATTATAATTTCAAAAGGTTTTAGAATTTTTTGGTAGATATGAAATTTTTAGTGGTTTTATATGACATATGAAGAATAATAAAAGAAATGTTTTGTTTTATATATTTATTTTATATTATATATATATATATATTTAGCTTCTATATAACCTTTAGTCTTATAAATTTCCCTATATAATATAGAGGTGTATTACATTTATATAGGGAATCCTTCATAAAACTAACTCAGTGTCACTATTACCCAACTATATAAATGTATAAAATTGTTAAATTTAAATAGTGGAAGTTATGTAATGGTATTATCCTTGCTACCATTATGCTGGTACCCCACCCTCACATAAGGGATATCCTTTTGAATACTAAATTTTGATACAAAAATTATATATTCTCAAATAGACATATATGATTATTTTAAGGTATAAAATATCATTTTAAGGGAATAATAAATTATTTATTTTATATAATTGAATTAGAGAATTAATTATATAATAAATTTTTAAAATTACTTATTAATTAATAAATCATGATAAATTTATAATTTATAATATTAAAGGGGATATGGTATCTTAAATGATTCCTAAATTTATTATGAATTTGTTTATTAATAATGGTGGTAGAATTTATCCTATTTTATTTTAGTTAAATTGATTATAGAATTTATTATAATATAAATTTATTTTTTTATTAAATTAATTTTTTATTAATGCAATTAAGGCCTTTTCTGGTGGGTAATGAAAATTCAAACTTGGATGAGCTTCAAAAAGTATATTTGGGATTAGGTTGCTAAAAAATTAACTTTATAAATGAGCTAGGTGATTCTTTGTGCCAAAATACATGGTAATATTAATTTATTTAGGTATTCATGTGTTATATAGTTTCTCTCCTTGTGATGGCTAAATTTTTTTAAAATAAAAAAATTCTTAGGAAGAAACAAAATATTAAAGAATAAATTGAACAAATTGATAGTGTCTGTGACGGACCCATTCAAAATATATTGACGTTTTGGTAATTAATTCTTGAGGTCCTCCCAATAATTTTATGCATTGTGATAGATGAATATAGAGGGGTAATAACATAGAATAATTTGTTAACATTGTGGCCCTATGTATAAGTGATTGTGTGGCCTCTTAGTAGATTAATGTGATGAGAGAGTGTGATTGACCATTATAAGATTGTATTGAACCATGTAATACCATTATGTCCTATGACTAATAGAGATAATATTTTTTTTGAGTATTCCTCCATCAATGGTTTTTGATAACCAGGGTGAGTATACACTGGGTATATTTTGTAATGATTGGGTATGACAACCATACAAGGATGACTAGGGTATTGAAATTGGATATACTCCATCTCTATCAAGTATTTCATATGGTGCTTAATCCTATTAGACTAGTGAGGTATTAGCATGATCATGCTAACACTAAGGGATCCAATTCATTATTAATGATGGGGATCACCTAAGAGATAATAGTAAGACTAGGGAACCCATTTAGGGTTTATATGTGATGAAGTGGTCTTTGGGACCTTACTGGGTACCCCCATGTTATGAAATCATTGAGTGGGCCATCACAATAATGAGTTCCAATGATTTGAGGTATCACTGTCTTTCTCAAATTAATTAGGGAGACCTATAATTACATGGATATGTCAAGAACATGATTATTTGACCATAAATACATCATATGGATTAAATAGGTGATTATCTCATGATATTATTGTTATTATAATTTCTATTAATACTTTTATTGTTATTATTATTATTATGAGACATTATTGGGTGGATGTCGGACCACAAAAATTTTGGTAATAGATAAAATAGATTAAATTTTAGGATATAGATATGGATTATGTCATATGTCAAGGATTTCCACTATAGGATCTGAGTATGGTCGATGATGTTGTGTTAACACAATATTTTAAATGAGGAAAAATACATTCAATAGCATTAATCACATCCATAAATAAGATTTAAAAATAAATTAACATTATGTAGGTAATGTTTTTAATATTATAAATACTATTTATATTCTAATATATCACTTATATAATCCCATATTTAATTGTTTTAGTAAGAAGAAACATGTTTATTACATATTTACATTTACTTAAAATTAAATGTTATAAATGTCATAATCACACCCATGTGGATTCCAAAGGTCACAATTGTGTCCCAAAGATGTTCATAATAAATAATAAATCATAAAAAAATATTATTACATGTGTTAGGGTAATTTTATAATATTATAATATTAATTTTACTTTTAATTACCCTATTTACCTTTAACCGTGGTAAATAAAATACTAATGATACTATTCACCAAAAATTATTTTTATCCTATTGAACCACATTTTTTATAATTATTAAATTTAAGTATATATATTTTTAAAAGTTTAATTCACATAATTGTTAAAAAAAGGTATAACACTAATCCTATTGATGGATTGAGAAAATAGGTTTTTTAAGTAAAATGTTTAAAAGTTCACATAATTTTTCTATTTAATTTAAATTTGACAAAGCATCCAGTGAACTAAAATGAATTAAATGATAAAAAAATCATCTAATTATACCTAAAAACCATGTAAAATAATAATTTAACAATATAAATAAATTTGATGAAAAGAAAGTTTTGAATTAAAAAGTGGTATTTTTCACTATTCATTAAAATATAAATTTTATCATAAAAATACAAAAAACATCTACCAAAGTAAATTTTGGTGTACCTACTCTAATTAATAAGTTTATTTTTTCAAATATAACTTATTAATGTGACAAATTTTATATTTAAAAAGGGTTTTCCATCAAAACATGGTAAAAAATAATTTCTTGAAAAATACATCTTTTCATTATAAAATTGAATTTCCTCTTATATCGTGTTCAGAAAACATATAAGACGAATTTCAAATAGAATATTTTATTTATATTCCATTAATATATTAAAAAAACATAGATTTTATTATTTTATAAAAAAAATTATTTTCACTAATATAGTTTTTCATAAAAACACATCCTTTATATTCAATTTGTTTTTATTTTTATTTCTAATTAATTTTCTAACAAAAGATTTATTATATAAACATTTATAAACTTGATTTTCATAATTTTTTATATATAATTAATTACATCCATTCTAATGTCTATTATATGACAAAAACTTAAAACAATAGTGTTACAATATATTATTTCTTTGGTATAACTCATTCTTGTGTAAAACGTAAGATTTCGGAGAAAGTTGTTATTGTCTATCGGGTATGCTATCTGAAATAGCATCCCATTTAAAGTTAAATTAATATTTAATTTATAAATATTAATAAATATAAAAAAATATTATTCTATATTTACCTATGATGTTATAATTGGACTCATTTTAATTATTAATTTTGATATAATAAATTTCATATTTTCAACATTTTCACTCTAAAACCACATTTTCTCTTCATATATGCGGGAATAATTTTAAATTATGTTGTTCCTCTTCATTGAATTGAATTTGAAAAATATATTTTATATTTGGGTTCATTTTAAATTAAAATATCTTATATTTCCAACATAATTTTTTACCAAAGTGATTAGTGAAAAAATTTAATATTAATTAAAGTTATTATGGTAAAAACAAGTTTACTTGGTTATTAAACATAGAATATAAGGTGTATAATGACCTAAAAACTATTTCAAACCCCATTGGGAAAATATTTCTCTACTATTTTGACCTTAATCTCTAATTTTATAATTTTTTGGACACTTTTCTAAGAACATCAACCTTATAGTAATTTGAGTAAATAAAAGGACAAAAAATATACCTTTCTTTCTTTTTAATTTCTAAAAAGCTTTTGAATAGGGAAAATGAACTATTTTTGGTTATAAATATTATTTTATAAGATAAATGAGTTTTATTTTATAAGATAAATGAGTTTTAGAGACATTTGGTAATCTTGAACTCCGAATATTGAATACTTTTGAGTATTTACAAGAATGTCCCTCATATTTGACTATAAAAATGCATTTATTCTCCCCACTTATTCACACCTCACAAGCTATTTGACTCAACCAATATATATCAAAATCCCATCCAAATTCCTCACCCAACATCTTATAATCCTTAGTTTTTTAATAAAGTAATCCTTTCAAGGTTTTGGTGCAAACCTATGGAGGATACCCGAACAAGAGATATTGTTATTCTAAAAGAGTTTTTATTTTATTTCCTTATCCACCTCCTTAAATTATTATAATACGATTATTATATAATAACATAACTATATTAGACATAAATATATATTTTCATGTTAATTTTATTACCTAAAAACACACACACTTCTATAAAATATGTTGTAAAATCATCATTGGTAGACTACCGCCTCGCGATCCGATATCTTTCATTTTTCCATTTCGACCTCTCAAGGCTATGAATAATGACGAAAAAAATATATGTTATATTTATCATATTTATGATATTATTATTATTATTTAATTGTTATATCAAACATACCATCACTCATTCCCTTTTTTGGTAATGCGACATTGTCGTTCGTGTGTATGGTGGACTACCGCCTCTCGAAGTGATGTGATTTGTTCATTTTTTACATGGAATGTATTAAGGATGATTTTAATAAATATATGTAATATAAATGACAAATTAGTAATAATTTAATGATAATATGTATATATATATATCATTTACCTTCACTCTTTTAATACGACAAGAAAATAGAAATAGTAGTCAAGTGTACGTACATCATGTTGTCTCTATAAACGGTGTATATTGATTCCTATCACTAAATTTTATTAGTTAATATAAATAAAAATATAATGAATATATATGTTATTTATATCATGATTTAAATTTTTTAATTGATAAAATTATGATCAATGTAATCAAACTAGAAATAACATGTCAAAACTTATAAGAAAAAAATGTGGTTATTACATGAAACATAACTTTAACATGGGATTGTTAGTATACAGGTAATATAAATTCATAAGAAAATAATATATAGTAGTTTATATATTAAAATTTTTCCATCAAATATTTATAATAAACTTTTGTTTTTATACAAGAGGTTTCATCCCATACGAACGAAGAAAAGACTTAAGGTAAGGGGATTTCTAATCTCGCGTTTATTTATGAGAGACTTGGGTAATCTTCACCAATAAATTATTTTTTATGATGTATATACTACCATATGAAATGGTATATAAAAAATATAAATATTTTTAAGATAATTAATAATTCCATTTATTTTTATTCTTTTATAGGTATTACGATTAAAATGTTACTCAAGTAGTAATGGATTTTGGTCTCAATTCTTACTTAAGTGTGACAATTGCGCTATTCACCACATCATTCTTTTATGTGGTGTATATGCTTAACATTAATTTATTTCATGATTATTATGATAATATTTATTTAAATTTATATATCCATTTTAGTATCTCTCTTTTAAGGGGTTTACTATTCAAAAGTTAACAAATTCGTAGTGGCTTTGTTTCTCAAATTTCTTTCTTTGAGACGTATGTTATGTTATGCACCATTATTATTGTAAAAGGTGTATATAAATCCCATTTTAAATTTAATATCATGATTGTATTCAAATTAATGTAATTTTTATGTTTCATTTTATGTTATTACTTCCTCATTGTTATGATTCAATGTTACCAAAGTGGTAGAAATTTTAAGTTACAATCTCATTATTTATCGACTTTGTTTTTGATTAAGTATCTAATGTATAAATATCATGATATAACCCTAAATAATTCTCATTAATTTATTTCTCATATACTTATCCATGATATATTCATAAAACTGTACTATTTTCAATACTTTGGTACTTAAAAAAATTAATAAAAAATTAATAATATTTGACTTTATTTCTCTCTTTGGTTAGAAATATAATTTATTCCAAAACCGTGTTTTCAAAAAAAATGTTTTCAGAAATGTTTTTAATTTATTTGAAGCTCATTTTTTCAGTAAAATTACTATTCAAATTTTTTTTTGTTTTAAGAAATATTTTAATTATTTCCAAAACATTCATTAAACTTTTCAATGTTAATTTTAAAAGAAATTTTCTTTCAAAATGTTTAAGATTTTAAAAAGATTTTTTTTCAAATTAGAAAGTATATTATCCTAAAAAATTTAAATTATTTTTCAATTATTTATTTATAATTTTATAATTTTATTTTCAAATAAATATTATTTTGAAAATGTATTATGAATTTTATTTTCAAAGAAAGGTTATATTATTTATGGAGTGTTCCATGTGATCTTTCAAAATCTTTCTCCATCTAAGATGACATATTTTGATATAATTTATGTTTTACTAGGGATATGATCCAAGGATAACATTCATGTCATTTCTCAAAATGGTTTATTTTTTAATAGAATTATGTCTTTGGAACCAATTTTTCTTCCACAGGATATACCATGTTTAAATGATTATGAACCCTAATTATTTTAATGGGTTATACAATGATGAAATGATTATAAAATCTGTCTCATCTCAACATGTTATGATATATAGAAATTTTTATGATACCCATTTCATTTCGTAGGATATGATATGGTTAATTTTTTAAAACATATGGAACACATGTGTATGATATCAATATTTTATTCGTGGGATATATATCTCCCTCCATTGCATGGGGTAATGATTTATATATCTCATGATATAGATAGGAATAGAATGGGATATAAACTTTGTTTTGTAAGATAGTGGTAGAAAGGGGATTTAACATTGTCCAATAAGGGTCTTTTTCCACTTTGATTATTTGGGGATTGAACCCATTCCACTTCTAAGAAAGGGATGCCACAAGTTTTAGTGGTGGATCTCTCCTAGGAGGTGTAACTTCCAAAAATAAGGGTACACAGGCTATCATCCCATGCTTGAAAGAGGGTTCTACAAGATTTCACCCCAAACCTGATGTAGGTACATGGGTGGTTAGACCAATCCTAAAATGTTTTGAATTTATTTTAGGGTAACCTTAACACAACATATTCTATTATTATATTTAACCACTAATCAATGTAATATGGAAATGTTATGCTCTTATGTCACATGTTCATTTATTCTCTTACGATTCATGTCTTATGAATTTTTAATATGTTTTTCAGGAACCAAGTTTATGATGTTTTTTATGTTTTTTCAATTTTATTATCATGTTATCATTCCCTTATGTTCATGTTACACTTATTTATTCTTTATGTTTAACCTTACTAATCATCCAAGATCGCCATTTCCATTGATTCCTTTCCCCATGTTGTGAGAAAATATTTTTTATAGGTTATGTGTATGAAGCAGACTCAATTGTAAGATCTTTGTGGGAAACATTGAATATCTTTCACCAGATTAAAATATTTTTTTCCATATTTACAAAGGCACTAAATAAAAAATTTATTCATTTTGTTACATATGTAATGTTTTAAATATTTATCAAAAATTATGAAATATCTATGTATGAATATCCTAGGTTTCTATACCCTTCTAATAACCTAAATTTTACAATGAATTCCATATATAAAAGGGGTGAAACACAATAAATATAAAAAATTTCATTTAAAAGGTAGAAAATTAAATGTTGATTTTTTTCTCAATCAATAAATGTGATCATAAAACATCCAGAGTAATATGGTGAATGCTGATAAAATATTACATCCTCAATCACACTGATTATAAATGATAAAAATAACTAATAATGATGATAGAAATATAAAATATAACTAGAAAATCATAATTTAAAAATATATTTTTTTTCTATTGATGAGTATAAATAAAATAGAAATGATTTTTGAATACATTTTTTATGAAAATAAGTTTTCACTTCGAAAATATTTTTAAAAAGAAATGTTCACTAAATATTTTGAAAACACTTTTATTTGAAAATAACCTTTGAAAACATTTAATACAAGAATAAAAACATTAAAAGTTCATGATGGTGAAAAATTATGTTCATTTCATAAATTTTATAGCATTATATTCATTTCACAATTATTGGAAAATCCAAGGAGTCATTTTTTTGAAAAAAATGAATATTCCTCTTATAAAATATTAAAAATTAAGGTTTTTTAAAAATTTATTTAACAAATAATTTTTAAATGTTTAAATATATTTTTCAAAACATTATTAGAAAACATGGTTTTGGATGAAGAATGTTCTCTGATCCGCGAGAGAAATCAAATCAAATTTTATTAAAAACATTTTCTCAATAATTTTAAGTAACCAAGAGTAGAAAAAATTATAAAATAACTTGAATAGGATCATGAATAATTAAAGATGAAGAAAATATATTTATTTCATTATATAAATAAAAAATAATTCTCTAAAGGGAGATGAAAATATAAACAATCATGAATTATAATGAAATTATAAAATATAACTTGTCCACTTTGGTAACTTATGAATCATAATCCCTATTAATTAAATTACATCAAATGAAAACATAAATAATATGGTGTAAAATATTTTTAATATATAAAAAATAAAATGGGAAGTATATAAACCATACAAAAGAAATATGTTGTGAACATGAAATATGTATCTTGGAAGTAAAAGTTTGTCAAGAACCCCTTACCTTGATTCTGAATCACCACATAATTTTTTTTATTCATGAATAAAAATATTATGTTAATTATTTAATTTATTAATATACTATTTAAATTCATTATTCCATTTATTTAACTTATCACTATTTCAAATATGAGTAATTAGTAAATTAAATTTACATTAGATGTTTTGACGAAATTGAACTTATGTGTCAAAAATGAATTTGGTAGGTGAACAATGGTCAAAGATTATATTATTTAAAAACCTAAATAATAATAATAATAATATAATTATCATATTTATACATTAATTATAATTTTAAATATAATTATTAAATATGGTTATGAAAAAATGAGTTATGCTACAATCGTGGAGACTTTATGTCATTTTTAGACATGAGTAACATTTCTATATTTCAATGATGATTATATAAATAAGGTAACTAATATTTTATCCAAAAATAATGATCTTAATATAATTTATACAGTATTAATTCTTTATATATACTTATATATGTCATCAATGTGGTGTAAGGATAAAAAGACAATCACATCGCTTCGTAAAGGCGATAGTCTAGACATACGAGAACGACGTTACCATTTTTTAGTGTAATAATGAAAATGATATATAAATATTTAATGAATATAATAATAAAATAATTTATATATCATATATTTATTAAATATTTTTATATTACCTTCAATGTAAATTATTAGTGAAATATGAATCACATCACTTCGTGAGGCGGTAGTCCGCCGTAAACGCGAGTGATGTTATCATATCCTCTATGGAATGGATAGTAAAAAATTTATATATGGTATAATTAAGAAATAGGATTAATTATGTTATTGATATCATATATATACTTTATATTCATAATCATATCCATCTGTGAGTGGTGGTGTTGGAAAAATTAATGGCATCGATTCATTAGGCGGTAGTCTGCCATACACATGAATGATGATTTCATAACCAATTTTACGTAAGTGGTGGTGGTATTAAGACATTCACATAACATAATAAGATATAATTATATATGATATAGTAAAGTTATTATATATTAAATTTTTAATAATAATTTAAGTAGGTGGAGGAAGATGTAAAATAAAATTGATCTTTGAAGAACTTGACATCTTCTTTGAGTATCCACCTTAAGTTTGAACTAAATAATTCTTAGGTTGGGTTTATCTCAAAAATAAGGATTATAAGATGTTATTATGGGATATATGGAATATATTTAGTTTGTTAAAATAGTTTATTTATGGTTTATTAATAGAGTATTTGCATAGACCTTGTAGAAGTGAGTTGAGTGGTGCACATGTAATATTTCTAAAGATGAAGGTGTGCCCATGTCTTTCACATTAAAAAAGGGTCTAAAATGAATTATTCTCAATAATTATAAATTATAGGGTATATATATTTCCATATAATAGATTCTATAAAATCTTTTAGGTCATATTAATCCTTATCTATTTAGTTAATCCACCCAATTAATTTTATTTTTACCTTAATAGTGGTAATTATTATTTACTGTTTTCACAATTTATTTTGCATAAAAATAATTTTAACTTATTATAAAATATAAATTATTCTTATTAAATATATTTAATCCATTTTTCAAATTATTCTCAAAGAAATGGGAATTTTTAATTTAAAATTTGTCCCGCATACGTGATGAGAAAGTGGGTTTTCGAAGAGAAAATGTCAAAAAGTTTACAATATTTTTGCACCAGAATTTAATATAAAAATGATTCCAATGACCTAAATTGTATTTAATTTTATAAAATTAAACTAATTTTAATTTCAAATTAATTCAAAATATATTTTAACAATATAAATAATTTAAATTAAAATGGAGTTTTTAAGTAAAATTCAATATTTTTCACTATTCATCAAAAAAAGCAACTTTTCCAAAAAATCTCCAAAATTCACCCTAAGAAAATTTTGATAAGACAAATTAAAAATTAAGTTGGTTTATTAAAATTAATTTATAAATATTGTTAAAAAATAATTATACATTATGTGTTTAAGTCTCCGTTAAACCACCTTTTAGAAAAAAAAGTTTTAAAGAAAAATTTCTATTTTCATTTAAATGCATCTAAATTTATCTATAATCAATAGATATAAATTTTATTTATTTTTAAACTACATTATTTTAATAATTTAGTTATTTTCATTTATAATCTTCAATTTAATAGCATAGTTGTGATGGTAATGATTATATAATACTATTGAAATAAAGTATCGTGTTACGTTCAAACATAATGTTTCATCAATTTTAACTTATAAAATATATTGAATTTAATTAAAAAATAAATATATTATAAAGTCTTGGGATGTTAAACTTCATTCTACACTTAGTGTTTTGTTTCATAAAAGCTATCAAACATGATATTCATATTCTAATATCTCATGGTGTTTCATTTTTTCCACGATCCTCCTTCTCTTTCACTCTTGTAGATCATTCACTATAAGGTATATTGTCTCCCCCTTCCTCGATTTAGTTATCAAAATGGATTATGAAGATATAGTATTCCATTTTGGATCATAAAATTTTTCCACATGGATCCAACTACATCATTAAGGATTTTTTGAAATCATTTTTTGTGAAGGTGGAGGAACTAGTGTTTAGTAATTGAATTTTGTGTTGTAGGATATATAGTATTTTATTTGATAATATGTAGTTTTTATGTTCAACTAGATAGTAATTATTTAATTCTTATCTTATAGGTAGGGTAAAATATAATCTTATTCATCCAAAATAAACTATTATCAATGATGATGGTTCCATGTACATTAGTTTCCCACATCATAGTGTCCTGTCATATTATCAAAGGGTAATTATAGTCAAATATATGACTTATTACCAAGATAACATTTGAAAATAGGGCATTAACGTAAAATAAAATATCCTTCTGTTTAATATAAATTTCCACCCAAAACATATATTCATATAGTGTTCATGATACTCAGATATAATATAGTGTTATGGGATCAAAGGTGTTGGGATAGGGTTTTTATAAGAAATGAATATTTTACCATAGTTTAATTATATAATCATTGCCTCTAATATCCACAAATAACTAGGGATGATTCCTATCATAGTGATATAAATATTCAGAATGTAATTTAGTTATGAAATGTGTAGTGATATGATACTTTCACTTATTTCATTGCAATTGTACCTTCAATATACAAATAGTCATGACCAGTGATATCTACATGTGAATATGACATGTACTATTATCTAACAAAATACCTAATTTCTATAACTTCAAAATCATGAATCAAGTACTTATCAGCAATTAAATAAAAAATTAACTTAAAAATTATAAAACATATCATTTATATAGAAATAATTAATAAAATATAAAAACAAATTGATTAGACTAGTTTTGAAATTAATCCAAAAAATGTAACAAATTACCTAAAATGTTGTAAATTCCCATGTATTTTTAAATTCATGGTGTTGTAATTAATTAATTATAGAAATAAACTATGTATATTTAGTTATTCATTACCATGTCCTTTATCAAGTATAGTTTTTATAAAGAAAATATTCAATGAGATAATAAAATGTAGATCCATTTAAAGGTCTTGGTTATTTGGATATATGTAAAGCGATTTAGACCAAACCATGGCCCGTTGAAGACACACCATAGTGTTTTAGTTATTATTTTTTATTATAAATTTTGTTTCAAATCCTCTTTATTTTTATTTCTTTTCTTCCACTTGAACCCTATGCTTCCATATTTTTTAGTTTTTTAAATTTTAGGAATCCTTGATGGTCTTTGGAGTTCTCAACCTTATATAATCTATTTTTTATTATATAAGGTGTATTTTGAAACATTTTATTCTATTATTTATTATTTATATTTTTTGTAGATATTTTTATATCTTATTTTATGTTTTATTAAATATTAGAAAAGGGTTTGATGATAGTTTTATCTGTATTAGGTTGTTAAATACTTATTATGATTTTATTGGTTTTTGATATCATTTTATTCCCCATTAAAGAGTTATATTGATTAAGATTCCTTAAAGTTTGGTTGTTTAGATTCAATATATTTGGTTTTTATTTTTATTTGGATTAATAATATTTTATCTTTCCTTGGACAATGAGATTAGATTGACCTAATTAATAAAAAATTTAAATTTAAATATGGAATTGGAAATAAATATGAATATTTTTTACATTATTCCATTTGATTATTATGTTTTTATATTATTTTATTTTTTAGAACATTTTTATGGTATTTCATGTTGTTTTTTATATGTTAAAAAATTTTTATACAAATTATTTGTCTTAAGGATGGTAAGTGAAAAAAGAAGTGGATGTTATGGAATTATTGATTAATGTTATTATGATGAGTTTGAATTCATAAATAGATAATAAATCCTGATTTAAGGGAATTTTTTTTTACTATTGTGATTTATTTGTATTGATTTCTTCGGTTTTATAATGATATAGGATTTTTATCATGTTTTTCTTGTAGTAAATAGGATAACGGGTTCTCATTAAATTTTTAAATTATTTTGAATAAACTTTATTACATATTGTTGTGGTTTCATTAGATTATGGAAGTATATAAGAAATTATATTAATTAAATAATTATGGTGAAATTGTAATGGTTTTATAATGAATAATTAATTGATGAATATGATTTGTTAAGGTAGTAGAAAATTATGTGTTAATGAAATATAAATGAAGAAATAATATAATTTTTAAAGATACCCTAAAAAATCATATATCCTGAAATATTAATGTTATATAATTTTTGACATAACATGAATCATGATAAAAATGGATTCAAAACATAATCCAATAATCATGGGTCCTAAGAAAAAATATAACCTAGTCATTTGGTATAATATAGGAATATATATCATAGAAATTAAAAGTAACATTGAAATAATTAATACTGGAGATTTGTGGGACAAACACAGGTATAGGGAAGTATCACCTTCATGAGCCACATGATTAAACACACAGTTGTGAGAAACTAAATTATTCCCATGTATACAAGCATCATGAGATATAGACAATAAAACAATGAATTGAAGGGATATATAGGGCCCCACCAATATTTAATCTATACTAACATATCCAACCTAAAAAAGAATTCACTTATCACGTCATAAATAACTCATGTAAATAAAATGTGTTTTATATAAACCTAAAAATGAAAGTTATTCAATTTTCTTAGCATAATAACCCAAGGAAATAAAATAGATTTCATAATATTTCAAAATTTTATAAAATAAAATCATGAATTAAATCTATGAGAACTAAAAATATAATCACCAAAACTTAATTATTTCATAAGAGAAAAATTGAGGTTAAAACATGAAACATGATTATTTAGAGAGATAGGAAAATGAAAACCAAATCATGAAAAGAGATTTATTGAAAACAAAATTCTATACATTGACCAAAATTTCTTTTTTACATGTCTATTTCTGATAATTAATTTTTCTAAGAAGGTCTAATTAAGACATTATGAAGATAAAAATATATAAAACATATTTAACTTACAAAATAATAAAGGTTAACCTTGGTGGAAATTAAAAACATGGATATGAAAGAAAAATAACCACAAAAGGATGGAAATCCATCATAGTGAAATTAAAATTTAATGAAATAGGGTATTTATCAATGTAAAAACATTTATGTAAAACAATAAATCCCTAGAATAAAATTTGGTAATAAAACATAACATCATCAAAGTGTAGAATATATGATAAGTGTTTTTGCGCACTCTATCAAAATATTTTTTAATTCTAAATAAGTGTATCCTAGTACCTAACTTAGGTCATATCTCTTTAGTAGTAATGTAATTAAAAAATCAACAAAATTTAAATATAAAAAACTATATAGAAATTGGGTACAAAATATGGGGTTTTGGTTGTTTGATTTTTGAATAAAACTAAACAAATTATAATTCATTACTTTAAAAATACCAATATAAATGATTATGGAGATCTAACCTAACTCTTAATTTTTAATATCAATTTGTACCTTAGTATAAAATTAAATAAATTTTGGTTCCATAATATGTTAACCCCAAACAATATAGAATAAAACACTTCCATAAACCCAAAGTTCACTTCAAGGCTTTCATCACAGCACCCTTCATTGATTATTGTCCAAAAGAAAAATTAATATCGGTGTACAATTAGTTCAACACCCTTATTTGGTTCCTCTACCACGTCTATATGCTCCCTGCAGACATCCTCGGTCAAACCTCTGTCTCTGCCTGGGCGGTCCTTTGACCATCTACGGATCATCTGTACGGTAGGCCAGACAGTCATGAGCCATGTGACCATGCCCGTCGCATATGAAACACTTCCCACTCCTGGAATGTTTGTCTCCGCCTTGGGTGCCCTACACAACCGACTCTGAATCATGCAGTCATCCACCTATATTTTTGGCCCTCTTGGTCCTCTACGACATATGTCTACTTCTAGTTTCAGATGACTCCGCTACGTGATGACTGGTAGTGGGTCTCACTGCTAGTGACTACTCAGCAAAGAAATTCTCCACCAAGAGGGCTCTCTCTATGTTGGGATGCTGAGTAAGATCGCTGAGGCCCTGATCTCCCGTCTGAGTCCCTACTCAAAGGTATGGGATTTTAACAAAGGGTCTTGTACCATATCTCTCGAGTAGCATGAGAGGTCAGTGAACCTCACTGAATACTGAGCTATAGTCATGCTTCCATGCTACTGATGAAGAAGCTCATATATGTGCACTGCGCAAAGAGTCACTGGAACAAACTCTGTCTGAAAAAGGACCTCAAAGTCTTCCTAGAGAAGCGTCACCTCATCGTGAACCTAGAGCATCAATTTCCACCATCTTCCTACTGCTGCCTAAAGAAGGCTGGAGGCATGGATCACCATGAAATCGGCTAGTGTCCCTACAAGTCGGAAGACTCTCACCATAGCCTCCATCCAATCCTCATCCACCTATGGGTCCGTCTCTCCCCTGAACCTGGGTGGCCTCTGGCGCTGGAACCCGTGAAACACAGTCAAGCGGTGTACACTCTCTACTACTAGGGCTGGTGGTATCGGTGTCCCAACGGGGAATGGTACTACTTGTGCCTCCACTGGTGCCTCTACTAGAAGAGGGCCCTTCACTGAGGCCTCATCACTCGGTTGGATATCAGTGCGTACAACTCTCGTAACTCTAGCTAGGTGTCTATGTGGAGGCATCCTGAAAGGAAATAAGTGCGTTATGGTCAAAAAGTTATACCTGGTGAGCTGGCCTGGTGAGCTGACTTAAAGAAAACTTTTGAAAAAACACTCTCAAAAAGTGTTTTCATACACTGATTCAAAAATCAGAACTAAGGGTCCTTCTATATGGATATGTTGGCCGTCGCACCAACACTAGAATCCCTGAACTGAAAACCACTCACATTACCCTTAACACTAATACTTCATAGAAAAGATCAGAGTCCTAGTTCTGCAGTAGAACCAAATACTTTGAAACCAATTTTTCATGACTTGTTCCTCGGGTCCCGTGCCATGACTAACCCAATCCCGCCTTCTATAGGCCAGAGGCTGGTGTCTAGCACCAAAGGTGTATTCCCTAAAAATGGGAAGGAATTTCCTTTATAACCCGTAAGCACACAAAACCAAGCACACAACAAGATATAAACTCATGAATACTGTAAACCAAAAGATAATGCTGAAAATAAAGAGGCTGGAACACAATCCCAACATTAAAAGTACATGTACAACTAAAGAAAGTGAAAAAGGCAGCTATTGGGTCATCCTTCGGGTTCCTACCTGAAAGATAGCTACAGATCGCCTCCTCAACACTCCACATCTGTCTGTCTCCTCCACGTATCGACAAACAATATTTTCCACCCCTAGGTATCGTCCAGTCCTAGTACTCTCCACCTCAGTCAGTGTTGTCCGTCATCTACATCCAACACAACAAGGCACGGGCATAGCCCGTACAGGGGTGAGTATAACGATACTCAGTAGGGACCCCGAGACCCTCAAGGTCTCACAAAAATCCACCAAGGATAAACCAAAATATGAAATAAAAAGATAACTCTACATATTTATATGATCATACATATACCTAAGTTATCAAGTAATCCATCTCAATCATGAGGGAAACACAAAAAAAACTGACTCAGATCAAACCAAAATTTTATTCTAGGGGTAGTATCAAGTAATATCCCCAGTAAAATTGTGGAAACCTCGGCGACTGGAGAACTCCTAATCTATTGAGTACAGTGGGCCTTCCGCGACACCAAGGCACTTCCCTTTATCCTTGGACTGCTAGGGTACTCCTCTTATCGAGTACCATGGTTCTGTCGCGTCACCAAGGTGCTCCCAGCTGTGGGTCTACCACATCACCAAGGTTCTCCCCCTCATAGTCTGCTAAGGTACTCATCCGGTCGAGTACTGTGGGTCTCCCGCGTCACCAAGGTCCTCCACACTATGTGTCTTCTGTGACACCAAGGAGAACCCCACTGGGCTAGTCGAGTCACTCCGGGTCGAATCGGTCAGCAGTCGTCAGGTCTCAGCCAGCTATTAGGTCTACGCACTATACTCGCTCTTCTCCGGGAGGATCCGCTCCACAGACTACTGGTCGATACTTAGACTATCATGAAGTCTCACGAATAATTATCTCAATGGTCAGCCACGTCATAGGGGTATCAACATAATAGACGGCGCGTCAATCGGGGGCCTGGTCTATGAGTTATTAGCCTTTAATCTCAGGGGCCCGGTTGGATTCGCGCTCGATCCAACCTGACTGATCCCCATCTCAATCCAAAACATAGTGTGGTATCACACAAAGGGACCGACTCACTACAAAGTTTCCAACTCCATGGACGGTTCATCAAAAAGACATCTAGTGCCAAAGTTATGGCCAAAAGAAGTAAACGGGTCGTTGTGGGCCCGGGTCTGGTCTGACCCGGTCAGACAAAACCGGCATGACCCAACTTGGGCCAACTCGGTTCAGGTTGACCCGACCTGAACCGCTGGGTATGTCCTAGCCCGCAGTGCGGCCCGGCATGATGGGTTCGACCTTGAAGGGTTCTGTAAGGTTGTCTCAGCCGTAGAACGGCTCGGCGACGGGCCAGTTAGGCTCGGGGTGGCTCGCAAGGTAGTGGTGAGGGTGGGTCGGGCAACTTGGAGGGCTGCGGTGAGGGCACGGTGGTGGTGGGGGATCGACTCAGCTCAGACAGTGGCGCAACATGGCGGATGGTGGTGTGGTGGCTTGTCACAGTGGATGGCATCTGGGCTGTGGCCCAGCACAGCGGAGGCGCGGTGAGGGGGGTTCTGCCTAGGGTGGCGCAGCATCTCGGCATAGCAGCGACAGCGGAGTGACGGCTTGGCATGGCTGTGGAGTGGCGAGGGGGTTCGGCCCGGGGTAGCACGATGGCTTAGTCCGGTCATGGGTTCCTCAACCAGGTGTGGGGCCGGTTCGGCTAAGAGGGTGAAGCGTCACGGGGCAGTGTGCGTCGTAGAGGTCAAGGGTGGTGGCATCGTTTCCTTGGTCACCTTCGTCTCTTTCCTCCATTTCGAAGAACACTTCAAATGAGAATAGTGGAGGGGTCGGGCCATGTTTGTTTGGCCTACACTCTCCTCGTTTAGAGTGATATAAAGTGCTTTACAAATAAAAATGCATGAACTTGTAAGGAATATATTTTAAAACATCATTTCCCACAATCCTCGTCAATATCTATTCCCAAATCCCAAAAAATATTTAGTAGGGGAGAACATGGAAAGTGTATATCAATAACCCCTACCTCATTCGCTTGATGACGTTGGTGCAATAAGGTAGTACGGTCGTCGATTCGCCATAGACGAGGATGTCACATGTCGAAAGAAGTCCCGAGGAATAAGGTCGAAGGGGGTCGGCATTCTTTGTTGGAGTAGCTTTCTTCGTCGGTGGAGCGTTCTTCGTGGAAGAACACGTTCTTCGTTGAATATATTTCTCCCAAGATCTTCTTCCTCCCAATTCCACCAAAGATTCCAAGGATAATAGTTTAATTTCTCTATTTAGTTTGTTGGAACAAATTCAAATGAGCCTAATAAAATAACAAGGTTGGCATATTAAAGGTATGCACGTTGCCACAATTAATGTGTAGGAAGTCAGAAGGAGCCTCCACATTAATGAGGGGGGTTGAGAAGTTTTTTATCAATAATGAGGGGAGTTCAAGAGGTTTAAGACTCGGGTGGTCCCTACCACCATAACCTCTCATGGGAGGTTAGGTTCGGGTGGTCCCTACCACCATAACCTCTCATGGGAGGTTAAGGTCTGGTGGTCCCCACTTCTGAACTTCCACATAGAGGTTATGTTCCGGTGGACCCCACCTCCCAACACCCACATGGGTGTTGCAAATACAAATAAAATGTCACACACTTTTATTTTTATTTTATTCTTACATGAAAACCCCAAAAACTAACTTTCACCCTTGACCATCTGCCATCGAGGTGAAAGTCTCCTTAAGTGAAAATTGACACTACGAGTTAAACGATGCCCTAAGATTTTAATTCCGAGCACTGGTTCAAAAGTTATAAAAATATGCTCCCACGTTTACTGAATTTCCCCAAAATAATGTTCATAAATTCATTCCGGGCACTCCGTGCCTCGGAATCACATGCCGTCAATTTTCGCAGACTCGTAAAATTCCACTTTATTTTAAAAAAATTACATGGAAATTACGGGTCTTTACTCTATCAATGTTTCAATAATTTGAGTCATTTTAACTTTAAAAATTCATTTCATTAAGAATATTTTTATGATTTATAGTGAGTATAAGGACTCAAAAATAGCTAATTAAGGAGGTAATAATAATATCAAAACCAAATATAACTACTCTCTCATGGGTGGAATTAACATTGTGGAGACGATTTTCATAAGCAATGGTTCAAAATGTTATAATCCAACAACATCCACACATAGAGATTACATCACCAATAACCAAAATAAAAAGATAAAAATTGAAGAATAGATAAATTTTATTGAATATTCTAAGAGATTAAATTCACAGAATAAAAGTAACATGAATGAAAGGTGGGATATGAGCGCCTTCTTAGAAGTGATCCTTGCACAAATTCATCTTTATTAAAAATGAATAGAGAGTGAAATTTAACCATCCATTTCATAAAACAATTCCCAAATAATAAAGAAAACAACTAAATAGTATAAATATCATTTAATCAAAGTGTGGGAGGGCCATGGATTCAAATGCCAAAAAGGGTACATGTGTCATTCTATCTGAAAACCTCACTCCATCTTAAGATATGTTTTTGACCTCCATACCTTGTGAAATAGGTGTACATATATTTTGATGAATTTTTTTAATTAAATTATTTTAAAAAAATAACAAAATTTTAGAAAAAGAAAATAAATAATGAATAAGTTATGGACAAATTAGTGAGGTAGGGTCCATTCTTCCAAATTTATTCTATCACTGTATTAATTTCCATTTTAGAGCCCATAAATGTGAGACAATTATTTAATGAAAAAAATAAAAAAAATGTTGATAAATTATTTCTGAATATTTCCTGAAAATTTAAAATCACAATTCATCATATATAAAATATTATAAAAAAGTTACTATGTTGATGTTAAAATTATAAAAACAAAATTTTCAAGAAATATCCAAATTGAAGCTTAAAACAAAAAATGTCATTAAATATTAAAATATGTATCAATGTGGACAAATTAAATCAATTATTATCAACAATATCTTAATCTAAGATATATGTTACCAACTCCCCCAAAATTACCCTTTTTCACTCTCAGGAAAAACCCCATGTCATGAAATTCATAAAATGATGCATATTGAAATTTCTCACTCAATAATGGAAATATTAGCATAGACTGAATCACTAAAAATAAGTCACACTCATAAAATGTATAATTCAATGTCTTGTACAGTGTATCAGAATAAAATTCAAGGATATTAATGGCACAAATCCTGATTAACCATGTTATGGATTAACTATTTCAAAATTCCTCATGGGTTTGTGTGACAGTCATTTTAATCTTATCTCTCTTTATTTTATCCAATATATTAAGGTCAAATAAGAATCTTTCTTCTTTCCAAATCTTATTAAATAGAACATGTATATTATCCTTTGTAATTAAATTCCAAAACCCACTCATTTAATCACTCATGAAAGATAAACATATATTATTAAAATAAATATATTCGTACATTGTAGATTTGATCACTCACCTAATTATTTCTTTTTTATGTTTGATTTCATTAAGAAGTACAATAACCAAATATTAGGTACACATGCATAGTTTAACCTGGTATTGTAATTGAGGTGATCATAAGAGAAATGAACATTTGGAAAGAATGTGTAATAACCAAAAAAATAGTACATAACTTAATCATACCTTTAATTGTTTGATAGAATCTAAGAGTTAATGATTCTATGTGAAGTGTGTAGAGAGATTAAATGATTCAATTTTCACAAAAAATTCCCAAAAATAAATAATCTAAAAATATTAAAGTCTTCATAAATACAAAGTTTAGTATATCATTTTCCAACATCCATTTTCCCTAAAAATGTACACCAATGATGAGAAAAATCCCATGTTTAACATGTTTAACAGGAGATTGGGAAAATAAAACATTCATTTTCAATAGGTTCCATGGAAGTATTGAGCATGTGACATGATTTTTTTCTTTCAATATTTATTTTTTAAAACAAAAAAATAATGAAAAAAATACTAATCTTAAATAATCTACCCAAAAAATCATCCACCAACACTTAAATGAAACTACCCATGTGAATTTAATCATAATAATCATGTTTAGGGAAATAATACAACAATAATAGTATATAATTCCTAGTTTTCTTTTCTATTAGGTGGCTATAAGTTAGGCTCTTAATTACCACCTTCTACAACCAACAAAAGAAAAGAACCATGTCACTAAAAAAATAATGAATTATATGTTAAAATATAAATATAATTATGGGTGATCCCCTAATATGTGGTGTTTTTATATTTCTTATATCTAGTTAGTTATTGTTAATCATTTTATTATAATCGTGTACTGTGTTTTTTTTTGAAGAAACCACCACTTGTACTTTATATAGATATCTGTAAGTGGATGATAATAATGGAGGCCCCCTAGAAAATATAAAAATTATCCCACCCCAAGAATAGGAAAACAAAATAATTTTACATTGGGCGGAGAAAGAAAAAAAGGCTTACTCCCTATCCACTTTTGTGGTGTCCTCCATCTCTAGATGTTTATGTGTATGTTGATGAGGAAATTTCACCACCATAAACTTCTTTGGTTATTCTTCTTGTTATATGATATCCCTTGGGTGGTTTCTTTGACAACATGCTGGTTAGGTTTTAAAATTTTCTATTCCACATAAAACTCATGTGGAAAATAATTTGAAAATTATATTTGATAATGATTTAGACAATAATAGTACAAATATATATGGCCCCCTCATTACTATTGGGTTTCCTGTAATATCTTATGACACATATAAATTATTCACTATTGAATTCCAGAACCATGTTTTCCTTGATGGTGGTCACTCCATCTTCATATTCATCACTTTCCAAGGAAATAAAAGGATTTGATTCCATAAGAAAAATTAGGGTAGTTATTTTTATTTGATAAAAATGTGAAATAAAAAAAATGGAATCCATTGTTGAATACAATACCTTTTTTATCAACATCATGTGAATTTTCTTATTGGATATCTATTGGGATTATGTCTGATAGCTCTGGAAGAGAATATCATTTCAATGTAGCTACAACCAATCTAATAGCTTTATCAAATCTAAGTAACTCTTTTTGATATTTGGCCTCATGTTTCTTAAATTTAGAAAATTATCATAAGAATTCAGTGACTTAATTGGTTAAGGATTCAATATATTTATACTAAAACTATTCTTTGAAGTATCTAATGTTATTATTAAAAACATCATCAATACAAGAAGACTTGTAAAAAAAGTAATCTAGTTTTCATAAAATTAAAACTTTTCACTCAAGGAAGATTCATAAATAATTTATTCTATTTTAGTAAATATTAATGAAAATTATGGTATAAAATAACCTAAAATGGGTTGAATAAAACACTTGTCTCCCCCAACAACAATGCCAATTTGATGATCTTTTTCACACACTTTCTCAAAATATATTGGATTTACTTTACTCAGTGAATAACAATGACTAACCTATGTCATATCTATTGAGTTTGGATTGAATTAAACGACCACTAAAATATAAAAATAAACAAATAAGAAATAGGAAAAATTGGTAAAAAAAATGGGGGGTTGGTGGAGTGATTTACGAACAAAACAAAATAAATAAGGAATCACATAATTTGAAAATATTAATATAAATGATAATGGTTGATCTACCACACCCAATAATTTTTTATAAATAATTATACGTTGATATTAAATTCATTCAATTATTATTCAAAAAAAATATCCCTAAATTCTATAGAAGAATACACTTCCACAAAACTCAATCTAACTTCGACACTTCAAATCATGACACCCTACTTTGTTTGTTTTCTAGAATATAACTTCCGATTGATGAAAAATTAGGATTTAAAATCCTATAAGTAAATTATATTTTATTGAGTTTTGTGATTATAAATAAACTGTATGAATCAATCTGAATTATATTATATATGAAAATTAAATTTTCGCTCTCAGAATTCAAAAAATCCAATCATCACAGTTAATGTTTCAATTATTTGAGTGATATGAACATTAAAAACTAATTTATTTAACCATTATTTTTTGATTTAAAGTGAGTAAATAGATTTAAAACAAGTATTGAATGAGGTAATAACAATATATACCATAAAAATAACTACTCTCCCAAGGGTGGAATTATCACTGTGGATATAATATTCATAAGAAATGGATGAAAATGGTATAACCTAATATCAACCTCACTCATATATTAGAGCACCAATAACCAAAATAAATAAATTAAAATAGTATAATAATTATGTTTTATTTATGATTCAAATAATTGATAAGAATATAATAAAAGTAACCTAAAGTAGAGGTGGAAGAAGAGTGCTTTCTTGGAAGTGACCATTTCATAAAGGATTCCTTTTTAAAAATGGTTAACAAGTGAAATGGAACCAAAAAATGCATCCACATATTTATAAATAATCTAAAACCCTACCAAATTGTCAAAATATTATTTAAATTTATTGTGATAGGGTTAGGGTTTCAAATGTTAAAAATGGTACATGCGTCATTATTCCTCAAAAGGTTACTCAATACTAAGCTACATTTTAAACCATCGTACCTTGTGAATCTGGGGTCCTCAAGTTTAATTAAATTATATAAATATATTTCCTTAATTAAATTAAAATTTTCTGAAAATACAATAATTAATGATTATTTTTTGTCTAAATTGAGTATGTGGGTTCCATTCTTGTGAATTCAACCCACCCCTACAATAATTTTAATTTGATTCCCTAAAAAATGTAGATTAATATTTCAGGAACTAAATGAAAAAATGTTGAAATAATATTGAATAATTAGACCATAATGTTTCAAATAGAAAATTCAACACATAGAAAATGTTATAACAAAATTACTAAGGTGATGTTAAAATAGTAAAAACAAAATTTTCATACAATTTTAAAATTCAATCTCAAACCATATTTTGCATTAAATATTTAAATGAAGATAAATTTATGAAAATTATATAAATTATTATCAATGAAATATTCTTAAAAATTAAGTCTTATATATATATATATATCGATCTTGAAATATCATGCTCAATGGGGAATGATTGTGACCCCAAGAAAATATTTGAGTCAGGAAAATTCCTTACCTTGATTCCAGCATAGTTTAATGAGTCATATCATCCAATATAATAAAAATTATTTTTATTAATTAAATATTTAAGAAACTTATTCATATATAAAACCAATTATGAACTTAATTTGTAATAATTTAATAAAAAATAGTTATTTATATCCTTTTTGATCATTGGATATTATTAGTTTCAATAGTTTTTTGTATTGGAATTTTAATGGATATGTTGATCCTTGTTTTTAGATTAAAATATAATAATTAATATTTTATTATATATACATAGATATGTGTTTTTAAATAATTTATAAGGCACTAATTTTATTTCATAAGTACTTTAGATATGATTCTTGATGATGAGGTCAGTGATTGTCTTATTTGGATAATGTTAATGAATGAGAGGGTGGTATCTTAATAATATATTAGATATTACAATTAACATTACAAAAAAAAAATTATTATTTACTTATTATTTTCCAAAATCAGACATAATTATTTTTCTTTAGTCATCCATGATAAAAAGGCACCATGAATAATGAAATATGACGGTCTCATGGAGGCGGTAGTTCGCACATACACATGAGTGACACATTCATTTACAAATAATGTAACCAAGATATGAATTGGTTTATTTTTTTATAACTATTAATAATTTTTTTAATTATAATATTTATTCATTAAATACCACATTTTAACCAGACTTGTATGGCGGTTATAAAAACAGATCACAATTCTTATAGAGGCAGTAGTCTGCAAGTAACACAAGTAATTTTTTGGATGGTTGGGAGGAATATGGAAAATAGATATTAAAATATTATAATAACATTTAATAATATTAGAAACAATTTTTTATCATAATTTCATTGATATATTAGGTTTTTTTAGTGGAAGAGGAAAATAAATAAGAGAGCTAGTTGAGAACATTACCTCTCCCTTTGGATGTTCTCCCCTGGGTAAAACTTTTAGGATCCTTAGATTTTTATTTTGGAAGGAAAAAATATTTTAGTATGTGGGGAGGTTGTTTAGATAAAACTAGGGAATACTTTATTTTGAGATAATTCCTTGTAAATGGTGGATAAAAGTGGTAGAAGAGATCCCCTTTTATATGTGAAGAAAATGGAACTATTGAAAATACTCATTACTTTTCAATGATAGAATCATACAATTCATGGGTTAACGGATCAAAAAGTGTTAAATAATGAATTTTTGGTGACATAATATCATTACATTATCTACCACTAATTTTCAAATATGTTTTAGACATGTTTCAATCTTTTTATTACTTTAGTTTTTTACATTTTACCTTTTTTTAACCATAGAAACTTGTTTTTTTAATTAACCTATATTTTCTTTAAAATATATTGTATGCAATTTTAAATGAAAATTTATCTTAAAATAAAAATATTCTCCAAATTAATCTAATTCTATTTCTAAAAACATAAAATTAAATATTAAATTAAATTATTTGATCTATAGAAAATATGTTTTTATAAAAAAATTCATTGAAAAGTGTTCTTAATCTTATTTAATACTAATTAAAAATTGAATTAGTGTTTATATATTTAAATATTGGTTATAATTTTATATAATAGTAATTTTTTATATGATATTAATTCATTTTTTGGATAAAAATTAAATAATGTTAATAAAACAATTCTTGTAAAATAATAGTTTTATCAATATCATGCTAATTAACATTTATCCTAGTAATATCATATTAATTAAAAAATTATGTGACACTTACAAAATAATATTAAAATGTTGAATAAAAATATTAAATACATTTGTTAACCTTTATATTCTACAATTTATGAAATATAATTTTTAATATAGGTGAATAAAATAGTTTTTAGAGTAAAATACTACTTATGTTTCCAAAATGATAAACCTGGGTTTTATAAATATAATATAGTATTCGAAAAATATTTATTTTACTTTATATATTATTATTATAATTATTTAAAATACTTTAATTCATTCTTAAGTTATTATAATATCATTAAAGTGATATTTTTAGCAAAATCAGTTTTTTTATTATTCGCCTAAAAATCAATTCTTTCTAAAAAATAAATAAAATTTACCTAAGATAATAGTTTTATTATAAATCATAAAATTATGTTAATTTGGTCAAATATAAATTATAAATTTGAAATTTAAAATTAAAACATTGAAATGTATGGAAATACATTTTCATATAAAAATATCTTTCTAAAATATTAATTGTTATAACATTTATTTATAATCAATTAAAAATTTGATTAGTGTTAATATATTATTCATACCAAAATATATCATAGTTATAATATATATAGTTATTTTAAATAAATCATGAAAAAAAAATTTATAAAACTATGTTTTTACGAATAAAATGAACTGGTTAATTTTTTCAATACATTAGTAAATAAAAATTATTTTTCTATAAAAAATTCAAAATGAGAATTATGTATAATAAATATTATAAATTACTTATTAATTAAAAAAATTTATATTTATTTCATCATAACTCTTATTTATAAATCCCCTGAATATATTTACTTAAGTCCAAAGCATAATGTAAGCAATGGTTGTAGTGGTAGGTGGTGCTTCAGCTGGAATGGTCTCATGAAAATTTCCATGAGCATGAATTTCTTTAAAATAAATTTTTTTCTCATATCTTAATTATAAGTATGGTCTTGGTCATGATTAGTCCTAAGTGATGATACCTCCATTCCAAGATCTAAAAAATGAGCTTCGTAATGGATAATGTTTCTACGAAATTAAATTTCATTCCTTTAATGATTTTAAAATATATTTACTTTCATTTATATCAACTAATCTAATGTTTATACAGTGCTAATTAAATACAATAATTTTTTTCTACGTTATGTGGTTTTTAGATGATTTTTTCATGTCAGTAAATCTATTAATCATAGAATTTATTTATGGAAAATACATTGTAAAATTTTGCATCATTACATTATTCATAATTAAATAATTTACATACTTGAAATTTTAATTGCTACTTAATAATGAATTGGGTAAGTAATTCCTTAAGGCATACATGACTTAGGATATAATTTCAAAAGTTATATAGAAAATAAAATCATAGAAAATATATCGTCTTCTAAGTAATAGGCTTATTATTAATACTCAGTTTTCCCTTAACCGTTTGAGCCAAGATTATATCTTTATTCAGTATCAAGAGCCACATTATTTAATTTTCATATAAATTATGTTAATAATTATTCTTAAATTTATTGAAAATATTAGGTTTATATGGAATTTTATTTTCTTATTCCATATTACTATTTCCTCTAAGTGGAGATAACCAATCCATTTCTAAAATCACATCAAGTTTATCTAAAGGAATAATAATAATATTTTCACCAGACACATTGCGATAAACCTAAATATAAGACACAATAAACATACCAATTAAATATATTTTTAAAAAATCAAAATCGATTCATCAATTTGTTGATTTTAGACTAATAGAATGATGGATTTTAGTAACCTCCAAAAGTCGTCGCATAAGTGATATAGCGGCTGCCTAACATCCACCAAACGGTAGAAGCTTTAGGCCTTTAGTGTTTCCTATATCGTTCTCCATTTGATAGATTCTATAAAATAGATGCACATGGGCTTAGTGATTGTCAAATTGCAGTTCCTATAAGGTTTTTTTATTTTTTAAAAACAAATTCATAGTAATACAAAAAACCACTATATTTCTAAAATATAAAAAAAATTATTCCCAAAATATCTAAACTCATGGAGATATAAATATTTTTATATCATTATCTTTTAAACTCCACATCCATCATTGAATATAAATGCATGACAAAATTTAATTAAAAAAATAGTACAGTAAAAAAACATCCCAACTAATAATTGAAATGTAATAACATATTTTAATTCAAGCTTAGTATAATAGATCAACATTATTTGATTTTGAAAATATATTAATAATTTCTAATAACTTTTAATAAAAATATTATCTATTATTATATCATTATATGTAGACCCCATGATTGATTGATGTTTCTTCTACTCGCACATGTAACTAATAAAAATATATCGACTATCTAATTATTTCAAGTCATTCTGAGGATGTTTTCTATGGATATGACAGTTAAATGTCCATTTTTCTATTTTATGACACCTGAATTATGTTTTCCATCACCATGAAAAATGAAACCTCCCATTTTGGTACTGTATACTCAATCATTTTACAATTTTCTCCATAGTTGTTGTCGTCTAATTTCATGGAATTCTAAGGTCGTTCGGCTGGTTTTGACCACTGGATGCAACTTTTTTAAAGGTCATTAAATATTTTAAACCATGGATTCAGTCATACTACACAGACCATACATCTGATTTACATTTCATCTCCTCTAACATGTCACGAATAACAATTATATGGTTTTCCTATGATTTCAAGTCATTTTAAGGTTGTTTTCTATAGATCTAACCATTAAGTGCCCATTTTGGTGTTTTATGTCATTGAAATTTCCTTTTCTATCACAATGGTCAAATGAAACCTCCGACTAATTTATTTTCTACCTGACTATTTTTCAATTCACTCAAAGTTTTTTGTCATCTTACTTGATGGAATTCTGAGGTCATTTGGCTGCTTTTAACCACATGACGTAACTTTTTAAAGGGCATTAAACCGTTAACAACCACATATTCCATTTTACCAGGCACACCATACATCTTATTGATTTTTTGTCTCCACATACACATCAAGAACAATAATTAGATTGTTTTCTTGTGATTTCAAGTCATTATGAGGTCATTTTCTATAGATATGACTATTAAACATCCATTTTGGTGTTTTGTGACATCAAAAGTAGGTTTTCTATCACCGTGGTAAAATGACACCTATTATTGATATACTATATGATTAAAAACATTAAATTCACTATACGGCTATTGTCATATGATTTTATTGAATTCTGAGGTCATTTTTCTAGGTTTGACTACCCGACACAACTTTTTAAATGGCGTCAAACCCTTAAAAGCCATATATTCTATCATACTGAGTAGACCACACTTCTTATTGATGGGTCGTGTCCCTGTACACATCAAAAATATAATTTATATGGTTTTCTTATGTTTTCAAGTCATTATGGGGTCGTTTTATATGGATCTGACCTTTAAATATCCATTTTGGTGTTTTATGACATGAGAATAGTGTTTTCTATCACCGCAGTCAAAATAAAAATATAATTGATGTATATTCTACTTGACCATTTCAAAATTTACTCAACTGTTATTTTTTCTGATTTGATGGCATTTCGCGGTCATTCGGGTGGTTTTGACCACCCGATGCACCTTTTTAATGGGCCTTAAACCCTTAAAAACCACATATTCAGTCATACTGTGAAAAATGCATGTCTGATTGATGTGGTGTCTCCTCTTACATGTCACAAATAATAATTAGATGGTTTTATTATGATTTCATGTCATTATGAGGTCTTATTCATTGGATATGATCGTTAAACATCCGTTTTTCTTTTTTTCTGACACCATAATTGTATTTTCTGTCACTGCTTTCAAATGAAACTTTCTATTGAAATTTATTCTACTTGACCATTTCAAACATCACTCCATGGTTTTTTTTTCATCTGATTTCATGACATTCTGATGTTGTTCAGTTTTTTTACCACCCAATACACCTATTTAAAGGTCGTTAAATCATTAAAAACCACATATTCATTTACACCTTGCAAACTGCATGCACGACTGATGTGCTGTCTCCTCATAAACATAAATAATAAAAATCAGATAGTTTTCCTATGATTTTAATTCATTCTAAGGTCATTTTCTATGGATATAACTGTTAAATGACTGTTTTGGTGTTTTGTGACAAAGGAATTGTGTTTTCTATCATCGATGTCAAATAACACATCCAATTGAAGTACCGTATACTTGATCATTTCACAATTCACTAAATGGTTATTTTAGTCTGATTTTAGGGAATTCTATGGTCGTTCGGATGGTTTTGACCACCTGATGCACCTTTTTAAATGACATGAAACCATTAAAATCACATATTAAGTCATATCGCATGCACCACACGTCTGATTGACATGTCATATTATCAAACACAAAAATAATAATAATTAGACATTTTTCTTATTATTTTAAGTGATTATAAGGAATTTTCTTTGGTTTTGACCATTAAACATCCGTTTTTGGTGTTTTATGACACCAAAATTGCATTTTTTGTCACCACTGTCAATGACACCTCTGATTGTTATAAATGAGTGTATGAACGAGATATAAATACAATACTTTTAGTTCTTGAGTAGATTATTAGTGTTACTTGATCTATATCATTTTTATAGTCCACTTTAGCTTCTTAGGTTTTATATTATTTCTCTTATTCCCTAGGTATGGGAAATTTTTTATAACCATCATCATTTTAATGCCTTGGATTAGGGAAAGGATTTAGTTAATTCCCAAGCTTCCATAATTTAAGACATTGACTTATTAATGGTACCTTATTAAGAACTCCTTTCCTTTCATCATGTATACTGAAATCCTCATTTTGTTCCTTGTCAGTTAGTTCTTTATTCCCTACTTTACAATAGATAAAACATATTCTACATCTTTTGAGACATTCACATGGGTGCCACTTCCCACGTTTTTATATGAAGGAAATTGATTCATTTTTCTTCATGATCATCATTTCATAATGTTCCATGAGACACTATCCTTATCTTTTATTGTTTGTTTAAAAACACAACTAAGTCCATTTTTCTAGTCATTATTCTTCGTAGCTAGTTTAGCATAATAACCAGATTTATCACTCTATTTCTTATACCCTTAGATTTATCATGGGTAAGATCTTTTTATTGTTTGTAAAATACACTTTTAACTTATTCATTTATTTATTCATACATTACTAAAACCAGAAAAGATTTATTTTGAGTGATGAACAATTACCATCATAAATTAATTATCAAAAAGAATCTTATGAATAACTCAACATCAGAAAAAATTAATCTTCAAAACTATCACGTTAGATATTAGTTAAACACAAATTACTCTCGGTTCATTATTGGTTTCCTTATTCTGGGTTGTCTTATGTTTCCATAACTAATTCCTTAACAAACTAAATCCATTTTAATGACATCAAAAGAGGATATTTTTTACTAAACTATATCCCATAAGAGTGTAAAATGATTTGTGAAGTTAGGCCTCTTTTTCATGCACTAGGTAATGATTGAGTTAAAACCCATTATACCCTTTTCATGGTTATTATGCTAGTATAAATCTATACTATATAATGTATCTACTTGTAGTATTTAGACAAATATTTTATTGTTATTAAAACCACACAATATCAAATTTATCAAAAATTTATGATGTTATCCTATAATTATATATATCCATTATACTTATTCTAAGAGTTCTTGATAATTTTATCTCATACTAGTCCTAAAAAAAAACCAAACCCTCCTATGAAACAAACTGAGGTGAAAAAATATAAATAAACACTCTTATTTCATTATTTAACGTGAATAATCATTCCATTCACAAATTGATTCTCAAACCAAAGAATTTAAGGTTTGTTATCTTGTAATATTAGCTACATAAACAACTTATTTTACAATAATTATAAACACCTATCTATAACTACACCACTATAAATATTTTTCTAACTATCATACATGAAATTATTATCTTTATAACATGGGGATTGTGAAGAACAATAGAAAGGGGTGAGCTCAAATGCTTATTAAGGGTAAAAATGGGAGAAAACAATTAGAGAATATAAGTGAACCTAAGATTAGAAAATGTGGTAAGAATAAATAATAAGAATATATAATTTTACATTATATAAAAAATCCCAAAAAAGAATACATCATAAAATTTAGCACCCCGGTTTTAATTAAGTAACCCTTTTTTATATATTTTATGTTTATAAAGTGTTGGGTGAAGTTTGGGGGGGGGTTGCAAGAATTTTGAAATGTTTTTTGGGACATTTATAACTGTTCCCAATTTCATCACTGTTAGTGGAAATTGTAAAACTATTACTGAAAATCATGCAAGGTGAGTAGGGGATTTTGGGTAGGATCATAGTTAGGTGCATGGTTTGGTCAGACAATGCGGCTACCCAATAGAAACCATGAAAAGTGGGGAAAACAGATTTTTCATACTTAGTGTATGGTTTTTCTAACTATTTTATCCAACCATTCAAGGTTATTCTCAAGGAAGAGGTTAGATAATGGTTAGTTTAAGTTTTTCTTTACCATACTACTAACTTTACAAGGTTTAAAAAATAGATCCTAAAAAGTGGATCTCTTGGGGGATTATCTATAAACCCCTATTTTTCATTTATTTCGTCTTTAACTCAATATTTCTTCATACTAATGGTTTTAGAATATTTCCCCATTGATCTAGGAGAAATCTGAAGGATTTTCTTAGTGTTTTGATGCCTAATTCCCTTGGTAAATCTTCATTTGTGGTAGTTTTTCCTATTTTTTCTTAGATCTACTTCTCTTACCTCTCTCCAATTCTTAGATCTTTTCTGATTTGGATATATTTATGGCTTTTTATTCCAATAATGATGATATAAAAAGTTTTTATGATAGGGAGAGAGATTTAAGGTGGTTTTTTGGAGATTCAACCTTATTTGTTTTCTTCATGTCATTCTTCGTTTTCACCTTAAATCTTTGGGTAAGTGGCCTTACTCTCAACTCCTCTTATTATAAATCAATGAATTTATTTCAAATTTATTTTTAGAAAATTTATTGTGTTTTTTCAGGTAATTTCTTGATGGAAACATTTTTTGGTGATAGTTTATGGAATTATGCAAATTTGGTGTTTTTTGGTAAGTGAAAAAGATAACATGATTTTAAAATAATGATTCTAAAACTGTTGTTTGGTTTTGATGTGTGGAAATTTGTTTTCGATAAAATGATAGTTTTATTGAAATGTTTGGGAATATATAAATTGGAAAATAGTTATCATAAATGGTTAGGTGTGAGTTTAATGAGATGGAAAATGGTCATGAAGTTCCACTCTCAAAGGGATGGGTTATGGATGTAAAGTTCCACTCTTAAAGGTAAACACATAACTTTTTTGGTTGAGTGGGGGGGTTGTGTGAAATATAGGGGGTTATGCCAAAATGAGATTTAGGATATTGTTAAATGACATGTATAGTTTCGTTATAAATTAAATTGTTTGAGAAAACTATTTTTATATAGAAATTATTTTATTTTATGATATAAACTATTTTCAATTGTTTTATATAAATTATTTTATATTAATTTGATAAATTTTTCTATCCTATTGTAATGAGTAGGGAATTTATTTGGGGAAATCATATTGAGTTTAATTTCCCACACCTACTTTGGAACTCTAGTGATTTTTTAGATTTTCTTTACCAAGACATAGGTAAAGGGAATGTATCTAATTTCTATAGTGGTGATTCATGATACTTGGGTTGCTTTTTGGTGTTAGATTATGGAGAATGTTTGAAGATATGGAGTTATGTCTTTGGTGTCTTTGGTTTTTTTTACTTTTTCTTCCACTATGTACTTTGATGTTAGTTTTCTTTCATTTTGGTGTTATGTTGTAGTTTAGTTTTGATATAAATGGTATTACATGGATTTATCTTACATTGTTATCTTGCATTCTTTAGTGGTTATTTTTATGGTGGTTTTGGTTGGTTTTTATTTTATAAATGCAAAATTATCCCCAAATTTTACTGAATCCTTTGGCATTTTCTTCTTGCATTTGGTGTATTGGGGATGTTTCTTTTGGCAATGTAGCAATTCCACCTTGACACAAGACAATGATGAGGGTGGGATGTTATAAATGGTATTAGTCATGGAAGGTCCATATTTCTTTTTGACAAGTGGTATCATCTTTTTCAGTCTTTGATTACAAATGGTATTAGTTTTTTGATCCTTCATGATCAATCATGATAGTATTAGAGTTGAAAAATCATTTTGGGTTAATCAATGAGTTGGGTAGGTAGAAATGAATAGTATTTTCAAAAATTTTATTTTAGATAATAAAAATAAATATACATATTTTTTATGTTGAACTTTAATTTACTAAGGAATTGGGTACATGAGTGTTTTGGATACACTAATTGTATTTGGAATCTCATTTTCATGGGTTTAGCCAATGATATGAGGATGACATACATTTTATAAATCACATCCCAGTAGAAGTATATATTTAATTTTGGTCAAAATTTTATGATATTGTGAAAAAATGTTAGTTTTTTAAATGTTTTAAAGTTTTTTTCAAATGTGGGATTTTTAAAAAGGCTTGATTGTGATACTCTTAAAATAGTATTATTTTCAAAACATGGTGAACATTTTAAAATGGGTTCAAAACACAAAGTGATTCAATTTGGAAATTTATTTTCTGATATATATGATGTAGTAGAATTTTTAATTTTTAATCACTCAGTTGTCATAGAGTGAGACTTAGGTTGTTTTTTCATTTATAGATAGTGGAACTGGGTAGGTGTCGTAGAAACCAACTGGAGTATTCTACTAAGAACATGGTTTCACCCGAGCCATAGGTGAATTGACAGTTTTTTCAGAGTATAGTCCATGACTTTAGGCTATTGAAATAGTAAATGATATGGATTAGAAAAGGAAGTTGCATCATTCAATATGGTTACAAAATAAGAATCAATCCATCTTTCTGTGTGGTTTGGAAATAGAGAAGGTACAGGTGTGGTCAAATTGGATGAATAAAAACCTAAATTTCTTGGCACACCAATAGTGCTAAAATTTATGATGGAGGCATATATTGTAGAGTTTCATTCATTCCATTTTTAGGATTTATATTTTTATGATAACATAGAACAAAGAATTTTATTGGAGTTTTTTTAATAATTCCTCAACAAAAAATTATATCCTCATATGTTCAGTATTTCAAGAACAATAGACTTCTTTAGCTGAACAAAAAGAGATTCTCTCAGTGACTGAGTATACAGCTAAATTTAAGTATTTATCATTCATTCACTGAAATATTATTCTAGTAAATATTTGAAGGAACACATATTTGAATCAGGGATGAGGTAAAAGATTTACTCAAATATTTTTGTGCTATTTAAAACGGATTATAAAGAGATTTTCAATCAATATACAGTGGAATAAATGGACATCTCATGAGCTACGAGTAGAGGTAGAATGTTGATACCTATGGGACTCAATGGTAATTCAAATTTTGAGAGAAAGTGGAAGAGGGAAACTTATTTTAAAGGTAGTGGGATGGATCAGAATCCGATGGCTGATTTGTGAATCTTCCTCAAAGAAATAAGAAAAGTACAGAATATTTTTGATGTTTTTATTTTTAAAGACTAAATAGAGATTGTATTGAACCACCTAGAGCATTCCACAATTGTAATCGATTGTGGAAACATTAGTTCTATTATCACTGTGCTCCATGGTTTTGTGTTTGGGACACATCTCATGTGTCACATAAAAAATATGATTTGATGGGATGTGGAAAGAAAAATAATTATCATCAACAGAACCAAGTTATCCACGGTGATTCTATGAATTATATGACTCTTCGTCAAGAGTAATCTCAAAAAACAATAACAAACAATGTTCTGCGAGAAAAAAATTATATGTAGCTAAGTTAGTGATTGTTTATAATTAGTCTGGAATATAAACCATGAGAGGTAATATTCTTTAGAATTCTACCCTTATACATTATTTGTTTGATATGGGTGCATCCCATTCATTTATTACTTCTTGTGTTGTTTATTTTCTATGTTTGAGTGGTGAGATTATTTCTTATATGTTAAAACATAAAAATCCTTTTGGTCCATGAGAATATTGAGCCTTGATGTGTAAAGTTTGTTCAATAACTATTTATGGATCCTAGATAATGTGGGATTTCCCTATACTTGATATTGATGTATATAATATAATCATCATTATGGATTGGTTGATGGTGTTTAATGATCACATCACCTATTATACCCCAATAGTTTTTTTATGACTAGTTATGGTTTTAGACCTCTATTTAAAGGATACCAAAATGTTATGGCTATTGACATAGGTTTTTTGGCTTCAGAAGATGGAATGATCAAATACGAGTTGGTATATTTAACATTGGAATCGATGGAAGATAATTAAAATAGCATTTTTCAAGTAGTTGTTAATTAGTTTTTATTTGTCTTTCTTGAGAATTTCTCAAGATTTCCACCCAGAAGAGAAGTGGAGTTTATGATTGATCTCATTTTGAGGACCAGCCCTCTTTCACTTTTATATTATCAGATAATACCAATAGAATTAATTAAATTGAAATTGTATTTTTCAAAGCTGAAAAAATGGTTTATTCAGCATAGCACATCTCTAGGGGTAGCACCGATAGTCTCAAGAATCTTGTGGGGTCATCATCTATGTGACAATATACCAAAGATAAATTTTTGGATACAAGAGGCAGGTTTCCTTAGCCAATTAGTCTCCAAAAAATTTTTATGTGGATCTAGAAAAGATATAAGTTTTTATCTCTTGGAAACCACCAAATTATTTCTTTTATATACATAGTTTTCTTGGATTGGCTGGTTATTATCGATGCTTTTTCATGAAATTTAATGAAAATAATCACCAATGACATCTATGAAAATGAAGAATGATCTCTTTTAATTGAACAAGGAATTTCATAATTCTTTTCAAGAGATGAATGGTTTCCATTCATCATCACCATCCATGATTTTTCCAAAATTCGGACAAGGATACATGGAGTGTTGTGATGTATTGGGTTATGGGTTGGGATGTATTCTCATTTAGAGAGATCATGTGGTTTCTTATGTCTCATGTAAGTTACTGTTTCATGAGAATAATTACCCAATAAATGACTTAAATTTATCTATCATAACCCATGCTTTGAAGACTTTACATCATTACCTCAATGGTGAGAAATTTATAGTGTTTAGTAATCATATGAGGTTGAAACATATTTTCTCACGAATAAATTTGATCCTAATACAAAGAATATAGACAGAGTATCTAAAAATGTTCGTCTTTGACTTTATGTATACATCATGTATAGGAAATATGTTGGTAGATGCATTAATAATAAATTTATATGTTGGGTTGGAAAAAGAGGATTAATAATAATGGTCGTTGATGTTAGTGATTGCAGAAATGCACATGAAATGTAAATATCGGGGATAATTTATATTTCTCTTCAATGTTTCATTCATTACTGATTTGGTTCAGATAGTTAAAGAGGAACAAGAATCTAATTCAAAATGTATTATGATGAGGTCAAAAGTCAATGTTGGGGACACAATTGAGGGATACATTCTAGATGAGATTTTATTATTATGGTTCAAAAATCATATGGTAATACCTATAGATAATCAGTAACATCTTCTTCTTGCTTACCACAATTCAAGATGGGTTGTTAATCCAATAATATAGTATACGTATAAGGAATTGAAAGAACGGTTTTGGTGGTTTAGTATGAAAAATATGGTTGCAGAGTTTGTTTTGAGACGTTTAAATAGTTAGTAGGTTAATCCAAACCATCATTTACTAGTCGTTATGTTCTATTATTTACCTATTCTTATTTGGAAATGGTAGAAGATATCAATGGATTTTATAAAAGTTCTCCCAGTGCTAGTTCAGAAACATGATACCATTTTGGTGATAGCATATCATCTCACAAAGTCTTCCCATTTCATCCCTATTCATGAATCTAATATGTTATAGGACTTATCAAAAGTAATTATTTAAGAAGTGGTAAAGTCTTATGGAATACCATTTTTAATAATGTTAGATAGAGATTTGAGGTTTTCATCTCAATTTTGGAAATCCTTTGAGAAACCCTTTGGGACTCAGTTGACTATGAATATAGAGTATCATCCTCAGAAGGATAGGCTATATAAATGGATGATTCAAACATTATAAGACATGTTATGGGATTATGTAATGGATTTTGGTGGATCATAGGAAGATAATGTACCATTAGTGGAGTAATCTTATAATAATTGTTATCTTGAATTGATACATATGGTTCCTTTTGAATTATCGTGTTGACATCCTTTTCACTCTCCAATTTGTTGTGTGGAGATAGGTGAGACATTACTGGTTGGGCCAAGCCTTGACCAAAATACAACAGAAAAGATTAATTTGATCAGGAAATGGATAGAGATAGATTGGAGTCATTAGAAATCATATTTGTATTATCATATACAGTTTTTCATTTGAGTTGAGTGATCATGTATTTTTAGGATATCTCTAAGGCTTAGAAATCATAATTTTAGGAATTAGGGAAAGTTAACTACTCAATACGTAGTCCCTTTTGAGATACTTGAATGGGTTTGTGAGGTGGAATATCAGTTGGGTTTTCCTTCATTGTTCATTGTGGTGCATAATGTGTTACATGTATCACAATTGAAAAAGTATATGTCTGACCCAGACCGTGGGGTTTAATAGGATCACATTTAAAAATATTCAGATGCTTCATTGTGCATGTGCTAGTGTATATTATAAATGGGAAGAGAATGTATTTTTTTGGAAAAGAATACGTTTCGTGTGGGTTTTGTGGAAACATGGTCTAATTTAGAAATAGAATTGGGAATGGTAAAAAGAAATGATTAATCAATGGATAGAAATATTTTAGGGAAATTATGGTTCTATACTTTCCAAGTATGGAAAGACTAATGGTGGGGAGAATTTATCACCCTTATTCCAAGTAAGTAACCCACTATTTATTATTTTTACGTATGTAATGTGTTTGGATTAATTTGGGGGGTTGGAAGACATTTGTAATGATTTGAAATTTTTCATGGTTTGAGAACAGTTTGTGTAAACCGTGAAACTCCACCAGAAAACTATTCAAGGTAAAACCAGGGATTCTGTGTAGGTGTACAGTTAGGTGCACAGTTTTTCCACACTCTGCATCTACCCAATATAAACCATGAAAACTGGGATGGAGTTATTTTTTATGGATATAGAATAGTTTTTTAAATATTATAGGGAAACTATGTGAGGTATCCTTACGGCGGAGTCTAGTGCATGGTTAACACATAGTTTTCCTAACCCTGCGACTAAACATGCACGACTTAAAAATTAGATCCTAAAAAATTGGATCTTCCTCTAGATTATCTCTATACCACTTTTATCTCCAATATTTCAGACCTAATGCAAGATTTATTCCTCCCAAAGGATTTTTAATATTTATCCATCAATATGGGAGTTATCCCATGGCTTTTCATGGTGTGTTGAAGATTGATTCCCTTGGTAATTGTTCGTTTGTGGTATTTTTTTCATAGTTTTTCTATTTCTCTTCCCTCTCTTGGATTCTTAAATACAATTTTTTGTACATATATATAAGGGTTTTTATTATATTAATGATTATATATGTCTATTTTGATGTTATGAAAATATTTCTAAGGTGGATTTTTTGTGATTCAATATGATTTTGATGGTGTTTTCCTGTGGTTTTTTATTTTCTCCACAATTCCCAAGGTATGTAGATTCACTCTCAACTCCTCCTTTTAGAAACTAAAGGATTGATTTCAAATTGAATGTTTTTTTAAATTGATTGTGACATTTTTTTAAATATCTTAATGGAAACTTTATTTAGTGACAGTTTATGGAATTGTTAAAATTTGGTGTTTTGGTGAAAAGTGAAAATGGTAACATGATTTTAAAATGAAGATTTTAAAATGGTTGTTTGGTTTGGATATAAGGAAAAAAAATTAAATAAAATGATAGTTTTATTTAAATTTTTTACCAATGATGTATTTCCATATGTTAGTTTTAAATGGTTAATCCTAAGTTGAATGGGATGGATAATGGTCAGAAAGTACCACATTCAACAGGATGGACTATGGACATGAATATCCACTGTCAAAGGTAAACACCAAGCCTGTGTGGTTGAGTGTTTTTTTTGGGGGGGGGGGTTATGAGAAATTTAATGGGTTATTCCCAAATAATATTTTTGAAACAGTTAAATGAATTTTTTTGTTTCTTTCTCTAGAAATCATTTTGTTCAAGAAAACTAATTTTCTATGGGTGTTGTTTTATATTTTGAGATAAGCTATTTTAAATTGTTTTTTGTAAATTTTTTAAATAAATATTATGCCTTATTCTATCCTTGTGGTATAATTGGGGAATTAATTTCTAGAATGACTATTGATTTTCACTAATCACCCCTACTTTAACACTCTAGTTATTTTTTATTTTTTTTATCGGGAGATAGGTAAAGGGAAATTACTGCATTTATTTAGTGGTGCCTCATGATACTAAGGATAATTCATGTTGTCGGAACATGTATCATGTTTGGAGTTATGGAGTTATGTCTTTGTAGTATTTGGGTTTTGTTATATTTATTTTCTATTGTATACTTTGATGTTATTTGTCTTTTTCTATGGTACTCTTTTGTAGTTTTGTTTTGATATCAATGGTATTACATTGAGTAGTATTACATTTTCATCATGCATTATTTAGTGGTTATTTTGTTGGTGGGTTTTTTGGTTTGGTTTATTTTTTAAAGGTAAAATCATCACCCAATTTTAATTAATCCTTGAGAATTTAATGCCATCCTTTAGCACCTTTGGGATGTTTCTTAAGGCCATGTCGCAATTTTTCCTCGACTAAAGCCAATGATGAGGGGAGGGATGTTACACAAAAGTTTAATGTAATAAAGCTTTTAAATAACGTTAATCATGAATAAAAAGGGGGTTGAAACATAATAAAAAATCAAAGGGATATAATAAAAAAAATAACATTGTCCAATGGCATAATATAATAGTACATATCATGTAAATATCACATATCATAGAAAAAAGGCATGTAAGGGAATTGTGGTTAAAATACAATTATAAGAAAAAATCAACTCCTTGAGTCATAAATTTTCACCCACAATTTTTAGAAACTTAACTGTGACAATGTAAACATTTTTCATGAGATAAAAACTTTTAATAATTGCATTGGAGGGAGATATAAGACCATGTCTTTAATTCATCCATTCTAACATGTTCCAATTTATAATAATTAACTTATCAAATATTAAAAAAACTAATTAAATAAAATGGGTTTCAAAAATCTTTTTAATGAAAATCATTGAAATTTCATAGCATAAGAACAAGTGGAGAAAATGGGTTTCGTAACATTTCCAAATGGTAGAAAATAACATCATGTATTAAATCAGTTTATACAAAAAACATTATCACTAAAAAGGGATATCTTAATAATAGAAATGATAGAGGGTGAAACATGAAACATAAATCCATTGGATATATAGAGGAAAATTGAATCCAAATTGTGAAAATAATTTTATAGAAAAACATTTTATAAACATTAATGTAATAGTCATAATTTCATATCACTTTGTAAGAAGTATTTTATTAATAAGGAAAAAATATAAATTCATAAAAACAATTGAAAATAATCCCAAATAATATAAAACAAATAAGATATAATATTATTAAATAGAAGTGTATTTAATGATTAAAAAATCATGAAAATAAGTGCCATCAAAATATTTTTAAAATACCATTCATGAAACCTCTATCATTGAAAATGATTAAATATTATAGTTGAAAAGGGTTTTAGAGAAATATGATGATAAAAATAGATAAAAAATATTTATATTTACAAATAATAAAGGAGAAAATTTGTGTAAATTAAAAATATTGATATATAATATAAAGAACTATAAATATGTTGGAATACATTCTTTAATAAATTACAATTTTATGAAAAATGAATTTAACAATGGAAAGGATTTGATGTGAAATTAAAATTAAAAATAATAAAATGAGGGAATAAAACATAGTATCATCATGTTTTATAATATATAAATCTTGAAATATTATAATCAAGGAATACTAATCATGACCCAGGAAAATGATTTGAGTCAAGAAAACCCATTACCATTATTTCAACTTAGTTGAATGCATTCTATCCTCCTATATAACAAAATTAATGATATTAATCACCTATTTTAGAAATTTATTAATATCTATAACTTTATAAAAACATCATTTATAGTTATTTATTAAATACTATTTTTATGATCTACTTACATCATCAGATGATATTAGTTTCTATATTTTGTTTCGTGCTACATTTGTAATGGTGGTGGTTATTATTGTTTATAAATTTAAATTTCACAATTAAAATATAATTATAGGTACTATAATATATTATTTATAAAGATTTATAAATCTCTAATTTCATTTCATATGTAATATAGATACTAATTGTGACAATGAGGTCAGTGATGAGCTTATTTTTGGTAATTTCAACTAATAAGGGGGTGTATCTTAATAACAGATTATATATTTCTATTACCATGCGAGAACCAAGAAAATAATTATTTAATTATTATTTTACAATATCATCATTAATAGGGTATCCTTGGTTATCCATTATAGAAAATACTTGGTGAAGAATGAAAGTAGTCACTTTTATGGAGCTGAGAGTCTACATGTATGATCAGATGATGAATTATTTACCTAGAATGTAATGGAGGTAAAATGGATTTATATTTTAAAAATATTAATAAATTTTTATAAATAAAATTTATTCAATAAATATCCCCTTTTAACCAACCTTTTATTTCTATTATTAAAAAAGGATCAAGCCTCTTATTAAAGAAGTAATCTTCACGTAATATAAGCAACATTTTTATTTTTTAAATAGTTGGGAGGAGGGTATAATATGGTTGTTACATTAGCATAATAAAATTTAATAATATTATTAATTATTTTATTATAATTAATTCCAAAATAGATTAATTTTTAGATGGAATAAGAAGAAAATAAATAAATGAGATCAGTTGAAAACATTACCACTCCCTTTGGATGTTCTCCCTTAGGTAACACAAAAAGATCCTCATAAAGGTAATTTAAAAATAAAATTTATTATAGGATATGAGTAGGTATATGAGGAGTTAATATGGATGATATTTGGTATAGATAATTCTTTTGTAAAGATTGGATAAAATTGGTGCAATTGATCCCATTTTATAAGTGGATAAAATGAACTTTTGTAAATACCCATTACTTTTTCAAAAATAGAATTACACTATTCATGGTTAAATAGATCCAAAATTAGGAAGTATTAAATTTTGGGGTTATATAAGGTAGAAAAAGACAATAAAAAACATTCTCACAAATGTGTTAAGCATTCTTCATTCCTTTTAGCACAAGATTTTTTTTACATTTTACCATTCCGGTTTTTCCCTCAGTAACTAGTTTTTTCCAAAGTAATATATGTTCTATATAAAATATAATGTAAAACTTATTAAACAAATTTCATAAAAAATTATTTTCCCAATAATATAATTCAAATTATAAATTAAATAAAATTATATATTAAATTTTAAAATTTAATCTCTAGAAAACCCTTTTTGTAGGAAAAAGTTGGTTTCACCAAATAGAGTTCTAAAAATTATTTAGTATTGATTACAAATTTAATGAGTGTTAATATATTTATATATAATTTTAAAAATTATATTATAGTTTTTTTATAATTTATTAATTAATTTTATCAGATAAAATTTTAAAATTTTTAATAGAACAATTATTTGAAAATAATAATTTTATTATTTTCACATTAATTAACTTTATCCAATTAATCTAATTTTTAGGAATTAAACTCTAATGGGAATTATTATATAATATGAACATGTTGATATAAAATATGAAAACCATTTTTCTATATTTCATTTATATAGCTGATGAAAATTAATTTTTAACATAAGTGAATAAAATAGTTTGTAGAGTAATATACTACTTAAGATTCCATAATAATAATCATGAGTTTTATAAACACATTATAGTATTTTTCAATGATTAATTTTTATTTATAAATTTTAAAATTTTATAATAAAAAGTTTTAACAATAATTATATCATTCTTGTATTTTGTTAATGTCATAAAAACTAATTATTTTAGAAAAATCCTTATTTTTTCATTTTTCACCTAAAAAAATTATTATATATAAATAACAAAAAAATAATCCTATGAGAGTATTATTATTTTAAAAAACCATGAATTTACAAAGAAATTTATTATACAGTGTAATGCACACAACACTGAATCTCTACAAAACAACACTTTTTTATTCTAATTATTTAAGCAAGATAGTTATAACCTAGCCATTAAACATAATTTTTCCACTTGTGTGAATTGAATGTGCAAAAATAGACATACACGGTTATGATTAGTATGATATTTATAGTCTGATAAGATCAACTTAATTTTTTGGTGAATAATAACTTGCGCCTTTTGAATAGTAATTTTAGCCTTATGAATGGTAATTTAACCATTATGAAGACTAAATCAACTAAATGAATAGTAACATCCCCCATGAAGGTATAAATACAATTTAGGCATTTTTTAAATGAATGTATGATATAATTATATCATATTATAAGTAAATAAATGTTTTATAAATTATTGATTAAGTATTAGTATTTTTATAAAACATAAATGTTTATTTATAATTTTATAATTAATATAATGATTCAAAATAAAATTTAATTTTATAAAATATTATCCTAGGTTAATATTTTGACTAATTATTATTATATTATAATTTTATGAGACCTTAGTTATTTTTTAAAAGTACCATAAAATAAGTTATAATTTAGAAAGTGGTATTTTTCGAGTAAATGATGATTTTAATTGAAAAAATAATTTCTCATATTTATATAATTATTTTCATAAAATGGACATCATTTTTTGTATTCTAATTTTTGATAAATGGTTAGGTTTATTTTTTTGTATTTTTCTAAAATACATGAATTTTTAGGGAATAGTAATATACTATAATTTATAGTATATATACATTATATGTTAAATATATTGTTCATTGATTCATGGATGATGTAATAACCATTGGTCCAAACTCACATTCACTCATTACGTTATTTAGTAATAAAAATCAATAATATTTCTTCTCTTGAGATAAATAATAATGTAATGAATAAAATAATGAGAAATCACCCCTCTCCTCCACGATAAAACCTGCCCCTCAACCCCTCTTCCCCTCACTCCTCTAAGAATTTAATCTTGTAAAAATCATGCTCTAATTCTCTTACCTAGTATCTCCCCACATATTGTAACTCTTGTTCTTAAAAATTACCAAAACCCCTTTCCATAATGAGGTTCTTAAGGAGAAGTATTCAAGAGGTAAAATCATATTCTTTTTCCATTTATTTTCTTTTCAAGTTATTTATTTTATTGTATTATCCTTACTTATTCTATACAAATGATCATGAAAACTCTGGTGTCAAATATATACTATAATTATATAATTTTAATGGAATAAGAATCATCAATCTCTTTACTCTCTCTCTATTATTTTAAAAATGAAATCATCATCTGGGAGGAGTCGATTTACATCCTTTGTGGATAAAGATCATTGGTTATTCAATTTATTCTTCTTGTCCAGTAATGATACTATTTTTATAGTTAAAACGAACTATAAATTATTTATTATAACCTATTTTATGATATTTAACTTCTATATATACAAAATACTAATTCATATGTCAAAAAAAAGTCAATGGTGATCAAAAACCACCAAAACAATAAAAATGATTTCCACTAATGTTTTATCTAATAAATGATCTTCACAACATATAACCAGATAAATTATATAACCATTTAATATTATTTATGTTCATTAATGTAATATAAAATCAATTCTGGATAATTATATTAATTCTAAATAACCCCCAGTACCTATAAATAGGCAAACCGTTCATGAAAACTATGAAAATGAATGCTCCCGAACAATAAAATTAAACTCTATAACTCATCAATAGGGCCATAAATGAACTTAATAAAAAAATAATGCATATAATTAATATATAAATGGTTATAAATTAATAAATTTATGGATTTAATTTTATTATACTAGATGTCGAGGTCATTTATAGAACTCATTCGGACATATGGTAAGGGTTTTATCAACTCACATTCATTTCCATGAGATATGCCTTATTCACCATTATTTCATGTTTTGGTGTATGTGTATTACCCTTTTATGTTTTATATCATGAATACATTTGATTTTTTGGTAATAAATGCCTTATTTTATGATCATTAATTTTATAGTTCATATGGTTCTACTATTTGCAAAGTGTTAAGGATTTTCCAATCTCACATTCATTCTTTTGAGATATTCCTTATTGAAAAATATTTCTTATGTTTGGTGTATTTATACTACCCATTGATGTATAATATCATGAATATCTTAATTTCCATGGTATTCAATGTATCATTATATGATTATTAATCTTGGGTTGTATGATTCCTTTGATTACAATGTTGTAAGAATTTCTACCTAAACCTCTATTTTCTTTTGGGTTACTCTTTTTTCTCTCTTTACCCCAAAGATATTAATTATTATTATTTACTCATAAAATTTTTAATTATTATTATTTACTCATCATAATATTTTTACTCTTTATCTTTACTCTTTTTTCTCCATTTTTCTCTTTCTTTTTTTGGGATTCACATGTCTTAAAAGGATCTTTCTCAAATTCTTCCAGATAAATAAGCTTGGTTCAAAATCACTTCTCAAATTCTTACCTATTTTCATTTTCACTCTAAAATATTTTTTAAGATGCTATTATTTTACTAAAATAAACCATTTTATTATTAAAACCCCATCTTATTTCAATTGTTTTTTTATATAATGATTTTTCCAAAATAACCCTTCATTTAAAAGTAAAAAAGTATTTCTCTCAAGTATTACTCGATGATTTTATAAGATCATTTCTATATCTTTCACCACTCTTATTGATTATTATGTTTAATTGGGATTAATCATTTATGATATCATATACCATATTTTATTGATGTTTTATGATTTTTTTAATGTCCTGTCTTGATACCATTCACCATATTCCTCTTAATGATATGTGTATATGTATACTTATTGGGGAAATTTATTTACATTTATTATTATATTTTTGATATTAATGTATATATTGAATATTTTTCACCCATTTTATATGAGGAATGCATTGGACATAGTATTTTTCATGTGGGTCCATTTATATCCCCTTGGTGCATTGGTATGTCTCATGATGCAAACAATATATGGTTTTGGTTGAGACCATACCCATTTTTTAGATTCATAGAATGAATCCTGTATAGTAATAGATTTTTGGAATGAATAATTAATACTAATATATTTTTGGAATAAAGCCTTGATATAAATAGATTCATGGAATGAATTCTTGATAGTAAAATATTCATTGCATAAAGCATTCACAGAAATAGATTCTTGTCATGAATCCTTGAATGTATGTTTTAGATATCCACTTCCCTAACTATGAAAGGGAGTGGATTTTCCTACAAAGCATGGGGTATTCTCTTCTGAGTGGTGTGATTGGTGTTGTGGGAAGCATAAAACAATATTAGAGAGTAGAGGATTGTTTCTTTTATTGGCATACAGGTGTGTGTCAAGAATTTGGTGGTGGAGCTCAGCTCGCTTGCAATGGGAGGATGGGTTGTGGAGCTTCTTATATGACTTCTTCTGAGAACCATCAGTTTGGATCATCTCCATCTACCTTTGATAGGATTATGGATTTCTTGTGGACCTCTGTGGGTTACAAATTTAAACTTTATGACTCTTATTCACATGGATATATGCATGGAGGAGGCTTGGTCTGGGATAGTAGGGGTTCCATGCTGTTGCGATTCATCTCCTTCTACGGCTTGGGGTATTCATTGTAGGCTGAAGCTAGAGATTTCTTAACTGGTATTACTTTGTGCAGGATGTATAATATTTATATAGATATTTATAAATCTGATTCAAAAATTATTTTTATGGCTCTAAAAGGCATTGTAAAAAATCATTGTAATCTCATTTATATCATCATAAAAATTTGAGGGTATACAGATTCTAACACAATGATTTATCATACTTGGAGACAAGGTAACTACGTGGCTGATTATTTAGCGAGTAATAGAGATCCTACTAATATCCCTATTATTTATATTTTTCATGGTTCCATACCATCTGATTGTATATTTATTGTATTCAAGGGAACTCTTGGACTTCACCACTACCAACCCACTTTAAGCCAAGTGCTTTATAAAATAGTTATTTTGATGAAAGTAGTATTTCATAGTCCATGTTATTATTCATCTACTAGAATTCGAATGGTTAGGTTTTGTTATGGATTTATTTATTCAACATTTATTCCTACCATATTATGCTCGAGATTAATTTTAATGGAATTTGTACTTTTATTTAATCACCATGCCTCATTATTTATGATTCTTCTATATTACTTACCCTTACTGAGCATCTAAACTCACACCTTTCTTGAGTTTCCTTTCCCTGGGTTATGAGCAAGAAAAATTTGAATAAGCTTTCAAGGATGAATTTTATTTCATTTTATATTATATCATGTTTTATTTACTTTTCCCAATGTATTATGGGTATTAAGAATGTCATCAAGTCTTCCAAGTCTATGAAAGTAATCGTTCATTTGGGATTCGATTCCTTATAATCATGCCCATGTTATAACATAATGCACTGACTCTCGGCTTCTGGGGTGGATGCATTACAATTATTATCAATAAAAAATGAAATAATTTTTTTCAAATTAAAATTTTAATACATAACTTTTAAATAAAATATAAAATATAATGAAAAATTATTTGGTAAGAAAATATCTTTTATATATATTAATTTTTCTTACTTTTTTCCCATAAATTACTAATTTTATAGGTGTGAATATGTCGTTCATATTAAATATATGTATCACTTATAATATATTTATTTTATTTAAATAAATATCATAATAATAAAATTTTAGAAAATTTTATTTTTAAGAATATAATTATCTTGTTAATTTTATTAATGCATTAGAAAATTAAAATTCTTTTTATTTTAAAATTTCCAAATGGTAATATTTTATAATATTTGTGATAAAAATTATTAAAGTATTAACTATAGGTTTTATACTCCTATATTATAGTTACATATCTTCTAAAGAACTTTTGGAAATATCTAAGAATATTGTAATCTCTAGTAGTAGGTTTGAGTGGTGATTCTGTTAGCATAGATCTTATGGAAATTAACAAAAGATTAAAGTTATATTGTATAAGATTTCACTCACACTATAATTATTAGAGTCCATACTCATTTTGGTCTAGTTAAATACCTATTTAATCAACTTATATTCCAATATCATAATAATATGATTCATAAGGGAGACACCTTCTACACAATATCATTTCATTCAATGGTAGATTTTTTATTATCTATACATTATTTTATACCCTCTAATATTACTGTTATATAGTGATGTTAAGACTTGATATTTTTATTTAACATATCATTATTTTTTTATTTTAGTATTTCATGTGAATTATTCTATAATCATATTATTTATTCAAGGAACAAATAGGGATATTTTGGGTCTTTAGGATGTGTGTGTGTGTGTGTGTGTTCACTATAACTCTGATATTTAATACTCCCCACCAACCGATTTTGATAATATAACTGATTCCCATATTAGGTAATAGATTATTATTATATCATTAACATCTATGATGAAGTTAATATCTATTATTTACAACTCCCCCTCTAACTCTCTCTTCCAGATTTAGTACGACGATGTAATTGTGTGGTAGTGGTGTAGTGATATGATGATGTGTTAGTGATGCGGTGACATGGAAGTGATGTAGGTATTTGGGGATGATTTAGTTATGTTGTATGTGGTTATGGTTGTGTTTTTTTATGTGGAATGTGGATATGTAATGTATGGGAGTGTTAGAATGTATCTTGTTGGGATATAAGGGATTCTAGGTCAGTGGATAAGCTGGTGTGGGGCTCCATATATATATATATATATATATATGATTATTAAACTAATGTACATGTATACATATTTGGTGACTAAGACTTGGTGAGTTTTGGTGTTTAGTTTCCCTTTGGATTGGAAAATACTTGTTTAGCTATTTATTCAGGGAGGATTTTGGATGATTCCTCTATGTTTATATGACAGTTTCAAGGGAGGAACCTACTAATTATACTTGTATTCACACCCTATATTTTATTCTATATTTCTTATATTTTTGTGGTAATATTTTTTGGTTAGGATATAAATTACTATTTCATAATTAAATGATCATTTTGAATCAATTTAGATGTCATATGAGTCTCCTTTTTTATTTATTTTAGAGACCCTGTCTTTTGTTACTTTATGAAGTTTCATGAATTATTTTTGGGTAATAGGTGTTACTTTACTTATTTATATGGTGTTTATTAGTAGTTTATTTATTTATTTTACTTGCATTATGTAGGGTAATATCAGCCATTTTTTGTGATTTATACACTTGATTCTTGTTTCCAGCCTGTGGCGTATTTGATGCAAGCCACAGTGGGCACACAATTCTTTACTATAGACCCAAGATGTGTTATATTATGTATGGGTTATAACACCATAATAACTATAATAAATCATGAATTTCCATTTAATTGGGTCATTCATTTTAATTCTTAACCACTAATATATTATCATCAATTATATCTTGAAATAAAATCAATACTATAAAGAAATTTTTGATAAAGATAAAATGGCACACTAAAAATAATAAATAATATAATTGAAAAAAATCATGATATTGAGTTAATGTTTATCAAACACTTTTAGATCATGTAATCTCATTTCATATTAATATAATCCTAATAATTCATGATACATTTAAATTATAATATAATATGTCAATGTAAAAAAGTTATTTTATAATAAATAAATATATACTTCAATAAAAACACAAATTTAAAATCCCAATTAAGTGGTCCATGATATTAACAATGTTTATTCTATGATATCCCTATAAAACACCATGATTCAATTAAAATACTAGATCATGTCACCAAATAAACATATAATTTCAACCCAATTTTCAACATAGTGGGTTTATAATATAATATATGTTCTTAATATAATATCAATTTTTTTAAAAATAGTAGCATGAAATGAGAAATAAATATTAAAATTTATTTTAGTATAATCATAAAATTAATTCAAATTTTGACATGTAATTTTATATCAAACATCAATAAATATAAAACAAAATTTATATAAATGGAATAAAAAATCCATTGCATTAAAACAAACCACATAAAATAAAACATATAATATATCATATTTTATTATATATCTAATATTTAGACAAAATAAAAATAAATAGTCAAACAAATATATCCTTGTATTCCAAAGTTAAAAAATTATAAACTATAAAAAAATTAATAATTAATCTTGTAAAAAATTAAGATAATCAATAAATTAACCTCAATATAGAATCTTATTTTTACCCAAAAAATATAAATACCTTCTTAAAAAAAGATTATTTATATAGTAATATTGAAACTTTCATTTTATTCACAATTTTCAGTGATTTATTTTTTGAATTTACATTTATTGGAAGATCTATCAATTCATAAATTTACTTAGACACAACACCCATAACCATATTTAATATTAAAAATAAGTAATTTCCCATTTTCAATGACGATTAATCTTTTTTTTATAATATAAAATTTGTGTTCTATCGTATTTTCTTTTAACCTTGATATTTGTTTCTACACTTCCCAATCAATTATTTTGATTGAACCCCCAAATGGAAAAGTAGCAGTAAAGGATAAATGGGACCTATAAAAAATATTTATTTATCTTGGTAAATAAAATACCCCATATACATTTCTAAGATGTTATTTCTATAAAAATAGTGAAATTATATCATTTTAGTTGACTAATAATGACTGTGCATAGTTATTATACAAATTTTAATTAATTTTATCCTATAAATACAATAATATAGATAATGGTTTTGTTAAATATTTAAATTAAATAATATTTTTTAATTAAATAAATTTTAATTACTTTTTTCCTATAGTATAGGAATAGATTAAATTATTTTATAAAATGGATACCCCAATGTCTCTATTAGGTGTATTTATGGAACTTCCAATAAATTTCTAGTGAACATGAATCCGTATATCTATTTATCCAAATGAGTGAATAAAATACAACCTAGAATTCTTTTTCCTTGGAAAAAATTTAGGAACTATTCGTGTGACAAATGATTCATTTTTCTTGACTCATTGTATTTTTTATATATTTCCTAAGAAATTAACAATTATAAATATATATTTTTCTTTATTTTATGATGTTATTATAAAATACTCTAATACTACATGATATTCATCCCAATTAAAATCAACAAAAACATATCCAGCTTAATATACATGCCTTTAATTTCATATTTATCTATTTTCTGAATGCTTGTATTTTTTACATTAAACTCATGACATAATCTCTAGTTGAATTCTCTCTTTTTTTGAAAATTATTCATGTTTAATGGATCTGAAATTTAATCAATAATATTGAAATGAAAATCATATAATAATAAAAAGATCATATCAAATTATAAGTATATTTATTTTTTATAAAAATATTTTAAATTATTCCTTGATTTATATTAAATTAGTATTAATTTTATTTTGTTGTTGAATATACTCGTATTTCATGTTATTGTATTTTGGATCTATTAATTATAATTAATTAGAAGGATCAAAATATCAAAATCAATTTTCCTAAGGATATATCAATAAATTCCATAATCATCACAAGTAAGCACACCAAACTAATCAAATGGGATATCAATTTCAATATATCTAAAGTCTCACACATATTTTGTGTTTATATATGTATATCTATTGTTTTTATTTCAATCTACATGAAAAATAGAAACAAATTTATAAAAATATAATTTTTTCTAATAATGACACACATAGAAATAGTTATAACCCATAATTTTATCCATGATAAAGTAGTGACTAATTGTTCTCTTATTGGAGGTAAATTTTACTGTTGACTTGAAACATTTGATGATGAATCATACAGCTCATTAAAAGTTTATAGTATAGTGGAATCACATTGATTCACTTATTGTTTTAGTGATGGTGTGCTCTAGGATGAGTATCCTTGAGGGTAACTAAATATTTTTAAACACTAAATTATTATATTATGAACTAGTTAGAACATAATAAATTTAAAAATGAAAAATAAGACATAAAAATATAAATTTAAAACTAACAAAATAAAATAATATATTTATAAAAAGTGAAATAACCTAGTAAGTGATGAATTATTGTATTAAATGATTTATCCCTGAAATTCGCACATTACAAAATTATATGAAATATAAAATATTATATGTAAAACCTATATACATTAAAAATAAAATTTAATTAACATTTAAAAATTATTATATAGTGAAATTACTATTTCATACATTTAATTATCGTTTTTTATTTTATAAACTATTATTAACCTCTATTTATAACATAACTTATTTATTTTTACCATCTCTTGCATTTTCTAATATGTCAATATTATCAGGGAAATTTTTTGAATGTTTCATTACTAATGTAAGTTCATGGATCCACATGGATCAACCATTTGTGTTTTTTGATGATTAAAGTGATGGGAGGTATATCAGAAAAAGTTTTTAGAAGTTTGTTTAAGTAAAAGCTGGAAGGGGGAGATTACACATTGTGTAACATAATTACACAATGTGACATCCTATTTCACAGGTTTTCATAGATAGCTTCAAGACGTGCATACTTTTTCAAGGCGGGAAATAGGGATTCACAACGTGAAATTTTTTGGGGTTAGAAAGACAAAATAAAGTGTTGAGGTGGCGTGTTTTTTAGTGGAACTTGACCTCAAGGAATTAACTAAGGTAAAAGGAGATTACACATCATGTAATTCCCTAAAACTATATGTTTTATTTGTTTTTTCATTCTCTCGGTTTTTATCAATCCTACAGCTATAGAGGCTCTCCCTCAACACCAGGCATCCCAACGACCCTCTCTTTATTGTTTTGGGGATTCCTTCATCAAGGAGTGATCCCTCACTCTGTCTTTCGATCCATAAAAATTATTCTTCCATATAAATTATGATCTACCTTTGTTATTCAAGTTTCTTTGATCTGTTTCCATACATTTGTCCGTTACATATGATGGAATGTGATCTCCATGTTTATAATGGAGTTTTCTTAGCGGTTGGTTGGTGCAGTTGTGTCGTGGTGTCCTCGAGTGGATGTAGTTATTATGGGAGATGTAATTGTGATATGTTACATTGATATGTTCTCACATGAGGAATGTCAATAAACATTTGAGGTATGGTATTTGATGCTTCAATATTTACTTATGTGAAATCATAGAGCTAGAATGATTTATCCCTTTGCATCATATTGAAATTGACCAAATAATTATATGAACTGGCTTAATGAATTTGTATCGATTGTATGTTGTTTTTTTATAATTTAACAGTGATTTGCCTCTTGATTTTATATATAGTGTGATATCTATTACTTTCTTGTTTATAATTCTGTTATTGAAAAAAAATTATAAAGAACGTAACACGAGAATTAATTTTTTAATTAATTAGATAAAAGATAAAGTGGCATGTTTAATGAATCTGGTTGTTATTGTTATAATTTGGTTTCAATAAAATTGATGCAAGTATACATGTTTAATGGAATTGGTTAATGAACCTGAAGCATTTTGATTCTTTTTGATAAAGTAAATAAAGACTTGTAAATTTAATAGGGTAATTAATTTGGTGATATCTTGTGATATTGTTAGGTCCACTAGGCTGGATACCCTGAGAGGGGGGGTGAATCAGGGTATGACTAATTAAAAATTAATGCTCGTTCTGATCTTGTTTCGCTGTTAAGCAAAACACTCTTCTCTCTTTTTCCTGCTGCATGATATAAACAGAATGTAAAGCAAGCACAGGACACAGAAATTTTACTTGGTTCACCGCTAAGGGCGACGTCCAAGGAGCATACGCCGACAGGTTGCCGGTCGTACCAAATTCCACTAATCTTCACTAGCTGTGGATTACAAGGTTCGGGCTAGATCACTTATATGCCCAGGTTCACTGCCTTTACAATGTTTAGGGTCAGCTCACTGCTTTCCCAAGGGTCACTCCCTGTTTCTCTCTCTCTGGCTCACTGCCGGTGGAGAGGATCACCTTCTTCCTCTTCCTAAGCTCACTGCTCTTGGATGGAATCCACTCACAGTTTATAGACTTGTAGGTCTCTTCATTTTCATGAAAGAATGCATCTTCTCTTGTATGTAGATTCTCTGTTGAAGTTTAACTTTCACCCGTTGATGAATATCTCTTTGCACCGAAGGTATCGGGCAAACTTCCAGCTTCCACGCAGCCCGAAAAACACTGCTGGAACAAACCTTACTTGGCGCTCAAGTCAACCTCGGCGCGCAAGTATCGGCGTGCAAGTCACAACGAGCGCGCAAGTCCTCCTCAGACACTTGCGCGACTCAAGCTTCCTCAACTCCAAACTTGCACGACTCTCTTCCCTTTACGCCCAAAAAAATATTGGCGCGTAACTGCCAACCGGCGCGCAACTTCTAACACCGGCGCACAACTTCAACCACTGGCGCGCAAGTCCCACCTGCGCGACCACACACACCACTTGCGCGACCACCACACCTGCGCGACGGGATCTCTCGTCTTGAACTCCGGTGAGAAATGAGGAGGGGTGGTCCGGTATTTATAGGCAATCTGACCACCCTGCGCGACGGCGCGCAAGTCACCTGCGCGACCCAATCTCGGCGCGCAAGTCTTCTCTCCTTTTAGACACTTGCGCGACCAACTACCAAACTTGCGCGAACCTATTTCCTTAGCCATATTTTGATCTTCTGATCTTGAAAAACATATGGCGTGCAAGTTTCCTATACTCCAAGTCCACGGCGCGCAAGTCCCTTTGCCAAAAACACTTTTCTTCATTTGCCGATTTTTAGGCCCAAAAATTTGGCAAACACTGGAAAACGGCGCCACCTTGTATCTGTTCTTTTGTACCGCCTCCAGATATTCCATTCCTTTTATCGAAGTTCTTCAATCAAACATGGATCGTTGACCTCAGCTCTTGAACTCGACATTCCATCATGAAATCCTCTTTGTCAACAATCACAACTCAGATGTCCACTTTGTCAACAAACACAATCACCTCAAAAATGCTTCAATGATACATTGAGGGATTTTTGCCCAACAGATATCTTGTTTCTTAGGTTACCCGTAGTTGGAACCTATTAATAATAAATTGGTATATTAAAGATGGAATAAAAACCGGTTGTGAGATATAGATAATTCCTTGTAGGGCCTGATTTTCATGATTTCTTATAAAGTCTATGTTTCTTATGATTTGGATTTGTGAGATATCATTGTGTGAGAAATATGGATGCCTTGTTTTAGGGATGATATCTCATTGATTTTTTTGTTCTTACTACTTGTGATGTGCTCTTGATACGAGACTTGTGGTTATGAGGAAAGGGCGGTCTGGATGTGATGTGAGCTTGGGATGGGTGAGCCTGGAGGTTTGTTGTGGTATGTGGGGGTAGGTAGGCCCAGTGGTTGTGGTAGCATTTCATTCCTAGAGTGGTGAGATGGATCTGTTTATGCATATGGATTTCGGAAGGACACTATAGATAATGGAATGGGTTGATGTTGGGCTTACCCATTAATTTGAAAGTGGATTCTATTGAATCTATTGTTTGTTTATATTCTTTATTTTCCCTACTACATGATGATAATGGTCTTGTTTACCATCCTTCCAAAATAGGTGATGATATGTGTGGTATTCCATTTTCTCTCCAGGTTTAGCTTCTTCAGTTTAGATGGTTTCATGATCCTACTATAGGTGGAAAAGACTCGACGGGTAGTTCACCTAATCACCGTGTTGAGCCCCTTATGTTTTGGTATCTTAGAAGGTTTTCTTATAATACCTGGATGTATGTAAAAGTAATAATCATGTTAATAAATGATTGAATAAATGATGTTAAACCCATGGGTTTAGAGCTTACGAAGATTCAATGTTGAGGTTATACTTCTGAGCATCCATGGACTCAGTTTGGTTGTTCCTTGAGGGAATGGATCTTTGTTGTGATTCTAATGAAATAAAATGTTTAAATTATAATGGTTAATTAATGTTAAAATATTAATTGACATAAATTGATACTGATTTAAAGGGATAATATGATTTAGTAAATCTATTTAAATTGTTGTGTTCTTATAGGATATCTAGTGTGAGGAGTGGCAACCGGGGTTTTGAGAGATGCTAGATACAATCTAGTCTAAGACTAGGTTTTATTCATAGTGATGTTTTGAGCTATATTATATCATGAAATTTTTTGTTTCTATATGTTATCACACCATATTGGTTAGGGAGACTGACACCTCGGGGATTCTGAGCCCTAGGGGTTCTTTCCCCAGCATCCTGATGGGATGATGGATGGTTGACTACCCCCTTTGTCCCTGCTCTCTTATTGTAGTAGTTACTTGTGATGGTATGCACGGTAGTTTTTTCCACATATATGTGAATAGAATGAATTATGGTTATTACATGAACATATATTCTGAGTATAGATTCCTACAGACTACTATAGGTATAACCTCTATAGGTAGTGATGGGTTGAAGACCCTTACTTGGTGTGTGGGATGTAATGGCTTGAGTTATAATACCTGATGTATAATACATGTTATGTGGGTTGTGGTGGCTCATGAAATCTACCTGGTTACTTATGGTTGTGTGTATGGTGTTTTATTTTTCCCCTATGTCTGTAGAAAATCTTTTTTGTTGCATTATGTTCATGTTGTGGTGCTCGCGCAGGTGTCTTCGGGACATCCTTTTTGGACAGAGATGCTTAAGATATGCAACATTGGGGAAAATTGGAAAATTAGTGGTGAAGTGGTAGCAGGTTACCTTTGAAATTCAATATTATATTATATACTCGTGTATGCTATACTTGGTGAGATTATCAATGTTGAGGCTGGAAACATAGTATTCTTATTTTTGTGAAAAATTAGTTTCACCTATTGTTCACTGTTCTTTATAAATGTTTATTTACTTTTGCATAAGAGGCTCTGTGGAGAATCATATTCAGTATACTATTTTACTCACCCTACATCATATAAACTATTTTTTATTACATTTGGATTATTTTGGAGGTTATGATATTTACTACTAGCTTACAAGTATTAGAGGAGTTTTTCGGGCTTTGTGGTCGCAGTCGTTTTACATTATTTTGATACTTGTATTTTACCCTTTTAGTTGTAGTAGTTTTGGAATGACATTAAATATATGTACTTGGGTTTATTTTTAATTATATTCTAAGAAGGATTTGGATTATCTATATCTTATCCTTCTCTTTCTCATGTGTTCTCTTAGAGTGTAATTCCCCCCATTTGTGTGTTTGTTATACCCTTAGTGCTAGTCACCAACTCGGGGTCTACTGGAGGCAATACTATGGGTCATTATCTCTATTCTCACATTACCGACCTAGTAGGGGTGCACTTTGTGGGAAGGGGTCTTGGTAGGGTGGTATTAGATTTTTGGTTGAGGTATAGGATGAAGTTTGGAGTTAGGAATATGTAAGGTTTCATGAGTTGATAGTGAAATTATGTTATTCAAGTTTATCCAGGGTTGTAAAGACCAGAGACCAGCTGAGAAACAGGTATTAACAGACCCCTATGATCTAATGCACAGACCTTTAAGTTTATAGTGTCATTTAAACTAGGTGGTACTGGTTGTAGGGTAGTGTCCTAGGAAAGGATCATGAATCCTTATTCCTTGCATCGTGTTTGAATGGGTAGACCTTGGGATAGGTTAACCTAAAAAAATTAAGAAAATAATAAATTAATGCCAAATTATTTCATATTCTAGGTTTATGAGCTCTAAATGATTGTTTTTTTAAGGTATGGCTCTAGGTCAGCATCCTCTTTAGGTTCTCACAGAAGATGTTCATATGGATGCTCCATTAGATGATCATAGAGTAGAGGTTGACAATGAAGAAAGTTGGAGGAGGACACTCTGAGAGTTTAAGCTCTCGAGTCTGCAGAAGTATGAGGTCTTCATTTCAAATGAAAATATGGAAGATTGGTTCATGTAGGTTGAGATAACATTCAGTTTCATCCATTCTTAGAAGTAGCACTAGGATTCATTGTCTATGATGATGTTGTGAGTGGCAGTGAGGCAGTGGTGGTTCATATTCCTTGAGGATTATGAGGAGTGTGTAGTCTCATAGGAGGAGTTCCAAGACGTATTCAGAGTTGAGTTTCATTTTCTAGCCATGAAGGTGGTCAGTCGCCAGGATCTTCTTACCCTTAGAAAAGGGAGCTCCAGTGTGTGATATTTTTGAATCTAGTTCAGGAACCCTTTGCAATATGCTTCGGACCTATTTCTAGAAAATTAAGCAAGGAGAGGAATTTTTAGAAGGCTTTCTATCTAGATATCTAGTGTCTTGACACTCTATTTTTGCTGAATATGTATCTTGAGGTGCTGGTAAGGGAATAGGTCATCAAGAAGATGTTAGCCAGAACCAGATCATCATGATAGGGGAGTCATCATGATTCCTAATGAAGAAGATTTGTTGTATGAGGTTCCTGATTTTTATAGAATATGGGTTTCCGATTGGTTGGGGTAGTTCTTAGTTCTTATTATGTTGTTTCTTCATGGTAAGTGTCTCTTAGGCCTATGCTAAGAGATTAGGCAATTTTTTTCTTTTGGAGGTTGTGGTCATCAGCAGTGAGAGTTTTTGAACATTTTGATTAGTCATCATGCATCAGGTGTTCCTCTTTAGGTTCCCTTTTAGTGGAAGTTTCATCTGATGCATCAATAGTAGATTTCACTAGCATTGGATCAGAAAAGGTCATATGGGGTAGGAATAGGATAGCCCTGGGATTCTATCCATCTTGAGAGAGCAGAGCTCAAATGTAGAGGTGGTCACTAGTAGGGTCATAGAGGTCATGGAGTAGGTCATGATAAGATTCATGTGTTAGCATTTCTATTACCAGTTGTACCAGATGTCATTCGAAGTACCATTTTCTTGTTTTTAACTTGGGTTCATTCCTTATTTTATTTAGATAAAGAGGCTTCTAGTCCACTTAGTGTTGACTACGCTAGTTTGAGGTCTATTTGACTTATTTGAAGTATGTAGAGACTATAATATAGTGCTGGGGAAGCACCTATCATGGTTGGATTTCCTATGTTTTTGGATACAATGATATGATTTCATCTTTTTAAGGGATTTTTTGTATTTGATGCAGGATATTGTGGATTGATTTCGGATGTAGGTGGTGTTCTTTGATTCTGATAGAGAGCCAGCTGTGTTTGTTGGAGAGAGAGACCCTCAGATGTGTCAGAGGCGTGTTTTGTCCTTATCAAACTTGATAGCTGAACTGAGGTTGACTTAATCAGAGGTTTAGTAGTTGATGCTTCCCAGGGACATATAAGAGTACCCTGATGTCTTTCCAGAAGAGTTTCTATTGTTACCCCTTTGACCAAAGATCGATTTTGGGACTGTGATATATCTAGGTGTGTATCCTACCACAATGTCTATATATAATATAGCACCTTATGAGTTGTGAAATCTTTTTATACTACTCAATTTCATGTTATGGTGTTGTTTTGTTTGGATGATTGCATCACTATGGGGTGCGCTAGTTTTTTTGAGAAGAAGGTTGATGGCAGTTTGTGGTTTTGTGTTGATTATTGTCCCTTAAGCAAAGTGAAAGTGAATAATCTCTATCCTCTTTTGTGAATTGATGGTTGATTTGATCAAATGTATGGTGTAAGTTGGTTCTCTAATAGCAACTCATGGTCAGGATATCATTATACATGTGTTAAGGATGAGGATATCCCAAATACAACTTTCCATTGTCATTATGGGCATTACGAGTTCGGTGTGATACCATTAGGTCTATAGAATTCTCCAGATGTGTTCATGGGGTTGATGAATGCTCTGTTCCATGAGTTCCTAGATAAATTCATGGTGTTTTTCATTAAAGACATCCTTGTTTACTTCATGTCTATGGAGGAGCATGCTGAGAATCTATGTACCATTTTGTGAGTTCTTTGTCAACAACAACTGTTTGATAAGTTGTCTAAGTGTGAATTTTTTGCTTGAGAATCCCGTTTAGTGGGGTAGGTTCTATCTTGGTAGGGATTTTTTGTGGATAATTTTAAGATAGAATTACTTGTTTCTTATGAATCCCCCAAGATAGTGGTATATGTTCAATGTTTCCATGGTCTCTCAGACTATTACAAGAGGTTTGTAGATGATTTATCTCAGGTTATGACTCCTATAATAGTGTTGACTAGAAAGGATCAAAAATTTGTGTGGAGTGATAAGTGTCGGGAAGATTTTGAGTATCAAAAGGAGAAGCTGGTTAGTGAAACAATTCTATGTCTTCCATTGGAAGGAGTGCAGTTCATGGTTTTCTAGGATTCTTCAGGTTTTGGGTTAGTCTATGTTATGATGCAGTAGAGATCGATCATTTCTTATGGGTTTTGGTAGCTACATCCCCATGAACATAACTATGCCACCCATGATCTTGAGTTGGTGGAAGAAGTGTTTTCCCTAAATTTGTGGAGACAATACCTCATTGGTGAGTGTTTCATGGTCTTCATTGATCATAAGATCATGTGGTATGTTTTTTCCCATCTTGACTTGAACATGCGACAATGTTGGTGGATGGAGTTTTTATAGTATTACAACTTTAAAATCTTGTATACACTTGGTAAGGGGAATGTTGTATCATATGCACTGAGTAGAAATTCATGTAGTGATGTTGTTCATGAAACAAGTGATTCGTGGAGAGTAATTGCATAAATTTCACCATTACATCGGGACATGGGATCATTTGGTGGTAGAAGTTTTCTTTTTCAAATGACGGTGCAGTCATCTCTAGTGTAGCGGGTAGAAGAGTCAAAGTGGGGGGATACTTAGGTGGAGGTCTAGAGAGATATATTTGGTTGTAGTGAGGCCTCTGATGGTTGGTCTTAGGATAAGAAACATTGGGTGTTGTTTCAGGTAAGAATTGTTTTTCCTTTAAAGTTTCATTATATGGTTCTTATAGAGTTCCATAGTTCCCCCTTAGTGGTACATCCTGGCATGAAAAATATTTACAAAGCTTTGAGGAGTCATTTTTGGTGTCCTAGGTTTAATCATGCAGTTTTAGATTTTTTGTCTCGGTGTTTGGTCTCCTAGAAGTTAAAGGTCTATCACCGTTTTCCCTGTGGATTGCTCCAACCGTTAAATGTTCCTCAGTGGAAGTGGGAGGACCTCTCGATCGTACGTTTTACTATTTTACCTCGAGCTTAGGGAGGATATGACACTGTATGGGTGGTAGTGGTTCATTTGGAAAAATCATCCCAATTTATAGGGATCAAAGAGTCAATCGTAGTGGAGGTTATTTCATGACAGTATTTGGAGAAGGTAGAAAGACTCCACAGAGTCCTGGGGGCGATCATTTTAGATTGAGATCCTTGTTTTTTCTCCATATTGTAGAGAGGTCTCCACCATGATTTGGGTTCTCAGATATTCTTTATTACTTGTTTTCATCTATAGACATACGATCAGATATAACATATCATCAATACTCTTGAAGTCATATTGTGCTCTTGTGTCATGTATTTTTTAGGTTCTTGGATGAGGAACATACCGTTGGTAGAGTTCGATTCCAATAATAGTTTTCACTCTAAAATTAGTATGGAAATATTTTAATCCTTTTATAGTTAGCCTTACCATTCTTCATTTTGTTGTACCAGGGTTAGAGAGTCAACAATTCTCATGTCAAAACTGTTTGGGAGTATGATAGAGATGGTTTAGGTGATTCATGAGAGGATGAAGGCAGCAGAAGATTATCAAATATCATATGCTAATCATAGGGGGAGATGTATAAAGATTATCTTTCGGGATCACGTGTTTCGGAAGGTGACTCCCCACTGTGGGAATCAGTGGTTTGGTTGTGGGAGTATGCTTTCTCCCCAGTTTTTGGTCCTTTCAATTTGTAGGCTCTATTGTAGTATGGCATATCGGGTAGCACTTCCCCCATAGATGAGCTAGATGCACAATTTTTTCCATGTGTCGTATCTCTTTCATTATCTTCATCATGACTCTGACATCATTGATTGGGGTGAGATTGATTTTTAAAATGATTTGACCATTGAGAGGCAGCCTATAAAGATCTAGGACTGCAAGAAGAATGTGTTTCCAATGAAATTTATCCCCACGTTTCGTGTCTTTTGGCGGCACCATGGCATGGAATATAGTACTTGGGAACTTGATTCACATATACATTCTCAGTACCTCAAGTTGTTTGATGTTTAGCTCTTCTCTTGTAATGTTGTTCATTTGGTGGTTGTAGACCCTTTAGGTTTATGAGATGGATTTCTCTTTTCTCTTGTTGGGGATTACTCCCTTTTGATCGGTATCTCCCCTAGGATAGTGTTTAGGGGATGGTTGTGGTTGTTATGTGGGTTTTCACTTGTTATTCTAGTAAAGTGGCTTGGCTTCCATGGTGGAGAGATCCTTGAGAGGAATCTCGTAGGGTGGCATTTCGGATGACCCCTTTTTATTTCTTATCTGAGATGGTTTTTTATTCTTCAAGATAAGAATATTTTGAGTGGTATCTAGTGTGAGGTCCTAAATTTTTTTGGATCAAGACTTTGTGTGTTTTTGATGATCCAAGTGCTCAAAGGTGGCTCATAATAAGTTTGGAGAAGTTCGGTTATGTAAAGATAAAAGGATGGGACTACACATCGTGTAACATCATTACATGATGTGAAATCCTATTTCACAGATTGTCCTGCAAAGTTTCACAACATGCACACTACTACATGGAATGAAAGAGGGACTCATGGCGTGAAAATTTTAGGGGTTCACAAAATAAAATAAACCACTTAGGTGATGGGTTTTTTTGTAGAACATGACCTCGATTCATTACATAGTGTTAAAGGGGATTAAAAATCATATAATTTTCCAACGTTGTATGTTTTAAGTTTTTTTCTAGCTATGTGGGTTTTTTCAAATGTATAGCTTAAGTGGCTCTTTCTCAACCCCAGGCAACCTACGAAACCTCTCTTTAGTGTTTAGGGTATTCCTTCTCAAGGAGTGATACATTTCTCTATCCTTTCATCTATTATGATATGTCTTCCATATAAGGTTTGATCTACCTTTGTCCTTGGATTTCTTTGGTTTGTTTCCTTCCATTTCTCATTTAAATGTGATGTTATGTGATCTTCATGTTTCTAATAGAGTTTTATTGGTGGTTGGTTGGTGAATTTGTGCCACGACATCCTCAGGTGGATGCAGTTGTTGCGGAAGAGGTGATTGTTATTAGTTTAATTGATCCATTATCGTGAAAAGAACATCAATAACCTTATGTGGTAGGGGATTCGATGCTTCACAATTTACTTACATGAAATTGTAGAGTTATCTTGATTTAGCCTTTTGGATTTTAATGAAATTGGCCTAATAATTATATGAACTTAATTATAGAATTGGAATCGATCATATGTTATTTCTTTATTCCATGATAATGGTTTTCCTCTTGATTTCCTAGATTGTGTGATATATATTACTTTCTTGGTTAAAATTTTTTTCTCGATGGAATTTGGTAAATAAAATAAACCCTGAATTAATTGTTTGATTAATTGTCTAAAAGATAAATATTCATGATTAATGAAGCAGGTTGTTGTTTTTGTAATTTCGTTTTAATAAAATTGATGCGAGTATGCATGATTAATGGAATTGGTTAATGAACCTGAAGCTTATTGATTCTTGCAAATAATGGAACTAAAGGATTTTTAAATTAATTAGTAAATTAATTTTGTGATAGATTGTGATTTCTTGTTTCTTTGGATACCTGTAGTTGGAACCTATGAATAATAAATCGGTTAATTCTAGATGGAATAAGAACTGATTAAGTGATAAATGTAATGCCTTGAAGGGCCTTTGTTTCCCACTTTCTTTTAAATTCCAAGTTCCTTGTGCATTTGATCTATGATATCTCATTCTATGTGAATGATAGATGACTTGTTTGATGTTTTAGAACATGTTATTGTGTTTGTTTCTACTTGTTGTGATGTGGCCTATATATGATACTTATGGTTTTGGGGGTAGGGAGGCCAGATGTGACATGAGCCTGGGATGGATGAGCCTGAAGGGCTGTTCTGGTATGTGGTGGCAGGGAGGCTCAGTGGTTGTGGAATCAGTTGACGCTTAGAGTGTAAAGATGCATTTTTTTATGCATATGTATTTTAAGAAGGCAATGGAGATGATGGAATGGATTTAAGTCGGGCTTACCCATTTATGTGAAAGTGGTTGCTATTGAATTTGTTTTTCGTTTATCTAGTTTAATTTCCCAACTTCTTGAGGCAGATGATCTTTCTCACCCTCCTTCTTAAAGAGGTGAAGATGCATGGTGTATTCCACATGCTTTTGGTGTTTATCTTCTCGAGGATAGATGGTTTTATGCTCCTACTATAAGTGGAAAAGAGTCAATGGGTAGTTCCACCATGTTGATCCCCTTATGTTTTGGTAGCTTAAAATGATTTCCTAGAATACCTAGATGTATGGAAAAGTGATAATTATGTTAATAAATTACTGAAAAAATGATTCTGAACCCATGGGGTTTGAGATTTTAGGGATACAATGTTGAGGATATACTTTTTGAGTATTTGTGGACTCAGTTTGGTTATGTTGGGAGGGCATGGATCATTTTTATGATGCTAATGAAATGTAATGCGGAAATGATAATTGTTAATTAATGGTGAAATAATTAATTATCGTAAATTGAAACTGATTAAAATAGATAATATATTTTAATAAATCAATTTAAATGGGTGTGTACTTATCTGATATCTAGTCTTATCAGTGGCTGCTGGGAATCTGAGAGACGTTAGGTATAGTTGAGTCTAATACTAGGTTTTTTCCATAGTGTGGTTGTGAGTTATATTATATCCTGTAGATTTTTTGTTTATATACACCACCTCACCCTTTCGGTTAGGGAGACTGAAACCCCAAGAATTATGAGCCCTAGGGGTGTTTTCCCCAACATCCCAATGGGAGGATGAATGGATGACTACCCCCTTTGGCTCATCTCTCTTCTCTTGGTAGTTACATGTGCTAGTATACTCAACGTTTAGTTTTCCCCATATATGGGGGTGGAGGGATGTAATGGATTTTGGTTATTTCACACACATATATTATGGAAATAGTTTCATACAGACTACTATAGGTATAACTTGTATAGGCTGTGATGGATTGGGGACCCTTTCCTGATGTATGGGATGTAAAGACTTTAGGTATAATACCCGAAGTATTATCCAAGTTATACAGGTTATGGTGTCTCTCAAAAACTACATGGTTACTTCTATTTGTGTAGATGGTGTGTTGATTTTCCTAGGTGTCTATGGGAAAGCCTTTCAGTTTCACGAGGTGCATGTTGTGGTACTCGCCTAGGTGTCATCAGACCAGCCTTTTTGGAGAGTGATGCTTTGGGCGTGAGATATTGGGGAAATGCAGAAATCTAATAGGGAAGTGGTAGCGGGGTAACCTTGAGATTTTTTATTATATTATATACACTTTCATGTGATTCTTGGTGAGAGAATCCAAAGGGAGGTTGGGAACATATTATACTAGTTTATGTGATGAGTTAGTTTCACAGATTGTTCACTGTGCTTTAGCATGCTTTCTTTAGTTTTTTATGAGAGGCTCCGAGGAGGATCCTACTGAGTATAATGTTATACTCACCCTACTTTATATAAACAATTTTTCAAGACACTTGGAGTAGGTTTGAGGTAAAACCTATTACTACTAGCTTGCAGGTCTTTTTGGAGTTGTTTAGGCTTCGTGGTCACTATCATTATATTTTTTTTGGTACTTGTAGTTTTCCCTTTCAGTTTGAGTAGTTCTGGCATGAAATTACATATATGTACTTGGGTTTATTTTATGTTGTTGTATAAGAAGAAGTTGTTTGCTGTCTATATTATCTCTCTCTTTCACATGTGTTATCTTAGAGGTAAATGCCTCCCATTTGTGTGTTTACTATACCCTTGGTACTAGTCGCCATCACGGGGCCCACTGGAGGAGGGACTCATGGGGTCAATATCTTTCTTCTCAAATTTCCATCTCAAGAGGGGTGCATTTTGTGGGGAGTGGATCGTGACAACTAATGTCATTTTTTTATAATAAACCAATTCATATTCATCAACTATGTCATAAAAGAATATTTTTTATGTTTATTATAACACTCCACCATTCATTTACTTCATTATCCATATAATATATGTTTTTTTATAAATATATGATATATGGATCATTCACTTAATTATCACCAGTATAGATAAAGGGTGATATGTTAAAAATTGTAATGAATCTTTAATTATACCCCCAATGAATTTTTACCCACCTTAATTTTACTACTATAACTAAAAATTGATTAATATAGTTTAGCTTGATGGTATCATCCAAATTTTTATAGTTTCTTACCTTTGTAAATGTATATATACCGTTATTTTGAGTTTTTAATCCTTATTCACAATAATTTATATGTAACATGAATCCATTAATATTATGGAGTTTTATCTATTGTTATTCATTAGAGGACTTAAAACCAAGAAAAATAATATTTCAATATTTCATATTGATTATAAACATTCATGATCTATACAATAAGATAAAAAATATTAGTTTTTATGTAATCTAAAAAAGTGATTTAATAATAAAAATATAAGTCCATACTTAAATGAAATATGAACCATTAAAAAACATATTTATAAGCAACTTTTTTTCTCAATTAAATATCAATCCCTTAGTCAACTCTTTTTTTTAAATCTCAATAATCAAATGAATTCATTGGAAATATAACTATCAAGTTACACATGTCTATATGATTATAGTAACTCAAATTTAGTCGGTGTAAAATTTGTCTCATTTATAACTAGTGCACTTATAATTATACATACTAGTGATTATTTTTAAAAATGAGAATTATTCATGATTTCTTCAAAATTGTAACACCCTAAGTTTTTATGAATTATTTTTTTCAAATAAATTAAATTTCTTTGATGACTTTCATTGAACTCTAAACCTAGTTATGTGTGATTTATACAAACCACCATGTTTTTATTTATCTACACACAAAACTTATATTATCTTTTAGTACACATAATGCGTTTATTGTCTTGTGTTATACACAATTCCAAGTTTCATCAATAGCTTAATTTACATGCAAGACTGATTTTTACTGAACAAAAATATTATTATTAAATTATTATTATAGTTACCACCTAGCCACTAGAATGAAACATATCAATAATATTAACTAAATTATGAAAATATGGTTTAAACATGTTTATAAAATGGAATATTTGGTTATTAATTAATTATAAATGAATATAAAAACCAATTAAAGATAAAGGAAGTGTTTTTATGAAAAGCACTATTTTTATGGCCATAAAGGAATTTTATCATCATAAATTAAATTAACTAGTATTAGAGAGAGATAGTAATTAAATTTATATATTATAAATTCAACCAAATATTTTAACATTCATCCAATAGTTTTTATAGGCATATAATAAGATAAAATCTAGTTTTACTCATGGAAAGTTGTATTATTCTAAATGGGAGTTTTACCACCTTTTAATGGAAGACATGTTTTAAAACTAATTTTTTAATTTTTTATAATTTTTATTTGGTAAATAAATTTTATTTTTCAAAATATTAATATCAAAATTTACTTCTGGTAAAAATTTGGTACTTTTCGGATATTTCTATTATGAATAGTGAAAACACATAATTTTAATTGAAAATTGTATTTCCAAATAAATAAATTAATTAGATAATTTATATTTTTAATTAATTTAAAATTATAATTAGTAAAATTATAAATAAATAAATCTAATTTATGTAATTTTAATAAATTTATCATTGAAATTGGATATAAAATCTTATGTAATTTTGAACTTTTTACTTTAAAAATTCATTTTTGTGTCCTGTCTATGGGACTATTTTAAATTAATTTCTTCAAATTTTGTGATTTTAATGTGGAAAAATAGAAATCATATTTTAATAAGAATAATTTATACTAAATATTAATTTAAGTTAAATTCTTATTAAAAAATTTAGTGAAAAAATTTATAATTAATAATTACCCTTTTGAGGAAAACGAGTTTACCAAGGGGTTAAATTTTAATCTGAAGGGGCCAAAAGGCCTAGAAACTTATAAAAGGGAAATCACACACTCACTTATTCACACCTATAAAGACCTTTGGATTATCCAAAAACTGCCCAAAGAAGCTTCAAAATTATATCATATAATCCTATAACAATTAATTTGGTAATAAACCAAACCAATGAAAACGTTTGGTGAAAACCAAAAGGAATTACCTGAAGAATTGGTAATGTTCTTCAATGGGAACTTCTATTTTATTTCATTCCCCACCACATTAATTATTTTTATTACATGGTTTTATAATAAACATAGTGTCATAAATATAATTATATTTTTTTCATTTTAATGGTATGACCTAAACCATCGCATACTTCCATAAAATTGGATACGCAATCATCGTTTGTGTGTATGGCGAACTACCACCTCATGAACTAATGGCATTCATTCTTCCATTACCACATATCATGGTTAAGAAAAGTGATGTAATTATTATTTTTATGATATATATGATATTTATTATTTATTTATGGTTATTTAATTAATAAATATTTTATACCTTCTGGGTTTCTACTTTTTGAGAATACGTTAACATCATTTGTGGACGCGAGGAAGACTGCCTCCTCAAATCGATGTGATTAATTCACACTTTACTAGGAATATATAAAGGATAGTTTTAATAAAAAATATATATATATATGAAATAATAATTCTATTTTAATAATAATATATATTTATATATATATATATCATTTACTTACTTTCATTTAATATGAAAAGAAATTAGAAGCAGTGTTCATCCATATATATGACCTTCTGTCTACATAAACATTGAATCTCATTATCTATTTATCTATTTTATAGAAAATTATTACAAAATCTATCATCAATATATGTTATATTTATATAATTGTTTACAATATTGATATAATAAAATCAAGATAATAGAAAATTTACTGAAAATAAAAAGTCTAAATATATATGAAAAACAAAGAGGATATTACCTGAAACGTAACATTAACATAGAATTATAAATAGATGGGTAATATAAAGTCATAAAAAATAATATATGTTATGATATATAAGATCATTTTTCTATGTTAGATGAATAAGAAATTTATAATTATTATATTGGAGTTGTGAACATGTAAGAAGAAATCCAAGAATTATGGTAAGGTTTTTGTCATCTCTCTTTTATTTATGTGAAATATATGTTGTATTCACCACTTATTCTTTTTTTTTTATGTTGTATATACTGTCCTATTACATTTTATATCATTATTTTACTTTATTTAAGAATAATATAAGTTTCAATTTATTTTACTCTTTCACAAATCTCACGATTTACAAGTTTTTCAAGTAGTAATGGAATTCCATCTCACTTTTTATATCTATAAGATACATGCCATATTCACCACTCGAGCCTTTTATATGTTGTATATATTTCCCTCGGACGTGTTATATAATTAATTTACTTCATTTAATGATATTAAATGTTTGAACTAATCTTATTATTTCATGGGGATCATGATTCAAAATTTACTCAAGTATAAAGGGGATTTCTAATCTCACTTTTATTTTTTTAAGACTTACACCTTATTCAACACTTGTTTCTTTTGGGTGGTTTTTATACTGGCCATTATTTTGTTATAATTCTCTTACACATATATTTATCTATATTTATATATCCCTTCGATAATCTCTATTTCATAGGTTTTATGGTTAAAAAGTTACCAAATCACTATGTTAATTTTTTCTCCATTTTCCTTCTTTGAGAGATATATTTTGTCATGCACCAACATTCTTTCATGAGTTTCATATACTAAAATTTTACATGTTATAAAATTAATATCCAACTTTTTATGTTATTTTAATCTTCATTTACTTTTATTATTTCATTATTATTTTTATTTAAATTTACTAAATTGGTAAAAGTTTATTGTTATAATCTCATAATTTATTGGGATTGTTTCTGATTTGCTTCCATTGATGAAATAACATGAAAATTACCTCAATAATTTTCAGGAATTTTCTTCTCATATAGTAATTAATGATTTATCAAGGTAATGAAACTATTTTTCCACTCATTAGTAATTAAGATAATTAATAAAAAGTTTTAAATAAAATATGACTTTATTTATCCCTCTTTTAGAAAGTCTATTTTATTCAAAATCCATGTTTTCTAAAAATGTTTTCAAAAATTTTTTAAATTATATTTTAAACTCATTTTCATGGGAAAGTATTTTTCAAAAAATATATGTGTTTTAAAAACAATTTAAAATTAATTTTCAAGATTATTTTTTAACTTTTCAATGTTATTTCCAAAGAAAATAGTTTTCAAAATGTTTTATGATTCAAAAAAATCAAAAGTAAAAGAATATTTTTTTAAAGAAATGTTTTAAATAATTTTTAAATCTTAATTCCTAATTTTTCAAAGTTATTTTCAAATAAATTTATTTTTAAAATGTTTTATATATTAAAAATTATTTTCTAAGAATGTTTATTTATCTTAAATAATTATCCAAGTTATCTTTTAGAATCCATATTTATCTAAGATGAAATATTTTGATATAGATTATGACTTTTTGGGGATATGATTAGAGAAACCATTATTATTCTCCATTGAATGTTTTATGTTTATGATTCATAGTAATCTATGAAATCATTTTCTCTTTGATTGGTTATACCATGATAAAATTATTATGAACCTTTCTTCTTTTGATGGGATATTCTTTGATGAAATTATTATGAAATTTGTCTCTTTTATACATGTTATAATATGAAAAAAAAAATTATGATACCCATTTTGTTTCATAATTTATGATATTTTTTTATGATCTAATTGAACATGTATGTATGATTTTATTATGCGATGGGTGGGACTTATATCTGCCTTTAATGCATTGGGTAAAGATTTATATCTCAGGAGATAGACATAGATGAAATAGTGAGTAACCCTAGTTCAGTAAGGTACTTTTTCCACTAAGTTTTTATTGGGAGTGAACCTTGAATACTAAGATGGTAAAAAAGTAGATAATCTTGACCCACTATGGGAAAAAGGTGTAACCTAATCCACTATAAGAAAAGGGTTGTGACAGGTATGTGGTGTGTCCCGCCCAATAGGTGTATCTGCCATGATATTTTCTGATATGTTTTGGAAATGATCCTGAACATATAGGGAATGATTTTATATGTTAATTTGTATTCTAAAAGTATATATATTATGCTAATGATATTCTTTCATAACTCATGTTATTTAATTTCATTATAATTCATGTCTTATAAGCTGCCAGAATTTATTAATTGACTAATGGTTATGATCTTTGATATGAAGTATATGGTCTTAAAATGTTATTATCATGTTCATATACCCTTATTTCCATGTTATTCATACGTATCTCCTTTATTTTTACCCTTATTGGGCATATCAGATCACCCTTTCTTATGATTCTTTCCCATAGTTTATGAAATAAGGTTTTATGTTGGATTACTAAAGGGAAATATATTTATAGGATATGTTGGAAATAATTCACTAATTTAGAGTAATGTGTTCAATGATTCCAAAGACACTTAACTATTATAGTCCTCTGGCATGTAATTTTTTAATTTTCAGAATATTGTTTAAAATGATGTAATATCTAGGTATGTTAAGCCCAAATCACTATATTTGGTATCAATGGAAAGTTTTATTCAACCGTAAAGAAACTTGGATTAGAAAAATTTATTGATATACCTTGGGATATTTATAAGTATATTTCTAAAGATATATTTAAGGGTAAGTCTAAGGATGAATCAAAGTATAATACAATGTCCTTAAATTTTTTGTAAAGTATTTAGAGAGTAGTTTCCTTGTAATATGTCTCTTTTTTGATAATATAAGTGGATTTGGATCTAGAAAATATGTACATAGGAATAAAAAACCAGAAAATTTATATTAATCTAGACTCGATCGAGAACTGGTGTATGACAATGAGCCTTTCTAAACACCTAGACTGAAATTACTAGGGGTTATGATATGATAATTCAAAAACTCTTTATGTAATTTCATGAAGGATTTAAATATAAGTGGACTGTGAATAACCAAGTATGATACTACGGTTTCATATAAAAAAATTATGTTTCATGATTTAGATGTCCTAAAAGTGATTTTTATGACACTTTGGTTTTTTTTCTATTTTAAGTGACCCTCGAACTATGCTTTTGGGATTTATTAAATAGAACAAGCTAAAAAGAACTGAGTTAACAACGAATGTTTCAAATGTGGAAATTATATTCATTATGAAAATAGACTTCCTCACTAGAAATCTCATGAATATAATCCTGAAGGTTGTTCAATTAGTGGTTATAATACTAAAGATAAAGAGACCATAAATGAAATTTGAAAGGTATGTCTTTTTCTAAAAGTATTTTTTATAAGAATAATTATATTGAGTGTATATGACTTGTATTTCATATTTTAGGAAAGGGTTATTAAAAAAATATGATGAAGAATATTCTTTAATGGTATAATAATAAAATTAGATGATTTAAAATGTACTAGAATTGAATAATTTTGTTATATGAATCATGAAGTATATGATTTCCATTAATTATTTAAAAAATATATTTAATGGTGATGATGGACTAAAAAAGTTATTTATATAAAGGTGGTATTTTGATTCAGTTACGTTAACCATTAATGTGTTCCTAATATTGTAAAAATAGTGTTTAGATAGTTTAAAAATATTATTAATATGGATAAATTAAATTTGAGAGTACTTATTACCAAGGAACAGATTATTGATTTTCTGAAAAATTGTTATATGTTTCCATGTAAAATGTTTCCAACTTTTTTATATTTAATAAATATATGCATTAATAGTTAGAATAATAGATAATTCATGTTTTCAATAAGGTTTTATGGAAATTTAAGTTATTACAATGCTTCAATAGAATACATGATAAAGGTATTCCAATGTTTGGTATGTGAAAACAAAGAGCTACATTAGGATATATAGGGGATCAATGTTAAGATGACTTTGATAAATCTAGTGAACTAATTTCTAATTATTTTTACATTCAAATTTTTAAAAGGTTATAAGGTTAAACATTTATGGAATTGTTTTTGTCAAACTTATGATGTGGTTTTATATATTAAATAATTATCTCTCTATATGAAGATTTATGTATATTGAATAAACTATTATAACAATTTTTTGTGATGTTAAATAAAGATAGGTGGAATTACTTGTCATAATTTTTATAGATCTCAAGATATGTTAGTTCTTCAACAATGAAAAATTCACCTTCATTCATAGGAGTAAGATATGAAGTGGTAATTGATCAAGGAACAACCAAATGGTGAGATTCTACATATGTAATGGAATGAATTCAATTAACTACATCTTCTCATAAAAATTAATCAACTTTATAAAAAGGGTCTTGAAATAAAATGTTTTCATTTTATCATGTGTTTAATGATATATATGTACTCTTTCAAGCCTCTTTGGTTTATGTATTTGTGATCATTAACATTCTGATGACTATATTATCTATCACTCTACATCATAAATTTATAATTATATTTCTCTTCCATTTCCATGTTTTCACTTTCCACCTATGTTCTCCTATGTGGAAGACTAGTTGTGAGTTACTTTAGGTAACCATTATGTTTCCAACTTTCCTTTTTTAGCGTAAGTTTTAGTATTCATTTTTAATATGTGGGTTTCTGTTGTTGGAAATTCTATGTATGGAACATTCATTTTCAAGATGAATTTATATGGTGAAATTCATTTTTAAGGGGGTATAATTTAAGACCGTGAGTTTTTATAAATTATTATTTTAATGGATAACATTTATTTTATAACATTAATAAAAACTATACCAAGTTATTATTTATTTAGACACAACACCAAGTTATGCTTGTGCTAAATGAAAAAATATATTAACTTATGGTATAGGTGATTCTATGTCTTGATTTTGTTACCCACAAAGTCAAGTTCCTTTGATCGCTTATGTTACATGAAAGACCCAGTTTTACTAAACTAAAATAATATTATTAAAATATTGTTATAGTTATCACCAATACATTGGAATTTAATATATTAATAATTTTAAAAAAATTATTAAACTATGGTTTACCAAATTTTATAAAATGAATTATTGGATTATAAATTAATTAGATTTAAAAATAAAAACCAATTGAATATAAATGATTTTTTTTGAAAAAAAAAACTATTTTTATTCCTATAATAAAATTTTATATTAATATAATAAATTAATCACTATCAATGAGAAATATTAATGAAATTTTATATACTATAAATTCAACTAAATTTTTTAAAATACATCCAATATTTTTTAGAGGAATAAAATAAGAACAAATTTATTTTTAGGCATAAAAGGTTATATTATAAAAGTCTATAATTGAAACTTATATGGTGTGAGATATATTATTATGGTTATTTAATTATTGTATAATAAAATAATAGTTATTATAAAATAATTTCAAACTTGTATAAAGGAAATTGGAACCATGGAGATCGTTTTTGGTCTCACTTTTACATCTATGTGACACACACCATATTCACAACTTATTACTTTTATTAATGTATATACTTCCTCTATTGATATGTTAAATCACGAATATATTTATTTTAATGGTATTTAAAGTTTAATTTTAATTTATTTCTTTCATGGGTATTATGATTCAAAATATTACAAAGTCGTAAGAGTTTATTTCATAGTCTCATCATTATTTGTGATTGTTTTTTATGACTTCATTATAGAAATTATTTTGTATTTATATAATTATACCAATTTATTTCAATGTCCAATATTTATTAATTAATTTTTAAATTAATAGTGCCTTTTTGAACTTATTGGTACATAAAATTATTGATAAAATTTTCTTAAGAGACAGAAACATTATTTATTTAGTTCAGTCCAAAATTCATTTTCTACCAAATTAATGTTTTCTAGAAATGTCCTCTAATTTTTTTAAAAATTTATCCAGATGATTTATTAACGATATTGTTACCCATTTTTTCATTTTTACAAAAAAAATTAAGGTTTTGTTTTTTTCATTTTCCAAATAACACCTTTTGTATTTTAATGATAATTTAAAAGGAGTTATTATTTTAATGTGTACAATATAAATAGAATTTACTTACATAATGAAAACTCAGTGTTGTAAAGGTTAATTTATAAGTTTTAAAGGTTATTTTAAAATATTTTTATTTTCAAAAAAAATTGAACATTAATTATTAAAATGTATATTTTCAAAATAGAGATGTTATTTTCTATAATAATATTTTTGAGGATCTTTTCAGGGAATTTCTATTCATAAATAATATAAACCCTTATTATACTTATGATCTACTAGAGATATGTTATATTTATATCATCTTTATCCTTTCATTGGATTGTTTATGATTATTTTTACTAATGATGTCCAATTTCATTACCATTTATCATACCCCTCTAGATTATTTATTATATTTTTTATTTGATTGGGGTCGTTATTAAAATTTTATATCATAGATTTATATATTAATGTTTTTGATGATTAATTTCCACTAATTAATTATAAGGAATTAACTAGAATTAGTAATTTATGGTTTGGTATGGGAATTATATATCCCCAAGATGCACTGATAGGTATCATAAAAAAATCAATTGGCCAAATTAAATGGGGGTTTTCTCATAATTTTAAATAATCTTGTGAATGGTCTTAAATATATGTTTAAAATGTATGGAATTATGCATTCTCTTAATATGAGATCATTTATTGATTTCCATTTGATTATTTGATTTGTTATAATATCCATTGATAAGTTTAATATCATGGAATTATATATATAGATTTATGTTATCATCATTTATTCCATCCATGTTATTCTCAAGTTATTTTTCAAATGGAATGTGTTATAGTTATTTACCTTTCCATATTGATTATGATTATTTATTCATGAAAACATGCATTTTATGCATACCTTAATTGAGAAAATAATCTCACCCCTTTATTATGTTTTTCCCTATGATACCAATAAGTGTTTTATAATTGATATGAATAGATATTCTAAGAAGAATAATGGAATTATCAAATAAAAATTTTGTGTATTTAGTGTTCTGTAATGTGATGAGAATTTCAAAAAATCTTCTAGTTTAAATAAATATTCTAAACTAATGGTTCCTTTGGGATGTGATGTATTGTACCTAAGGCCAATGTAATAAAGTATCCAACAACTCACTACTATGAAATTTTATGTCATTACAGTTGATATATCACCAAGTTTAGTAGAAATAATGATTACTAGATTTAGGAAAACATATATTTTTTAATATAACCCTATAACCTACTTTATATGTAATTATATGTATAGGATAACATCATAATGTTTTGGTAAGTAGATATTATGTGGTTCATCCTTGAAATACATCCTTTTTTTAATACCACAATGGGATTTTTGTCTAGCACAGATGTAACTAGGGGTAATAACTCATAAAAAAGGAGTTTTGCGCCGGACTTGAGAGTTACCGTGTATACAACAATATGAATTTATTGCACAAAAGTTTTTACACTATAAGAGAATATTAGTAGGTAAAATTATAATTTCATTACATATCATTATGGAGGATTTGAAAATATTTTATTTCATGGAAACATTCCCAAATAAAAAATGTTTATTATTATGAGATAATCCATGTATGAATTTTTTAGTTTAGGTTAAGTGATTCACTTTTTGGGATTATAAATTATGATATATATTGTTCTAATGTAATGTATTGTTTGAAATTTTAAATAAATGGAACCTATAAAATGTAATGGGAACCATTCCAATGCACATAATCCAAAAGTAATGGTAATCATTTATTTGATGGGATTAAGATGATATTTTGAATAAACCAGTCAAACAAGCATTATCAACATAATAGGACAAAGTATAACTTGAAATCAAGGTAGGGAAATAATTATATGAGTATTATGTATTTTTAAGGGAAGCAAGAGATGAGGATAACAATAGATAAAAATAGATATGTGGAAGAAAGAAAAGAATATTTTTCCCACGTGTGATAATTATAGAAAGAAACACCTTATTACATTCATGGATAGAATAGTAGTTTTATTTATATGGAGAGAAAGTATATCAAGTAAATGAATTCATGGGTAATAAAGAAACCATTTATTTTTAGTGTTTTTATAGTAAGTATATAGGGAATAAGGAAAATGAAATCCCCATGCATCATGGGAATATACCCTAGAAAAATGTAAGGGATCATGGTATAGTTTATGTTATTACTACAGATTAATTGGAATGATTAATGTGATTATATTTAGATTAATATATTATGTTATTGGATTTTTTTATCATTAATATTTTTGTTATAATAAAAATTAAATGTGTAAGGATTTTTCAAAAATAATTTTTCATTAAGTGTTTGGGAGAATATATTGAATATGACTAATGACTAAGAAAATTGATTCAGTGGAATGTTTAAAATTTTCCAAAACACAATATTGAGGGAAGATAACCCTAAATATTTCCTCCATTTGTTGAAAATAATGATTAAAATATTTTTATGGGATATTATTATTGACCTTGAAAGTAGTATGTTATTTGATGTTTTATGTTATATTTGATAGAATTTTCTACATTTTTAGATTTATAGAATATATTAAAAACCTAATATTTTATTTTTTTAAGAATTATTTTTATAATTGAGTATTTATGGTGATAAAGGTATTTAAATATTTTTAATTTGATATTAAGAGACACATTATTTTTTGTTGAATATACTGTTGATTTAGTGACCTTCTAAAATTTATGTATTTTTTAATTTGGCCAAAAGTATTTTTGATGAGCCTCAAGGTTAAACATTTATGAAATAGATTAAATTTATTTTTTGGAGTTACTATTATGTTACTAGAGATTAATTTATTTTACTGGATAACTTATTCTAACCATTTTGGTTTTAGTAAAGATAAAAGGAGTATATAGATACTATTTAGGGATCTTTTGATCCCTAAAAAGTTAATTTTAGTGCATTAGACAAAGAAGAAATCTAGTATATTAATTCCTTATAGAAATAAATGAAGGAGGTATTTAATGAATCACAACCAAAATATTAAATTGAATATATATATTATGGTGATATATATCATAACAGTAAAATAATTCATCAACATTTGGAAAAATATCTTGAGACCAAAATTGTGTCCTATTACGTTAATTTATTTAGAACAAATTATATTTAAACTAATCATATATTTTTATTTTTATGTTGGTTAAATTTATCATTACCATGTTATTTATCACTCTCTATAAGTTATTGGGTGTTTCTATTCTCTTTTATGTTCATGTTTTCATTTCCCATTGATGTTCTCATAATTAGAAACCTAGTAATGTGCTATTAGTAATGAAATTCAAGTTTCTATATCTCTCATATAAAGAAGATGTTTTCTTAACCCTTTTTAATGTGTGATTTTTTTAAAATGAGTTTTTCAATGGTTAAAACCATGATTACTGAGATCAATATTACATTGTAAGGATGAAATTTACTTAACGAGGGTAGAAAGTAACACTACAGCATTTTAAAAGAGGAACATCATATTCAATAGTGTGTATAAAATAAAAAACATAACATAGAAGATAATTCAACACCATAATACTTTATGATATATTTATTTATAAATAAATTCAATCTTATTGATAGCCTGTGATATACCCAACATTGGATTTAAATGAAACATGATACTCTATTAATATATTATTATTGAAATATAATCATTATAACCAAAATGTTAAGTTATATTCTTTAAATAATTCTAAATAAATTATGAAAATTATATGGCCTACAGATGTATAAAATATATTCAATGTTTATTTATTAACTATATATATAATAAGAATCATTTTAAAGAAAAATAAGTGTTTTCTAAAAAAATTATTTTTCTAAAAGATGGTTCAGATTATTTGTGAACAAATAATTTATTATAATTATTACCAATTTTAGAAAATTTATTTGAAAATTTTAAATAAATTTTTTAAATCTACATCTAAAAATTTTCTTTGTGTGAATTTTGGGGATTTTTCTTTTTTCAATTAAAAGTGAAAAATACTGATATTTTTAAAAAATTCCTTTTCATTTACATTATTTACAAAGCTAAATTATATCATCAATTACTTTTAAATTAAAATTAGTTCAATTATATTTTTAATTACCAAATTTAGGTCATTTTAAACAATTTCATATTTAATTTTGATATAAAATATTTTAATCTTTTGAATATATTCCATTGGAAACCCCCCTTTTCAACGCATCTAAAAATTTTATTTTAAATTAAATTAATCCAATTTTTTATTTTAATTGTGAGAAATGGATTATATAATCATAATAATAATAATATATATTATCTAGTAAAGTAAAATTAATTATTGACCATAATTAATAGTGAAAACAATAAAAATTAATTATTGTTGTTAAGGTAATAATTGGTTTGTATAGGGTTATACTAAAAATATATGGGATAAAATGGCCTAAAACATTTACAATTCCCATTTTATGGACATATTTCAACATTATAACTTATAATCTTCTATAATTACCCATTTTGGAGAATTTTGGTTAGAAAAAAACATTGGTAAACTTTATTCTTTTAAAAAATTCCATGGGTGTCCTCTCCCCCACTTGTTAGAGGTTACCCATTATCCTCTACTATTAAAAATTCCAAAAAAAAATTGGTTAAACCAATAAAATCCAAACAAAATTCACTAATTATATATAAACATCCAATATTATATGTTTTTATCACAATTTCATCATCTAAAGGCTTTTTTTGAAAACCTAAAGTAGTTGCCCGAAGAAAATGTAACATTTCTAAACGAGTTCTTTTATATTATTTATTATTCCAAATCCATAAAATCTTACTAAATCATGATAATATGATGACATAATTATATAAAAAATACTAATATGTTATTATGTTAATGTAACAAAATATATTCATACAATGTTCCATCAAATGGGATCAAAATCTTCGATCGTGTGTACAGCCAATTACCCCTGGAGAATCGATGTAATTTGTTTTAAATCACCATCTTTCAAGGTTATATGAAATGGTGTTTTTAGTGTTTTTATATTATTTTTATGAAATTAATATATTTATGGAATTATAATATCACTTTTAACTTCTTAACATCCAATAAGTTAGGAAATAATAAAATCACTTTTGTGTATGTGTGGACAACCCCTTCTACATAGCTGTGTGAAATGTATTCCATTTTATAATTTTACATAGATAGTAATCATAATAATTTTTATTAATATAAATCCTCTATATATCATAAAAATTATTCTGTAAATGTGAATTCATATTTATTTTCTTTTAATTTCATCCATCGATAAAAAAAATAAAAATAACATTTCATCCGTATGTACTACCTATCGTCTCCATGATTGGTGTAATTCATTTTCTTTATTTGAAATTTATAGATTAATATATATAAATATATAATTAATATATATTATATTTATATAATGGTCAAAATTTTGTAGATAATTTAACCCAGATAAAAGAAAATAGACTAAGATAATTGAATAAAAACATATATAAGAAATAATGAAATTATCACACGAAACAGTGATTTAAACAAATAATTATTTTTAAATATGTGATTAAAGACTATGAATAAATAATATATGGTATGATATATATTACTATGATTATATAATATATTTATACTAATACAATAGTTTTTTATAGGAGTTTCAGTCATGTACAAAAGAAATTGGACCGGAGGTAGGGGTTTCACATTTGAATTTCACTTTCATCAAAGATACATCATATCCACCACTTACTCTTTTATGTGGTTTATAGAATTCCTCTTTTTAGATTATATATCATGAATATATTAATATTCATTTTATTTAAGTTTTCATTTTATGTTATTAATTTAATGGGGAATATGATTCAAAAGCATCCAAAGTGGTAAGGGTATATTTCACAATCCCATCATTATTCAAGACTGTTTTTTAAGTCTCCTAGGGAGGAATTACTTTTTAATTTTATCATAAAACTAATAAATTTGTTAATAATATATTTTACCCATAAATTTTTAATTAATATTACCATTTTCTAGTCACTGGTACTTAAAATTTATAAGAAAATGTTTTTCTAAAAATGCAACACTATTTCTTATTTCAATAAAAAATTCTTCTTTTTTTAAATCCATGTTTTCTAAAAATGCATTCCAAAATGTATTTAAAATTATCAAAATTATTTATTAAATAAATTCCTATATTTTATTTTTTTTATTATTTCTTGAAAAAAATATTGTTTTCTTTTTTCCAAAAAGTCTTTTTTTCGGTGTTTACTAAAAATTTGGAAAGAATGATTATTTCAACATGTATAAAATTAAAAAAACTTCACTCCATCAGAAACAATAAATGTTTTAGAGAATAATTTATATTTTAAAAAGGTTATTATAAAAAAAATATCATTAAATGTTTTTAGAACATTTAGTTTTAAAAATGTTATTTTTAAAATGAAATGGTTATTTTTCTTTAAAAAAATCAAGGATCATTTCATGGTATTTCTATTCATAAACAACATAAACGCATATTTTACTTATGATATAATAGGTATTTGTTGTATATATTCCATATTTATTGTTTCTTTGGATGTATTATGATTAGTTTGATTGATAATGCACAGTTTTAATACTATTCACCTTGTTAATCTTATTCATTTATGATTATGTTTATTTGATTGGGGTAAGTATTAACTATTCATATGTTAGATTTTAAATAAAAATTATTATATTTATTATGTTTAACACATTTAAAATGATAAATTAATTGGAAATCATAAGTGATAGGTGGTGATCATAATTATATAGCCTCTCGATACAACTATAGGTCTCATGAGACAAATCAGTTGGCAAAATTAAATGGGTTTTACCCAATGTTTTTAACTATCTTTTGAAATGAATTGAAAGTATGTTTATGAAAACTAAAATTATGTATTCCCTAATTATGATATTATTTAAATGGGATTATATTCATCACATAAATGAATAATTTGTGGATATGGCCTATGTCTCAAGGAAGTGAATGTGAGATGAGAAACTCTCACCTCCGGTTTAATTTAATTTGTAAGTGTTTGAAACTACTATAGAATAAATATTGGCCTGTTGTAGATATATTATATAAATATAATCATATATATAATACAATATATTATTTATGAAAATTATATTATTGCATACTTAAAAACAATTTGTTGTTAAAATCATTGCTTCATGTGATAATTGATTCATTTTTTATGTATGTTTTCATTCAATTATTTCAGACCTTTTTCTTTTTTCATGGTTAAATTGACTTTATATTTTGAACCATGATATAGATATCATATATATTCATTACATATGATATTATATTATTCTAAAAATAATAGATATACAAAATGGATTACACCAATCCTGGAGACAGTAGTTTGTATGTACGACTGAATGTTGTTTCCATATTTTATCAATGGATGGAATGAAAAGGAAATAAATATTAATAAATCGTTAAATAATAATTTTTATGTTATATATATCATTTATTTTAAGGAAATTCATCATTATTTCCATCCATGGAAAAATATAAAATGGAAAAAATTTCACATCGCTACGTGGAGGCGGTTTTCCACACGCACACACAAGCGATGTTATTGTTTTCAAAATGATTGAATGTTAAGAAATTTGACGTGTTATTATAATTACCAAAATTATATTAATTTCATAAATATCATATAAAAATTTTCAACCCATCATTACATCTATCCTTGAAATTTTGTAATGTAATGTCAATTACATCAATTCATAAGGGGGTATTCGGTTGTACACACGATTGACAGTTTTATTCCCATTTGATTGAATATGATATGAAGAGAGGTTTTTATGTTAAAATAATAACATATTATTATATTTTATATACTGGTGTCATAATATTATCATGATTGAATAATATTTTATTGATGTGGAAGAAGATATAATATAAAAGCACTCATTTAGAAATATTACCTCTTCTTCGGACAACTTCTTTAGGTTTGCACCAAAATACTTCCTAGGAAGAAATCCTGATCAAGACAAAGAATTTAAAACATTTTTTATAGTATTTGTAAAGTTATTTTTTATTTTATTTTCTGAACCAAAAGTCCTTTTGATGTGTGAATAAGATAGGATAATGGGTAACCTTTTATAAGTGGGGGAGAGGACACACATGGAATTTTAAAAAAAATAAAGTTTTCACTAGTTTTTTACTAACCAAAAGGATCCAAAATGGTTCATTATGGAACCTAATAGGTTATAATGTCTAAATATTTCCATAATATATATATTTTAAATGTTTTAGGTCATATTATCTCATATCTACCAAGTGTAACCCCCTATTAATTATTTATTACCTTAACCACATTAATTAATTTTTATTGTTTTCACTATTCGTTATAGTCTATAATTAAGTGAAACTTATTATATAATATAAATTATTATAACTAAAATTATGGAATACATTTTTCTATATTCAATTCACAAAATAGGATGAATTTAATTTAAAATTAAACCTATAGATGAGATGAAAAAATGTGTTTTCTAAGGGAAGATATACAAAAGATTAAAAACAATTTATATCAAAATTAAATATTATATTTATTCCAACTAACTAAATTTGGAAATTGAAAACACTATAGAAATAATTTTAATTTAAAACTAATTTAAAATATAATTTATCTTTTTAAATAATTTAAATTAAAATGTATTTTTTAATAAATATTAGTATTATTTATTATTCAATGAAGAATGAAACATTTTAGAAAACTCCAAAAAAATTACCATAAGAAAATTTTAACATTTATATTTTAAAAAAATATTTTTTTTGAAAAAAAATTATAGAATTGGAAAAAATTATAATAAATTATGTGTTCAAAGAGAAACTAAGTGACCTTTTTAAAAATAAAGTTTTCAGAAAACTTATCATTTTCATTTAAAGGATTCTTATTTTATTTATAATCAATAGGTAAAAATTGTATATATTTTATACATGTGTAATACATATAGTTTTCATAATTTATTTATAATAACTCATACCCACCGACATAATATCTTGGTTATAATGATTATATTTCAATAATAATATTTTAGTAGGGTATCGTATGTTTTTTTACCTGGTGTTGCATACATCGCAATCTATCAAAGAGATTGAATTTTTAAAAAAATAAATATATCATAATGTATTGGGGTGTTATATTTTTTTATATGATATGTTTTTTGTTTTATACATAGGATTGAATATGATGTTACAGTTTTAAAATCATTGGGTGTTACATTCTACCCTCCTTAAATAAATTACATCCTCACACTTTAATATTGATCATAGTTTTCATGAGTTTAACCTTTGAAAAAACAATTTTGGGAAAATAAAATCATAAAGAGGTTTTATAAAATATTGTCCTTATAGGATAGATATGGATTTATTAACTTTATTATAAATAACACATTACTAGGGTTACAGCTATGATAACATTGGTGGGAAATGAAAACATGTAAATGGAAGAAAATAATAACGCCCAAGGATTTATAGAGAGTGATAGAAAACATGGTAATGATAAAGTTAACCATAAAAAACCATAAATCTATGATGAGGTAAAAGAACATTGATTAAATAAAATTAAATTAATAGTAAAAAATGGTCTCAATATCCTGTTTCAAATGTTTAGGGATTATTTTACAATTATGATAGAGAACACCCAAAAATATACTTTCAAATTAATCCTTTGGTTTTGCTTCAATAAATTTTCACTTCATTTCTTACTCTAACAAATGAATATCTAAGATTAATTTATTTATGTATAAAGTGCTAAAATTAACTTTTAATGGATCAAAAAATATATAAATTAGTATCAAGCTACTTTTTTTCTCTTTACTAAAAAAATGGTTAGCATAATTTATCATGTATACTACATTAATCTATAATAACTTAATAGTAAATCCAAAAAAAATGTTAATTCATTTCATAATTATTAAATATTAAGGCTCATCAAAAATATGTCTAACAAACATTAAAGTATAAAAATTTATAACTATGGTTGCTAAATCAGCAGCATATTCCCCATAAAAATGTTTCACTTAATGTCACATTAAAAATATTCTAATAAAATTATCACCAAAAATACTAAATTAAACAATAATTCCTAAAAAAATAAAATATCAGGTTGTTGAATATATTCCATAAATCTAAAAATGGAGAAAACTCTATCAGATATAACATTAACCATCAAATCACTCACTATTTTCTAGATCAACAATAATATCCCATAAATATATTTTCATTAGTATTATCTATCATAAAAAACATATTAAGGGTTATCTGTACATAAAATTTTGTTTTCAAAGATGCTAAACAATCCACTTAATCACTTTTCTTGGCTATTGGTTTCTTTCAACATATTCTCTCAAATCCTTAAATAAAAACTATTGTAAAAAATCCTTATAAATATCATAATTATTAAAACAAAAAAAATATTGAGAAAATACCCCAATAACATAATTCATGTATGTAAACATAATCACATTAATTATTCCACTTATTATGAATTAATAGCATAATCTTGAAAATGATCCCTTAGGTATTTATAAGGTATATTCCCATGAAGCTTGTGGAATTCATTTTCATACTTTCAGATATCTTTAATGTTGTAACAATAGATATAAATGTTTTCTTTATAACCATTCATTAATGTTCTATATTACCTTTCTCTCCGAAGTAGAATACAAATATCATTCCATTCATTAAAGTACAAGGGTGTTTCATTCCACAATAATCACATGTGGGAAAACCATTTATTCCCTTCTTCTAAATGTATTGTTTTCTTTATCTATTGTTCTATGCCTCTTTTGCATCCCTTAAAAAGTCCTAATACTTCTTTAAATATTCCATTATCTTGATATCATTTTATATTATGGCTTAGAATGATGATAATGATTGGGTGTCTAGTTTCCTTTGAAATATTAGATTAACCCCATTAATGAAATGATTACCCTTACTCTTTGGATTATGTGTATTGATATGTTTCCCATTTTTTCTAAGTTCTATTTATTTGGAATTTCATACACTATAATACATCAAAATATTATGTATAATAATGTATAATCCCAGTATAAGTGAATTACTTAGCTTAAATAGAAAATTTTATAGAAGGATAATCTCAAAATAATAAAATTTTTCATATTTGTAAATATTTCTAAATCATAAATTATTTTCACATAATCCATAATTTTATTTAAAAAAATGTGAATTTAGAAAATAATATCCCCTAAAAGTGTTAAACTAGGTGTGCAATAAGGAAACACATTTAACATGTAAATCTAAAGTTAATCCTAACTCTCCTTTTTTGGAGTTATTACCCCTAGTTACATATATGCCAGAAAAAAATCTACTTGTAGTATTCATATAGGGATGTATTTCATGGAAAACACACATAATTGATACCATACCAAAACATTATTATGATATCCTATAAATATAATTTTCCTAAAATTAATTCATAGGTTCATATTCAAAATTATATTTTTCTCCAAAATCTAGTTCTCATTATTTCTACAAAATTGTGATGGTGATGTGAGGACATAAGGGGGAACCCTAATCTTTTTGATTCAGTGGTCATAAATAAGAAATATTATACTACATAACCCAATGGATAGTATGTAGTGAACAACATGATTGAACATATTGTACATAAGGAGTTATTCTATCTTACAAGTAAGAAGGAAAATATATAAAATTCTCTTTCTGATGATGTCAATGCTCAAAAAAATATCTCTATGGAAGTTATTAAGGCTTTAATGGGGTTTCTTTATCTAAAATTGATTCACCTCCACCTAGATGGGTGATCAAGAAAGGTAAATATTCACTTGTCTTAGTGAATCATTAATTCGGGGAGGAATATGTGAAACTATGCAGGTATTCTGTTATTTCATATCTTCTAATACCAAAAGGTGAAAAAAATAATGTTTAATAATCTCAACAGATGAATTGTGGGTCTTTTGTCCTTTCATGAATAGAGTATTATAGTGATTGGGTAGAGGCTATTATTAAGTTGTCTTCCATTTTGATGAGTGCAAGTGATATCCCTAGATCATGGGACTAATCTCTCTAAAACCTAGATTGTTTTATATACAATAATGGATCAGGAAATTTGATCTTGCCAATGTCTAGAACACCCATACACAAGTATGGATACATATATGTATGTTAATCTAACATAAATAGGCCCTAATAATTTTATGTGATATTACCGCTTCTTTGGGGAATAACATTTGACTGGACAATGAAATAGACAATCCCCAATTCAGACATTATACTGAAGTTTTAATGGAAGTTGACATGTCCATCACTCTATTTAAAGAAGTTATTTTCACAAAAAGAGATGATAGTATGAAGATTCAAATCAAATATGAGATGAGTCATAAATTCTACAGAGTTTGTAAGTATTTTTTCTACCTTCATTTTTATTGTAATAAAGATAAGGAATAAATATTTTGAAAGGTTAAATGGTATAATTATGCTACATGTTGAATGAATAAGGGGAAGGATAATTTTTCAAATCAAAACCCCCAAATACTAAAAAATAATGGAACCGATAATTAGGATAATAAAGAAATGACTGAGCATTTCATGAATACATTGATAGATATTTCGTCGTGGAATTTTGGGAAATGGCTGAAGGGAAACACAACAGAGACTCAAAGTGACCTGGAACCTAATAAAGATGACTCTTTGGCTCAGATTGACCCTAATGATGATGAAGAAAATTGTATTACCAAGAATTATAATGTTACTAAGGTTACACTAGGAATTATCTCAACTAATGAACATGGGATCCCCTCTCAAATTAGTAGCCCAGACTATGGACACGACCTATTGGTATACAATTATGATAGAACCTATGGTTAATGGACACCATAATCATAATGACAAAATGGGTAATTCTAGACATTGATATTATTCTTTTTCTGATACATCAATTGAGATTTGAAAGATTGATGTCAAAATTGCCTCAAATGAACTAAATTCTGATTAGTTTGGGAAGGACACCCCCTAAGTACACCCCCTCCCCTACTAGAAATTTTAAGAAGGATGGAAAGGATGATAAAACCAATGTCGAAAATAATCAGCATGAACCCTTATTACATGTTATCCCTACCAAGGCTACCCAATGGACTCATAATATAGAGAGAAACCTTGAGTACATATTGTCTAGTATTAAATTTACTCCTCTAAATATAAATTTAAAGTTTGATGAGACTAAAGAAGAAAAACTCTTTGAGAAGATTGAAAAATCTCCAAGTCACGATGAGGACTAAATCAAATCTAGATCACAGGAATAGGCTGACAAGGCTAACATAATAGTGATGGGAATAAATGCAATTTCTTAGAATAAAAAAGGTAAGGAGAAAAAAGGTAATGGACACAAACATGTGGAAAAGGATGGAGGTCCCCAGGCAAGGAGTAATTCCCTTCCACAATGAATATTATTTATTTGAATTTTCAGGGACTTAGGAACCCCACAATAGCCAAGGCCCATAGACATTTTATTATGGCCTACAAATCGATACTCATTGGTATTGAAGAGCCTATGATACTCTTTGTAAACTAGAAGGACTTTAAATGGGCCTCTCTTTGGTATATTTGTTTCTCCCAAAACCTCCATGACATAAATGTGGACCACCTTTTGTTATTTAGTAATGATAGCATTCACATATCATCAATTAGTGAAAATTTTCAATGCATATCTATCTCTCTTGGCTCTCAGAGTTGAATCCTCTTAGACTCTATTTTTCTATACCTAAAAACCATATATCAGGTGAAGGGAACTATAGAAGGAGCATGAAGATTTCTCTAAAACCATAAAACAAAAATGGAAAATCATGGGTGACTTCAACTCTTCTCTAAAGACTAAGGAAAAAAATTGGACTACATTTTAACAGAGTTGCCTCAGTATAATTTTCTTTATGTATCGATAAATGTAATCTCGCTAAGGTTCCAATTTCAAGTGATCATTTCAATAAGAAAAGATACACACTAAATAGAATACATACCAGTAAAATGGACTAATGTTTTGTTCCTACCATGACAAAGATATTAAGAGTGATGAAGAGTACTTGGAGGAATTTCAACTCAAAACATAGCAGTAAATTAGTCCTTATAAAGATTAAATACAAGATATTTCAAGACTTTATAACCATATAAATGTTAAGGAAAGGCCCAATAAAAATTAGATAAATTTCAAAAGCTTGAAATAGGGTGATTAGAACATTAAATTATTTTACAGGATACACAAAGAAAAGAAAATTTGATAAGGTCTCAATGCCTTTCCTATTAATGGGTGTCTTCACATATCTAAAATTTAAATATCAAGTTTAGTGGTGGACTATTTAAAATAACTTTACTATTGTGAATGATAGCACACAAAAGATGGTTGATATCATTTTCCCCTTCATTGAGGAGCATCAAAACAGATACCTTACTGGTACCCCTTTGATTGAGGAAATTAAAGAGGCCCCTTTCTCTAAAAATATTGAGAGTGCAAGGGGACCTGATGGTTTTACTAATATGTTTTTAATGTTTTACTAGGATCTTATTGGGGATGATATGGCCACTTTAATAAATGAAATATTAAATAATTCCTCTCTACCCTTTTGGATCAAATCAAACTTCATTTTACTAATATCAGAGAAGGAAAATTCAATTGACATCAAAGATTTTAGTCTGGTTTTCCATAGGAATACAATTCCCAATATTATTAGTAAGATCATAGTTATAATATTGGGATGGATCAATAATCAAGACATTAATCCAAATCAGTTTGGGTTTTTCCCTTGCTGAATCATACAAAACTATTTATTCACTACTTTTGAAAGTGTTAACCTAGAGAAAATATCTTTTATGTAAGGTAGTTTTTCTCTCAAGGTAAACATCTCCATGGCCATTTATTCCATTAAATGCAGCTGTTTTTTATGTCCTTATAAGGTATATTTTTTTTAATTACTTCATTATATTGATTTCCATTATTCTTAATTTTGTACTTCATTCCATTTTGGTCAATGGATCCCCTGGGAGATACTTGTAGTGAAATAGGGGTTCTCATCAAGGGGATTCACTTTTAGGGATCTTTTTTTTTATTTTTGAAGATTACATAAGCATGTGATTCATTGAACTGACCCAAAATGGGATTTATAATCAAATTAAATTTGGTGGTGATATCTTAATCCCATCTCACTTGCTTTATACTGGTGATGTCCTAATGTTTGGAAAACACTCAAATAAGGACATATATTTTTTTAAAAATTATTTTAATCATTATGAATAAATAGTTGGTTTGACCATCTTTGGAATAAATCCTTTATATTTTTTTGGAAATGGAATCCATGTTGGAAGGGAAAACAGAATCACTATAACTCTTAGAGTGAGAAATAACTCACACCCTTTAAATTATATTAGAGTTTCCCTATTTTGGTGCAAGGCCTAATGTCACTATCTTGTAAGCATATGCTATATAATTATTAACCATCTTGCTAAATGGAATGGGAATACCATGTCACAGGCTGGTAGGGTTAGCCTCATTAATTTTTTCATCAATTCTAAGTATGCTTATTATTCCTCTCTATATAGATGGAAAATATTCTTACTGAATGAGCTTTAATGTATGTCAAGGAAATTTTTCTGAATCTGATCTATACCTAAAAAAACCTTATAACTGCTTCCTTTAAGGATTTTTCCAAACCCTTTAACATGGGAGGCCTTAAGATCAAGGACCTCAAGGCCTTTAATGATGTCCTCATCAAAAAAATCACATGGAACGTTTTTAATTATAATGGACCATCAATTGATTTCATGTCATGCAGGCTCAAATTGTGGCTCTTGAATGGGTATTCACAATACCTTACCTCATCTATGTGGCCCTCCCTCAAGAATTCATTTAGTGACATCGTGAAACAGTCAAAATGGCTGGTTAGTAGGGACTCTAACATGAATTGTTAGCACACCCCAAGGATGGACAATACCATTGACCTCACCAATGTTATAACATAGTCAAAATGACTATTACTAATTTAATTTCTTATAATAATATCCCTAATAACATTATTTCCCCTCATGATTGTCTGAAAATATAGACATGTTCTTTAATATATGAGGACATCCTGATATGGAATCCTAGTAGGAATGGTCACATTAATGTCAAGTATTACTATATGTTGCCATGTTGTAGATCTCATAAACCACCATCTTGGTTGTCTAAGTACAAAGAACCATTTTTCAACCCATCAAGACTTTTTTTCCTCATGAGGATATGGAGAAATTGGCTACCCACACATGACCAACTGAAAAGGTAGGGCAACATATTGTTTTAGCATGTTACACTTGCATGAAATCTGAGGAATCTGTACATGATATTTTCTTGGACTGTACATATTCCATGGATCTTTGGAACAATGTTGGAAATTTTTTCAGCCTCAACCTTCATCTTTATAGGCAATAGGAGGATTATCTTTCATTCATTAATAAGAGTGGGAAAAGTGAACAAACATACAAAACCTTACTTATTGAATCTTCCTTAGTCATGAATATAATATGGACAACCAGAAATAACCACCTTTTTAACAATCATGTTATATATTTTTTGTAGTTACCATAACTATCCACAAGTACATTCATGTTCTTGCGAGTTTATAGAAATGAAATATGGGAAATTATGTTATTGTTCTTCTGACACTCAGACTGCTGGGAATTGAGGGAAACCGATGAATCCTTCTACCTTGAATTTTATACGATGGATCCCCCTGATCCCTACAAAACATTATGGATATTATTGATGGATCTGTTGTTGGAATTCCATGAACTTTGGGTTGTGAGGGTTTTTTCGTACATCTTACGTATCTGTTAAATTCTACTTCCATCACTTTATTGGGATATGAATTTCATATGAATTCAAGTTATAAGATCTAATTTATGTAGTTAATAATTTTTTTCATCACAATTAGAGATCACTATGGATTGAATTAGATTCTAAATTTATTTTTATTTCTCTCAAAAAAATAACCTTTGATGTACCTATGATAATTCTCCCTCACTGTATTGTTTACATCAATCATTCCACACATCTCAACTTGATTGTATCGCATATCTAAAGGGAAACTAATCAAGTTTCAGATCCTCCATCAAAGAAAGTAATTGTCGAAATGAGTACCATGTGGTCATTCATGATACTTTATTACTGTAGTACGATGGAGGATGATGACATGTGGGGTGTGATACAACCCCGGTTGTGTAAACCCCCTTGAAATATCAATATTGATATTTTAATTTTTTATTTAACAATTTTTGGGCCATTGTATCTGAACCATGGATCATCTTGGTATTTATACTAAACTTTCTTTGATATCATATATAATGACCCCGACTCCAGTAGCAATGCAACACCCCAAGGATTTAAAAATAAATTTAATGAAATGCATGAAACACTATGTCTCTGTAAAACAACACATTGTTTTAAGAAGATTATTGTAACATAGTTGTTAAATTATATTTTTCCACTTCTGTGTTTAGAATTTTAAAAATTTGACATACAAGGTTATGGTTAGTAAGATATTTGGATTCCGATAGTACAAAATTAAACTTTTTGGAATAGTAATGTGCCCTTTTGAATTGTAACTTGACCCGTATGAGTAGTAATATACCCTTATGAATAGAAAACTAGAAAATGTAATAGTATCCTCACCATAGAAATTATAAATAACATTTATCCATCTTATAAGTGACAATATAGTATAATTATATCTTAGTATAAGTAAATAAATATTTTAAAAATTATTGATTACGTGTTAATATTTTTGTAAGTTATGTATATTTAATTATAATTTTGTGATTAATTTAAAAATTTAATATAAAAATTATTTTCATGAAATTAATTCATAAATTATTATATTGATTTCTTATGATAATTATATAATTTTATGAGACCTTAATTAATTTTTCAATGTGTTAGAAAAAGTAGTTTTAATTTTAAAATTGTATTTTTCAAGTAAATTATGATTTTAATGAAAAATTAAATTTTTCATATGTAGAAAATTATTTTTGAAAATTTTAGTTTATTTCAAGATTATACATGTAGAAAAATGGTTAGTGTGAATTTTTTGGGATTTTTCTAAAATAATTTAATTTTTGGTGAATAGTGAAATTTGATAATTTACGAAAAATGTTAAATAAATGATTTTATGCATCATGCTTGAGTCATGGATGATGTAAATGACAACTATTTTGAACTAAAATGCACTCATTATAATTTTTTGTCACAAAAATTAAAACTTTTCATAGTCTGAAGAAAAAATATTAAACTAATGATTAAAAAATAGGAACCCCTCCTCTCCTCCACTATAAATACCACCCCTCTTTACCTATTCTAATCAATCATCTCAAGCCCTATTCCTTGTAAATATTATGATTAAATATCTCCATAATTCCCACTCCCACATCAAGCATCCCTTTTTCTCTTCAAAATACAAAATCTTATCCCTTAAAATGTTTCTCAAGGAAGTTAAACTCAAGAGGTAAACTCCTCTTTTCATTTCTTTTACTTTCTTTCATGTTTCTTTCATTCTTTTTCATTCCTAGCCTTATTTAATCCAAATGTTATGATGACTCTAGTACCTTACCTATACTATAATTTTCTTATGATAATGTATTAATTCATCATAATCTCTCATTTACGCTCATTTTATACTAGAAATGAAAACACTATCTTAGATGTGTTAATTTCTCACATTCAAGGATGACAGGTTTTCAATTTATTTTACCGTCTTCATTACCAGTCATGAAACCATTGTTATTATTTAACCAGAATATAATATAATTATAATGTCTAATTTAGGGTTATTTAATATTTTTTACACATGATATTAATTTATAAATAAAACTTTTTTATGTGATCAAAAACTGCCAATTAACCAAAATAGTTATCATTAAAGTGTTACATAATAATTCATCATCACTCAAAATAACCAAATGAATTTTATAACCATATAATCTTATGTATGTTTACTAATAACATACAAATTCAATTCTATAAAACCATTCTCATCTTACATGTTTATCATTACATGAATATAAGTAAACCAAACATGAAAACAAAGGAAATAAACGCCCCCAAACAATGAAATTGAACCTCTTAACCCATCCAAAAAGTCATGAATGAACATAATAAGGTTATATAAAAGAAATTACATAAATTAGTGGTTTTTTAAATATTAACTAATGAATTTAAATTTATTATCTAGGACACTAAGATCAAAGTAAGAACACCTTCGGACTTAAGGTAAGGGATTTTACACAAACCTTCATTATTCCTTCGGGTTTCTATACCTTTATTTTTACCCAAATTAAGTTATCTATTATTTTTATGTAAATCGTATAAATTATATGTACCTTATATTAATTTATCTATCAAGATCCATTAATTATTATCTTTTGGGTATATACATGTTTTTAAGGGGTTCCCTTCTCAATACTTCCCGATAAGCAAACTCTTTTTAAGGGGACTTCCCGAATTCTAACCTAAATTCAAGTACACTCTATAATTTGTTTTAAGAAACAATTTTTTTATAAAAACAATATTTTTATTATAAAAATATTCTTGGTTTACTTATATTTTTATATAAAATATTATTCCATTTTCTATTATAAAGGCTCTTTAGTATTTTCCTTAAAACCGCACTAAAATGTTTTAACTTCTTAACTACTCTTCTTACATGTTTTCAATTATATTTGACATCACATGCCATGATATATTCCTATTTCCCCTTATCAAAGTTCATTTATTTTTTAACTTCTCTATTTCATTGACACACGATTGATATCCTATCTATTACGCTTTATTATATGATTATGATACCCATTTCCTTCCATGGGTACCCTTATGTTTAAGTATGATTGATTAAGTATGATTATATATGTGAAAAGATATTTTATGAACATGTTATGATGTGTTCATATATATATCACTCTAATTAATTTTTTAAAGTTGAGTCTCATGATACATTATGTGCAATGGACTTGGCGGTTATCCTCAACTCATGCTACCATGTGAAACAGACTAGATGGTTAACCATGATTTTTTATCCTCTATGTGCAACAACCCTTGAGTCATCATAAAATCATGTTTTATGTTTCTTACACATTACTATGACTCTGTTTGTATATGATCCCATGTTTATATTTTATGATATCATGTGATCCATTATTTTTTATATCGTTATGTCATCCCTTCAAACTCTTGTGCTAAAGCTTTATTCTTATTTTTATTCCCTTACTGGGATTTTAGCTCATCCTATTGTTCAAGTTATCCCTAAGATATCCTATGAGGATGTTTGATAAAAATGGGAGTTATGAGCTCTTTATTAACAATAAATAAAGAAATGTTTTATTTAGTCGCATGTTTTATGTTTCATGTATCTAGTTTACCAAGACACAAGACATTATGGTCCTTGGCTTGTAATATGATTCTTTACTATGCTTAAAATCATGTTATGATAGGTGTAAAAGTATTTGTACACTATAGTTGGTATGAGGGGATGTTCTAGTTATTTTTAGATATTAGGAAAAGAGCACTTTATTAATAACCTTAAGGATGTGACTATGTATAAGAATACACCCCAAGATTTTGGTGAATATATATTAAGGGGTTTATCAGGACAATAAATCCATGTTTGGATACAAATAATTGGATGTGTCTAAAGAACAAATATATCTTTGGGTAAACCCCAAAAACACCACTTTGAGCTAGACTCAAATAGAAACCGGTGCCCGACTATGGGCCTTGCTGCACTCCTAGTTTTCCACTCCCAATGGATATGATTTAGTAAATTCGTAAGCTCATTGAAAACCATTATTAAGGGAACAAAAAAATCCGTAAATATATATGTTAGGAAATAGATCATGGATAACCTAGATTGAAACCAAGGAAATCACAAGTTAGGATATACATTTCCTTTAAGTGTTTATCCTTTTAGGTTTAAATATTTACTTTTATATTTATTATCAAAAGATTCAGACCCTCAACTTTTTTCTCCTTAGTATGTATAAAGAAATTTTGAGGCAGATATTTCATAAGGGGGGAAGAATTTATCACCCCAAGGATTTAAAAATAAATTTAATGAAATGAATGAAACACTATGTCTTTATAAAAAAAGTTTTTTGAAGAAGATAATTATAACCTAGTTTTAAACTAAATTTTTCAACTTATGGGTTTTGAATTTTGAGAATCTAACATACACAGTTGTGATCAGTAAGATGTTTGGAGTCCGACAGGACAAACTTAATATTTAGTGAATATTAATGTACCCTTATAAATAGTAACCTGTCCCTAATGAATAGTAGTGTACCCTTATGGATAGTAAACCAGAAAATGTAATAGTAATCTCTCCAATGAAATTATAAATAAAATTTATCCATATTATAAGTGACAATATGGTATAATTATATCTTAGTATAAGTTAATAAGTATTTTAAAAATAATTGATTATGTGTTTGTATTTTTTAAAGTAATGTATATTTAATTACAATTCTGTGATTAATTTAATAATTTAAAATAAGATTTATTTTCATGAAATGAATTCATAAATTCTTATTTTTATGTATTATGATCATAATATAATTTTATGAGACCTTCATTAATTTTTCAAAGTGTTAGAAAACCAGTTTTAATTTTAAAATTGTATTTTTCATGTAAATTATGATTTTAATTAGAAATTAGTTTTTTCATATATATAGAGTTATTTTTTGAAAAATGGATTTCATTTTTGTATTTTACTTTTTGAAAATTGGTTAGGGTTAATTTTTGGGTTTTTTCTAAAATACATGAATTTATTTATGAATAGTGAAATTTGATAATTTACAAAAAATGCTAAATAAATGAATTTATGCATCATGATTGATTCAGGGATAATTTAAATGGCCATTGGTTTGAAATCACATTCACTTATTACTATTTTTTTATAAAAATAAATACTATTCATAATCTTGAGAAAAAAAATATCAAACTATTGATTAAAATACTGGGAAACCCCTCATCTCCTCCACTATAAATACCACCCCTCTTTACCTCTTCTCTTCACTTTTCTAAAGCCTTGTGCCTTGTCTAAATTCGTTTGAAATATATATATAAGCCACTATCCCACGTCTATAAGCCCTTTTTATCTTCAAAAGTCTTAATCGTCTCCCCTAAATACGTTCTCAAGGAAGTTATATTCAAGTGGTAAACTCCTTTTTCATTTATTTTATTTTCTTTCAAGTTGCTTTCATTCTTTTTTTTCCACACCTCCATTCATCAAAATGTTATGATGACTTAAATAACATACATGTACTATAATTTTGTAATTATAATGTAATAATTCATCATAATCTATCATGTAACCTCCTTTTATACTATAAATGAAAACACCATCTAAGATGTGTTAATTTATCACATTCAAGGACGATGGGTTCTAAATTTCTTTTACCATCTTCAATTCTGGTCATAAAACCATTTTTATAGTTGAACCGGACTATAATATATCTGTTATTTATAATTTTAGGGGTTTTAATCTTTTTTACACATGATATTACTTTATAAAGAAAAATGTGTTTGATGTGACCAAAAACTACCAATTAACCAAAATGGTTATCATTAATTTTTTATATAATGATTCATCTTTACTCTAAATAAAATAAATAATTTTATCACCATGTAATATTATGGTTGTTCACTAATAAAATACAACCTCAATTCTTGAAAACCATTTTCTTCATACACGTTTATCCTTACATGTATATAAGTAAACGAATTATGAAAACCAAGGAAACAAACGCATCCAAACAATAAAATTGAACCTCTTAACCCATCCAAAAGGTGATTAATGAAATTAATAAGGTTATAAAAAATTAATTAAATAAATAATATTTTTTAGAAATATTAACTAATTAATTTAATTTGATTATCCAAGAAATTAAGATCATAGTATGAACACCTTCATACTTAAGGTAAAAGATTCTACCCGAACATCCATTATTCCTTCAGGTCTCTCTATAGTTATTTTATCCCGAACTAAGTTATTTGTTATTTTAATATACATCTTATAAATTATGTTTAAATCCTACAAATTCATGTATCAAGATCTATTAATTATTCTCTTTCTTGGATATACATTTTTTAGGTTGTTCTCTCCTCAATACTCTAGGTAATAAAACCCGTTTTTAGGGAACATCCCTAATTATTAGCCAAATTCATGTGCACTTTACCATTTATTTTAAGAAAACATTGTTTTTATAAAATTAGTATTTTTATTATTTAAACCTTTTCTTTTCACCTATGGTTTTATATAAAATATTATTCCCTTTTCAATTTTAAAGTATATTTAGTATTTTTTGTAAAACCAAACTAAAATGTTTTAATTTTTTAAATACTCTTCAAACTTGTTGTAACTTTTTTTCATAACTTACCAAGATATATGCCTATTTTCCATTATCAATGTCCATATATGTTTTAATTCTTCTCTTTCATGGAAATGTTTATGATATTCCCATTTATTATGCTTTGTAACAAGATTATGATACCCATTTATTTCCATGGGTACCCTTATGTTCAATTATGTTTGATTATGTACGATTCTATATGTGGAAAAACATATTCATGAACAAGTTGTGATGGGTGCACCATGATAGTGAACCAATTAATTGTGTGATGTTGATTATCATGAGATGTTATATGAAAAGGTGTTTCTAGTAATCCTTGACTCGTGCTACCATGTAAAATAGTATTGGTGGTAAACCTTGACTTGTGCTCCTCTATGTGCAATGAGCCTTGACTCATGTTGAAGTCAGGTTTTTTGTTGCTACCACATTACTATAACTACATGTTTATACGACCCCATGTTTATATGTTATTATTATATATGTTAAATTCCTTTTTATATAATTATGTATGTCTTCTGACCCATGTGCTAAAGATTTATTCTTAGGTTTATTCCCTGATTGGTATTTTAGCTCATTCATTTGTTCATGTTATCCCCGGGTTATCCATTGAATATGTAAGAGGAAAATGGGATTTATGAGATCTTTATCAAGAATAAAAAAGTAAATTATTTATTTAGTTGAATGTTTTATGTTTTATATATATGGTCTTCCAAGACGTTATACTTTACGATCCTTGTCTTATAATATGATGTTTTATTATGCTTAAAATCATGTAAGGATGTGTATAAAATGGTAGGGTCTCTATAGTTAGTATCATATGATGGTCTATTTATTTTTGGATATTAGTAATATAAAACATTAGTACTAAAATTAAGGATGACAGTAAGTATAAGAATACATCCCAAAATTTTGGTAAGTATAGAGTAAGTGGTTTACCAATCCAATACATCCCTTTATAGATACAGACTAGTGGATTTGGCTCTGGAATAGATGTATCAAGATTTAAAAATCTAAAACACCACTTTGAGATAAACTAGAATGAGAAATTGTATATGATAATGGGCCTTGTTTCACTCTTTGTTTTACACTCATGAGGGATATTCTTTGTTAAATTCATAAGCTCATTATGTACCATTATTAAGGTAACAAAAAAATCGATAAGAATATATGATTTTAAACCAATCATCGATAACCTAGACGGAATCCTAGAGAATCACAAGTTAGGATATACATTTCATTTAAGATTTTACCCTTTTATTTTTAAGTATTCCTTTTTTATATTTATTAGCTAAGTATTACAAACCTCAACTGTTTTCCCCTTAATATGTAAAAAGAAATTTCAAGGAATAAATTTCATAAGGGGGAAGAATGTAACACCCTAAGGATTTAAAAATAAATTTAATGAAATGCATAAAACATCATGTCACTATAAAACGAAATTTTGTATTCAGGAGATAGTATTAACCTAGATATTAACCTATATTTTCCACTTCTATATTTTAAATTATAATAATATAACATACATGGTTGCGATCAGTAAGTTTTTTTGAGTCTGATAGGACAAACTTAATTTTTTTGGAATGGTATTAAACCCTTATAAATAAAAAAAATGACCCTTATGAATAGTAAAGTACCCTTATGAGTAGTAAACCAGGTAATGAAATAGTAACCTCACCAATAAAATTATAAATAAAATTTATCCATCTTATAAGTGATAATATGGTATATTTATATCTTAGTATAAGTAAATAAATATTTTAAAAATTATTGATTAAGTGATGGTATTTTTGTAGGTTATGTATATTTAATTAATCTTTTATGATTAATATAATAATTTAAAACATATTTAATTTTCATTAAATAAATTTATAAAATTTTATTTGGATTTCTTATGATCGTAAGATAATTTTATGAGACCTTGATTAATTTTTATAACTGTTAGAAAAGTGGTTTTAATTTTTTAATTGTATTTTTCATGTAAATTATGATTTTAATAAAAAATAAAATATATCAATTGTTGATAATTATTTTTGAAAAATGGAGTTAATTTTTGGATTATAAATGTTGAAAAATGGTTAGGGTGAAATTTTTGTATTTTTCTAAAATACTTGAATTTTTTGTGAATACTGAAATTCGATAATTTACAAAACAAAATGATAAATAAATTAATTTTTACACCATGATTGAGTCATGAATGAAATAAATGGATATAGGTTCAAACACTCATGCACTTATTAAAAAAATTCACAATAATCAAGAATATTCATATTCTTGGGCAAAAATATTAAACTAATGATTAAAATAATGGGAAACCCCTCCTATCCTCCCCTAAAAATACCACCCCTCTTTACCTCTTCACTTCACTCCTCTCAAGCCTTGTTCCTTGTCTGAATTCTACGAAGATCTCTCCCTAATACCCTCTACCACTTTTATCAACCCTTAGTCTCTTAAAAAGACAAAATACTTTCTCCTAAATAGGTTCTCAAGGAAGTTATATTCAATAGCTAAACTCCTCCTTTCATTTCTTTTATTTTTTTTCAAGCTGCTTTCTCTATTTTTCTTTCCTCGCCTCTTTTCTTCAAAATATTGTGATGAATCCAACAACATAAATGTACTATAATTTTTCTATGATAATGTAATAGTTCATCATCATCTTTCGTTTCCCCTCCTTTTACACTTGAAATGAAAACACCATCTTAGATGTGTTAATTTATCACATTCAAGGACGGCGTGTTTTCAATTTATTCTATTATATTAAATTCTATTCATGAAACCATTTTTATGGTTGAACCAGACTGTAATATATTAATTATGTCTAATATAAGTTTATGTAACCTTTTCTACAAATGATATTAATTTATAAAGATAAATGTGTTCGATGTGATCAAAAATTGTTAATTAACCAAAACGGTTATCATAAAAGATTTATATAATAATTAAACTCAGTCCAAATAACAAAAAGAATTTAATAACCATGTAATCATTAGTATGTTTAATAATAACATAAAAGTTCAATTCTGTATAACCATTATCATCTTACATGTTTATCCTTACATGTATATAAGTAAACCAATCCTGAAATCCAAGGAAATAAATGGACCCCAAACAATGAAATTGAACTTCTTAACCCATCAAAAAGGACATGAGTGAACATAATATGGTTATAATAAATCAGATACATAAATAAGAGGTTATGGAAGTATTAATTAATTAATTTAATTTTCTTATATAGGACATTAATATAAAATGAAGAACACCTTCAGACTTAAGGTAAGGGATTCTACCCGAACCTCCATTATTCCTTCAGGTTGCTCTATCATTATTTTTACCCAAATTAAATTAAATTATATTTTTTTACATATTATAATTTATTTTTAAATTATAAAAACTCATGTATCAATATCAATTAATTATTCTTTATTGGGGATATGCATGTTTTTAAGTGGTTACCTCCTCAATACTTCCCGATAAGAAAACTCATTTTAAGGGAACTTCCCAAATTCTTACCCATTTTCAAGTGCACTCTATAATATTTTTTGAGACACCATTGTTTTTATAAAAACAATATTTTTACAATGAAAACCTTCTGGGTTCAATACTAAGTCATTTCCAATCTCTTCCCCTCTTCTGGTTGTTTCGGGTTTTTTCTAGTTTTATGCTGAATTTATTCCTCGAGGTCAAAGTATTCAGATATTCCCCTCTTTTCCTGGTGGATATATACTATTTTTTTCTTTGAAATGGTTTATTGATCTTTATGGTTCCATTAATCTTGGATTTTATTTACCAATGTTTTTATTTTAATCTTTCATTTCATGTTTTGGATTTTTTTGGTTGCATGGATATGCTTGGTGTGATGACGATGGTTGTTCCAAAGTGTGTGGTTTGTGGTCCAGTCAAAGATCGCTCCTCCTGGATTATGCCTTACCATTTCAAACTCTGATCAAGCCTTTGGATCCTTCTCTCCAAGCCAATTCGGTCTGGTGCATTGGATCCTGGTGAGGTTTTGGGATGGTGTGGTCTGAGTTGTGGTTGGCGTCTCAGGACTTGTGACCTGGAAGACAATAGATGCTCTAATAGATATTTGTTGGTTCAAAACAGTGATGCTTCAAGCTGTGTGTCTTCAATAATGATGTTGGATCTTATCGTTGATGAAGATGTATATTTTTGGCTTCCTCACTAGTGATTGTTGATGGGTGGTGACTATGATAGTGGATTACTAATGTTGTTGATAGATGATAGAAAACGAAGTGAATATGAAAGATACTAGTGACTCCTAAATCAAGGCAAGAATCGGGTTTCTATTTTTTTCAAATTCAAATTTTGAAACAAATTGTGTTCTATAATTTGAAACTTTTATTCTTGACTGGTGGTGTTTTGGGACTATAACATTGGTCTTTTCTTATCCTTAAAGCATATATTTTTAAATAAAAAATGAATTTTAAGTCAGTCCTTAAAACCACACTAAAATGATTTAATTTATTAAATAGTTTTATTAAATATTGTCTCTTATGTTTGAAAGAACTTCACATGACATATTCTTATTTTCCATTATCATTGTCCATGTGTGTTTTCATTCTTTTCTTTCATAGATACTTGTATGATACGCCCATCTATTATGCTTTATGACATGATTTTGATAGCCATTTCTTTCCATGGGTACCATTGTGTTTAAGTATGATTGATTACGTATGATTCTATATGTGGAAAGTATATTCAAAAACATATTATGATGGGTGTGCCAAAATTTTTCTCCAATTCATTGGGTAATGTTTAATCTCATGAGATGTTATGTGCAACGGCCTTGGGGGATAGCCTTGACACGTGCTACCATGTGCAATGGTCTTGGTGGTTAACCTTTACTTGTGCTCCTATATGTGAAAAAATCCTTGACTCATGCTAAAGTCATGTATTATGTTGCTTCAACATTACTATGACTAAATTTTTATATGATCCCATGTTTATATTTTATAATTTTATATGATTCATTCCTTTTTAAATAATTATGTCATGTCTTCTAACCAATGTGTTGAAGCTTTATTCTTATTTTTATTCAATTATTAGACTTTTATATCATATATTTTTTCATATTATCCCTAGTTTATCTTATGAATATGTACGATAAAAATTTTAATCAAGAGCTCTTTACAAAGAATAAATAAATAAATGTTTTATTTAGTTGCATGTTTTTTGTTTTATGTACCCTGTCTTCCAAGACACTAGACATTGCGATCCTTGGATTTTAGTATGTTGTTTTAATATTCTTAAAATATTTTAATGATTTTTGTAAAAGGATAGGGTCACTATAGTTGGTATCATATGACTATCTTGTTATTTTTATAGATTAGGAACAGATCAATTTAGTAAGAACATTAAAGATTAGACTAAGTATATGAATACATCCAAAAATTTTGGTAATTATAGAGTAAGTGGTTTATCAATCTAATACATATCTCTCTAGATGCAAAAAAATGTATGTGGCTCCAGAACAGCTATTTCTAAGGGTAAAACACGAAAAACACTACTTTGAGCAAGACTTGAATCAGAACTGGTGCATCAAAATTGGTATTGATACACTCCTGGTTTGACACTCCTCGGGATGTCCTTTGGTAAATTCATAATCACATTAAGAACCATTCTTAATGGAGAAAAAATATCATAATGATATATGTTAGGAAAAAGATCATGGATAACCTAGATTGAATCCTAGTGAATCACAAGTTAGGATACACTTTTCCTTTAAGTGTTTAGCCTTTTATGTTTAATGTTTACTTTTTTATTTTTATTACCAAAGTATTCATAACCTCAACTTTTTCCCCTTAGTATGTAAAAAAGAAATTTTGAGGGTGAAATTTCATAATAGGGAAGAATGTAACACCCCAAGTATTTAAAAATAAATTTAATGAAATGCATGAAACACTATGTCTTTATAAAATAGCACTTTCTTTTAAGGAGATAGTTATAAACTAGCAGTTAAAATAAATTATTCCACTTATGTTTTTTTAATTTTTAGAATCTCACACACACGGTTTTCATCAGTAAAATGTTGAGAGTCTGATAGTACAAACATAATTGTTTTTTAAATAGTAACATATACTTGTGAATAGTAACATAAACCTTATGAATAGTAAACCAGCCAATGTAATAGTAACCTCACCAATGAAATCATAAAAAAAAATATCCATATTATAAGTAACAATATGGTATAATTATATCTTAGTACAAGTACCTAAATATTTTAAGAATTATTGATTAATTATTTGTATTTTTTGTAAGTTATGTATATTGAATTACAATATTGTGATCAATCTAATAATTTAAAAAAAACTATTTTCATGAAATGAATTCATAAATTTTTATTTTGATGTCTTATAAAGATAAGATAATTTTATGAGACCTTAATTAATTATTCAAAGGGTTAGAAAATCATTTTTAATTTTAAAATTGTATTTTTCAAGTAAATTATGATTTTAATTAAAAATTAAATTTCTCATATGCAGAAAATTATTTTTGACAAATTTAGATTATTTTTGTATTCTTAACATTGAAAATTTGTTTGGGTTAATTTTTAGGATTTTTCTAAAATACCTGAATTTTTGTGAATAATGAAATTATATAATTTAAAAAAATGCTAAATAAATGAATTTATGCGTCATGTGTGAGTCAAGGATGATGTAAATAGCCATTAGTTAGAACTAACATGAAATTATTACTATATTTGGTCATAATAATCAATACTATTAATAGTGGTGAGAAATAATGTTAAACTAATGATTAAAATAATGGGAAACGCGTCCTCTCCTCCACTATAGATACCAACCCTTTTTACCTCTTCTCTTCAATCCTCTAAAGCCTTTTTCCTTATCTAAATTCTAATAAAATAAATCCTTAGTCCCCTTTACCACTTGCATCATCCCCTGGTGTCTTAAAATGACCAAATACTCTCCCCTAAAGAGGTTCTCAAGGAAGTTATATTCAAGAGGTAAACCCCTCTTTTCATTTCTTTTATTTTCTTTCAAGTTTCATTTTTTCTTTTTATTTCCTCATATCATTTCATCCAAATGTTATGATTACTCAAGTAACATACATGTAATTGAATTTTTTTATGATAATGTAATAATTCATCATTGCCTCTCCTTTTCCCGCCTTTTATATTATAAATGAAAACACCATTCGAGATGTGTTGAGGTATCACATTCAATTACAACAGGTTTTCAATTTATTTTATCATCATCAAATATGTTCATGAAACCATTTTAATGGTTGAACCAAACAATAATATATGTATTATATATAAATTAAGTTTCTAAAATATTTTTAACAAATGATATTAATTTATAATTAATTTTTTTTTGATGTGATCAAAAACCTCCAATTAATCAAAATGTTTATCATTAATGTTTTATATAATGATTTATCTTCACTCCGAATAACCAAATGAATTTTTTAACCCTGTAATCTTATAGATTTTCACTAATAACATACAAATTAAAATTTTCACACCAATTCTCATCTGACATGTTTATCCTTACTTGTATATTAGTAAACCAATCATGAAAACCAGGGAAACAAACGCCCCCAAACAATGAAATTAAACCTCTTAACCCATCAAAAAGGTTATCAATGAGATTGATAAGATTATAATAAATCAATTACATAAATAAGAGTTTATTTAAATATTAATTAATTAATTTAATTTAATTTTATAGAAAATTAATATCAATGTAATAACACCTTTTGACTTAAGTAAAGGGATTCTACTCGAACCTCCGTTATTCATTCAGTTTGCTCTATCTTTATTTTTACCCAAATTAAGTTATCTTTTATTTTTATTTAAATCATATAAATAATGTGTACATGATCCAAAAATATTTATAATGAACCATTAATTATTATATCTAGGGTATATACATGTTTTTAATTGGTTCTCTCATTAATACATCTCGATAAGCAAACCCGTTTTAAGGGAACTTCACGAATTCTTACCCAATTTCAAGTGAACTCCATAATCTATTTTAAGACACTATTGTTTTTATTAAATCAGTATTTTTATTATGAAAACCTTCTTGGTTAAATTTTTTGTTTTATATAAAATATTATTCCCTTTTATATATTAAATTCTCTTTATTATTTTCCTTAAAACCGCACTAAAATATTTTAATTTCTTAAATACTCTTCTTACATGTTGTCACTTATTTTAAAATTTTATTTGTCACGAAAATTATAATTTTAATCAAAAATAAAATTTATCATTTGTAGAAAATTATTTTTGAAAAATTGATTTATTTTTTCGATTATAAATGTTGAAAAAAATTTAGGGAGAAATTTTTTGATTTTTCTATAATACGTGATTTTTTTTTTGAATAGTGAAATTTGATAATTTACAAAAAAAAATGCTAAATAAAATAACTTTTTTCCCATGAATGATTCATGAATGAAATAAATGGATATTGGTTAGAACTCTCATTCACCAATTAAAATTTTTTGTCATAATAATCATGATTATTCATAAACTTGAGAAAAAAATATTAAACTATTTATTTAAATAAATGGAAACCCCTCCTCTCCTCCACTAAAAACACCACCCCTATTTACCTCTTCTATTCACGCCTCTCAAGCCTTGTGGCTTGCCTAAATTCTACTAAAATCTATCCATAATACCCTCTCCCACTTTCATCAGCACTTTGTCTCTTCAAAATACCAAATACACTCCTCTAAAGAGGTTCTCAAAGAAGTTATATTCAATAGCGAAACTTATATTTTCATTTCTTTTATTTTCATTCAAGCGTCATTATTTATTTTTCTTTACTCATCTCATTTCATCCAAATATTATGATGACTCCAGTAACTTACATGTACAATAAGTTTTCTATGATAATGGAATAATTCATCATAATCTCTCTTTTCCCATCCTTTTATACTAGAAATGAAAACACCATTCGAGATGGTTTAATTTATCACATTCAAGTATGACAAGTTTTCAATTTATTCTATTATCTTCAATTTTGTTCATGAAACCATTTTTATTGTTGAAACTGAATATAATATATTTATTATGTCTACTATAAGGTTATTTAATCTTTTGTACACATGATATTAATTTATAAAGGCAAATGTGTTCGCTGTGATAAAAAACTGTTAATTAACCAAAATGGTTATCATAAAAGTTTATATAATGATTCATCTTTACTCTAAATAACCAAAGGATTTTAATAACCATGTAATTGTTATTATGTTTAATAACAACATAAAACATCAATTTTTTACAATCATTATCATCTTACTTGTTTATCCTTACATGTATATAAGTATACCAATCCTGAAAACCAAGGAAATAAACACCCCCCAAACAATGAAATTGAACTTCATAATCCATAAAAATTGACATGAATGAACATAATAAGGTTATAATAAATCATCTACATAAATTAAAGTTTGATGGAATATTAATTAATGAATTTAATTTTCTTATCCATGTCATTAATATCAAAGGAATAAGACCCTTAGACTTAAGGTAAGGGATTCTACCCGAACTTCCATTATTCTTTCAGGTTTCTCTATCTTTATTTTTACCCAAATTAAATTATATTTTATATTTATTTACATATTATAATTTATTTTTAAATCCTAAAAAATCATATATAAATATAAATTAATTATTCTATTTTGGGGATATGGATGTTTTTAAGTGGTTCCATCCTCAATACTTCCCGATAAGAAAACCTGTTTTAAGGGAACTTCCCAAATTCATACCAAATTTCAAGTTCAATATATAATATTTTTTAAGTCTCCAATGTTTTTATAATATAATTATTTTTAATATTAAAACCTTCTTGGTTAATTTTTGATTCCTTTCTCGACTCTTCCCCTCTTAGGATTGTTTCTGGGTTTTTCCTGGTTTTATGTTGTTTTTATTCCTTAATGTTAAAGTATCTGGCTCTTCGCCTTGTTTACTGGTGTATATATACTATTTTTCAACTATTAAATGGTTTTTTGTTCTTTCTGGTTCCATTCATATATTATTTGATTTCCTAATGGTTTTATTTTACTATTCCGTTTCAAGTTTCGTCTTTTCTGGTGGGATGGATATGCTTGGTGTGATGACGATGGTGGTTCTGAAGTGTGAGGTTTGTGGTCCAGTCAAATATTGATCCTCTCTAATTGGTCCTTCCTATTTCAAATTTTGATCTGACCTCTGGATCCTTATTTCCAATCTAGTTCATTCTGGTGTGTTGGATCCTAGTGAATTTTTGGGATGGTGTGGTTTAAGTTGTGGTTGGCATCTTAGGAGGTGCGACCTAGAAGACAGTAGATGTTCTGATTATAGTTTGTTGGTTCACAATGGTGATGCTTCAAGCTATGTGTTTTTTACAATAATGTTAGTGCTTATTATCGATGATGATGGATCCTGGTAGATTCCTCAAAATTTATTATTTATGGGTTGTGACGAAGATGGTGGATTAACAATGCTATTGATGGATGATAGAAAATGAAGCAACTCTGATATATACTAGTGACTCATAAATCAAGACAAGCATCGGTTTTGTATTGTTTTTTAAATTAAAATTTGGAAACTTGTTATGTTATATGTTTTTAAACTTTTATTCCTACCTGGTGATGTTTTTTGACTATAAATTTTGTCTCTTCTTATCCTTAAAGCATATATTTTGACATAAAAATGAATTTTAAGTTAGTCCTAAAAACCACTCTAAAATGTTTTAATTTATTAAATATTCTCATTACATGCTGTCTCTTCTATTTGAAATAACTTTAAAATGACATATTCCTATTTTCTATTATTAATGTCCATGTATGTTTTCATTCCTTTCTTTCATGGACACTTGTATGATACACCCATCTATTATCCTTTATGTCAGGATTTTGAAACCCATTTTTTCATGGGTACCCTTATGTTTATATATGATTGATCTTGTATGATTCTATATGTATAAATTATAATCATGAACATGTTATGATGGGTGAACATAAATTTTTCACCAATTCGTTGGGTAAAGATTAATCGCATGAGACGTTATGTGCAACAGCCTTGGAAGTTAGCCTTAACATGTGCTACCATCTGCAATGGTCTTGGTGGTTAACCTTAACTTTCACTCCTCTATGTGTAATGATCCTTGACTCATACTAAAGTCATATTTTATTATTCTTCAACATTACTATGGCTCAATGTTTATATGATCCCATTTTCATATTTTATAATTTTATATGATTCATGCCTTTTTAAATAATTATGTCATGTTTTCTAACCCATGTGTTGAAGCTTTATTCTTATGTTTATTCCCTTAATGGGCTTTTATCACATCTATTTTCTCATGTTATCCTCATGTCATACTATGAATATGTATAAGAAAATATCTAATCAATAGCTCTTTATGAATAATTAATAAAGAAATGTTTTATTTAGTCGCATGTTTTTTATTTTATGTACCCAGTCTTCCAAGACCCTATAATTTACGATCCTTGGCTTGTAGTATTATGTTTTAATATTCTTAAAATCATTTAATGATACCTGTAAAATTATAGGGTCTCTATAGTTGGTATTAGAGTATTTTCTAGTTATTTTTTTAGATTAGGAATAGATCAATTTAGTAAGAACCTAAAGGATGAGACTAAGTATATGAATACATCCCAAAAATTTGGTAAGTATAGAGTAAGTGGTTTATCAGGATAATAAATCTCTATATAGATAAAAACAAGTGGATGTGGATTCAGAATACATGAATCTAAGGGTAAAACTAGAAAAACCGACTTTGAGCCAGACTCAAATGGGAACTTGTGTATGAAAACATTCCTTGTTGCACTCCTGGTTTGACACTCCTGGGGGAATCATTTGGTAAATTAATAAGCACATTATGAACCATTATTAAGGGAAAAATCCCATAAGAATATATGTTAGGAAACAGAATGTGGACAACCTAGATTTAATCCTAGGGAATCACAAGTTAGGATATACATTTCCTTTAAGATTTTATCCTTTTATGTTTAATGTTTACTTTTTTATATTTATTACCAAAGTATTCAAAACCTAAACTTTTTTCCACTTATTATGTAAAAAAGAAATTTTTATGGTGAAATTTCATAAGGGGAATAATGTAACACTCTAAGAATTTAAAAATAAATTTAATGAAATGCATGAAACATTATGTCTATATAAAATAGCTCTTTATTTTAAAGAGATAGTAATAAACTAGATGTTAAAATAAAATTTTCCACTTATGAATTTTTAATTTTGAGAATCTGACATACATGGTTTCCATCTGTAAAATGCTGAGATTCTTATAGGACAAACATAATTTTTGGTGTATAGTAATGTACACTTTTGAATAGTAACATGAACCAAAGGAATAGTAAACAAACCAATTTAATTGTATCCTCATCAATGAAATTATAAATAAAATCTATCCATATTATAAATGACAATAGGGTCACTACTAGAAATAAGATTTATACCAACGGTTTGGAAAAACTATTTGTGTAGGTCACTAATTTGGACGTATACCAATGGTTTTGTACAAACCATTGGTATAGGTCCCCAAATCAATGAATCTATACCAACGGTTCTCAAAACCGTTGGTATAGTTACATATATTTTTTATGGAATATTCTTACATAGAACATTAAATAAATAAAAAAATTAAAATATTTATTATAATACATATATATATTTTTGAAATTATGTTCACAAAAGTCAAGTTAGGTTAGTGGTTAGGTCATTCAATCATAAACTCTAGGTACTGGGATCAAAACCCACTGAATGCTTCTTTTTTGAAATACATATACCAATGGTTTTATGAATCTTTTGGAATAGATTTTTCATATTACTTATACCAACGATTTTCCCAAAACTGTTGGTATAGACCTTTCCCCACGGATTACTTGTCCACGGTTCTCCAAACCATTGGTATAGGATATAACATCAGTTTTTGGGCCTATACCAATGGTTTAAAGCTGTTGTTATGGAGTATTTTTCTACTAGTGGGTATAATTAAATCGTAGTATAAGTAAATAAATATTTTAAAAATTATTGATTAAGTATTGGTATTTTGTCAGTTATGTATATTTCATTACAATTTTGGGATCAATTTAATAATTTAAAAGAAAATATATGTTCCCTAAATGAATTCTTAAATTATTATTTTAAAGTCTTATGGTGATAAGATAATTTTATGAGACCTTAATTAATTTTTCAAAGTGTTAGAAATTGAGTTTTACTTTTAAAATTATATTTTTCAAGTATATTATGATTTTAATTAAAAAATTATATTTATCATGTGAAGAAAATTATTTTTGACAAATTTAGTTCATTTTTGGATTCTTCACATTGTAAATTTGTTACGGTGAATTTTTGGGATTTTTATAAAATACTTGAATTTAGTGCATAGTGAAATTCGATAATTTATGAAAAATGCTAGATAAAGGAATTTATGTATCATGCGTGAGTCATGAATGATGTAAATGTCCATTGGTTATAACTAACATGCACATATTACTGTTTTTTACAAAAAAAATTACTATTAATTGTCTTAAGAAAAAATATTAAACTAATTATTAAAATAATGGGAAACAGATCCTCTCCACCACTATAAATACCAACCCTCTTTACCTCTTCTCTTCACTCCTCTAAATCCTTGTTCCTTACCAAAATTCTACTAAAATCAATCCTTAATCCTCTCTACCACTTCTATCATCCCTTGGTGTCTTCAAATTTACAAAAACTCTCCCCTAAAGATGTTCTCAAGGAAGATATATTCAATAGGTAAACTCCTATTTTCATTTCTTTTATTTTATTTCAAGTTTCATTATTTGTTTTTATTTCCTCAGCTCCTTTTATTCAAATGTTATGATTACTCATGTAAAATACATGTACTTGAATTTTTTTATGATAATATAATAATTCATCATCTTCTCTCCTTTTCCCTACATTTATATTATAAATGAAAACATTATCCGAGATGTGTTAAGATATCACATTCAAGTATGATCGGTTTTCAATATATTTTACTGTCAACAAATATGATCATGAACCCATTTTTACAGTTGAACAAAACAATAATATATGTATTATGTCTAATTTAAGGTTCCATAATCTTTTTTACAAATTATATTAATTTATAAATAATTTTTTTTGATGTGATCAAAAACCACCAACTAACAAAAATGGTTATCATTAATGTTTTATATAAGGATTCATCTTCACTCCAAAAAAACAAATGAATTTTATAACCATGTAATCTTTTAGATGTTCACTAATAACATAAAAAATCAATTCTGGACAACCATTCTCATCTTAAATGTTTATCCTTACATGTATATAAGTAAACCAATCATGAAAACCAAGGAAAAAAACACCCCCAAATAAAGAAGTTAAACATCTTAACACATCAAAATGGTCATGAATGAGATTGATAAGATTATAATAAATCAATTACATAAATAAGAGTTTATTTAAATTTTAATTAATTAATTTAATTTTCTTATATAGTACATTAAGATAAAGGGAATGACACCTTTGAACTTAAGGATTGAGATTCTACCTGAACCATTGTTATTCATTTGGGTTTCTCTATCTTTATTTTTACCCAAATTAAGTTATCTTTTATTTTATTTAAATCTTATAAATACTATTTACATGATCCAAACATATTTATCAAGATACATTAATTATTATCTTTTGGTGATATACAAGTTTTTAATTGGTTCCCTCATCAATAAATCTTGATATGCAAACCTGTTTTAAAGGAACTTCCTGAATTCTTACCCAATTTCAAGTGAACTCCATAATATATTTTAAGACACAATTAATTTTCTTAAATCAGTATTTTAATTATAAAAACCTTCTTGGTTCAATTTTGGTTTTATATAAAATTTTATTCCCTTTTTTATATTAATTTCTCTTAATTATTTTCCTTAAAACTGCACTAAATTGTTATAATTTCTTAAATACTATTCTTACATGATGTAACTAAGGTTGAAAATTGTATTTTTCAAGTAAAGTGTGGTTTTAATAAAAAATAAAAATAATAATTTGTAGAAAATTATTTTTGAAAAATTGAGTCAATTTTTGAATTATAAATGATGAAAAATGGTTAGGGTGAAATTTTTGGATTTTTCTAAAATACTTGAGTTTTTGTGAATACTGAAATTCGATAATTTATGAGAAATGCTAAATAAATTAATTTTTTTCACCATGATTGAATCATGAATGAGATAAATGGATTTTTGTTTGAACTCGCATGCACATATTAAAAGTTTTTTTTCATAATAACCAAGACTATTAATAGTCTAGATAAAAAATATTAAACTAATGATTAAAATAATGCGAAACCCCTCCTCTCCTCTAGTAAAAATTCCTGCCATATTTACCTCTTCTCATCAGTCCTCTCAAGCCTTGTGCCTTGTCTAAATTCTGCTAAAATCTCTCCCTGATACCCTATCCCACTTTCATAAGCCCTTCGTATCTTTAAAAGGCCAAATACTGCCCCCTAAAGTGAATTTCAAGGATGTTATATTCAATAGCTAAACTCCTATTTTAATTTATTTTATTTTATTTCAACTAGCTTTCTTTATTTTTCATTCCTTGCCTCCTTTCATCCAAATATTATGATGACTCCCATAACATATATGTACTATAATTTTTTTATAATAATGGAATAATTCATCATCATCTCTCATTTCCCATCCATTTATTCTATAAATGAAAACACCATATGAGATGTGTTAATTTATCACATTCAACGAAAACGAGATTTCAATTTACTCTAATATCTTCAATTCGTTTCATGAAACAATTTTTAAGGTTGAACTGGAATATAATATATTTATTATGTCTAATATATGGTTTTTTAATCTTATGTACACATGATATTAATTTATAAAGAAAAAATGTGTTTGATGTGATCAAAAAACATCCAATTAACCAAATCGGTTATCATAAAAGTTATATATAATAATTCATATTAACTACTAATAAATAGAAGTATTTAATAACCATTTAATCGTTATTATGTTTAATAATGACATAAAATTTTAATTCTAGACAACCATTATCATCTTTCATGTTAATCCTTACATGTATATAAGTAAACCAATATTGAAAACCAAGTAAATAAATGCCCCCCCCCAAACAATGAAATTTAACTTCTTAACCCATTAAAAAGGAAATGAATGAACGTAATGAGGTTATAATAAATCATCTAAATAAAGAATTGGTTATGGAAATATTAATTAATGAATTTAATTTTCTTATCCAGTAAATTAATATCTAAGGAAGAACACCTTTATACTTAAGGTAAGAGATTCTACCTAAACCTCCATTATTCCTTCAGGTTGCTCTATCTTTATTTTTACCCAAAGTAAATTTTTTTATTTTTATGTACATATTATAATTGATTTTTAAATTATAAAAACTCATGTATCATTATCAATTAATTATTCTCTTTTGGTGATATGCATGTTTTTATGTGGTTCCCTCATCAATACCTCCCGATAAGCAAACTCGTTTTAAGGGAACTTCCCAAATTTTTACCCAATTTCATGTTCACTCAATCATATTTTTTAAGACACCATTGATTTTATAAAATAATTATTTTTAATATGAAAACCTTCTTGGTTTTCCATTGAGGCCTTTCCCAACTCTTCCCCTCTTCTGCTTATTTTGGGTTTTTTCCTGGTTTTATGCTATTTTTATTCCTCGATGTCAAATTCTTCGGCTCTTCCCCAATTTGCTTCATGAATATACACTGTTTTTCACCTTTGAAATGGTTTTTTGTTATTTTTATTTCCCTTTAGCTTGGATTTTTTTCCCAATGGTTTTATTTTAGTCTTTCGTTTCAAGTTTTGACTTTTCTGGTTTGATGGATATGCTTGGTTTGATGACACTGGTGATTTTGAAGTGTGTGGTTTTTGGTCCAGTCAATGATTGATCCTCCTTGATTAGGACTTCCCATTTAAAACTTTTCTCTGGCCTCTAGATCCTTATCACCAATCCAATTCTTTCAAGTTCATTATATCCTAATGAAGTTTTGGGTTGCTGTGGTTTGAGCTATGGTTGGTGTCTCAGGAGGTGCGACCTGGAAGACAGTGGATGCTCTGATGGGGGTTTATCGGTTCACAATGGTGATTCTTCAAGATGTGTGTTTTTACCACAATGTTGGTTCTTATCATTGATGATGATGCGTCTATGTGGCTTCCTCACCGGTTATTGTTTATGGGTGGTGACGAAGATGGTGGATTACTAAGGTTGTTTATGGCTGATGGCAAACTAAGAGACTCCGACAGATACTAGTTCCTCTTAAATCGAGGTAGGCATCGGGTATGTGTTTTTTATTTGAAATTCAAATTTGGAAATTGGTTATGTCGTATATTTTGAAACTTTTATTCCTACCAGGTGATGTTTTGGGAGTATAAATTTGGTCTCTACTTATCCTTAAAGTATATATTTTGAAATAAAAAATGAATTTTAAGTCAGTCCATAAAACTGCACTAAAATGTTTTAATTTCTTAAATATTCTTATTACATTTTGTCGCTTCTGTTTGAAATAACATACCATGAAATATTACTATTTTTCAATATCAATGTCCAAGTATTTTTTTCATTCCATTCTTTCATTGACACTTGTGTGATTCGCCCATCTATTATGATTTATGACTCGATTTTGATACCCATTTCTTTCCATGGGTACCCTTATGTTTAAGTATGATTGATTATGTATGATTCTATATGTGGAATGTATATTTACAAACATTTTATGATGAGTGCACCCAAAATTTTCTCCAATTAATTGGGTAGTGTTTAATTTCATGTGGCGTTATGTGCAACGGCTTTGGGGTTATCCTTGACAAGTGCTACCATGTGCAACGGTCATGGTGGTTAACCTTAACTTGTGATTATCTATGTTAAATGATCCTTGACTCATGCTAAATTCATGTTGTATGTTGCTTCAAAATTACTATGGATACATTTTTATATAATCCAATGTCTATATTTTATAATTTTATATAATTCATGACTTTTTAAATAATTATGTCATGTCTTCTAAACTATGTGTTGAAGCATTTTTCTTATGTTTTTCCCTTATGGGGATTTTATCTCATCCATTTTTTCATGTTATCCCCAAGTTATCATATGAATATGTATTAGAAAAATTTTTATCCAGATATCTTTACGAATAATAAATAAAGAAATGTTTTATTTAGTCAAATGATTTATGTTTTATGTACCAAGTCTTCCAAGACACTAGACTTTGCGATCCTTGGCTTATAGTATGATGTTTTAATATTCTTAAAATCATTTAATGATATGTGTAAAAGTATAGGGTTACTATAGTTGGTATTAGAGTATTGTATATTTACTTTTGGAGATTAAGAATATATCAATTTAGTAAGAACCAAAAGGATGAGACTAGGTGTACGAATATATCCCAAAAAATTGGTAAGTATAGTGTAAGTGGTTTATCAAGATAATACATCTCTCTCAAGATACGAACAAGTGGATATGGCTCCGAAATAGATGTTTCTAAGGTTAAAACCTGAAAAACCCCACTTTGATCCAGACTCGAATGGGATCCTATGCACAAAAATAGGCCTTGTTGCACTTCTGGTTTGACCCTCCTTAGGATATCCTTTGGTAAATTCATAAGAAAAGTATGAACCCTTATTAAGGGAAAAAAATCCCATAAGAATATATGTTAGGAAACAGATCGTGGATAACCTATATTGAATCCTATGGAATCACATGTTAGGATATAGTTTTCCTTTAAGAGTTTATCCTTTTAAGTTTAATGTTTACTTTTTTATTTTTATTACCAAAGTATTCAAAACCTAAAATTTTCTCCCCTTAGTATGTAAAAAATAAATTTATATGGTCAAATTTCATAAGGGGAAAGAATGTAACACCCCAAGAATTTAAAAATAAATTTAATGAAATGCATGACGTAGAAAGTCTCTATAAAATAGCACTTTATTTTAGGTAAATAGTTATAAACTAGCTGTTAAAATAAATTTTTCCACTTAGGTGTTTTAAACATTGAGAATCTGATATACATGGTTTCCATTAGTAAAATTTTGAGAGTCCGATAGCACTAACTTATTTTTAGTGAATAGTAATGAACACTTATGAATAGTAACCTAAACCTTATTAATAGTAAACCATCCAACGTAATTGTAACCACACTAATGAAACTATAAATCAAATCAATCCATCTTATAAGTTACAATATGGAATAATTATATCATAGTATAAGTAAATAAATATTTTAAAAATTATTGATTAAGTATAGGTATTTTTGAAAGTTATGTATATTTAATTAATATTTTTTGATCAATTTAATAATTTAAAAGAAAATTTATTTTCATAAACTGAATTCATAAATTATTATTTAAATGTCTTATGATGATAATATAATTATAAGGAAGCTTAATTAATTTTTTCTACTGTTAGAAAAGCAGTTTTAATTTAAAAATTGTATTTTTCAAGTAAATTATGATTTTAATTAAAAATTAAATGTCTCATATATAGAAAATATTTTTTGAAAAATAAGTTTATTTTTGGATTCTTCACATTTGAAAAAAATTTGGATGAATTTTTGGTATTTTTCTAAAATACTTGAATATTTGTGAATAGTGATATTCGATAATTTATGAAAAATATTAAATAAATGAATTTATGCATCATACGTGAGTCATGAATGATGTAAATGGCCATTATTTAGAACTAACATGCATGTATTACTATTTTTAGTCACTATAAACAATATTATTAATAATTTTAAGTCAAAATATTAAACTAATGATTAAAACAATGGGAAACACATCCTCTCCTCTACTATAAATACCGACCCTCTTTACCTCTTCTCTTCACTTCTCTAAAGCCCTGTTCCATGTCTAAATTATTCTAAAATAAATCCTTAATCCCATATACCACTTATATCATCCCTTCGTTTCTTGAAATGACCAAATACTTTTCAATAAAGAGGTTCTCAAGGAAGTTATATTCAAGAGGTAAACTCCTCTTTTCATTTCTTTTAGTTTATTTCAAGTTTCATTCTGTCTTTTTATTTCCTCAACACCTTTTATCCAAATGTTATTATTACTAAAGTAAAATAAATTTACTTTAATTTTTTTATGATAATGTAATAATTCATCATCATCTTTCATTTTCCCTCTTTTTATACTATAAATGAAAACATCATCGGAGATGTATTAAGTTATAACATTCATGTATGACGGGTTTTCAATTTCATTTAACATCATCAAATATGGACATGAAACCATTTTTATAGTTGAACCAAACAAAAATATATTTATTATGTCTAATTTTAGTTTCTATAATATTTTTTACATAAGATATTAATTTATAAATAAAAATTTGTTTGATTTGATCAAAAACTACCAATTAACTAAAACCGTTATCATTATTGTTTTAAATAATGATTATCTTTCCCAAATATAACCAAATGGATTTTATAACCATGTAATCTTCTAGATGTTCACTAATAACATACAACTTCAATTCTGTACAACCATTCTCATCTTACATGTTTATCCTTACATTTATAAAAGTAAATCAATCATTAAAACCAAGGAAACAAACGCCCCCAAACAATGAATTTAAACCTCTTAACCCATCAAAAAGGTCATGAATGAGATTGATAATATTATAATAAATCAATTAAATAAATAATATATTATTTAAATATTAATTAATTAATTTAATTTGATTATATAAGACATTAATATCAAAGGAATAACACCTTTGGACTTAACGAAATGGATTCTGCCTGAATTTCCGTTATTCGTTCGGGTTGCTCTATCTTTATCTTTACCCAAATTAAGTTATATTTTTTTATTTGAATCATATAAATACCTTTTACATTATCCAAATATAATTATCAATATCCATACATTATTATCTGTTGGGGATATACATGTTTTTAATTGGTTCCCTCCTCAATACAGCTTGATAAGCAAACCCGTTTTAAGGGAACTTCTCGAATTCTAACCCAATTTCAAGTGAACTCCAAAATCTAATTTAAGTCACCAAATTTTTTATTAAATCAGTATTTTTATTTTAAAAACCTTATTGTTTAAATTTTGGTTTGCTATAAAATATTATTCCCTTTTCTCTATAAAATACTCTTTATTATTTTTCTTAAAACCGCACTAAAATGTTTTAATTTTTTAAATACTCTTCTTACATATTCTCACTTATGTTTGAGATAACCTACCATGATATATTCTTATTTTCAATTATCAATTTACATGTTTCTTTTAATTCATTTCTTTCATGAACACTTGTATGATACTCCCATCTATTTTTATTTATCACACGATTTTGATACACATTTCTTTCGGTGGGTAACATTATGTTTAAGTATGATTGATTATGTATCATTATATATTTGGAAAACATATTCATGAACCTGTTATGAAGGGTGTGAAAAGATGTCACTCCAATGAATTGGGTAAAGTTTAGTCTCATGATACATTATGTGCAACAGTCTTGGTGGTTAGCCTTTACTCGTGATACCATATGCAGTGGTCTTTGTGGTTAACCTTGACTTTTAATCCTCTATGTGTAACAAGCCTTGACTTGTAATAAAGTCATGTTTTATGTTGTCTCTACATTATTATGACTCAATTTTTATCTTATCCCATGTTTATATGTTATGATCTCATATGATCCATGCCTTTTTATATCATTATGACGTGCCTTCTAACCTAGGTGCTAAAGCATTATTCTAATGATTATTCCCTTAAAAAGATTTTATATCATCCCTTGGTTCAAGGTATCCCTAGGTTATCCTATAAATATTTATGAGAAAAATGTAATTTATTATCTCTTTACATAAAATAAATAAATAAATGTTTTATATAGTCGTATGTTCTAAGTATTATGTACCTAGTGTTCCAATACACCAGAATTTATGATACTTGGCCTGTAATATGATGATTTACTATTCTTAAAATCATGTAATGTTATTTTTTAAAGGATAGGGTCACTATAAGTAGTGATTCTGTGGATAATTTATTAAATTCAAACTGGTTACAAGAAATCACATCTCAAAGGACAAAATAGTTTAATAGTCTTTTTAAACAAGATACTTATTGAAATTATCATTAAATTTGGAAACCTCGCAAACAAAAAGTTTTTATTTGGTAATTCTATTATTCCTGTTATAATAACCATTAATATTAATCACAGAACACTTCCTAGTATCATCGTGAAAAATATTAAGAAATGGATGATCTCAAATACTCATTTTGGGTATTAATATAGTGTAATATATCATGAATAAAAAAGAATAATCTATATGTAAAGGTAAATAACTAAAAAAAATTCCATTTTAACAATAACATGTGTACATTATGGATGTAATCAATGATGATCACATAAATACATATATAGAATCACATGATATTTAACTTATGAATGGACATTATAACTATTCAAATAATCATGCACACATTAATAAATCATCTCTTATAAAGGGATTTCATAATTATAGAAATCATAAATATACTTTTAAGACCTTCAATAAGAAATTTTTAAACTATAGATAAAAAAACTCATTTAATTTGGCCAAATGATTTTTTTATGAGACCTACTGATGCGTCTTAGGGGTATATAATTCCCAGTCCAACCCGTCACTTACTAATTACAATTCATTCCTCATAATTAATGTGTGAAACATAATCACCATAAACATTCACATTGAAATGTTAAATATAAAATATTAATACTTACCCCAATCAAATAATAAATTTAATAAATAATCCATAGTAGTATGGTAAATGGTAATAAAACTGAACATTCATTGTAAAAATAATCATAAACCATATAATGAAATAATAAGTATGATATCAATACAATATATCCCTATTATATTATAAGTATAATAAGGGTTGATGTTATTGATGAATATAACTTCCATGAAAACATCCTTAAAAATATTACTGAGGAAAATAAACTCTGAATATTTTTAAATCACCTTTTTAAAAATAAAATATCATAAAAGATTTTTAAAATAAAATTCTTTCAAAATAAGCTTTTAAACATATAAAAAAATATTTAAAGCATTTTATTCTCATGATGGAAGGAAATTACATTCATTTTGTACATCTTAAAATAATTATTCCTTTCAAATTATCAGTAAACTTTAAAAGGGCCTTGTTGGGAAAATTTAAAAAAACACCTATCAAAAAAATTATAAGAAATAAAAAATGGATAAAATTTTCTTTAATAAATCATCTGGATAATTTTTTTAAAAAATTGAGATATTTATATAAAACATGGATTTGGAATAAAAATTATTTTCAATAGAAAATTTAAATAATGACTCTTTCTCTTAAAAACTTGTTCTAAATCATTTTAAGTACCAATGTGTTGAAAGTGGTAATATTAATTAAAACATTTATGAATAAATAGAGGATAATGAAATATATTAGTTTAATGATATAATTAATATCTAATTTCCCCTATGTAATCTTAAAAAAAACAATCCAGAATAATGATGAGACTGTGAAATAAGCCCTTAACAATTTGTAACCATTTTAATAATAATCCCCATTAAATAATTAAATTAGAATTAAACTTAAGAACCATAAGTATTAATATATTATTTATATAACATAACCAAAGGGAAATTATATACATCAATAAAATGATTAAGTGGTAAATATGGTATATGTCTCACAGATGTAAAATTGAGAATAGAAACCCTCACCTTGGTTCCAATTTCATTGATAAATGTTTCAAACTCTTATATGATAAATATTTGTTTATTATAAATCTATTAAATGACTATAATTATATATATCTCACCATATAAGTGTTAATTATAGTGTATATTTGGTTTTTTTATCCCCCTCCCCGCACTGATGTAATAATAAATCCATTATATTCGAATCAAAAACACACATACCCAGGATCTTAAAAGAAATGTGGATATAATGAATAAAAAAATCCATTATTTTTCAATATTCTGGATGTTACATTAATACATTGTTTTTACATTATAAATCAATAAACTTTATATCATATATTGTTTTAAAATACATGAATAATATTTTCAATAATGGTTTTAGGGGAATGTAATCAAAAACCTTCATGTGGATTTTCTATTTTTTTCCTTTTTCCTACTGTTTACATCATTAATTCTTTCACTACTACTCATTGATCTGTATCTACTTGTATGGAATATAACACATTCTTCTTCTCCATAATATTCTCCCTAATAAATCATATAATCAATATGACATGCATTTTTTTTATAATCAAGGATATGCTTGTTGGTAATTTTCATAATCTCATAGAATGATGATGAGATATCATCTTCAACAAATTCATCATGAATTAACTCTAATATAATGGACATAGATATATTGGAAATTATATAGATACAATTTTTATGGTATAACTTGACTAGAAATGGTATATTTGGATTCTTTTCCAATTCCTCATAAATTGCAATACTTTTATCTTCAATGAATTAATAAAACTAATTTATTTTATCATTAAGGTATTAATCTATATAAACTTACTTGGAATGAATTTAAGGTTTTTTTCACTTATAAAATTATGTTCATTTTATCTTTCAAATAAAAATGAGTTATTTATTTGGTTCTAAACTATTTTATCATATAAAAGTTCATTATGTCATTCATTGATAGGATAATAAATGATTTTGACTTTCAATAACATTTGATTCCATATGAAAACTCTAGTGAGCATATCAAGCTAGAAACCATTTCAATATCAAGTTATCATGTACAAAATTTCTATTCAAACTTCTCCAATATTTACAATCTGTGTTTGGGAATTTTATTTTACCATTCATTGATCAAATAGAAATTATACAATCAAAATATTCATCACATTCATTATATATTGTGGTGTCCTCTAAAATAAATTAATCTTGATTTTATCTATATATGTTATATTATCACTCCTTACAATATAAATTTACTAATCGAATTTCAACCTATATAAACAGTTCCATACCCATGGTTTTATAAAATAGTGCATATGGATTTCCTATACTAATGGTTTATACAAACTATTAGTATAGATTCAAAACTTACTTGCTATAACAAATGTTTTATAAAATCTTTGGTATGGTTTTTCCTCAAATGTGTCATTTGGTCTCCCCTACAACATGATAAATAATTTTCACTTTCTTATGCATCGAATCATCTCTTTTGTTTCTATTGATATCCCCTATTTCATTGGTTTCTTGGTTTTATTCTTTTTCAACCTCAAATCAATGCTTTCCGGGTCAATAATCAATTCTTCCACACATCATTTTCATTTTCTTCTAGGTATCAAACAAAAGTTAAGATCTTTTTGGGTCATTATTCTTCTTGATTCATTGAATTGAGGTTTGTTTATATTTTATTTATTACAAACACTTCTAATAATGTTATCATAGTTGATATATTTATTTAAATTTGGTTATTAAATACCTCTACTTAAATCCACAATAATTTTATTTTTTATGTAATATATGTTAATGGATATTGTAATTAATCATGTTGTAGTTTATTTTTTTATAAATATATTATGAGGTTTTAAAATTATTCATTTAATTGTTTTATTTTAATTAATTAATGATAAAAAATATATAATTATTTTTAGTATAATTTGTTCTGAAATTTTTGGATAATAATGTTTCTAATTGATTATTGTTCATTTAATAGTCACTCACTTCCCCCACATAATATAATTTTACATGTTAGATGTTTCAAATTTCATGTCTTTTTATTTGTTTGTTTCACTGCTAGAATGAATCTATTATAGAATATTCCCTCTGTTGTTATATGTTTGGCCAAATATTAGTATTTTTTATGAATTTCATATTATAATTTTTGTTTGATTATTTTATTATATATGTTTTGAGACATGTGATATTCTATTGTTTCATACTATTGTTATTAATGTTTTCTAGGATAAAAATATATATATTAAATATAGGAATTTTCATGTTGTGTAAGATAATTTTATTTTTTAATAAATTTTTTCCCTGATAAATTCAAATCTATATAGTTGTTGAATTATTTTCATGATAGTTTCATTTTTGAAGGGTAATTTTGGTTTAGTTTTTTTTATTTTGGTTGGATTTAATTTGATTTATTTTTATTCAAAATAATAAATTTGTTTTCAAAATGGTTTCTCCAAAATATAATAATATCGAAACACTATTTATACACATTATAAATTATTTTAAATATATTTTTTGTATTAAAATTATTTACTTGTGAACTTTATTTTAAATTTTTAGTGTATACCCATGTAACACTCATTCATGTGTTGAAATTTCCTAGTGTTTTCACAATTTTTAAAATTTTGACCGCAAATTTTCGAAAAGTTTTTATAAACTAAAAATAATATATTATAGACAGGTTTTAACATTTATATCCAATTTTTAAAGTATCAACCTGATTCTGTCACTCATTCCATTAATAAATAGTATGTGTTTCATTGATTTTCATTTACTGAACATCCCATTATTTCAACACATAAATTAAATCAATTAAACACATATACAATCTGATTATTTTGGAATGTTACATGTGGTTCAAACATAAATTATAAATTTTTAATTCTTAAGATACCCAAAAAGTTCTAAAACATCTAAAATTTATAAAATATTATAGAAATAATAAATTTTAAGATATATATCATAACACCATAAGATTTTAAAATAACACTATGTTTGATAAAAAATATTTAAGGACCTAAATTATTTTTCCCATCCATTTGTTTCCTTTTGAAGCATATAGTGCTTGTAGGAGGATTATGGTAATTTTAGTGGTGTTTGGGTATTTAAATATAGAAGCGGGATGACCTCATGTTGTGAAAAAATGATCAAATCATGAATGTTCTATTCATGGATTGTGTGGAGTCTAGTTTATAAAACCAAATTAATTCACGGAATATGCATTAGTGATTTTCAAGGCTCGTTCATATAGTTTATAAAACTCATGATTTGAATAGAATAGGTTTTTCACCTAGTGAATCCGACCATAAAAACTCAAATTGTGAACATGGAATTCTTAAAGTGAATTAATTCAAGGATGAATGGTTTGGGGAAACATGTTTTTTATAGGACATACAATTTATGAAATTCATGATCTGAATGATCCATTACTACTATGAATATTATATGGGAAGTGTGCCTATAAATCTATGTTATATCATGTTTTCTAAACCCCTACTTTTTTCTCCCAAAACATTAGTTGGATACCATCATTTTCACATGGTTTTATGAATTCCTTCAATAGGTTTTAATACTCAACTTCCTATGGTCGATATGTGTTGATCCAAGGCAAGTTCATCATTTTTTTTCTTGTGGATTTTTCATGGATTGGTCATATTTCTTCTCTTTATTTCGTGAAATTTTATAATAATTGATATCTATATTTAAACTGGAGTCTATTTTATTGTTTTTTGTGTGGTTCTGGTTTGGCGTTCTTAAAGATTCATAGATTCTATTACTATAGAGAAGTCTTGAGATGCACAATATTTTATTGTTCTCATGTGAATAATAATGAAACCTTGAGCTAAGAATTTCATTACTTATCTGTTTATTTATGTTAAATAATAAATTAGATATGATTTATATCTTTGGGTGACGGTGGAATTTACCCTAATAATGTATGTACTGAATTAATGAAATGACATGGTTTATGGTTTTAGTCATCGCATGTGTTCTTCTACCAAGATAACAGTTTGTCTCTTTATTTGATAGATAGTGTGTCATATGTGCTTATTCTATTTTTACAATGTCCTTTATTATTTTATTGACATTTAAATTTAATGAAAACTGACAAAGAACATAAATCCAATAATTTTTGGTTGGCTACATAATTTAAATAGTCATGTTTAATGATCATTTTTTTTTCATAATTTGTTGGAAGAAATATTATTATTAGTGTACATTTTATTAAATTTTTATTCTATTTGTAAATGTGAATGGATAAAGAACCTAATCTATATTAATTTTTGTGTCTAATATTAAAATTCATGTTAAATGAGTATTATTCTTATCATTATTTTTATAAATAGGAATTGGTTCTAGTGGGCATGTTTAAATAGATAAATATCTTATAATATCTGATTACTTATGTTGAACATAGTTATAACCTATAATAATTGGATCATTTAATTCAATACGGACTAAAAATGGTTTTTTTATAAAGATAAATGGTTGGGTCCCTGATAGATCATATGTATGTGAAAGCAGGATGCCTTCTTTTAAGGGCCTAGTTTATCAGTTGAATCTATTTTTTGTTTGCTACCATATATTTTTCTCTAGATGTCATCCTCACTATGTGATGTGATGTGAGCTTTGTATGGATAATGGTTTGATGAGATATTGGTGTGGAGTCAAAGGTTTTTAGTAGTATTTTACACTTGTGATGGCGAGATGCATGATTTTATGCATGATGGTGTCAGGGATGTCATGAGGTTTTATTTAATGGGTTCAAACTAGGCTTTCTCGTTGTTGTTCTTAATTCTAGATACTTCCTTTTTAATAAATCTTTTTAAATGTTACATGGATGGGTTTTTTGTTTATCCTCATTCATTTACCCAATGATTGAGGTAGCTAGATGTGCGAGGTTATTCATCTCTTTTATGGTAGATTAGGATGTTTCCTATAGTGACTAGTATTATGAAATGGTTATATAAAAATAAATTTTTTAACTCATGGGTTTGGAGTTTTCCGGAATAAAATTTTTGTTAATCTTGAGAAACCATGGATTGTGTTGGATTATTCCTAGAGGGCATAGACTTCAATTTTATTATTAATTGAATGTAAATTTGGAATAATGTTAATTAATGGATAATTAACTAATTAAGTTAAAGTAAAAAAATTATTGAAAAAAATAATAAATGAAAGTATTATTAAAAACAGAGTGCTTATATGATATCAAACTCTAATTGGTGGTATCTAGAAGTTCAAGTAATGTTAGATATATTCAAACCTAAGACTATGTTAATTCTCATAGTTTCATTGAGAGATATATCCTATATTTTATGTTTTTTTATTTCATACACTACCCCACCATTTTTATAGGTTTTTTAAAACCCATTGGAATCAGGGAGGTTTTTTCCCCATCATCTAGGTGGGCAAGGGATGGATAAATAACTTCCCCCTCTAGCCTTGCAAACTTTTCATGGTAGCATTCTGTGATGGTATTCGTATAGGTTATCTTTCCCATATATATGGGTATGTGGATTTAATGGCTTTTTTATTTTACACACATGTATCTATGGGTATAGTATCCTAAGGATTATTATAGGTATGATGTTTAATGTGTTGAGGTATATTTATTAGATTATGGGTTGTAATGGATTGAGGTATAATACCTGATGTATGATACATGATATACAGTTTGTGGTGGATCCCAAAAATTACATGGTTTAGATATGGATATTTGGTTGGGATGATCAGATGGTGTGATACTTGAGATGTATGTTATTATAATTTAGCCTTGGTGTTTTTTGGCTGAATTCTTTTAGAGAGGGATGGATTAAGAAGTATGCCATTTGGAATAAGAAAAAAACTTTTGGGAAAGTATTTTTTGGGGTATATTTATTTCATTACTATAATATATGATCTATTTTATACATTATATAGTAAGATATATACATGGTGAGGTTGGGAGATTAGTATACTTATTTAAGTGATAAGTTAGCTTCATTTTTTATTGATTGGGATTTAGCATGTTTTCATTATCTTTTTCAAAAGAGGCTCTAGGGAGGATCCTACTGAGTATACATGTTTTTTTCACCCTTTATATATATAATTTTTTTCATTTCAGTAGGATCATGTTGGAGATCATGATATATATTACTATATTGTGTTTTTTAGTTGTTTTTTGGGCATTATGGTTTCTAATGAGTTTATATTTTGAGAACTCACAGTTTTATTTTTCATTTTTATTAGTATTTTATGAAATTTCATGCATGTAATAAGGTTTTATTTTACTATATCTGATCAATATTTGACTGTTTTATTTTTTATATCTCTCATTCCTCATAATGTTTTAAAGGGTAATGTGTATATTTTCCATGTATGATATACCCTCAGTTATTTTAGCCAACCCATATTTTATTAGTGGTAGTATTGAGGTAGTGAAAATATTCATTCTCTCATTACCATTCTATGAGGGGTACCTTTAGGAGGGATTATGATAGAGCGATATCATAGGGACTGTCTTGAGGGATTGGATGGAGTTTAGAGTTTGGAATAGGTGTGGACTGCATGGGTTAGTAAGGAAACTATTTCAACTGAACATTCTTATCAATTTAAACAAGAAATTCTAGCCAAGACACAGGTATCGTTGGCCCCCTATAATCTAACTCAAGGACATTTATGTTTATTAATCCCTCTAATATAAGTGATATTAGTTGTGGGGTAAAGACTTAGGAAAGGATCTAGCATCGGTATTCTTTGAACCTCTATTTGAAACTAGTAGACCTTTATATTAGGTTAAATATCAGAAAAATTAAACAGTTATTTAATGTTAAAAATTCCATATTCTATGTTTATGAGTGTATATTAATTTTTTATTTTCCAGTTATGCCTCTACGTTGAAATTCTTGATTGTTTTGTGTCAAATAAGTTCATAATAATGTGGTAAAAGTTCACTGTAGAATATACGTCAATGATGAAACTGAGATATTAACACTTTAAGATTTCTGGTGATAGAGTCAGTGGAAATAAGAAGGAACTATTTTAGACTCAATGATATAAGACTAGTTACAGGAGGTTGAGAGAGATTTCATTTCAATCTATGCTCATAAGGAGAACTACGTTTAAATGGTTATGATAATGCTTCATGGAGATGTAATGAATTAAAGGATATTATTCCTCTTTGTTCTCAAGGAGTTATAAGTATTGTGGGATAAGTATAGTGACTAGTTTTGAGAAGAGTTTCTTCCTTCTACTCTGAAGGTGGTTAGTCACCATGATATTCTTACCCTTTGACTAGGTTTTTCTCACATGTTAGAGTTTGAAATCTATTTTAGGGCCCTTCCTTGATATGATTTAGACCTATTTACATATGATGATTCCAAATAGAGGCATTTTTTGGAGGTTTTTCATCCAGACATATAGTTGCAGATCACCGCAGTTATGAAGTAGATATATCATGAGGTTTTGGTAATAGCAGTTTTTTTCAGTGAATGATGGAAAAAACTGGGTCATCATAAGAGGGGAGTCTTCATGTATCTCTATGAAAAATATTTATTTTCCAGTGTTCCCAATTTCCTAGAAAAAGTTAATTTTAAAAAGATAGGGGTAAGTCCCAACCCTCATTATCTCATTTCTCATAGGTTGGATTCTATCAAGACTTTTACAAGAGATAATATGCATGTTTTTTATGTGGAGTTCAAGGACATTAGTGGTAATAGATCTCGACCTTCTTGGGTAGGCAACATGCACTAGGTGTTTCACTTTAGGTTTCTACATTGAGGTAATTTCATCCAAGGTAATAGTAGTCTGATGCTCAAGGTTGGGACTTGTCGATAGGAGATGATAGAGGTAGAGGATTTCCCAAGGATATTCCTCATCCTCAAAGAGAAGAATGTATCAATGTATGTGGTATTAATTAGGGTTTTTGAGGTTTTTGAAAAAGTTATGGCTAGCTACATGCTCTAGTATTTCTAGCACTAGGAGATCTAGACATTTTTTAAGGTACCCTTTGTTTTTATTATACTTGGGTGCATGTATTATTTTATTTAAGAGCTACACACACCTTTATATCACATACCCTGGTATATTATTTGCGATTTGAGATGAAGAGACTTCTAGGTAACTTGCTGTTGACTACACCAATAGGGGGTTAAGATTATCTATTTGAAGTATGTATATACAATGAGATATTTTTAGGTAATAAAAACTCTTGGGGAGACTTTTTATTGTATATTTTTAGTCATATGACATCATCCTTTGTATATATGGGTTCAATTTGGTGTATGATATTGTAGATTTATTTAGGATTAAGGTTACATTATATGAATATGGAGAATATTTTTCCCTGTTTTTCTAAGGAGAGAGGCCCTTATATGGGTTAGAGGTGCGTTTTTTCCTTATCATATTTCATGGAAAAGATGATTCTATATTACTTATAATTTCATCCAAAGATGTTTCTTTCTGTTTTGAAGAGTACCCTAATGTTTTTTCTAAGGAGGTTGTGGAATTTCCCCCTGAAGAGTGGAAAATATTGGGATATAACTCCAACTAATAATTTTTCTAATCTATATGTATTTTTATAGGATAGAAACTTTTGAGTTGAGATATTTATGAGTACATCTTGATGATCTATTATAGTGAGGTTTTGTTTAGCCATTTTTCAGCTTGGGTGCACTAGTTTTGTTCGTGAATAATAATGATGGAATTTTGTGTCTTAGTGTAAATTATCATCTCTTGAATCAAGTTATAATGAATAACATCTATCCTCATCCATGGATTGATGATTTATTCAATCAGCTAAAATTAGCTTGTTGGTTCTCAAATATTTATCATCATTTTTTAAATCATCATATGTGAGTGAAATGTGAGTATGTTCTAAAGACCTCTTTATGATGTCATTGTGGGAATTTTGAGATCATTTTGATTTTTTTGGGTGATGAATTCTCAATAAGTTTTTATGGGTTTTATAAATGTATTGTTTAGGGATTTTCTAGATAAGTTCATGGTGGTTTTCATCAATGATATCCATATGTACTCTATTTCCAAATAAAATAACATAGAGCATATACATGCCATTTTGGGTGTTATTCATCATCAGATACTATTTTATAAGTTTTTTAAGTGTTAGTTTTGATCTAATGAATTTCATTTCTTGTGGAATTCCATGTCCCATTTAGGAGTAGTTTTGGATCCTTTAAAAATCGAGGAATTTTTTTTCTTGGGAGTCCCCCAATACAGTTACAAAAGTGCAATGTTTTCTTGAAATTTTAGGCTAGTATCAGAGGTTCCTAGCCTATTTATCTTAGGTTGTGACTCTTATAGAGTCATTTATAATAAAATATCATGTTTTCATGTGCATTGGTCTATGTCAGACAATTTTCATTTACCTAGAGTAGAAGTTGACCAGTTATAGAGTAGTTCCTCTACCAAAAAGGATGATTAATTCAAGGTTTTCTTTCACGCGACACATATTGGATTGGGTTTTGTACTAATAAATTAGATATCATTTTTCACTTATGCTTATTAAAAGTCACATCCCTATGATGATAAACGTTCCAGCCAAGATCATAAGCTGGAAATAATCATGTTTGATATAAATTTGTGTTGGAATTACCTTATCGGTGAGTTTTTCGGGGATTTTACCAACCATAATAGCTTGTGGTATGTCTTATACAAGTTTTACGTGAACTTTTGATAGAAATGGTGGGTGGAATTATTTCATTATTATGAATTAAAACTTTTATATACATCAGGATAGAGTAAATTTTTAGCTGATGTGTTGAGTGAGAAGTCACACATTGATGTTTTTCATGAATCTTGTTATTACTATATATCGATGGAAGATCTATCCAAATTTCATCTTCAAATGGGAGAGGTGGGTGAATGAGACTATCTTTTTTGGTTGATAGTTTAGTAATATTTTATTCAGTAGGTGAGGATTCCCATCTAGTGGATTTTGAGGTGGAGGTCTAGAGATACTAAGAAGTATTTGGTGATACACCAGATGATTGGTCGGACGATGAACAACACTGGATGTCATTCCTGGGAAGGCTCTTCATCCCTTTGGTTATGTATCAGATGGTTCTCTTTGATTTCTATCGCTCACCCTTAGTTATCCATCCTAGTGTAAAAAAGATGTACCAAGCTCTAAGAGCTCAATTTTGGTGTCTTGGGTTGAAACGTATAGTTGTATAGTTTTTTTCTCTATGTTTTATCTACCAAAAGGTTGAGTCTAAGAATAATGTTCCTAGTGGTTTTCTCTTTCCATTAGATGTTTCTCAATTAATTAGAAGGATATATTTATGGAAATCATTATTTAACTCTATATTATAAAGTCTTTGACTCTATATAGGTGATATTGGACTATTTCAATAAATCATCCCACATTATAGCTATTCCGAAGTTGATATCAGTTGAATTTTTATCGAGGTAGTTCCTTGAATAGGTAGTGAGACTCCAGGGTTTCTTGAGAATGACCATATCTAATCATGATATTAATTTTGTCTCTAGGATACGAGGATGTATTTATCATTATTATGGCTCTCAGTTATGCCTTAGCACTACTTTTTATCTACATATATATAGTCAGAACAAGAGAATTATCTTGACACTTAACGAATTATTGTATTATTTATTCCTATATTTTAGAGGTTTGAGGATGAGGAACCTTCCATTGGTTTATTTTTCTTAAAATAATATTTTCAAATCACCCATTGTTATGAAATGTCTTGAATATTTTTATGTTCAGCATTTCCATCCTTAATTATACTAGAATGGTGTCCAAGAGTCTGTAATTCTTAGGCTAGAATTATTGAAAAGCCTTATATATATGGTTCAAGTATTTAAAGAAAGGATAAATGTAGATAAAGATAAAAAAATATTTGTATAATGGCCATAGGGGGATACCTTTATATTTTGATGTTGGAGGTCACTTGTTGATATAGGTTGATCCTCGTTGAAGGAAGAAAATTATTGGTCATGGGTGTAAGATTTCTCCTCGATTTATTGATCCTTTAATGGTGTCATATCATGTTGGAGTTGTGTTATATCAGATATAACTTCCCCCACCGATGATTCAGATACATGATTTTATCCCTGTGTTCCATCTTATCTGTTACCATCAAAATGATACCCACGTCAATAATTTTGGTGAGATCTACATTGATGATGATGAAAACATTGGGGAGAAACCTATGGAGATATAGGACCTCTAATAGAAGGTGTCATGAGGGAAGGATATTCCCTTAGTTCATGTCTTTAAGAGTTATTATGGCATATAGTAGTGTACTTGGGAACATGAGTTATAGATTAATTCATAGTACCCCCATGTTTTTTGATGTATATATATTCTAATTTAGAAATGCTCGTTTTGGGGATTTGACTTTTATGTGGTTATGATAATGTTTACGCTTGATGTTTTTTTGGTCACCCTTGATATTTTTTTAGAGTTATCTCCCACAACATAGTATGGAGGATCTGTTTTTGGGTATTTCATAGTTTAACATTTTAATTCTATGAACAAGGTGGTTTATCTTATGTGTTTTTTGGATTATTGAGAGGTATCTCATGGGGTGGTGGTTTTGATGACCCCTTTTTCTTTTCCTTATCTCTAGTTTTGGTTTTTGATTTTCAAGGATGATAATTATTAGAGAGTTATCTAATGTAAGGTCCCAAAGCTTTTTTCCAAAACCTTTTCACTTTTTCAAATAATGTGGTGATCATAAGAGTCCTAAAGTAGGTTAAGTGGTGTTTGGGTTATAAAATCTAGAAATAGGATGATCTCATGATGTGGAATGGATTTCACATCATGAATATGAAATTCAAGGCTTGTGTACAGACTTTTCCATAGCCCACAAGTAATTCACATATTTTCAGAGTATAATTCATATTTTCCATTCATGTGGTTTTATATTAATCACGATGTGAATGGAATAGGTTTTTCACACAATAAATCCAAACATAATAACTCATACTGTAAAAATGGAATTCATGGTGTGAATTATTTTGAGTTTAAACATTTTTTTAAGGGACATAAAACACGGGACATTCATAATGTGAATAACCCATTCATATAAGTACCTGATTTTTCAATGTGGTATGGATTCTTTTAACTTTTTATTAAACCATTTTTGCAACTCTCTTTTTGGACTACACCTGATATATGAACTTTTTGGTCAGTTGGTATAGTTTTTAAAAAAAATAAAGAAGGGGATGAAGGATGGATCTTAGCCAAATTCATATAGTGTATTTGGAATATAGAATTTGTATCCAATAGATAATTTTTATTGGTCTATCCATAACCTTTCATGGCATGTAATAGTTTTTCCCAAAAGGGTAAAAACTAGAGCATTACATAGTGTGTAACACTTACACCACATGTAATGTCCCTATGTCATTTTTTTTAAATATCTAGAGCCTGTTAATTTGGATAGATTTGTCACCCTTGTTCTCTCATGCATAGGATAACCTATAAAGGGTATCCTTTGAAGCCCACTCTAGGTTTTTTCATATATCTCCAATCTGGACTCCATTTCTTCCATTTTTGTCTCAATGGATGTGTGCTAGTGATTAATTTATTCCTCTTTCACCTTTAACCATTTATCTTATTGTTAATGGAGTTATTTTTGTGTAGCATCTTATGCATTATTTTTAGTTAGTTCATCCATTCTTCGGTTTTCTTTAAATTTGAGTCAAGTTATAAGTAGATACTGGAAGAATGTTCTACTACGGGAATAAGGTAGGTGGTCTATACCTTTCCCTAGAAATTCTAGTTATTTATAGCTATTTATAATTCTCCCACATACCCAACTTTCTGGTCCTTAATCTTAAATTAACTAAATTAATTTTTTAAATTATTTTAACCTTGATAGTTTTCCCACTTAGTACCATGATAAGGTTAGATTTTTTCAACATGAACTCAGACCACCTGTGACGTGTGTTCATGTATATGTCCCATGGTTTACCACCTGGTGGGGTGTGTTTGAGCTTTACATAATAGTGGGAGCCTTAATTCATTGAATGATATTTTAGGAGATGTTTTATGACTCCATTTTCATGTGATTTAATGTTATTAAAATGGTTAAATAGGTTTAATGTTAAATGTGGAATGATTTGGATGAACTCATGGATTGTATATGATTATGAAATGGGTTATAAATGATTAATGATTTGATAAATGATTTGTATGCCTTTTAAATTTCTACTCCATGAATATGAAATTAATTAGGATTACCTAGACATTTATAATCCATGAATCTAGATTATTTTGGATTCCAGGAACATTTCTACTCCTAGGATATAGCTTTCTTGGGTCACCTTGGAAATGATATGTAGACATACTCCTTGGGATCCACACAAGACTTTAACAAGTTTTTTATGGAGATGTTCCATGGACTCAATGGTATTACTTTGTGATTTTATGACTTGGATCTATCCCATGTAGTCCTAACACTTCATTACATGTTATAATCCATTGAGGATTCCTTGGTAATTTCAACTCCTCAAATCCAACCCATATAAGTCGGACACTGGATTACTCAGCAAAGTTCGTAGTGGGTGTTTTTTAATGCTTCATAGATTTCTCTTGTCAATGGTTGATTATTTATAGTGAGCCTTGGTATGATTGACATTATAAAATTTACGTGTATAAATTCTTATTATTAATTTTTATCATTATTATACATTACAAACTAATCATATTATATACACTGATTGGATTTGTTATAGATATCATTATTGGTCGCCCACTGAGTTTTATCTCACAGCCTGGTTAGGCCATCGTTGGGTACACAAATAGAATTTATGGTTGTAGGTATGGTCTAGGGAAATCACCCAATTAACAATTATTGATTTAATTTTCAATTATTTGGAGTATGGGAGCCCATTACCAAGATATTCTTCTGACGTTATCTAGAGATAGTTATTTTTTACTTTTCTATTTTGATACATGTATTTTGTTGGATTCCTATTTCCATGTATTTTCTACAATTTTTTGTGAATTCATGACATACTCATATTTTATATGATATTAGCCTTGGATTTTTTATTATTATTACCATTGTCGTATGGATGGTAATTTACTGATGTTCAGTTATTTTATATGATTATACTATTGATTGATTTGATTACATTGTTAAACTATAATCTAATTATGAGGCTATTTTCTCTCCATTGAACCACCTTATACCTTCACTTATAGTTGGTGGCCTCTAGTATATAGGGAGGTATCCTTGAGGCCATGTGACCTAGTTGTTTAGGGAACCATTTATTGGCCACCATGTCGGGATGTTACAAAGTGGAATCAGGGCCTTTTTTTCTTTTTGTAATATTTTGAGATAATATACAAGAAATTAGTAAAATATTTTGACTTTTTTAGTAGTCATTCATGGGAGTATCTATCCCACATTCTGGGTATTACCATGTTTCCTAGAATGAGGAATTTTTTCTATATTATTTCTATTAAAATTGATTTGATTCCACCATTGTGTGATGAAAATTATATCTGTTGTTATTATTGATACGATTGAGGATTTTATTTTATCCTTGGAATGATGATATGAGGTCATTCCATCTCATTCATAATTTTTGGAACCTTATAGAAATAATATTCCCTGTATATTCCATGATATAGAGCACGAATTTCTTGAATGTATAAAATTTATTCTGTGTTCCATGGGTTATATAATTTTTATCGACTAAAGTTTATTTCATGATACGGAAAAACTTAATTACTACTTAAATTTATTTCTATAACTGAATATTTTTTCCCATATAGGCTACTGCATGCACCTTAACCAGTCAATTATGGCACATTTATCCATGAATAATTGGGCACATAGATTGTAAATTTGTTATGGTTGGGATTAAATAGATGACACAACTCAATTTCTAAGGTGTATGAGCCCTTATAAATTGTAGATTAAGGTCTAGGTAATTCATCATTTTAATGGAATTATTATAAAACTTATATTTATATTTAAATATATTTAATTTTAAAATTAAAATTTCACCATTAAATTATGTTTCTAATTTAAATTGGTAATCCATATACTGGGACCATGATATGAAACAGAGATCTCGACCCATACCTGTCATTAGAAGTGGGTAGTGTGCAGTGTCTCTGGTGATCTTTATGGTTGTTCATATTACTTATTTCTAGATTTAGAAGCATAAATAGGGGTTTTGATATTTTATTTGAAGGTGTTTACCTATCCTATGTGTGTATTTGTTATACAGTTGTTAATGAATCTTTTCTAAGGAATATTTTTGGAATTTTTAGAGATATACCGCCACCATGACCTCTAGTTTTGCTCTGAGAGGGGGGGTGATGAACATGATTCGGATATAGTGGCACATAATATTCATAAAAAGATATTACATATAAATAGATGAATATTCATTACATTACATAGAAAATCACTTCATAATTGTAACTATAAATGTCTTTGGAAACTAGGAAACAAAAAAAACTGATTCAAAAAAATATCAACATTGTCTCCCTCTTATTTCTTCTTTACTTGAATAATTTTTGTAACCTCCTACTTAATAACTTTATTCATATCCAAGGGAAAATAAAAATAAAAAAGGATAATATTATATGCCTAGTAAGGGTAATAAAGAGAGATAACATAATCATAATGGTATAAGGACATAAAAATAACATTTGAAAATTATATCTTATATATCAAAGATCAAGATATCATATTGTGGAATAAATCATAAGATTTCATAAAAAATAAAATATATTCCATGAGATCATAACGTAAGACTTGGAATTTTGGCATACATATAAGCAAATAAAATCATTTCCATATTAGTCCGGGCTAATTTTCAAGACCATCATAGTGAACAAAGTCCTTTTCTAAACTAAGTTCACTCCTCGTTCCTTCCCCGTATTACTGAATCGACTTTACTACTGCTTCAAATCCTACCTATCTCATGAGATATAAATATTTACCAATTGAATTGAACAGAGATATATTTCCCACCCATAAAATAATTAAAACCAAACATATGTGTTCCATAAGAACATAAATCATTCATCATATCAGAACTAATAAAAATAAATGGGTTTCCTAAACATCATTTCATCATAACATAACTCATGGAAAGAAAAAGGATTCATATATATCATTCAATCATAAATATAAAACAACCATATAAATAGTAGGTATGGTATCCTTGGAAAATATCCCCATTAATTTATAAATAAAATCAAATAATTTTATCATAAACAGAAAACAATTTTTATATATCACTTGAATTTAATTCTTGACGAAAATATCATTTCTTCTTAGAAAATATTTTATTTTCATAAAATTCAATAAAAATTTTAAAAAAATGATGAGAGTAACCTTGAATTCATATAAAATAATATTTAATGTGTGAATACATTATTAAAAAGAAAAAATATGATCTTTATATATAAGTTAAAAAAACATATCTTTCCTACTTTTGTCAAAAAGTCACAAAGTACCTCATTATAAAACAAAAAAAAATTTCCTTTATAACCCTTTATTAAAAATTTAAACATGGGTAAAAATAAATTTATCCAATTTTAGATAAATAGTAAAAATATTTTGGGAAATTATTTTAAGAAACATGGACAAGGAATATAAATATTCTCCTATATATACCAGCATATTGTAACAGCCTGAGATTTTATGAAAAATATTCTTTTAATTTCATTAATTTCTTGTGTTGTATTCTACACCAAGATTACCTTGCGCTATACGCAACACCGTATTAGCTTGCAGTATACGCAACACTATTCTTGGATCATGTTACACACAATTTCAAGTCGTTTGATAGAAGTTATTCTACGCAACATTGATTGTATATATATATATATTCAATGTATAAATAAAATATTGTTGGATTCTATTATACACAACAACAAAGGAGTTGTGCACTACACGCAACCCTGACTTGGCTTGCATTACACGCAATCGCCACCTTCCTCAATAATGTGTGTTGTACGCAATACCGGGTTTTATTAAACAATGATATATTATTATAATATTGTTATGAACTAGCCGTTATGAATAGTTTTAACTAAATTTTGAATTTTATAACATTATTATTCATCTTACACATTTCTAGAACATGGTATAAGAATAAAATATATTTTTCGGGTAAAATAAGTATTTTTCAAAAAATACAGTTTTGCCGCCTTTTAATGGCCCACCCACTTTAAATCTAGTTTTTGACATGTTTATAAGTTCAATTTGACAAAATAAAATCCTTCTATTTAATCAGTAAATAAAAATTTACATTAGATAAAGTTTTGATATTTTTCCGATAACTTTCATATTTTAATGAATAGTAAAAACACGCTATATTTTAATTAAAAACAACTTTTTTCATCATAATATCTTATGTGGTTAAATTATAATATTGAATGGTTTTAAAGTATAAATAGAATATATTTTTACCATTTAATATAATGTATGTCATTAGCATTGATTTTACCTTGGATTCATAGGTTAAATCAATTCAATCTTTTGCAATGTTTTAAAGAAAAACCCGTTTTCTTTCGACAACGGGATTAATTTTAATTTAATTTATGCAACTTTTTTGTATTGAATTTGGAAAAATGGATTCCATATTTGGAATCAGTGGGTCCAAATTATGTTAGTACGTTACTTTTTATTTTTGGGCATTGTGAATAGTAACTACGGTAAATTTTATTTACTATAGTTAAAGGTAAATCGGGTAATTAAGGGTAAATAAAAGATTATAAAATTACTCTAACACTTGGAAAAATCCTATTTGATGGATAAAAGTAGACCTAAGTGTCAGATTAGATTCATTTTATGGACTTTTTTCCATGAAAATAATTTAATTATTATTAAAACCAAAGAATGTGACAACATGTCACTTTCTTAAATCTTATAAGTATAATAATTTTAATCTAGTGATAAACTTCATAAAACTTCGAACATGAATAGTATCTAGAAATATAATACAATTATATACATCATAGGAATTTATTTAGAATTTTTAGGAATTAAATAATTATCATTTATTATGACACAAAGATGATGCTGTAATTGTATTACTAATGAAATATTGACATAATTGATGTTATAAATTCCCAAATAAATGTAATTTGAGACTTTTTATGACTTACACTAATTTTATAGGTTAATATGACATGTTATTGTTGATTTAAGTAACATGGTTTGAACATATCATTCTGTTATGAATTTCATAAAAATCAAGTACCAAATAGTGTCAAAATTGACATAAATTAGTTTTTTAAACAAATATTATATTATTAATTGATATTTTATTCCTAAAAATCTACGGTTGTGCAAAATGACTTAGATAAGATTATATATATTAATAATAAACAACTTTGGGTTCGTTTGTCTTGATATAGTAAGTATAGTGTAAGAAAACAAAAAGACACGGTAAAAGTTAAATTATTTAACATAGAGTTAAATCTAATTGATAAGGTTAAAATAATAACCTAAACTTGTCTAAATCCTATTGGATGAAAGGATTTCGACCCATCCCCAATTTAGCTTCGAAATAAGACCCTTTGTAACCATTATAAACCGAATTTTACCTTAATATAAAATAATATTTTGAGATTTTCCTAAGGTACCCCTCTCCTCCCTTATAAAAGGGCACCTCCTCCCTCTCCTCCCCACACCAATTTGAGCATTCAATCTCGGCCAAAACCTGAAAAAATCTCTTCTCCACTTACCTAGAAACATTTTAGAGGTTCTGGTCTTCCTCAAAGACCAATTTTAGTGCCCTAAAAGGAGGTCTCAAAGAAGCACTTCAAAGAAGAGGTAATGTCTGTTACCGATTCTTTCATCTTTATTTCCTCTTCCACTACTTCTTCTTTAGTTGTTTCATTATGAAGTAATAACATCAGTATCAATCATATACGGATATGTTATTATAGGTATGAAACAACCCTATTTCATGATCTATCCATCCTACGGAAAAAGAAATCACTGCGCGTGCGTACGTACGAAATACCGTCTCCACGTCGTGGTGTAATCTATTTTCCACCACCACCTTACTTGGATGGGTATAATGGTGTAAATAATGACTATATATGACTATTACAAATTGATATTTATTCTGAAATAGTATACATACACTCCAATACAATTCCACGATCATGAGAATGATATCATCGCTCGTGCGTACGTACGGACTACCGTCTCCACGACGCGATGAGATTCATTCTCCACGTTAACCATTCATGAATGATTATAAAGTATATATAATAAGTAATATTGAAATATATGACATAATAATGATTCTGTATTTATGTCTATATATATGTATTTCATCTACTTAATTCCATTCAACTCAATAAGGAAAAGAAAACAATGTTCATGCGTACTACAGTCTACCGTCTCGATGAACGGTGTATTTCTTTCCATTTACTGATTTATTTTATATATATATTCTGAATATATATTATATATAAATCATGTTTTATATTCTGGAATTAATTAATCATGATCTAAGTAATCATATTAATAATTACAAGTCAAAACACGGACGACAAATGAAATGATTTTACCCAAAACACTACTTTAACATGAATTTACAGAAGAACGAGTAATATAAAGTTATAAGTGAACCATATATGATATAATAACAATGAATATGATTCTTTAATAAGTCAATGACATTATTTAAATCATTATACAGGAGGTTCAGACACTTACAAAGAAAATCGGACCTAAGCTAAGGGAAAATATCACATTCTCATTTTTATCCGAGATTGTTTATACTTTGAAATTTACTGGGGTGTATTTTATCATCCACATCAATGTTTCCTCAATATGTAATATTTATATCCTTCTAAAATATTTTATATAAAATTTTACCCTTCAGTGAGTTTTTAGTAAAAGATATGAATGGAATCTTTTTTCATTTTTCGTACGAGTTATTTTTCGACTTTTCCGACAAAAGTACAAGAAGAATGTTTTTTTAACTTATACGACATGAATGGATTTTTAAAACATTATTTCCAAGAAGCTTCATTTACAAGTTTTCAATTTTATTTTTAATCAACTACTTTTAGTCTAAATTTGTATGACATGTTAAGAAAGGAAAAGTGTTTTTGAAATAGAAAGGATATTTTCCTCAAGAATGGAGTTCAAGTGTTTTATCAAAATTATTTTCCATCTAAGATAATAAAGGGTTCTGTTTTTAACCCTATTATTACATTGATTTGATTATGTTGTGGTGGAATTATTTTTATGAATTCCTCTATCTTATATGAATTTTTTTATGATGTCATGATGTTTAAGATTCCCATTTGTATTACATGGGTTATGCAATGATGTATGATTTATGATTTTGTGGCACACATAATAATGGTATCATTATGAGATGGGTGGGACCTATATCTCCCTCGAATGCATTGGGTAAAGATTTTATATCTCATGAGATAGACATGGCTGGAATGGTAGGTTATACCGGTTCAGTGAAACAGGACTGAAACGAGGGTGACTCGGTTCAAAAATGGACTGTGTCCACTAAGATAGTCTTGTCAATGAGTCTTGACTAATAAGATATGATTCTATATGATTATGTGTGTATGCCACAAAGTTTCATGTTTTCAGTTATGATTATTGGGATTACATTTCACTACTATGATTTATCCCATGTTATGAAATTATGATCTCTTTTGCAGGTTAAGATGTCCAAAAGATATGTTCTTATGAATATGACGTAATTGATATTTATTTTTTTTACCCTTGATGAGCATTTCAGCTCACCCTTTTATGTTTTCTTTTCCCTAGGATATAAAGAAAGGTTTTAGGTAAAAAAAAGGGAAGATATTTATGGGAGATGTTGAAGATCTTTCACCACAATTAGAAGATTATATTCCGAGTTTCCAAAGACACTAAACTATTACGATCCTTGTGTGTGTGTTTGTTATGTACTATGTATTCCACAAAAGTAATATAATGTCCATGTACGTCAGGATTTGGGTCTCTACAGTTGGTATCATTGGAAACTCGGCTAATAAGAGAAAGATGGAGTTTCATGATGGTCATAGAGGAAAGAAAGTTCAATTTCCCCCTATGTAAATCATGTGGGAAGAGGCATCAAGGAGAATGTTTCAAAGGAACTGGAAGATGCTTTGGGTGTGGAAAAGAAGGACACAAAGCCAGTAAGTGCAAAGGAAAAGGTTCAGTTAACACCAGGGATGAGGATAATGGTATTGCTACGACATCAACAATGGTTAAATGTTTTAAATGTGGAATGTACGGGCATTATGCAAACCAATGCCCTAAGGGAAAGTCTCATGAAGAGAATCAATATGGTTGTATAGGTAGTATTTATGTGGATGATGATGAAGAGACTACAAATGATATGTGAGATGAAAGAATTGTTGAAGCTCGGTCAATGGTTTAAGAATGTAGTGGAATGATTACATGTTTATCATGTGTAATGTTGTATAAGTAATCTCATCGTACTATGGAATAAATAGACATATAAGGATTGTTACACTGTTGTCTTTCCTTGAGTTTTTAAAGTGTATGATTAATGTTACTAGTATCCATGAAAGGTTATTCAGATATTTTTGGAATGAAGATGATATGCGCATAATGAAGGGATAAGGAGAAAATTAAATGTTTGATAGTATTCATGAGCTCATGACTGATATACGGATAAGGTTATATCATGGTTTGAGTATATAGAATTTTTGGATTTTTTTATGTGGAAAGTGTTAACTTTTAACTGCATTCATGTTTTCACTAAGGTTCAATGGGTATTCAAGAGAATACATGATTAAGGCCTTTGAATGTTTAGAATGTGACCAACAAGACATATCTTATGATATATGGGGATCAACGATGGTATTAAATCTCTAGGTAATCGTTTTCACTATATTATGAGAGTGGACTGAAGTATTATGGATAAGCCTAAAGATTGGAATGGATTATGTTGGACATAAGTTAGTATTGTTTAATGATAAAACTTTTTGATATTGTTGATGGGATGTTATAGTAATATAGTTTTAGAAAAAGGACAACCTTCAGGACGGGTGACAGCCCATCACGTCGGACAAGGCTGTGGGAATCGAACCCACAACCGAAGTGCGACTGGCCTTTATCACCTACCACTGGCCTACAGGAAGTCCCTGTTTAGTAGAAACTATTTTTATTATATTAAGCAGTATGATATATGAAGTATAAGTCCATTTTAGGAACTATATATGATTAATCTCACTATAGATGGACTTATGTATTTTTTGATAACTTTTCTAACCTTTTGTTTTAGACAGATAGAATGACCCATCATTCTATCACATGATCTTCTAACACATCACAAATGACAAATTCAACTTCATTTATTTAAGAGATGAAGTGGAAATTGTCCAAAGAATGACAAACGGTGAGACTATACCAAAATCACAAAAGTATTTCTTATAATTTCATCAACTTTAGGGAAATGATCTTGAAAACCAAAAATGTTGTCCTAGTGATCTTATATCTGATTAATCAGATGGTACCTTAGATCATCACAAATTTATGGCTTTGTGATTGCTGGCTTTTCCATAGCCATGTTCTCTACCACTCTCCATCAGAACATGATGGTTAGATCTCTCTTCCCTATGCATATTTTCACCTATGTGGAAACCCAGTGATTAGTTTATTTGGGTAATCATTACATTTCATACTTTAGTTTTTAAAGCCAAGTTTTGGTATTCCTTTTTACGATGAGGGTTTCTATTAAAGAAACTTTCGAGTAGTAAACCATTTATAACCCCGACGAATTTTGAGTGCGAAATTCATTTTAAGGGGGGTAGAATGTAACAACCCGAGATTTTATGAAAAATATTTTTTTAATTTCATTAATGTTTTGTGTTGTATTCTACACCAAGATTACCTTGGGCTATATGCAACACCGTATTAGCTTGCAGTATACGCAACACTATTCTTGGATCGTGTTACACACAATTTCAAGTTCGTTTGATAGAAGTTATTCTACGCAACATTGACTGTATATATATATATATATATATTCAATGTATAAATAAAATATGGTTGGATTCTGTTATATGCAACAACAAAGGATTTGTGCACTACACGCAACCCTGACTTGGCTTGCATTACACGCAATCGCGACCTTCCTTGATAGCGTGTGTTGTACGCAATACCGGGTTTTACTAAACAAAGATATATTATTATAATATTGTTATGAACTAGCCGTTATGAATAGTGTTAACTAAATTTTGAATTTTATAACATTATTATTCATCTTACACATTTCTAGAACATGTTATAAGAATAAAATAAATTTTTCGGGTAAAATAAGTATTTTTCAAAAAATACAGTTTTGCCGCCTTTTGATGGTGCACCCACTTTAAATCTAGTTTTTGACATGTTTATATGTTCAATTTGACAAAATAAAATCCTTATTTTGAATCAGGAAATAAAAATTTACATTAGATAAAGTTTTGATATTTTTCCGATAACTTTCATATTTTAATGAATAGTAAAAACACGCTATATTTTAATTAAGAACAACTTTTTTCATCATAATATCTTATGTGGTTAAATTATAATATTGAATGATTTAAAGTATAAATAGAATATATTTTTACCATTTAATATAATGTATGTCATTAGCATTTATTTTACCTTGAATTCGTAGGTTAAATCAATTCAATCTTTTGCAATGTTTTAAAGAAAAACCTGTTTTCATTCGATAACGGGATTAAATTTAATTTAATTTATTCAACTTTTGTGTATTTAATTTGGAAAAATGGATTCCATATTTGGAATCAGTGGGTACAAATTATGTTAATAAGCTACTTTTTATTTTTGGGCATTGTGAATAGTAACTACGGTAAATTTTATTTACTATAGTTAAAAGTAAATCGGGTAATTAAGAGAAAATATAAGATTATAAAATTACCCTAACACTTGTAAAAATCCTATTTGATGGATAAAAGTAGACCTAAGGGTCATATTAGATTCAGTTTATGGACTTTTGTCCATGAAAATAATTTAATTATTATTAAAACCAAAGAATGTGACAACATGTCACTTTCTTAAATCTTATAAGTATAATAATTTTAATGTAGTGATAAACTTCATAAAACTTCGAACATGAATAGTCTCAAGAAATCTAATACAAGTATCTAAATCATAGGAATTTATTTATAATTTTTAGGGATTAAATAATTATCATTTATTATGACACAAAGATGATGCAGTAATTGTCTTATTAATGAAATATTGACATAATTGATGTTATAAATGCCCAAATAAATGTAATTTGAGACTTTTTATGACTTACACTAATTTTATAGGTTAATATGACATGTTATTGTTGATTTAAGTAACTTTGTTCGAACTTATCATTCTGTTATGAATTTTATAAAAATCATGTACCAAATAGTGTCAAAATTGACATAAATTAGTTTTTAAAACAAATATTATATTATTAATTGTTATATTATTCCTAAAAATCTAAGGTTCGGAAAAATGACTTAGATAAGATTATATATATTAATAATAAACAACTTGGGGTTCTTTTGTCTTGATATATTAAGTATAGTGTAAGAAAACAAAAAGACACGGTAAAAGTTAAATTATTTAACTTAGAGTTAAATCTAATTGATAAGGTTAAACTAATAACCTAAACTTGTCTAAATCCTATTGGATGAGAGTATTTAGACCCATCCCCAATTTAGCTTCGAAATAATACCCTTTGGAACCATTATAAACCGAATTTTACCTTAATATAAAATAATATTTTGAGATTTTCCTAAGGTGCCCCTCTCCTCCCTTATAAAAGGGCACATCCTCCCTCTCCTCCTCACACCAATTTGAGCATTCAAGCTTAGCCAACCCCTACCAAAATCTCTTCTCCACTTCCCTAGAAACATCCTAGAGGTTCTGGGCTTCCTCAAAGACCAATTTTAGTGCCCTAAAAGGAGGTCTCAAAGAAGAACTTCAAAGAAGAGGTAATGTCCGTTACCGATTCTTTCATCTTTATTTCTTCTTCCACTTATTCTTCTTTAGTTTTTTCATTATGAAGTAATAACATAAGTATCACTCATATAATGATATGTTATTATAAGTATGAAACAACCCTATTTCACGATCTATTCATCCTACGGAAAAAGAAATCACCGCACGTGCGTACGTATGGAATACCGTCTCCACGCCGTGGTGTAATCTATTTTCCACCACCACCTTACTTGGATGGGTATAATGGTGTAAATAATGACTATATATGACTATTACAAAGTGATATTGATTCTGAAATAGTATAAAAACACTATAATACAATTCCACGATCATGAGAACGATATCGTCGCTTGTGCGTACGTACGGACTACCGTCTCCACGACGCGATGAGATTCATTCTCCACTTTAACCATTCATGAATGATTATAAAGTATATATAATAAGTAATAATGAAATATATGAAATAATAATGATTCTGGATTTATGTGTATATATATGTATTTTATCTACTTAATTCCATTCAACTCAATAAGGAAAAGAAAACAGCGTTCATGCGTACGTACGGTCTACCATCTCCATGAACAGTGTATTTCTTTCCATTTACTAATCTATTATATATATATATATATATATTCTGAATATATATTATATATAAATCATGTTTTATATTCTGGAATTAAGTAATCATGATCTAAGTATTCATATTAATAATTACAAGTCAAAACACGGACGACAAATGAAACGATTTTACCCAAAACGCTACTTTAACATGAATTTACAAAAGAACGAGTAATATAAAGTCATAAGTGAACCATATATGATATAATAACAATGAATATGATTCTGTAATAAGTCAATGACATTATTTAAATCATTATACAGGAGTTTCGGACACTTACGAAGCAAATCGGACCTAAGGTAAGGGAAAATATCACAATCTCATTTTTATATGAGATTGTTTATACTTTGAAATTTACTGGGGTGTATTTTATCATCCACATCAATGTTTCCTCAATATGTAATATTTATATCCTTCTAAAATAGTTTTTATAAAATTTTACCCTTCGGTGAGTTTTTAGTAAAAGATATGTAAAGAATCTTTTGTCATTTTTCGTACGAGGTATTTTTTGACTTTTCCAACAAAAGTACGAGAAAAATGTTTTTTTTAACTTATACGGCATGAATGGATTTTTAAAAAATTATTTCCAAGAAGCTTCATTTACAAGTTTTCAAGTTTATTTTTAATCAACTTCTTTTAGTTTAAAATTGTATGACATGTTAAGAAAGGAAAAGTGTTTTTGAAGTAGAAAGGTAATTTCCTCAAGAATGGAGTTCAAGTGTTTTATCAAAATTATTTTCCATCTAAGATAATAAAGGGTTCTATTTTTAACACTATTATTACATTGATTTGATTATGTTGTGATGGAATTATTTTTATGAATTCCTCTATCTTATATGAATTGTTTTATGATGTCATGATGTTTAAGATTCCCATTTGTATTACAAGGGTTATGCAATGATGTATGATTTATGATTTTGTGGCACACATAAGAATGGTATCATTATGAGATGGGTGGGACCTATATCTCCCTCCAATGCATTGGGTAATGATTTTATATCTCATGAGATAGACATGGCTGGAATGGTAGGTTATACCGGTTCAGTGAAACAGGACTGAAACGAGGGTGACTCGGTTCAGAAAGGAACTTTGTCTACTAAGATAGTCTTGCCAATGAGTCTTGACTAACAAGAAATGATTCTCTATGATTATGTGTGTATGCCACAAAGTTTCATGTTTTAAGTTATGATTATTGGGATTACATTTCACTACTATGATTTATCCCACGTTATGAAATTATGCTCTCTTTTGCAGGTTAAGATTTCCAAAATGTTATGTTCTTATGAATATGATGTGATTGATATTTATTTTGTTTACCCTTACTGAGCATTTGAGCTCACCCTTTTATGTTTTCTTTTCCCCAGGATATAAAGAAAGGTTTTACGTAAAAAAAAGGGAAGATCTTTATGGGAGATGTTGAAGATCTTTCACCACGATTAGAAGATTATATTTCAAGTTTCCAAAGACACTAAACTATTACGATCCTTGTGTGTGTGTTTTTTATGTACTAAGTATTCCGCAAAATTAATGAAATGTCCATGTACGTCAGGCTTCGGGTCTCTACACATATAAACAATCCCAAATAATAATGATATTTTCAAATTAATCATGACCACTTTATAATCATTAGAATCGTATTCACCGTGATAGAAAAAAATATAGACATGAAAATACCATTATATACCAAATAATATTCATTGAATATATTCATGGGTAATATATACATCACATTAAAGAAACAAGTAGTGTATCAGGCATGTGTCCCACAGAAATAAAAGTAAGACAAAAATCTCTTACCTTATGCATGACTTCCTCAAAACGTATCTAAAACTCATGTATAATGGTTTAAAGAATGTTCTTAATTTATACCAGAAACATATTTTAATATTTATGATATCATATACAATCCTCCTATATCATTTTATCACCCATATTTTTATAATATTTCATTATTTCCCTTCTTCCAAGTGTTAACTCCTTCATTTTACAATGCACATCTTATCGTATAAGTCTCATTTATTGTGAATAGAATATAATTATATAATTTAAATAATGATTTTAAGGTAATATATATAATATTTATTCATTATATGAATCTATATAATCATTAATTAATGGTGAAAGTGGAAAATGAATTTTCATCGCGATGTGGAGGCGGTAGACCGTGAGTACGCAAGAATGATGGTATCATTAAATTAATATTGAAATGGTATGAAAAATAATGGTATATTAATTTAAATATATAGAATTAGAATAATGATATAATTATCATATATATATATATATATTCAATCATTATACCCAACCAAATAAAGTGGTGATAAAAATATATTATACCACGGTGAGGAGATGCTAAGTCGTACATACGCACACGCGGTGCTTTTGTTTTTCATCAGATGAATAAAAGGTAGAATACAGTTGTCCCATATTCATAATAAAATCTAAAAATATATTTTATACTATTCCTATTAATGTATAATGTAAAAAACTCATGAATATGAGTTAGAATAATAAATAATTTTTAAAGAGTCAGTGAAGATGATTACCTTTTCTTTGAAGAACATTATTTATATCTCCTCTTAGGGACACTAGGGTTTGTCTTTTGAAAAGACAAAAACATATGAAATGTGTATAAATAAGTTTATAAAAGAAAATTTTTCTGGTATTGTAAATTTTTAAGGCATAATTTTATGTAAAAATGTCTGGGAGGATGTGTCCTTTTATAATATAGGTGAGGGGCACTTTTGGAATTCAAAAAATTCTAACTTATAATAAATTCCATATCAATCCAAATACCTGAAAAATTCCATTTATTTGAATATAATATTATATATATTTTTCATATAATCAAAAAATAGATTTTATACTTGTTTTGGTATTATTTCAAACCTTATCATTTTGATTAACACTTAGTTAACCAATTTAAATTTTTAACTATGATAAAAAATAGATATTGAAAGGTTGAAATGTTTACTTATGTGATTTCAATTAGAACATAAATGAAAAATTTATAACATTTTATATAATACTATAATTTTTTTTTATTTTCAATGTTTTTTATTATTTTTAAATAATTTAATAAAATATTAATTTGAAAAAATATCATTAGAGTGAATTTTGACACTATTCATTACATGGACTTTTAAAAATATCAATATAATACGTTAACAAAAATAAAAAATTTATTATATTCCTAAAAAGATTATATAATCTATAAAATTAATTCATCCTATTAATTATTAAAAATTATTTTTATTTTACTATTTTTAATAACATTCATTTGATGTTTCCATTAATAAAGTACATACTACCTCAGCATTGTGTAATTATTTAATATACTTATTAGTTCCCTAAAAATTTAAAAAAATACCATGATAAAGATAACTTTTAAAGATTTAATAATAATACTTATATTATAATATATATTTTTGGTAAACCTATATTAAAAATTATATAGTATATAAAACATGAATGTGATATCTTTAAATTTATATTAAATAAAATAACATTAATATAATAATCTAAAATTATTGGACCAAAAAGTCAAAAATAATTTTTTACCAGGACTATATGTTTATTATGATAAAAATTTACATTTATATTCATTCATAATATATATTTTTTCCCTTGTAGACACCTAAGGGATATTTACAAAAAAGACAGTGACTTTTTGTGACATTATTTGTTTTAAATATTATATATCTCATTTTTATGGAAAAGATTCCATTAAAAACATTATTTTGAACCTAATTTGTTAATGGTAGAATTATATTCATCCAATAAACACATTTGCGTGTTAGGGTCATTTTATAGTCTTTATAAGTTTGTTTTGAACCAAAATTACCCAATTTACATTTTAGCATGGTAACAAAATATACCAATATTATTATTTATATTATCAAAAAACAATAAAAGAGTCTTATTCCATCAAAATTATACCTAATGAATAAAAATTTTATATCCACTTTCCAAAATTCAAAACCATGAATTTTAAAAATTAAATTTAAAATAAAACTAGTAAAATTCCCTGAAAAATGGTTTTCCAGAAAAAATAACTTTTAAAACATAAAATGTTTTAATAATAAATTCATGTATAAAATAATTTTAAAAAACAAAAAAAATCAAAATGAACTAATTTAAATTTAAAATTGATAAAAACATAATTTTACCATGTAAGACTATAAGGTAAAAAATATTTTTAAATAAAAATCAATATTTTCACTATTCCATAAACACATTTCATCAAAAAGTTATATAAAATTTATAATTTTAAAATAATTTTTACATGCTGAAATAAATTTTATCCAAAAAATAATACAAAATACAAAAAATAATTTTCACTCAGAAAATGAAAATAAACACATTTTTGAAAAAAAAAGTATTTTTTAAAAATAGAGTGATTTTACTAAAAAAAGTGTGATTATTTTCTAAGAACATACCAATAAATTTATATTGAGTTGGCCATTTATTTTTATTTCATAAATTACTTATTAATTTTTATTCCATCCAATTTAATATGTAGGTTATAATGGTAATTTTGTAATAGTAGTTTCTTGCGGTTATTTTAAATTCATGGTTCCGTGCAATGTAAGCTATTAAATAATTAAAATTATTTAAGGAGATATATTTTAAAAAAATATCATGGTGTCACATTATACCCCCCTTAAAAATAATTTCTCCATTGAAAATCATCACTTTGATTCAAAAAAATGAGGATACCTCTTCCTCATCACATCTTCATGTTCCCATATAGATTCCTCAAATTGATTGTTCCACCATAAAATTTTAACCATGTGAGTAGTCTTGTTTTGTAGAAATGTTTCTTTATAATCTAGAATATCTATCGGTTTTTCATCATAATAAATATATTACTCAATTGGTATGACTTATAATTTTAGTACATGTGAAGTATCATGTATGTTTTTTCTTTGGAGAGATACATGAAACCCATCATGAACTTGATAGATATTCAATAGAATCACTGATCGATAAAAAACCTTCCCAACATGATACAGAATTTCAAAAGGATCAATATAACTAGGTCTCAGATTTACCTTATTTACAAACCTCATCACTCTCTTCCAAGTATATATTCATATAAATTCATTTTTACCCACATCATACTATAGGTCATTGCATCAAATTTCAATATAACTTTTTGTTGACTCTGATCTTCTTTTATGTGTTGTTGAATAGATCTAACCTTATCTTCCATTTACTCAACTAAATTAGATCCAAATAGATTTTTTCCCCAAATTCATTTGAGTATGTTCAATTTATTCACTTCTTACCATATAGTTCTTTATAAGGATTCATATGAATACTTTAGTGAAAGATATTATTATAATAAAACTCTACCAAAGATAGGTGTTTATTCCAATAACCTTTCAAATCCATAGACCAAGATCTCAACATGTCTAATATAGTTTAAATTGTCCTATAAGACTAACGATATGTATGAGGATGATAATTAGTGATAAAACTTAACTCTGTATCTAGATCCTACTGGATAATTATCTAGAAATTCTAGGTGAACCTCAGTTCTTGACCAAATATAATGTAAAGTGGAGCTCCATGAAATCTCACCAATTTTTTAATATATATTTTGGAAATATAATCAAGAGAGAAATAATCTTTGATATTAATGAAATGTTCCTACGTAGTAAGGAGTTCAATTATAACCCAATGGAATTATGGCCTTTAGGTGTTTTGGGAAATCCGATGACAAAGTCCATGTTGATGTTTTCTCATTTCCATTCAAGTGTGGATAATTGTTGTAAAATCCCCTTAGACTTGTATCTCTCAAAATTAACTTGCTACTAAACCAATCACCGAGAAAGATATTTTTCAATAACTCTCTTCATTCCATCCCACTATAAATACTCTTTTAGGTCCCTTTACACCATTGTGCTTCTAGGATGAATAGAGAATGATGAACTATGAACCTTATCCGATAACTCCATCATTAATTCTTGTATGGGGGAATACAAACTCAGTTCATGAACCTTATTATTCCATCATAATCAAATTTTAACTCAAGAAAATCTCTCACCATCTTTTATATCTCTACATATTTATTATGTTCTCCTTAATCTCCACTTGTATATATGGTTGAATATTAATTTGAAAAAGATAATATTTCTCTCGTTCCTTTAAAATTTATAGATACATCCTTCAAAAATCCATAAATATTGGATCTTTTGTGATCCTCATCATAGATATGCTAGCATGGTCTTTTATAATCAAACCATCTACCACCATGTCACTTTATTTGGGTGGTAATGTATTGAGAAGTCGTAATATTTAATCAACTCTAACCATCTGCTTTGGCACATATTCAAATCTTTTTGAGTGAGAATATACTTTGAACTTTTATTCTCAGTATATATGTCAAAATTTCTCCATAAAGATAATTCTTCCATATTTTTAATGAAAAAAATATCACTACAGACTCCAAATAATGTTTTGGTTAATTTTCCCCATGGATTTTCAATTTTCATATGGAATAGTCTATCACCATATCATTTTACATGAGAACACATACCATCTCATTATTTAATCCATAACTGCAGATCACAAACCTTTATCCATTATAGGGTATTGTGAGGAAAGTTTCACTATGTATCCTTATTTTCATATCCTTAAAATTCACTTAACATTCCTCAATTTATATGAACTTACCTCCTTTCTAAGTCAAATTGCTGAGTGAATTAGATAATATTGAGAAATATTTCACAAAAAAGTCTATAATATTTATCCTAACCAAGAAATATTTAGATTTTAGTTAAATTTTTGGGTCTATTACAACATTCATTAACTTATATCTTTGTTGTATCCATAAATATCCCTTATCTTGAGATAATGTGACCCAAAAATAAAAAAAATGATTCTAAAATTCACACTTGGTAAATTTTTCCTAAATATTCTCTTTTCTTAGGCTCTTTAGTAAAATACCCAATTGATATTCATTTTCTCTTTCATTTTCTTTGAATATAAAATAATATATTATATAAATACTTCTAAAAAATACTCATGATTGTCTATAAAGACTCTATTCATTAAATCCATGAAGATTGTGAGGGAATTTTTAAGACCAAAAGGCATCACTATAAATTCATATTTTCCTTACCTTGTGTGGAAGTTTTTTGGGTTATATCCTCCTTCATAACCCTCAATTGATAATATCCAAAATTAAGATCAATCATAGAAAATTATTCAACTCCACATGGTTGATGAAATAAATCAACAATATGGGGGATATTATATTTGTTCTTGATAATAATCATGTTACATTATTGATAATCAATGCATAGTCTCATTAATCCATCATTATTATTAAAAAACAAAATAGTTTAAGCCCAAGGTGACACATTAGGGTGTATTAATAACTTATAAATATTATCATAGAGTTTCCTCTTCAATTCCTTTAACTCAATTAGGTTAATTATATAAGGATTCTTTGAAATAGTCATTTCACTTGGTTTTAGTTCTATTGAGAACTCAAGTTCACAATTCAGTGGAACACCCAGCAATTCATTCAAAAAAAACATCATCAAACTCTCATACAATAGGTGTATCATTAATGGTAATTTCCCCCCAACTATATGAGATAGATAATCTTTATTTATAGAAATTAATACCCACAACATGGAAGTAATTTCCACTATAATTTCATATTCATCTTACTTAGATAGATAATCATAGATTCATAGAGATTATGAAATGATACTTCCCTTACATATAAATTGATATGATATCTATATATAAAAATCCAATCCATTCCAAGAATCACATTAAATTAAACTAAATGAAGAATCACATGATTTTCTAGAATCACTTTCCCAAAAACTTCTACCTGAGAAGATTTATAAACTTGTGATGTAACCATTATTCCATTTGGAGTTTTTTGTAGCTAACTCAACATATAATTTTTTAGTTAATACATTTATAACCTTATAAAATTATTTAGAAATAAAATTTTGGGTGGATATAGAATCAAATTAAACATTAGTGTAAATGTTAAGTACACATTTCTCTGCTTCATTGTCATACTCTACATCGCCAATAGTGATCACAGATGATTTTTCTTTCTCTTTAGACTTAATAGCTTGTTTACATCTATCACCAATGATATCCCTATGATTTGAGCACTGGGTATCATAATTCACATTTTCCTTGAAATTGAAGCGTTGAAGTGTGGTGGTCATCCTATATAGACCATTTTATATTCACATCATTATTTATCTTCTTCCCATCACTTTGGTAGTCAATTTCTAGATGACCTTCTATCCCAAAAATAAAACATTTACTAGTCCTATTAAGACATTATCCTCTATTTTTCATTCCAAACATTGAACATAAAGAAAATATCATCTTCTTTTCACTATGGTTTTTAGATTTTCCCTTGAATTCCATTTTTTCCATTCTTATGGAACCCATATGATTGATGGGTAACTCAAATCTTCATGTAATCCTTGAGAACACATCAAATGATTTTCTCATAGCACTAGAAGTCCCTTATGGATAATTCACTTTGGATATTTTGTTTTAACCCACTGAAGAATTCATCAACTTTACTCCCAGATTGGATTATAACTCCAGAAGTGTACCTTTGAAGTGTTGTAAAATTTTCTCCATATTTACTAATGGACTCATCATCATTTTTATTAAGATCATGAAACTCCTTCCCCATCTTCGTTCAAATAATATGGGGAAAGTACATGTTGAAAAATAATTTCTTCAGCTTGTTATTTTCCATTGATTCAATTTCATCTCATTGTCTCATAATTTTTATGGGATTACACCATTAATCCACTTCACCTTACAAACAATAAACTTTCCAAAATTAATTACTCATTTTCTAAACATTAGAGAACCAAAAATATCTTCTTAGTAGTATAGATCAATTATTCATCTAATAGTGGATTAGAATACCCACTGAAATAAGTTGAAGGTTACCTCATGAAGGACTAAACAGAATGTCGTTTCATTCTTTTCTTGTTTGGATGTCTTTCATGTTTCATAGCTTGAGAATGTTATGTGAGAAAAAAAATATGTTTTATTACATATTCCATGACATTCGGATTATTATGAGTAAAATCATGTCATTTCTCATCTCATTCATCATTAACTTGGTCTTTCAGGTTCCACTCATTGACTAAAACAAAAAATAATAGTGTGAGAAACATTATCATAGTGGTAAAACCACATAATCAAGGAAAATTACTTATAAATTTTCAATTCGAGACACCTTAGGTTCTAACATAGGTTATTAATGATTGTTACAAAAACCCTATGATTGTGTTCTATACTTGGACATATCCTTGGGGTTATTATTAATGTTTTCTCATCCTAGTCTCAATAGGTTAACTAAACCTTTCCCAAATACCAGCTATAACGACACATACTTTTCATAAATCGATATTACATCTAAATAAAAGAATAATCATTAAATAACAAAACAAAAACATGCTAGAACAATATGTAATTAGTGCCTTTGTAAACTAAGAAACATAAACAACTGATTCATAAAACAACTACATCATCTCCCAATTGTTTCTTCATTAATAGAAAATTATTGATACATCTTACTTCATAAAATTATTCATATCCTTGGGAAAGGAAACATATGAAAGAGTGATATCATATTCTCAGTAAGGGTAACAAAGGGAGATAACATAAGCATAAAAGGATAAGAACATGAAAATAACTATTGAAAATTATATCCCACATATCAGAGATCATGATATTGTGTTGTTGAAAAAATCATAGGAGTTCATAAAAAATCAGAGAAAATATTCCCTGAGATTATTACATAAGAAATGGAATTTTAGAATACACATAATTATAGAAAATAATTTTTATATTATTCACGTCTCATTTTCAAGGCCATTATATTAGATAAATTCCTTTATTAAACCAATTTCACTCTTCATTATATCACTGTAATATTGAACTTAGTTTACAACATGTTATAGTCTTCTATATCTCCTCAGATATCAATAATTTCTCAATTAATTAGAGGGATATATAGATCCCACCCATCACATAATTAAAACCATATATATTTGTTTCACAATAACATAAATCATTCATCATATCAGAACCCATAAAAATAAATGGGTTTCATAAACATAATTCCTTCATAACATAACTCATGTAAAAGAAATGGGTTTCATAAATATCATTCCATCGTAAACATAAAACAACAATAAAAGGATTCAGGATAGTTTCCTTGAAAAATAATCCCATTAAAGCATAAATAACATCCTATAATGTTATCATAAATAGAAAATAATTTTTATAGATCACTTGGAAACTATTCTTGAGTAAAATATCCTTTAATCTTTGAAAACTTTTTTCTTTTCATAAAATGTCATGATAATTTAAAAGAAATTATTTTATTTGAAACTAACCTTTAAATATTATAAGATAAGATTCAATATATTAATATTTCTTGAAATCGGAAAAATCCATTCATCTCATATAAGTTAAAAAACATTCCTTTCAAACTTTTTTTTGAAAATTCACAAAGTAACTCGTTAGAAAAATAACAAAAATATTCTTTCCAAACAGTTTAGTAAAATTCACACATAAGTAAAAATAACTATAAAAAATTTAGAAGAGTGGTAAAAATATTTTTGGAAAACATTTTTAAGAAACCTGTATATGGATGATAAATATTCCCTAGTATATGCTTATTTATAAACAATCCTGAATAATAATAAGATTATGAAATTAACCCTTGCAACATTATAATAAATATAATCATATATACCATGAAAGAAAGAAAACTATATGGATATAAAAATACCATAATATTCATAATAATTCTCATCAGATATATACATGGGTAGTATATATACAACATGAATGAAAAAAGTAGTGTATAAGGCATGTGTCCCACAAAAATAAAAGTGAGACAAAAAATCCTTACCTTAGGCCCGATTTCCTTTGCACATATCTGAAAATCTTGTATAATGGTTTAAAAAATATTATTAATTTAAATAATAACCATATTAAATTTTATTATATATTATATAGTCCTCTTATATCATCTTATCAACCATTTGTTAATAATATTTCATTATTACCCAATTTTCTGGTGTTAACTACTTCATTTTCTTATGCATGTTTTATCATATCATCCCTAGTTTTTGGGCATAGAATATAATTAAATAATTTATATAATGATATTAAGGTAATATATATTATATTTATTCATAATATACATTTATATAAACATTAATTAATGATGAACATATAAAATGAATCATATCACATCATGGAGATGGTAGGTCGTATGTATGCACGAACGATTGTATCATTCCCTTGATGTTGAAATGGTAAGTAAGAAGATGGTATATTAATTTTCTTCTTAGAATAAACATAATGAAATAATTATCATATATATATTATTTCCATCATTATAACCATCTAAATAAAGTGGTGATGAAAAATGTATTACAACACGGGGTGGAGACAATAAGTTGTACGTATGCACGCGCAATGATTTTGTTTTTGTATGATTGATAAAAGATGGAATATTATTGTTCCGTGATCATAATAAAATATCTATATATATTTGATACTATATTTATTACTTTATAATGGAAACAACACATTAATATTAATTTTATGAAGATATAATCTTGAAAGAGTCGGTGAAGACTATTACCTCTTCTTTGAAGAACTTCCTTTATATATTCTCTTATAAACACCAGGGTTGGTCCTTTGATAAGAAAAAAACCTCTAGAATGTGTATAAGGAATTTTAGAAGATAAATTTTTTGGGTATGGTCAAGCTTTGAGGCTCAATGTGATGTGAAAATGTGACGAAGCATGTTCCCTTTTATAATTGAGGTGAGGGACACTTTTATAATTCCTAAAAATATTAATTTATAACAAATAAAATATCCATAAAAATACCTATGAAATTCCATGTATTAGAATCTAATATGAGATATTTTTTTAATATAATCAACCAATACATTTTATATATGTTTTGTCATTATTTTCAACTTTATTGTTTTGGTAAATTCTTAGTTAACCAATTTTAATTTAAACTATGATACCAAAAATTTCAATATTAAAAGGTAGTAATATTTACATAAATAATGTAAATCGAACTATAAATGGACAATTAGTAACATTTTAGATCATATTATAATTATTTTTTATTTTTAAATATGTTTTATGATTTTTAAATAATTTAATAAAATATTATTAGGATAAAATATCATTACCATCAATTTTGGCACTATTCATTAGTTATACTTTTAAAAATACCAATATAATAAGTTATGTTCCAAAAATATATTTTAGTATATACATAATAGGTCAATTTTATCTATAAAATTCATTTATTGTGTTTATTATTCTAAATTATATTTATTTTAATATTTTTAATAACATTTATTTCATATTTACAATAATAAAAGAATTATTACATCAATGTTTTGTAATTATTTAATATACTTATTTGTTCCCTATAAATTAACAATAAAATATCATGGGGAATATAAATATTCTATATTTTAAAATAATATCTATAGTCAAATATATCTTTTTTGTAACCCTATATTAAAAATAATATTTTATTTAAAACATGAATGTTACATCTTTAAATTTTTATTAAATAAAATATTATAAATATAATAATATCATCTAAGTAGCACAAAAAGTCAAAAAAAATCATCTTAAAAATACGTTTATTAAGTTAAAATATTAATTTATATTCATTCATAATATATATTTTTCTCCATGTGGACACATAAGGGATATTTAAGACAAAGAAAGTGAAATTTTTTACTTTCTTTGATTTAAATATTATATAAGTATTTTTTCATGGAAAAGTGTCCATTAAAAAAAACTTATTTTCATAATTATGTGTTAGGGTTATAATTATATTCTACCAATAAAATTTTGTTTTTTTAGGTTCATTTTATTATATTTATAATTTTATTTTTAACCTAAATTATTGAATTTACCATTTACCTTGCTAATAAAATTTACCAAGGTTTCTATTATTATTGGGACAAAAAAATAGGTATATTCACTAAATGTATACCCTTTAAATATAAATTTTATCAATATTTAAAAATTTAAAACACATAAATTGTAGAGTAAAATTTAAAATAAAACAAGTAAAATGCCACGAAAAATAGTTTTTCAGAAAAAATCCATTTTAAAATAGAAAATGTTTTTATAAAAAATTCTTACATAAAATATTTTTCAAAAACAATAACTGTATAAAAAATAAATAATTTAAATTTAAATCTAATCTAAAACATAATTTTATCTTGTAAGCCTTTAAAATAAAATTCAATTTTTAATAAAAATTCATATTTTAAATATTCCTTAAAAAATATTTTTAGAAAATTATATAAAAATAATAATTTTAAGATAATTTTTACAGGTTGAAATTATGTTTTTAAAATCCATTTTCTAGAACTTATAAAAATTAATATTCCTTGATAAAAAGAAAATAAACTCATATTTCAAAAAAAAAGTGTTTTTCTAAAATAAAGTGATTTAAATAAAAATTCAGTGTTTATTTTCTAAGAACATACCAATAAATTCATATTAAGTTTAATATTTATTTTTATTTAATTAATTAGTGTTTAATTATTATTCCCCCCAATTTAATGTCTAGTTTATAACATCCACTTTCTACTAATAGTGTCTCGTGGTTTGTTTAAACTCATTGTTGGGTGAAATATAAGCTATTAAAGAATTAAAATTATTTAAAGATAAATATTTATTAAAAATGTCAAGGTGTTACACTAAAGTTGGTGGACCATAAGCCTTTATTAGAACCACCAATTGTGCTACTTATAGAACCACCTTTTGTTACTGATATTAATGTTGATTCCCAGTTCTGAGATAGTTTCGTATGATTTATGTAGACTGTTCAGGGAGCCCCGCAGCCTGCCACGACTATGAAAAGGATGATTCAGGTGTTCCATTAGTAGCATCAACCCACTTTTTTAAGAGATGGTGGTCTACTAGATTCTGATATTTGGTTTGATACTATTTTATCTATATTTTATCACTTTGAGACTTCTTTAGAGTGGAGAATCAAGATTGTTATTTATGTGCTTCGGGGAGATGTAAAACGCTGGTGATATGTTCTCAACCTGGTCGATAGAAATATAAATTTGGTTTAGGGAGATTTAAAATCCATATTATATGATTATTTCTTTCTTGAGACTCTAAGAGATGAATTATCTTGTGATTTTATGCATCTAGAGTACTGTGCGATGATAGTTCTGGAATATTCACCTCACTTTATAGAGCTTCAGTGCAGTGTACCTCTATATCTTATTGATGATTAGTATAGGGTGAGATGCTTTGAGGAAGGTATCAATAAATTTTTTTGATCATAGGTGAACATGTTTTGGTTGACTACTATATATAATATAGTGAATCTATTGTGGATTACTTGTTGTAACCTAAGGGATGTTAGGGGGCCAGAGTAAAGTGGTGAAGCTTCCTGACCAAGTGGTTTAGTGTTAGGTGGTAGGAAGAAATGTTTTGAGACTTCCCGTGAGGGAAATAACATACATAGTTTGATATAAAATAGTTATGTCTTGTTTCATCAGTGTGTAAGGTTGAGTCATAATAGGATCTAGTGTGAAAGAGACAAAATCTAGTGTCGAGTTTGTAACGGGATAGTCTATATACAACAGTTTTGCAGAACCCTTCCTTTAGTGGTTTTTGAGAGGTGATCGACACCAACTCTAGGTTTATAAGAGATATTCACAGCTTCACATCATGTTTGGAGTTTGATTAATACTAATCATTCGATCCAAGGAGGTGGTTGTGGTTAGAAGAGTGAGATAGTAGTTGCACCTGGATAGTAGTGTGGACCTACTCAGGGTAGTCAAGTTGTTACTTAAGGCCTCGATACAAGCTAGATATAGTCATTAATTCTTATACCTAAGTAGTATAGCATAATTCCATCTATAGTGAGAGGTATGATCTTAATAGATTCTACTCTAGTAAGTTCCATTTTTGATATAGGTTATTCATATTCATTCAATTATGTACTTGTTGTGGAGAGACTTGGGATCGATGTTCAATTTTTTGATGGAATTATGAGACTTGATACTCAATTGGGTATTCAATTAGAAAATATAAACTATTTTAGAGAGTTACACCTTAAGATATGAGGGTATCGAATTTTATAGTATCTCTTTATCCTTGAGATGATAGGATTTCCCATCATTCTCAGAATAAAATAGAAGGTTTCTAACCTTTTCCATATCAATATTTATCATGAGAGGGTATCCTTCACATCACCAGAGGGTGGTAGGTATATCCATAGGAGGGGGTGGGATTTCCAGGCTAGTAGATACCGACCCTATCATCTCGTTCTTGGTGGGATGAAATCCCAGATTTCTAGTTTATATATGGATGATCAGAGAACATGTCTAGTGGACTTACCTACATTGTTTGATTGTTTTAGGACAATTTTCTTACACGACTCTTTAGGACAGCCTCATATGATAGAGGTTTATTTTTCCATAAATCTAGTCCCATTAGATGCACTGTTATCCATTCATTTTTATAGTATGGCTCTAACAAATATTTATGAGATCAAGACACAACTAGAGGACTTGGAAAAAAAGTGGTTTATACAACCCAGTACATCTCCAGGGAGTTCATCAGCCCTTTTTTCCAAGAAGGTAGATAAAACACTTAGGTTATGTTTGGGTTACATAAAATTGAATTATTTAATGATTGAGAACTGATATCCATTTCCTCGAATTGATGATCTCTTTGAAAGGCTCTATAGATCTCATCTTTTCTCGTAAATTGATTTGAGATTGGGTTATCATCGGGTGCATGTTCAACCTACAGACCTTACTTATACAAATTTTCATAGTATGTATTGTCTATATGAGTATCTGGTTATGTCGTTCGGTCTTACAAATGTTCCATAGGTTTTCATCACCTTGATGAATTCTATTTTCCAATAATATTTGGACTCTTTTGTGGGGGGGTTTTGTGGATGACATATTGGTGTATTCTCAAACTCATCATAGTAATTCCAAACAACTTGAAATCATTGTAAAGACCCGGAATTTCCATGTGATTTTTTTAAATATATGTGAATTTTACGAGTCCGCGAAAATTGACAACATGTCATTCTGAAGCCTGGAATGCCCGGAAATAATTTTTGAACTTTTTTTCAGGTACATTCAGTAAACGTGCGAGTGGTTTTTCTACCTATTGAACCGGTACTCAGAATTGAAATCAGAGGACACCGTTCAACTCACAGTGTTGGTATTCACTTTATGAGACCTTCACCTCAACCGTAGTGGGTCAAGAGTGAAAGATATATTTTGGGTTTTTTCATGAAGGAATAAAATAAAATAAAATGTTGTAACTTTTTATTTTTATTTTATTTTGAAACCACCCATGTGGATATTTCACAGGTGGGGACCACCTGAACTAAAACCTCCCATGAGAGGTTATGGAGGTGGGGACCACTGAGCCTAACCTCCCATGAGAGGTTATGGTGGTGGAGAATACCTGAGGTTTAAAACCCCTTGAACTCTATCATAAGTGTGGGGGCCTCTTAAACTTCTCCCACTTAAATGGTGCCACCCCCTTAATTTTATTATGCCAACCTATGTAATTAATTAACCCAATTTGAAATTGTGCCAATAATTAAATTGGGGAAACATATCATTTTGGCTACTTTTCATTTTGGTAGGTTTGGGGAGAGGATAAATATTGGGATTATTTCACTTCTCCAACAAATAACACCATCGAAGAACGTTATTCGAAAATCAAGGAAGAGAACGACAATTGAGACCGACATCGAAGCGTGGTTTCAGAAGTGATGATCATTGGAACTCTCTTCGCCTTCATTGAGTTACTTCTCACACCAATGTAAAAGAACAATCCAAGGTAGGGGTTTATTGGTGTATGATTATTTTCAGTAATTTGTAGGGTAGTTGTTTAAAATTTTTCTCTCTTTCTGTTCTTGATAATTCTTCATAATTCAAGAAGTAATTATAGTCGCTTGCTACTGCTCTAACGCGGAGAGTGCGGGCCATACAAACATGGCATGTCCTCTCTACAAACCTTGTGGTTAATTGTTGATCATGATTGAGGAATGACTACGAACCACGGTGCGGTAGGAGAATGGAGGTCAGCACCACCGCCGGCCGTGACGAAGGCGACGGAGCAAACGGCACCCCCCCCCCCCCCCCGTGGCCGCCGCCACCCCGCGGCCTCCTCACCCCGCGGTATCGTTGCTCGCGGCCTTCGCGTTGTCCGCGGCCGGGCCGCCACCCCGCGGTCGAGTTGCCACCCTCCGTGGCTGAGCCGCTGTCCACGGTGGAGCCTCCACCCCGCGGTCGGGCTGCCGCCCTGTGGTCGAGCCGCCCCTCTCTACGGCTGAGCCACAGCCTGCGGCCGGTCCGCTGCCCCATGGTGGAGCCACCACCTTCCGCGTCCAAGCCGACCCTCGTGGCCTCGCTGAGCCACCCGTGGCCTCCACCCTCCCGGTTGAGCCACCCCGCGCCCTCGCGCCACCCATCTGTCGAGCCGCCCCGCTGCCTCTGCTTTCCTGGCCAAGCCGCCCCATGCCCTCGCGACACCCCGCGGCCGAGCCGTCATCTGCAGTCGAGCCGACCCACGGCCTTCGCCGCCCCACGGCCTTCGCCGCCCCTCACGACCTGCCGGACCACCCAACGGGCTGGGCCGCACCATAGGCTGGGCTGCACCACAGGCCGGGCGTGACCTAGTGGTTCCGGTCGGGTCGACCCGAACCTCATATGAACCTATACATTACTTTGGCCATAACTTTGGCACCGTACATCCGTTTGATGAACAGTCAGCGGCGCTAGAAATATTGGAGCGAGACAGTCCCTTTGAGTATACCCCCACTAGAGTTTTCGATAAATTTGAGGTACGTTTGGGTTGGATCAAGCACGAATCCAACCGGGCCCTCAGGACTAAAAAGGCTAAAAACACACATACCGGGCGTCTGATTGACACACCGTATGTTGCTTTGAGACCCCTATGACGTGGCGGAAGTTTTAGATACTTCATTGTGGTTCTTAGTAGTAGTTGGGGTATCGAATAGTGACTTGTGGAGTGGTTCCTCCTAAATATGAGTAGGCTTAGTGCGGGAACCCAGTAGCTGGCTATGATGAGAAGAATGAAGAGGGATCCTGTGTGGGTCAGCATCTAGAGATCCTGTGTGGGATGGATCCTAGATATCCTTTGTGGTTCAACATCTAGAAATCATGTGTGGGTTAGCTCCTAGTGATCCTATGTAGTCCAGCTCCTAGTGATCATTTGTGGGTCAGCTCCTAGTTATCATGTGTGGGTCAGCTCCTAGAGATCCTGTGTGGGTCAGCTTCTAGAAATCCTATGTGGGTCAGCTGCTAGCGATCATGTGTGGGTCACCTCCTAGAGATCCTGTGTGGGTCATCTCTTAACGATCCTTTGTGGGTCAGTACCTATCAATCCTGTGTGGGTCTTCTCCTAGCGATCATGTGTGGGTCAGTTCCTAGAGATCATGTGTGGGTCAGCTTCTTTATAGAGTAAGATGATTCAGTAATTATATCTAATCATCTCTAGTACTGAACTTAATTTATACCTGGTGTGAGCTGATTCCGTACCTATGTGGTACTTTCCTTTGTGGTAATACCTTGGTGGTATTCTTCTGTATGGCGTACATTTTTGGTACTTGCCTTTTTGGTTTCCCTTCCTTTGTGGAACAGTTGAGCTTTGGGATTTTGGGTTGGACCCTGTGTTTCCTCATGATTGAGATGGGTATACTTGATAACTTAGGTATATGTATGGGCATATAGCTAAGTAGGGTTAACAGTTGACTTCAATCTTTGAGGTTTATCCTTTGTCGATTTTGTGAGACCTTGAGGGTCTCGAGGTCCCTACTGAGTATCATTATACTCACCCCTACACAGGCTACACCCGTACTTCATTGTGTTTGGTGCAGGCGACAGACAACACTGATTGGGGATGAGAGTACCAGAACAAGACGGTACCTAGAGGTGGACCATACAGGGTGTCGGTATGTAGAGGTGACGGGAAGATGTGGAGTAATGAGGAGGATATCTGTACCTACCCTTCAGGTAGGAATCTCTGAGGAAGATCCAGTAGTTGTCTTACTCTTTATTCAGTTGTATTGTATTTCATTTGTACTTATACATTACTGTTGGGCTTGTATTTCGGCCCCATTTACTTTCAGCACTCTTTTGGTTATACAGTTTTCTTGTGTTCGTATTTTGTTGTGTACTTGGTTATGTGATTTTACTGGTTATAAAGGAAATTTCTTCCCAATTTTAGGGAATAAGCCTTTTTGTGCTAGTCGCCAGCCCCTGGCCCATGTAAGGCGGGCTTGGGGATGTCACGGCACGGGCCCCGGGGGATGGGTCATGACAAATTGGTATCATATGAGTCAGTTCTACCATAAAACATAGGAAACTAATATTTATTTTAATGTAAATAGTATTAAGTTTAGTGAGTGTGGTTATTAGTTTATGGAATCCAGTGTTGGTGCGGTGGTTGACGTATCCATACACCAGGACCCTGACTTCTGATTTCTGACTCAGTGCATGAAAACACTGATTGCATGTGTTTTTTTAAGAGTATTCTTTGTGACCTCTTGTAGTCAGCTCACCAGGTATAACTTATGGATCATGGAACACCTATTTCTTTTCAGGATTCCTCCAAGAACATAGCCATCTAGGGTTACGAGAGTTGCACGCACTGATAGCCCACTGAGTGATGAGGCCTCGGTGTAGGGGCCCTATTTCAGTAGAGGCACCAGCGGAGGCACCAGAGGTACCATTAATTGTTGGGTCACCAATGCCACTGGCCCCAGCAGCAAACGGTGCACACCTCATTAGTGCATTTCATGGGTTCCAATTCCAGAGGCCACCCAGGTTCAGGGGAGAGATGGTCCCACATGCAACTGAGGATTGGTTGGAGGTTGTAGTGAGAGTCTTCTGACTTGTAGGGACACTAACCGGTCTCATGGTGATCTTTGCCGCCACCCTTCTACAAGAAACATTAGGAAGATGGTGGAGTTTGATGCTCCAGGTTCATAATGAGGTGACTCTTCTATGGGAAGACTTCGAGTGTATGTTTCGGGCAGAGTTTATTCCAGTGACTCTTCGTGCAGTGCGCATACATGATCTTCTTCATCTGCAATAGGGCATCATCAATGTATCTCAGTATTCAGGGAGGTTTATTGACCTCTCACATTACTCCATGGATATGGTACGTTACCCATTCTTCAAGCCCGGACCTTAGATCAAGGGCTCAGGTGGGAGATAAGGGCTTCGATGATCTCACTCAGCATCCCGACGCAGGTGGGTGTGTTAGCGCGAGCCCTATTAGTGGATATTTTTCTGGCTGATCAGTCACCAGTAGAGAGACCCACCACCAGTCATCATGTAGTGGAGTCTTCTACAACTGGAAGCAGACAGATGTCGTAGATGTCTAAGAAGACTAGACCTACAGGTGGACAACTACATGACTCGGGATCAGTTGTTTCGGGCACCCGAGGTGGAGCCAGTCATTCCAGGAGTGGGTAGTGTTACACATGTGGTTGGTAGGGACACATGGCTCATGACTATATGACTCGTCATACGGATGATTAGAATATGGTCGAAGGACCGCCTAGACAGAGACATAGATTCGACTGAGGAGGTCTGCATGGAGCAAGCGGACGTGGCAGAGGAGATGGTTGTGTAGCTGGAAATGTGTGACGAATTGAGATGTTACTGCCACCACCACTAGGAGGTCCACACCAACCACAGTGATCATGTGGACAGGGGTGATCTCAGCTCCAGGAAGCTGAGGCCTATGATCACGGTGCTCATAAGATGATACGAGGTATGATCTCTGTCTACTCCACCTTAGTTGCAGAACTTATAGACACAGGTTCTAGTTATTATTTTATTTCCACTTCCCTCGTTCGGAGCTCAGAGATTCTGGTGGAGTCGTTGGCTCAATCCTTACTGCTAGAGACTCCTATGGGCGTAGATTTGATGATTACGCACTGGTTCTGGCAGTGTGAGCTTACTATAGGAGGCAAGAGCTTCGGATGGGATCTCCTAGCAGCAACGTCGAGGCCTTACAATGTCATCTTGGGTATGGATTGGTTATCAACAGTCCATGTTCAGATAAACTGTATTAGGTGCAAGGTGAAGTGTGTCCGCATAGATGGGACCAATTTTACCTTCACTGGCGAGAAGGGAGCCTTTGTAACATAGAATGGACTTACCCAGAGGAGAGTGCAGCCGATCACTCATTAGTTGGCTATCCTTAACCTTAGAGCAGTTGATGTGGAGAGTCTGAGTTATCTTGTAGTGGTGGACCAGTACATATATGTCTTCACTGATGATGTTTTTGGTCTTTCACCTCACAGAGAGGTGGACTTTTACATTGACTTGTACCCTGATATGACACCGATATCCACACCAGCCTATCAGATGGCTCCCACGAAGCTTCATGAGCTGCGGTTACAGCTAGAGGACTTACAGGGGAAGGGATTCATTTGGACTAGTGTTTCACCTTGGGTAGCCCCAATTTTGTTTGTCAAGAAGTAGGATAAGAGCTTCAGTCTTTGTTTTGACTATTGGCATCTGAATCAGGTGACTGTGAAGAACAAGTACCCACTTACGAGGATTGACGACCTCTCTAATTAACTGAAGGGATCACGGTGGTTCTTGAAGATAGATCTCAGATCAGGCTATCACCAGCTCAGAGTACAAGATGAGGATGTGCATAATATGGACTTCAGATGTCGGTACGACCATTATGAGTTCTTGGTTATGACATTCAGTGTAACCAATTCTCCAACAGTGTTCATGGGACTCATGAACAAGATATTTCAGCCATACCTTGATTGCTTTTTAGTATTCTTGATTGACGACATTCTGATCTACTCAGCTATTGAGGAGGAGCATGTCTATCATTAATATTAGTACTAGACACACTCTGAGAGCACCAACTTTATGGTAAGAATTCGAAGTGCCATTTCTATAACCGAGAGGTTCACTTTCTAGGACATTTCATATCAGAGGCTGGAGTGGTAGTGGATCCAGTGAATATTGAGGTAGTACTTGATTGAGATCTACTTAGGAGTGTGATGGAGGTATGAAGTTTCCAGGGGTTGTCCGAATACTACCGGATATTTGTACTAGATTTTTTCAGATTTGCAGCACCACTTTCAGCATTGACGAATAAGGGGAAACCCTTTGTGTGGTCAGAGAGATGTCAGCAGAGTTTTCAGGAGCTGAGACAGAGGCTGAATAGTGCCCCCCATCATCCTGAGGATTCTAGAGGAGGGCATAGGGTATGTAGTCTACTAAGATTCATTAGGGACAGGGATAGGATGTGTCTTGATGTAGGATCGAGCGTTGATCACGTATGGATCTTGACAGCTGATACAACATGAGCAGAACTACACTACCCCTGACCTGGAGTTAGTAGTAGTGGTCTTCGCCTTGAAGATGTGGCGACACTACTTTATGGTTGTGTTCTTTAGAGTGTACTATGATCACAAGAGTCTGAGGTATATCTACTCTCAGAAGGACCTGAACCTGAGATAGTGATGTTGGCTTGAGTTCCTCTAGGACTATGACTTTGAGATAGTCTATTCTCCTAAGAAGGGGAAAGTTGTAGCAGATGCACTCTGCAGGAGGTATGTTATATAGATTCTAGGCGAGGTGATAGAGCAGCTTTCTGCTTTGTAGAAATATTTTTTTGATAGATATGGAGTAGCTTTTCTTCAGTCTCTTATAGTCACTCCCCCACTTCTTCAGTGGGTCAGGGAGGCACAACGCGGGGACTCTAACTATGAGACACGATGTGCTCATATATCCACAGGATTGGAACCTGATGGATTTTCTAAATGTTGGGAGCATGTCATCCTCTTCATAGAATGTACCATGGTACTAGTGCTGCTTCGGGAGGAAGTGTTGAGGGAGTTCCACACATCCCCTATAATGGCACATCCAGGTGTGGCGAAAATGTACCAGGATCTCCGACGACAGCACTGGTGGTCGGGAATGAAGAAATTGGTAGTAGAGTTTGTCTCTAGATGCCTCACTTGTGAGCAAGTGAAGGTGAATCATTAGGTACCAGTATGCTTGTTTTAGCCTTTAGAGGTTCTGGAGTGGAAGTGGGATGGGATATATGTCACGACCCATCCCCCGGGGCTAGTTCTATGACAAATTGGTATCAGAGGAGTCGGTCCTGTCGTAGAACATAGGACTCTGATATTTTTAATAAAAATAGTGTTAAGTGTAGTCAGTGTGGTTATTATCTTAGGGAATCCAGTGCTGGTGTGGCGTTTGACATATCCATACACTGGGACTCTGACTTCTAATTTCTAACTCAGTGCACGAAAAAACTGATTGCATGTGGGTTTTGAAAAGTTTTCATGTGTTTTCTTTGAGTCAGATCATCAGGTATAACTTAATGAATGTGGCTCGCCTGTTCCTTATCAGTATGTTGTTGTGTAGATAGCCAGATAAAATTCCCAATAGAGTACACGATGATGGCCCACCGAGCGACGAGGCTCCGGTGCAAGGCCCTCTTACTATGTTGGAACCTTCAGGTGGTGTACCAATAGCACCACCACCCATTGGGCAGCAGTTACCACCAGTCGCACGGGCGGATGGTGCACGCTGACTGAGCGCGTTGCATGAGTTATAGCAGCAGAGGCCTCCAATGTTTCAAGGTGAGACAGATTCTCATGCAGCTGAGGGCTGGATGGAGGTGATTGCTATAGTTTTCCGCCTAGTTGAGACACCATTAGAGCATATGGTGATCTTATCTACTATTCTTTTCCAGTGAGTGACCATGGGGATGGTCTGCATAGTGATAAGGCTTCAGTACGTGGACCATTGCCTGATATAGTACCTTCAGGTAGTGTGTCAGCTATATCATTGCCCGTTGGTCAGTAGTTACAACTGATGGTACCAATAGAGGACACATTTTGGCTTAGTGCCTTACACGAGTTTCAGCATCAGATACCCCTCATAATCTGAGGTGAGCCCGACTCATAGGCATCTGAGGACTGGCATGAGGAGGTGTATAAGATTTCTCTAGAGCTTATATAGCTTTGGTAGGATGAGATGTCAGTAGCTCAGTATTCTTCGAGGTATACCAATCATTCCGGGTACTCAATGAATATGATACGATTAGTGCTTCGGGGCACATACTTTCAAGCGCAGTGTGTTTAAGTATTTCTGAGCCAGCACTATTCCTCTTTGCATTCCAACTTATGTTGGGGTGCTAGATAGTACCTTTGTGGATGAATATTCTTTGGCTTAGCAGATGCATCCAATGAATGCTAGTTGTGGGAAAGTAGGAAACTGGAGACAGTATTAGAGACTTGGGCTTGTAAAAATGTTTCAAGAAGAAGAAGTGTTAGGGACAGATGAATCTACAAGGCTGCAGAAAAGGAAGCAGAGCTAGGGGAGCAGCATGAGGTGGTTTACATTTTGACATGTTGTAACCACCCCACATTGTGGTCCCCTCCAGGCTCAGGGAGACGGAGGAACAGGGAAGAGAGTAGATGCATGCAGTCAAGGAGTGTGACCCAAGGTCCCTATGAATGATTTGAGGTACTATCTGGGTCTACTACTAGCTGTTGTATCAATATACATAGGAACAAATCATTCCTTCCTTCCAATAATCTTGTCCAGGACATAGAGTTTCCGGTTAAACCATTGACTTGACCCTCACGTCTGGAGATACCTTTGGGAGGAGACTTGATAATCACACATACGTCGACGATGTTATCTGGCCCTTGAGGTGAGAGTTTTGGTTTGAACCTCTTGGTGGCAGCATCGAGGCCTTACGACGTTAGTTTGGGTATGATTGGACATACACAATTCATACTCAGATTGATTGTATTAGGAAAAAAGGTGGTGGTTTATCTACAACATAGGAATGGGGGTTTCTTTGGCCGACAAAAAAGGAAACCCATGCAGCACAGGATAAACATCTGCATAGGAGGGTGTGGTTGAACACTCGTGAGTCGGCCAGCCTCACCCTCCTGGTAGCAGTAGTTTTGTGTATTCAATTTCCAACAGGAGTGGATAGAGTTCTTCTAGGACTATGAATTTGAGATAGTCTATACTCCTAGGAGGGGGAACATGTTAGCAGATGCACTTAGCAGGAGGTCTGGCCTGCAGCTACTCAGTGAGGCGACAGTGCAGTTAGCCGCTTTGTAGATATCATTTGTGGATCGAGATGGAGCAGCTTTTCTTTAGTCTCTTACAGTCACCCTCCAATTCTTCAGTGAGTCATAGAGGCACAACATAGGGACGCTGACTTCGAGGCTCAACATGCACAAATATCCTTAGGGTAGGTACTTGATGGATTTTCTGAAGGTGGGGAGCACATCTTCCTCTTCAGAGGACGTACCATGGTATTAGTGGCACTTTGGAAGTAGGTGTTGAGGGTGTTCTATACGTCCCCTCTAGCGGTACATCCTGGTGTGTTGAAGATGTATCAGGACCTTCAGCATCAGTGCTGGTGGCCAGGGATAAAGAAAAGAGTGGCAGATTTTGTATCACGATGCCTCACTTGTTAGCAAGTGAACACTACATAGAGTTGGCAGAAGTCTTATGTCGACAAGATATGGAAATCCTTAGAGTTCCGATAGGTGGACCATGTATTCTTGTGAGTCTCTCCTCGATAGGTACTATAAAGATTTGGCTGAGGCGACAAGTTATCATCGAGTTTTATCGATTCTTTTCTAATACATCAGAGGATAGGTGAAGTTTCATACCACTTGGCTCTTACACCGCAGTTGGAGAGGGTACACAACATCTTCCATATATCCCAGCTGAGGAGATACGTGCATGACCCATCTCCCATCGTTAACCACGTTGAGTTGGACTTCGATGATGGGGTGATGTTTACATAGGTTCCAGTGGAGACTAAGGATCGACAAGAGCAGGTCCTTCATGGGTGGTCGATACCTCTGGTGCATGTATGCTGGCAGCACGGGAACCTCCAAGTGAGCACATGGGAGATGGAGGCTCAGATTCATGCTTAGTATCCTCTTTTGGTTGTTTATCATTTTTCTTGGATTTCGAGGACGTAAATCCATAAGGTGGAGATAATGTAATGTCCCATAAATTCCATATAATTTCATTATAAAATTATATAGAATTATTTCGAGACTTCAAAATCTGACGGCGTGCGATTACAAGGCCCGGAGTGCCCGAAATGATCCGTCGATGTTTGGTTGAGTTTTAATTAGCACACAAAAGCAGTTTTCCTGAAAAATTGGATTAACTCTTAAATGGTCACTCATATTAGAAATCTTAGGGCACCGTTGCGTTCAGATTGGTGGGTTTACCTTAAGTGTGACTTATGTTTAGTTGGCTCAGGCCTCCTGTGAGAAAACCCAAAAATGGCATAACTGTAAATAAAATAATTAAATAAATTATTTTATTTTTCAAATACATATAACTCACAAATGGTATCTCGGATTAAAATTATGATATCGCCGCTATACTCATGAGGTCATTATTTATTTAAACAGATACTAAATTTGGCCGGTGCGGTCCACCAGTGAAAGTTAGTTTTTGGCCATAAATAAAATAATTAAGTGACAATTTTTTTATTGTAAAATCCATAACTTTTAAACTATAACTAGGATTTGAAATATGAGAGTACCATTGGGTTTGTGGGGGTGTGTTTCACTAAGGAAGATCCTAACCTCGGCCGATGCGAGACAAGGGTGACTAGTATAAATTTTCCAAACATTTTTTTGGGTATGTTCAGTAAACGCACAAGCAGCATTATATAACATTTGATCTGGTGCTAGGAATTGAAATCTGAGGGCACCGTTGAACTCACAGCACCGATATTCGCTTAAGGAGACCTTCACCTTGACTGCAGTAGGTCAAGGGTGAAAGTTGGTTTTCATGAATTTCATGGGAGAGTTAAAAGAATAAAAATAAAATAAAGAACAACTTTTATTTTATTTTTAAAACCACACTTTTGATGTTTAGTGGTGGGGACCACCCGAACTAAAAAACCCGATTTAAATTAAAAGGTGGGGACCACCCAACCCTTGAACTCCCCCTTTAATGAGAGATAACTCTTGGTTTTCCTCCCATTGATGTGCCAACTCAATTAGTTTAAATAATAATTTTATTTGGAACTTCACCATTTGGTTTGAGGATTTTTGGAAAAAGGGAGAGCTCTGGAGAACGTGGAAGGAGATTCTTCAATAAAGAACATCCACTGCAACGAATAGCATCCTCCGGAATCGAAGAACGAGGACGATGCTTGAGCCTAGATCAGAAATATATTGTGGGAGCAATGAACGACAACGTCACCATCACATCGACTTCGTCTTCTTCCTCGCACCACCTCTAATGGAAAATCGAGGTAGGGGTTTTTATAAATGTTTGAATTTGTTTTATTGATTCTTCATGTCCAAAATTCATGACAACGATGGCCAAACAAACATATCCATTTTCCTTCACATAAACCTTGCTCATTTTTATTTTTATTCTTTGCATGTTATTCATGCATTATTCAATGCCAAATATTTATTGGCACTGGAAACATAGAGTTTTGCTAAGCGTGATATATGGAAGTGAATCCCTCGACCCAAGGATCACAAATATGCGATCATTTAATTTTTCGGTCTTGTAACAAAGCCACAATGGCTCGTGGAAGGAGGATACAAAATATTTATTGGCATTGGAAATGCAATATTCTGTTGAGTGCAACATTTGAATGTGGAGCCCTAGACCCGAGGATTGCGAATATACGGTCATTATATTTTTCGAGTTTAGAACGAAGATGTGGCAGTCCATAGAAGGTGCGACGTGACGGTGTGATTTCTAGTCTATGTTCAGGGAGCAGCTCTGGGTGAGGTAGACGGTGCAACGTGCGGCAGTGGAGGACAGCCAGGAGGCAGTGTTCAGGCATTGCGGTAGTCTGGAGGTAATGTGGCTCGGTTAGCCGAAGGTGGTGGCGGCGGTCTGGCCATGTGGAAGAAGGAAAAATCGTGAATGAAGATGGAATTAAATTGGAGAGAGAAACCTAAATATTTTTATAGATATATTTAAAATGAATATAAGGTGTCGATAAAGAGTGATGTGTGCTCAACTTGAAGAAAAATAGAGACGCAATGTAATACATGGAAGGTTTAAAACAAAATATTAATAACATTATTAAAATATTTTTATTTTATTTTTTGTTAGGCAAACCGTGTTTTAACCGTAACTTCCTCATGAGACCATGGTTTCACGAGCCGTCAATGGTAGTATGACCTTGACCTCGAGACGTAAATTATGAGTCCAATATTGGATGTCTTTTTGGGTTTTCTCATTGGGTACCCGAAACTCTCAAATAATAATATTATTATTATTACTATTAAATCTTCGACAATCCATAACTCCTATGTGCGAAGTCCTAATGACTTACCATAAGTGGTGACGTGGTCCTAACAATAAGATGGTTCATTTAAGTCTAATTTTGAATATTAAATTTTGGTTCATGGCTCGGGTCCACGAAACACCCAATATTATTATTATTATTATTATTACGAGATCTTGTATTTGACATATCTGGCTCATATAGTGTCGAAATGACGAACTGTCTGTGGAACCAGAAACATTTGAGAGATACGGTCCCTTTAGGTATACCACACTAGATATTTGGATTAATTTGGGGTATGGTCAGGTTTGATCAAGCATGAATCCAACCGGGCCCCTGGGACTAAAAGGCTAATACCTCACAGATCGGGCATCTGATTGACACGCCGTCCATTACGTTGAGACCCCTATGACGTGGCGGTCCTTTGAGATACTTCTTCTTGGAAAAGCGTGGTAGTCGGAGGATCGAACAATGGCTTGGGGAGCAGACTCTCCCAGAGACGGGCAAGCCTAGTGCGGAAACCCAGTAGTTATTTATGATGAGAAAAGTGTTCCTATATATCCTGTGCAGGTTCACTCCTAGCTATCCTGTGTGGGTCATCTCCTAGAGATCATGTGTGGGTAATCTCCGGCGATCATGTGTGGGTCGGCTCCTAGCAATCATGTGTTGGTCATCTCCTAGTGATCCTGTGTGGGTCAGCTCCAAGCAATCCTGTGTGGGTCATCTCCTAGTGATACTTTGTGGGTCTTCTCCAGTGATCATGTGTGGGTCAGCTACTAACGTTTCTGTGCAGGTTAGAAGAAGAGCCTATTAAAAGAGCAGGATGATTTAGTAGTTACATATAATCATCTCTACTATTATACCAAAAGATATACCTGGTGTGAGCTGATTTTGTACCTGTGTGGTACTTTCCTTTGTGGTAATACCTTCGTGGTATTCTTCTATGTGGCGTACTTGTGTGGTACTTTCCTTTGTGGTTTTCCTTCCTTTGTGGAACAGTTGAGCTTTGAGATTTTGGGTTGGACCCTGTGTTTCCTCATGATTGAGATGGGTATACTTGATAACTTAGGTATATGTATGGGCATATACCTAAGTAGGGTTGATAGTTGACTTCATTCTTTGAGGTTTATACTTTGTGAATTTTGTGAGACCTTGAGGGTCTTGGGGTCCCTACTATTTTTCTTTATACTCACCCATGCACAGGCTACACCCGTACTTCATTGTGTATGGTGCAGACGATAGACAACGCTGACTGAGGACGAGATTACCAGGACTGGACGGTACTCAGAGGTGCACCATACGGTGTGTCGGTACGCAGAGGAGAAGTGTGGATGTGGAGTGATGAGGAGGCGATATGTACCTTCCCTTCATGTAGTAACCTCAGAGGATGATCCATTAGTTATCTTTCTCTTTCTTCAGTTGTGTTGTATTTCAATTGTACTTATACCTTACTGTTGGGGTTGTATTCTGGCCCTTTTTACTTTTAGTACTCTTTTGGTTATACAGTTTTCTTGTTTTCGTATCTTGATGTGTTCTTGGTTACATAAGTTTACAGGTTATAAAGGCAATGCCTTCCTAGTTTTAGGGAATACACCTTTCGGTGCTAGTCGCCAGCCCCTGGCCTATGGATGGCAGGATCGGGGTAGTCAGGGCACAGGGCCCGGGGGATGAGTCGTGACAATCATTCTGAATACACTGATATAGTATTGATTGTATTCTTATATTTGAAAGTGTCAATTATGGATAGATAAATTACACTTCTAGGGTAACATCATCTTAGGTACAAGAGTGTTTGTTGAACCAAAGTAGGCGAGTGTTGTGGTTTCTTAGGAGAAACCCAAGAATGTCTTTGATATTTGGATTTTCTTAAGACTATAAAACTATTAGAAGTGATTAATCCAAGACTTTTTATATGTAGATACACCTCCCATGATAATTACCAATAAAGGGGTCATATTTATATGGTCTGAAGCATGTGAAAGGTACATTCATGAGCTAAAGGGTAGGTTGAATTTACCATTGATCCTGATTCTTATAGATCCTGGAAAATGTTATAAAGTTTACTAGGATGCATTAATAATCGGCTTGGGAGTTGTATTAATATATGGGATAATTCATAGCATACGGGTATCACCAATTGAGACCTCATAAAAGGTATTACCCAAAATAAAATCTTGGGTTAGTAATAGTTTTGCATGCCTTGAATTTTTGGATGAATTGCCTATTGGGATAGTGTTTTGTGGTGTTTATGGACTATAGAAGCCTCAAGTACATATTTACATAGTGTGACATGACCCTCTAAAAGTTATGGTTGGTTGAGTATCATCATTCATTCAATCTTACATAGATTATACAAATTTTAAATGAAATTTATAAGAGAAAGCTATAAACTAGAAGAATCAGACATAGGTATTTCAAGAAAATAGTAGTAAATGGAAACTAATGGCGTTGTTCTTTGATATGCACTTGGAGGTGCATGATGTTTGTGGAAAATATTTTCTCTCATCCTTGGTGATGAGTTCCACTATTCTAGAAAGTGTGAGGATGAAATAGTTGTTATATTTTGAAGTCTTGGTCCTATGAGAGAGTGTAATATGTGAGGACCCACCTCTGGTTAGACCATTAGTGAGGATGAGATTCTATGTATACATGGTTGTGTTTGGGTTCTAGCCTGCATACGTGAGGAGATGATTATAGAGTTTCAATCCTCATCATGGGAATTACATCCCAATGTACCCAAGATGTATCGAGACTTATTTTTCCATTATTGGGGGTTGAGTATTAAATGATAGGTAGCTAGTTTTGTCTTGAGGTGTTCCACCTATTAGAAGGTGAATTAGAAACACCCACGACTAGATAGGATTTTATAGTAGTTACCCATTCCTTAGTGGAAATTGGATGATGTTATACTGGGTTTCTTGATCTTTTTTATGATTTCACATAATGGTAGTGATGTTTTATGGTTCGTTTTGGATAGGATCATGAAGGTCACTCATCTCCTACTGATCAAGGAGACCTTCTTAGTAGATTTTCTTGGGATGAATTCTGTGAAGTTGTCTGATTTAATGGGGTCCTTAATACTATTGTATCAAACATGTATTTCCAATTAAAATATCCTTTTTGTAAATTCTTATAGAGGGAATTGGGTATATATTTTCTCTTGAGAAAAACATACCACCTTCAGACTGATGGGATGTTAGAGCGCACAATTCATGTTTTAGAGGAAATTATCTGGGCATGTGTCATCGGTTTTGAAGTTCTTGTAAAAGGAATATAACCATGGTTTAGTTTTACTACAATAATATATGTCTTGTGACTATACATATATAACCTTATGATTATTTTTATGGTAGTCCATTCTGATCACATATGTGCTGGTTAGAGGCATGAGAGGTAGTGTGGCTTAGACCGAGACCTGTGAATGAGACTTTGGAGCATGTCCAGTTAATCAAAAATTGTATTTCTACTACACATTATATATATATATCTTATTTAGATCATTATTGATGACCTCTGAAGTTTGTGGTTTGGATTGGGCCTTTTTCGTATCTCACCTAGGCTGGGGCACAAAGGGATTTAGAGATAGTGTAAGATTTATACATGATATTTCAATCCTTTTGAGGTTATAGAGTGAGTTTTTCTGGTAGAATATTTGTTTCAATTACATAAAAGGTACTGATCCATGCAATATTTATTCCATGTATATTATCATAATAAATATCATTCTAATTATTTGCATGTTCTTCAGCTTAAAGAGCTTGATTTGGAGGTAGATGTGTCCTTTGAGTAGAATATTATCTGTGTTGTTTATCATGGAATGAAGGTTATGTAAGGTTGGTCAGTTTATCTAGTATTAATTTAATGCCAGTACACCTATTCGAAGGGCAATTAGGGGATGAATTTCTTTATGGGAGGAAGATTGTAAGAACAAATTTTTCCTATGAGGTACAAATTATTTTAACATTTGGTTAAACCCTAGTTTCAACTCCCTTTTTGGCCTAGAACCAAAAGCCAAGCCTTTAGGCCAGTTGGTATGCTTTTGAAAATAAGAAAGAAGCAGGCTAGAGGTTGGTTGTATTCCAAATACATGATGTGTATTTGGAATAAATAGCATGTATCCAATACACAATGTGTATTAGTCTGTCCAAAATATTTCAAGGAATGTAATGGTTTTTTCATAAGGGAAAAAACGTGAACATTACATATCATCTAAATCTTACACACCATGAAATCTCCCTTGGTCATTTTTTAAAAGAGGAAAGGCCTCTTATTTTGGATAGAGCACTCACCCACTTCTCTCACTCACATGAGGACCTGTAGAGGAGCACCTTGGAATCCAATCCAAGTCTTTTCCAAGTCTCTCTAGTCAAGAATCCATTTATTCTAAATCATTTTAGTTGGATGCACATTGGTGATTTAATCATTCCACTTTCACCATTCTTTATTTTTCTTCTCCTCGATAGAGTTATTCTGGTGCAGTCTTTTATGACCTATTTTCAAGGTGTTCATCCATTCATCCATTTTCCTCTTATATGAGTCAATTTAGAAGCTAATTCTAGATGAGAGTTATGCCTTGGAAATATGGTTGTTATTTTATACCTTTTCTAACAAAGTCTAGTTGTTTAATAGCCAGTTGTCATTGTGTTTCACACTGGACCTTCCATTCATTGTTCCATAATTAATTAAATGCATTTTTTAAATTATTGGAACCTTGATAGGTTTTAAACTTAGTAACATGATTTGTTTGTAGGTTTTCAACCTCAACCCATACCACTCATGATGTCTTTTTATGTATCTATCCCATGACATACCACCTTGTTGGGTGTGTGTGGGCTCACCATCTTAGTGGGAGCCTTAATGGATTGAATGAGAGAATAGGATAAGGTTTATGCCTCATTTCCCATGTGATTATATGTTATTAAAATGGTTAAATGGGTTGAATAGAAAATGTGGAATGAGTTGGATGAACTCATAGAATTTATATGATTATGAAATGGGAAATGAATGATTAATGAATTGATAAACGATTTGGATTCCTTGGAAATTTATACTTCATCTGATTATGGATTACTTAGGATTACATTGACATTTATATTCCCTGGATTTGGATTAATTTTAATTCCTAAGAAATTTCTTTTCCCACGATCTGGCTTACTTAGACAACCTTGGACATGATCCGTCGACATGATCCTTAGGCTCCACCCAAGCCTTTACTGATTTTTCTATAGGTATGCTCCATGGACTTGAGGGGATGCTTTGGTAATTTTATACGTTGGATAAATTCCATGTAGTCCTAACACTTTATTGATCTACATAATCCATTGAGGATACCCTTGACATTTCTACTCCTTAGATTGACCTAGGTAAGCCTAACACTATATTACTCGGCATATCCTATAGTGGATGTTTTACCATGATTTTTAGATGCACCTTATTTATCATTTCCTATTTATAGAGAGCCTTGGTAGGCTTGATAGTTTCAAATTTACATGTATCACTCCTAATTATTCATTTTTATCACAATTATATATTCCACACTTCTCATCTTATACACACACATTGTATTTCTTATAGAAACGTTGGTGGGGGCCTACTGAGTGTTATCCCACACCATGTTCGGTCTTCCGTTGGGTACCCGAATAAAATTTATGGATTTTGGTAGGGACTGGATCAAGTGACCACTTTATGATGCTTAATTTATTGTTTGATGTTTAGGATAAGGTGAGAATAGGACCGAGTTATAAGCATGATTCTATCTGCATATAGTATTGTTTGGTATTTTTTATTTTGATACAAGTATTGTGTTGGTTTCCTATTCCATGTATTTCCTGCCATTTTGAATAGTGACATGACAAGATCATATTTTATATGATATTACACATGGATTTTTTTTATTACTATTGTCATATGAATTTTTATCTACTATTATTTAGTTATTTGGTAGGCTTCCATTATTGATTAATACGATTACACCTCAATGGTATACTATGGTTATGAGGGTATAGTATCCCCACAATACAACCATAGACCCTCACTACTAGTCATAATCCTATAATCTATGGTTAGTAACTCTTGAGGTCGTATGAGTCATTGGATTAGGGAACCATTCAGTGGCTCTTGTGTCAGGATGTTACAATTCACACCATGAATATCTTCTAGGTAGTATACCCATAAATCTGTAGCACCCTCCGGTTTTTTCAAACCCTACATTTTTCTCCCAAAACTCTAGAAGGATAACAGTGTTTTATAATTTATTTTGGAGACTATTTATATGTTTTAATCCACAACTTACTATGTTCAATCTATATCGATCTGATGTCAGTTCTTTCTATGTTTCTTATGGTTTCTTCTTGGATTGGTCTTGTTTTCTCCTATTATTTCTTACCATGTTATTGAATTTGATATCCAACATTATAATAGAGATTTTTATCAGTTTTTATATATTTTTTGATGTAATTAATGGATAATAATAGATTTTATTAAGGTAAAGAAGACTGGGGATACGCGTTGTTATTCCATTCTCATGTGAAGAATGTTAATGCCTTGAGGTATAGGATTTATTTCACATCCTTTTATTTATGGTAAATTATAAATTGGACATGATTTATCTCTTTGGGTATTGGTGGTATAAAGAATAAAAATGGGTGAAATGGATTAATTAATATACATGGTTTAAGTTTGTAGTGATCACTTGTGTTCTTCTTCCATGATAACAGTTTTCCTATTGATTTAATATAATTTTTATATACGTTTACTCATTAATTTGCATGTTTTTTTATGATTTTACTATCTTTTTTATTTCATGAAAATGAATAAATAATGCAAAGATTGTAATTATTGTTTGGAGAAATAACTTAAAGAGTCATGTTCAATGAACTTGTTGTTTGTCATAATTTGAGGGAAACCAAATGGTCAATGGTGTGCATTTAACTAAATTTTTTCCCCATATATTAATAAAAATTTCTAAAGGAATAAGGCTATAATTCCTATTATGCATAATAGTAAAATGAAAGAAAAATGTGAATTATTCCTCACACTATTTTTTTAAACTAGATTTTGTGCAATAGAACATTTTTAAACAAATAAAGAACATGTAATAGTTTATTCCTTAAGTTACCTATAGTTTTAACCAATAATAAATGAATCAGTTAATTCTGGATGGAATAAAACTAGTTGTTTGATAAAGATAAATTTTTGGGGCTTTAAGATCCCATATATATGTGAAGGTGGATGACTTATTTTTAGAGTCCAGTTTCTCAGATGACTCTGTTTGTTTCTTTCTAACTTCTATGTGCCCAGAGGTGGACCATATGACGAGTCGGTACACGGAGGAGGCGGACAGACATGGAGTGCTGAGGAGTCGATCTGTACCTACCCTTCAGGTATGAACCTTAGAGGACGACCCAGCATCTGTCTTCCTTTTGGCTCCAGTTTACTTACACTTTCAGTTTCTTGTACTTTCTAGTTGGGATTCTATTCTACCCCATTTTTCTTACTGTACTCGTACTATTTACTATAGAGTTTTCTTGAATTTGTATCTTGTTGTGTGCTTGGTTGTGGGTGTCTACAGGTTATAAAGGCAATGCCTTCCGAGTTTTATAGAATACGCCTTCAGTGCTAGTCACCATCCCCTAGCCTATAGAAGGTGGGCTTGGGGTAGTCACGGCACGGGCCCTAGGGGACAGGTCCTGACAATATCCATGGAATCGTGACAGGACTTCCACGTACATCCAGGGGTCATGAATCGATTTGGGTGATCGTTGACCGACTCACCAATTCAGCACACTTCCTACCAATCAGAGAGCAGGGTTCTGTAGAGAGCTTTGGACGCCTCTATGTGCAGGATATTGTACAGCTATATGGATTACCCTTGACGATTGTCTCCGATCATGATGAATGTTTTACTTCCTCACTATGTAAGGAGTTGCAAATGGCTTTCAGGACACAACTTCATTTGAGCACCACCTTCTATCCTCAAACGGATTGTCAGACTGAGCAGACCATGTAGACCCTCAAGGACATGCAACATGCTTGTGTCCTTGATTTCGGTCGCAGCTGGTGTTGAATCAATAAGTTTTCCTTACGAATTTTCCATTACTTTATATTTGGGGATTTTTTTGAGTCAATAAAGTTTCCTTATGACTTTACCATTTCTTCATGTTTTGAAAATCACAAATACCTTATCTTACGTCAAATTTCATTTACCCTTTGTTTTACTTTCATAATGAAAATTTTCCTTCCCCATGGAAATTTATCCTTATCATGTTTTTCATTGTTCATTTTTTATAAGTATAAAATTTGGTTTCATATCCAAAACCACAAAATAATATATATACTTAGATATAAAGCATTTTGTTTTCAGGATACGAATTCAGACTCTGAGTTCTCTGAATTCAGACTCCAAACTCTTCTGAGTTATGACTCCGAGTTCTCTAAATTCAGACTCCGAACTCTTATGAGTTTAGGTTTCGAATTCTTATGAATTCAGACTTGGAATTTCCTTATAATTCAGACTCTAAATTCTATATAATTCTAACTCCATATTCTTCTGATAAACAGAATCTGAATATCCATGTATTATAGACTCCAAATAGTTTTTGGGTAGACTCCGAACATTCATTTTTGCTTACTCTTCAAAAAATGAATATGCTTAAGTAACCATATTTTTTCTTACTCGTGTTTTGGTTACAAAATGATGTCATTCATTCAGTTACTAACTAACCTATGTTTGAGTGACACGTGTACAGGTCCCTTCAAAATTCAATGAAAAATATGACTGTTGGAGGAGGGAGACGACTGTTGAAGTTGTGCCTATAAATAATAGCTCATTTGAAAGACCTCACAACTTTTGATGAACAAGTTGATCAATCTAGAGATTAAATGCTACTAAAGTGATTTCTAGAGAGAGAGACTTTATAGCTTTGTGTGTACTAAACCCCTTGTTCAGAATTGCTTTGTCCGACTACAAATGTTGCTGAGTACATTCGAGGGCTTCAGGGGATAGGAAGACAGAGGTGACGACTACCTAGAAGTTGAGGGCTTTCGGGGATAAGAAGAAAGAGGTGCCGACTATTTTAAAGTTCAAAGGCTTCCTTGATGAGGAAGACAGAGGTGCCAATTTCCTTGAAGTTGAGGTATTGTGGGGATAACAGGACAGACTCCGATCTTCATATCGAGGGTTTACCCTAGTGTGGGTAAGATAGAATTTCATGAAAGTATAAATCAAGGGAACTTTATCCAAGGTTTTTGGATACCCTTATCTTTGGGTTAAAATATTTACTACTTATTACTTGTTTGTTTGAAGTTTTCCGCTGCATTTTGTTTGTTGAGGAAAGTATAACTATCTTATACTTTCTTATACTTGTTACTCTAACCTAGTGAGATTCTATACGCTTTAAGGTATAATCTTTATCTTTGTAAACTTTTGTTAAGATTATTTCTGGAACCAAATTTCCAGAATAACATTCTCGAAATCATATTTCCGTAATCAAGCAAGTTTATAGAACTTAGAGGTTTTGTGAATTTACCTTGTTTAACCTTGTTAAACAATAGAAAGGTTTCTTAACAACTTTAAAAGTTCCCAAATAATTTTTAAAGTATACAATTCACCCCCTCCTATATATTGAGCATTATTATTATGATACTAAAATAATTATCGTCTATCATTTCAATACAACAGCTGGGAGGATCACTTTCTGTTGGTGGAGTTTGCATACAACAATAGTTATCACTCCTCCATTGGGATGGCACCTTTTGAGGCCTTGTATGGGCGACCTTGCAGATTACCTTTGTGCTGGACTGACCTAGTGAGTTAGCACTAGTGGGACAAGATATGGTACAGGCTACCACATAGAAGGTGCAGATCATCCAGGAGCGGATGAAGAATACACAGAGCAGGAAGAAGTCTTATGACGACAGGATACGGAGACCTCTAGAGTTCTAGGATGCCGACCACGTCTTTCTATGGGTCTCACCTCGATGAGTTTTGTGGATATTTGGCCAAGGTGTCAAGTTATCTCCAAGGATCAGCGGACCTTTTCAGGTCCTCAGCAGAGTTGGCAAGGTGGCTTACCGCTTAGCTCTTCCACCTCAGTTGCACTGGGTGCATGACGTCTCCCACGTATCTCAGCTAAGGAGATACGTGCACGAACCTTCTCACATCATCAACCATAGAGAGCTGGAAGTTGACTATGGGGATAATTTTACGGAGGTTCCAGAAGAGATTGAGGATCGATAGGAGTGGGTCCTTCATGGACTGTCGATACCTCTGGTGTGCATTCACTGGAAGCACAGGAACCTCCAAGAGAGACCATAGGAGTGGGAGGCTCAGATGTGTGCTTAGTACCCCAAATTTTTTACATTGTTTGAGTTGTGGCTTATGGGGACATAGATCCCTGAGGTGGGGAGAATGTAAAGACCCGTAATTTCCATGTAATTTTTTTTTAATATATGGGAATTTTATGAGTTCTCGAAAATTGACGGCGCGTGATTCTGAGGCCCGAAGTGCCCAGAATCAATTTCTGAACTTTTTTTCGGGTACGTTCAGTAAGCGTGAGAGTGGGTTTTTATAACATTTGAATTGGTGCTTGGAATTGGAATATGAGGAAACTGTTGAACTCGCAGCACCGATATGCACTTTAGGAGACCTTCACCTCGACTGCAATGGGTCGAGAGTGAAAGATAGATTTTTTGTTTTTTTTAATGGATAAAATAAAATAAAATGGTGTAGCATTTTATTTTTATTTTATTTGGAAACCACCCATGTGGATATTTCACAGGTGGGGTCCACCTGAACAAAAACCTCCCATTAGAGGTTATGGTGGTGGGGACCACCCAAGGTTTAAAACCCCTTGAACTCCCTCATTAGTGTGGGAGAGCCTCTTAAACTTTCCTTACATAAACGGGGCCACCCCCATAAATTTATTAAGCCAAACTATGTAATTAATTAACCCAATTTGAAATTGTGCCAAAAATTAAATTGGAGAAACATATTATTTTGGCTATATTTCATTTTACTGGATTTGGGGAGAGGATAAATATTGGGAGGATTTCACTTCTCCAACAAAGAACGCCATTAAAGAACGTTCTTCAAAAATCAAAGAAGAGGACGATGAGAGAGCCCAACATAGAAGCATGGTTTTTGAAGCGATGATTGTTGGCACTCTCTTCACCTTCTTCGACTTCCTTCTCATGCCAACATCAATTAACAATCCAAGGTAGGGGTTGATTTGTGTATGACTATTTGTGGGAAGTTGTAGGGTGGTTGTTTGAAATTATTCTCTCTTACCATTTTTGATAAATCTTTGTAATTCAATAAGGAATTAAAGCCGCTTACTACGGCTCTAACGTGGAGAGTGTGGGCCAAACCAACATGGCTCATCCTCTCCGCAAAACTTGTGGTTAATTGTTGATCATGATAGAGGAATGGATAAGAACAACGGTGGGGCATGAGAACGGAGGCTGCCACTATTTCCGGCTGCAATGAAGGCGACGGCGCAACAGCGCCGCCCCGCGACCCCCACCGCCCCGCGGCCCCCGCAGCCCCGCGGCCTCCGTGCCCGGCCTCACCGCCGCCCACGGTCGGGCCGCCACCCCGTAGCCAAGCCACCACCCTCCCGCGGCCAAGCCACTGCCCCACGGCCGGGCCGCTATCCCGCGGCCAAGCTGCCACCCTCCGCGGTTGATCCGCCTCCCTCCACGGCTGATCCATCACCCACAGCTGAGATGCATCCCCATGGCCGAGCCACCACCCTCTGTGGCTGAGCCTCCACCTACATGCGACCTCTTGAACCAGCCCTGCAGCCTTCTCCCTCCTGGCTAAGTTGCCCCATGCTGGGTCGAGCCGCCTCGCGCCCTTACAGCACCCCCATGTACATGCTGGCGTCTGTGGCCGAGCCGACCCGCGGAATCCATGGCTACGCGGCACACGTGGCCTCCGCGGCCCCTCGCGGCCTGCCGGACCGCCAAGAGGGCTGAGCTGCACCATGGGCCATGACACACCATGGGTTGGGCCGCACCATGGGTCAGGCCGCCTAGCAGGCCAGCCCGCACCACAGGCCGAACTTGACCCAGCGGGTTGGGCCAGGTCGACCCGAACCGGGTCGACCTAGGCCAGGTCGGTTCGGACCAGACATGGACCTAATATGAACCTATACTTTACTTGGGCTATAACTTTGGCACCAGACATCCATTTGACGAACCTTCAGTGGTGCTAGAAAGATTAGAGAAAGAAGGTACCTTTGAGTATACCCCACTAGAGTATTGGGTAAATTTGAGGTACAGTCGGGTTGGATTGAGCACGAATCCAACCAGGCCCCCAGGACTTAAAAGGCTAATAACTCACAGACCGTGTGTCTGATTAACGTACCACCTATTGCATTGAGACCCCTATGACATGGTGGAACATTGAGATACGTCTTCATGGGACTTCGTATTAATTGGAGTAATGAAAAGTGACTTGTGGAGACGGTCCTCCTAGAGACGAGCAGGCATAGTGTGGGAACCCAGTTGTTGGCTGTGATGAGAAGAATGAAGAGTGATCCTGTGTGGGTCAGCATCTAGAGATCATGTGTGGGTCAGCTCCTAGAAATCCTATCTTGGTCAGCTCCTAGCGATCCTGTGCGGGTCAGAATCTTGCAATACTAGGTCGGTCAGCTCCTTGTGATCCTGTGTGGTTCAGCTCCAAGTGATCCTGTGTGGGTCAACTCCTATCAATCTTGTGTGGGTCAGCTCCTAGGGATCCTGTGTGGGTCAGATCCTAGTGATCCTATGTGGCTCACCTCCTAGAAATCCCGTGTGGGTCATCTCCTAGCGATCTTGTGTGGGTCAGCACCTAGAGATCTTGTGTGGGTCAGCTCCTAGTGATCCTATGTGGTTCATCTCCTTGCGATCTTGTGTGGGTCCACTTCTTTAGAGAGTAAGATGATTCAGTAGTTACATCTAATCATCTCTACTACTGTATTTATGTTATACCTGGTGTAAGCTGAACTCGTACCTGTGTGTTGCTTTCCTTTATGGTAATACCTTGGTTCTATTATTATGTGTGGTTTATAAGTGTGGTACTTGCCTTTGTGGTTTTCCTTCCTTTGAGGAACAGTGGAGCTTTGGGCGTTTGGGTTGGACCTTGTGTTTCCTCATGATTAATGAGACTATGAAATAAACCCTTACCAATTTATAACCATTTTAATCATAATCCCCATTAAATAATTAAATTCAAATTAAACTTAATTACCATGAATATTAATATATTAAAGATATAACATAACCAACGGGGAATTATATACATAAATAAAAGGAATAAGTGGTGCATATGGTGTGTGTCTCATGGATGTAAAATTGAGAATAGAAACCCTCACCTTGGTTCCTATTTCATTCATAAATGTTTGAAACTATTATATGATAAATATTTTTTTATTATACATCTATTACATGTCCATAAAAATATACATCTTACCATATAAGTTTTAATTGTAGTGTATCTTTGGTTTGTTTCTCCCCCTCCCCGCACTGATGTAATAATAAATCCATCATATTCGAATCAAAAACTCACATACCCAGGCTCTGAAGAGAAATGTGGATATAATGAATAAAAAAATACATTATTTTTAAATATTTTGGATGTCTCATTAAGATATAGTTTTTACTTTATAAATCAAGACACTTCATATCATATATTGTTTTAAAAGACATGAATAATATTTTCAATAATGGTTTTCATGGAATGTAATCAAAAACCTTCATGTGAGTTTTCTATTTTTTTCATTTTCCTACTATTTACATCATTAATACTTTCACTACTACTCATTGATCTATATATACTTGTATAGAATCTAAAAAAATCCTCTTCACTATAATATTCTCCCTAATAAATCATATAATCAATAATACATGCATGTTTTTTATAATCAAGGATATGATTGTTGGTAATTTTCATCATCTCATAGAATGATGATGGGATATTATCTTCAACAAATTCATCATGAATTCACTCTAATATCATGGACATAGATATATTGGAAATTTTATAGAGACAATTTTTACAGTATAACTTTACGAGAAATGGAAGATTTGGATTCTTTTCCAATTCCTCGTAAATTTCAATATTTTAATCTTCAATGAATTAATAAATTTATTTTATTTTATCATTAATGTATTAATCTATATTAACTTATTTGGAATAAATTTACGGTTTTTTTCACTTCTAAAATTATGTTCATTTTATATTTCAAATAAAAATGAGTTATTTATTTGGTTCCAAACTATTTTATCATATAAAGGGTCACTATATCGTTCATTGATAGGATAATAATTGCCTTTGAATTTCAATAACATTTGATTCCCTATGAAAACTCCAGTGAACATATAAAGCTAGAAACCATTTCAGTATCAAGTTATCATGTACTACATTTCTATTCAACCTTCTCCTATATTTACAATCTTTGTTTGGGAATTTTATTTTACTATTCATTGATCAATTGGAAATTGTACAATCAAAATATTATTCACATATCTTTATGTATTGTGGTGTTCTATAAATTAAATTAATATAGATTTTATCTATATATGTTATATTATCACTCCTTACACTATAAATTCTCTAATAGAATATTAACCTATATAAATATTTCTATACCCATGGTTCCATAAAATAGTACATATGGATTGCCTATACTAATGGTTTATAAAACTGTTGGTATAGATTCAAAACATAAACCCTACAACAATAGTTTTTTAAAATCATTGGCATGGTTTTTCCTCAAATGTGTCATTTGGTCTCCCCTACAAAATGATGAATTATTTTCCCTTTCTCAGGCATGGAATCCCCTCATTTCACTCTATCGATATCCCCTCTTTCATTGTTTTCTTGATTTTATTCTTCTTCAACATCAAATCAATGCTTTCCAGGTCAATAATAAATTCTTCCAAGCATTATTTTCTTTTTATCTTGGTATCAAACAAAAGTTAAGATCTTTTTGGGTCATTATTCTTCTTGATTCCTTGAATTGAGGTTTGTTTATATTTTATTTATTATAGACATTCTTAATAATGTGATCATAGTTGACATATTTATTTAAATTTGGTTATTATATACCTCTTCTTAAATCCATAATAATTTTATTTTTTATGTAATATATGTTAATGGATTATGTAATTAATCATGTTGTAATTTATTTTTTTATAAATATATTATGAGGTTTTAAAATTATTAATTTAATTTTTTTATTTTAATTAATGATTTATCAAAAAATTATAATTATTTTCAATATAATTTTTTGTGAAGTTTTTTAATAATAATGTTTCTAATTTATTGTTGTTCATTTAATAGTCACTCACTTCCCCCACCTAATATAATAGTATATGATAGAAGTTTTGTATTTCATGTCCTGTGATTTTTTTGTGTCACTGCTAGTAGGAATCTATTATAGAATATTCCATCTCTTATTGTATTTTTGGCCAAATATTAGTATTATTTGATGAATTTCATATTATAATTTTTGTTTTAATATTTTTTTGAATATATTTTGAGACATGTGATATTTTTTGTGTCATACTATTGTTATCAATGTTTTCCAACATAAAAACATATATAACAAAGATATGAATTTTCATGTTGTGTAAGATAATTTTCTTTTTTAATAAATGTTTTCCATGATAAAATAATATCTATATAGTTGTTGAATTATTTTCATTATTGTTTCATTTTGGAAGGGTAATTTTAGTTTAGTTTCGTTTGTTTTGGTTGGATTTAATTTGATTTATTTTTTGTATAAAATACTAAATTTGTTTTCAAAATAGTTTCTCCATAATATAACAATATCAAAACAATATTTACACCCATTATAAATTATTTTAAATATATTTTTTGTATTAAAATTATTTACTTGTGAACTTTTTTTTAAATTTTTTGTGTAAGCCCATATAACACTCATTCATGTGTTGAAATTACCTAGTGTTTTCACAATTTTCAATTTCTTGACCGAAATTTTTTCAAAAAGTTTTTATAAACTAAAAATAATATATTATAGACATATTTTAACATTTATATCCAATTTTTAATGTATCTACCTCATTCCATCACTCATTCCATTATGAAAAAATATGTGTTTCGTTGATTTTCATTTACTGAACATCCCATTTTTTGAACTCATGAATTAAATCAATTAAGCACATAAACAATCTGCTTTTTTGGAATGTTACATGTGGTTAAAACATAAATTCTAAAATTTTAATTCGTAAGAGACCCAAAAAGGTCTATACCATCTAAAATTTATAAAATCTACTAGAAATAATAAAATTTAGGATATATATCATAAAACCCTAAGATTTTAAAGTAAAATTATGTTTGATAACAAAAATTTAAGGGCATAAATTATTTTTCCCATCCATTTGTTTCTTTATGAATCATATAGTGCTCGTAGGATGCTTAAGGTAAGTTTAGTTGTTTTTGGGTATAGAAATATAGAATCGGGATGACCTCATGTTGTAAAAAATGGATCAAATCAAGAATGTTCTATTTGTGGATTGTGTGGAGTCCGGTTCATGAACCCAAATTAATTCTTGGAATATGACATAGTGATTTTCAAGGCTCATTCATACAGTTTATAGAACTCATTATTTGAATGGAATAGTTTTTCACCTAGTGAATCCGACCATAAAAACTCAAATTGTGAACATGGAATTATTGAAGTTAATTAATTCAAGGATGAATGGTTTGGGGAAACATGTTTCTTTATGGGATATACAATTTAGGAAATTCATGATTTGAATGATCCATTCCAACTATGAATATTATATGGGAAGTGTACCCATAAATCTATATTCTATCATGTTTTCTAAAACCCTGCATTTTTCTCCCAAAACATTTGTTGGATACCATCTTTATCACATGGTGTTTGGAATTCCTTAAATAAGTTTTAATTCCCAACTTCCTATGGTCGATATGTGTCGATCCAAGGTATGTTCATCATCTATTTCTTGTGGATTTTTCATAGATTGGTCATATTTCCTCCCTTTCTTTCTTGAAATTTTATAATAATTGATATCTATATTTAAACAAGAGTTTATTTTGTTGTTTTTTTATGGTTCTGGTTTGGCTTTCTTGAAGTCTCATAGATTCTATTACAGTAGAGAAGTCCTGAGATACACATTATTTTATTGTTCTCATGTGAATAATAATGAAACTTTGGGATAAGAATTTCATTACTTATCTATTTATTTATGTGAAATCATAAATTAGATGTGATTTATAACTTTGGGTGGTGGGGGAATTAACCCTAATAATTTATGTACTGAATTAATGAAATGACATGGTTTAAGGTTGTAGTGATTGCATGTGTTCTTCTACCCAGATAACAGTTTGTCTCTTTATTTGATAGATAGTGTGTCATATGTGCATATTCTTTTTTTACAATGTCTTTTTTTCATTTATTGACATGTTAATTTGATGAAAATTGACAAAGAACATAAATCCAATAATTTCTGGTAGGCAACATAATTTAAATAATCATGTTTAATGAACTCATTGTTTCTCATAATTTGATGGAAGAAATATGATTATTGGTGTATGTTTTATTAAATTTTTATTCTATTTGTAATTGGGAATGGCAAAAGAACCTGATATATATTGATTTGTTTGTATAATATTAAAATTCATGTTAAATGAGTATTATTCTTATCATGATTTTTAAAAACAGAAATTGGTTCTAGTGGGCATGTTTAAATAGATAAATGTCTTATAATAGCTGATTACTTATGTTTACCATTGTTGTAACCTATAATAATAGGATCATTTAATTCAAGATGGACTAAAAATGGTTTTTTATAAAGATAAATTTTTGGGTATATGAGATATCATATGTATGTGAATGCAAGATGCCTTCTTTTAAGGGCCTAGTTTATCAATTGACTCTATTTGTTGTTTGTTACCATATATTTTTTTCTGGATGTGATCCTCACTATGTGATGTGATGTGAGCTTGGAATGGATAATGGTTTGATGAGATATAGGTGGGGAGTCTAAGGTTTGTAGTAGTATTTGACACATGTGATGGCGAGATGCATGATTTTATGAATTATGGTGTCAGGGATGTCACAAGGTTGGATTGAATGGATTCAAAGTAGGCTTTCTCATTTTTGTTCTTAATACTAGATACTTCCTTTTTAATAAATCTATTTAAATGTTGGATGAATGGGTTTTTTGTTTATCCTCATTCATCTACCCAATGATTGAGGTAGTTGGATTTTCTAGTTTATTCATCTCTTTTAGGGTAGATTTGGATGTTTCCTATAGTGACTAGTATTATGAAATTGTTATATAATAATAAATTTCTTAACTCATGGGGTTGGAGTTTTCTGGAATAAAAATGTTGACAATCTTGGGAAACCATGGATTGTGTTGTATTATTCTTAGAGGGCATGGACTAAAATTTGATTTTTAATTTAATGTAAATTTGTATTAATGTTAATTGATGGATAAGTAATTAATTATGTTAGAGTAAAAAAAATAATGAAAAAAAATTATTAATGAAATTATTATTAAAAAACAGAGTGCTTATAGGATATGTAACTCTTTTTGGTGGTATCTGGGTGTTCAAGTAATGTTAGATATATTCAAACCTAAGCCTAGGTTAATTCTTATAGTGTCATTGGGAGTTATATCATATCTTGTATGTTTTATGATTTCATATGCTACCCCACCCTTTTTATAGGTTTTTTAAAACCCATTGGAATTAGGAAGGGTTTTTCCCCAATATCTAGGTGGAAAAGGGATGGATAAATTACTTCCCCCTCTAGCCTTGCACTCTTCTCCTAGTAGCATTTTGTGATGGCATCCGTAGAGGTTATCTTTCCCATATATATGGGTATATAGATTTAATGGATTTTTTATTTTACACACATGTATATCTGGGTATAGTATCCAAAGGATTATTGTAGGTATGATGTGTAATGGCTTAAGGAATATTTGTTAGATTATGGGTTGTAATGGCTTTAGGTATAATACCCAATTTATGATACATGATATACTGTATGTGGTGGATCCCAAAAATTACTTGGTTTCGATTTGGATATTTGGTTGGGATGGTCAGATGGTGTGATACTTGAGATGTGTGTTATTAAACTTTAGTCTTGGTGTTTTTTGGCTGGATTATTTTAGATAGAGATGGAATAGGAATTATTCCATTTGGAATAAGAAAATAAATTTTGGGGAGGTATGTTTGGGGTACATTTATTTCATTACAATAATATATAATCTCTTATATGCATTACATAGTAAGATATAGACATGGTGAGGTTGGGATATTAGTATACCTATTTAAGTGATAAGTTAAATTCATTTTTTGTTCATTGGGATTTAGCATGTTTTCATTATCTTTTTCACAAGAGGCTCTAGGGAGGATCCTATTGAGTATACATGTTTTTTCACCATTTATATATATAATTTTTTCATTTCAATAGGATCATGTTGAAGATCATCCTACATATTACTATATTGTTGTTTTTTAGGTTTTTTTGGGCTTCACGGTTTCTAATGAGTTTATATTTTGAGAACTCCTAGTTTTCTTTTTCATTTTTATTAGTATTCTATGAAATTTCATGCATGTAATAAGGTTTTATTTTACTATATCTGATCAAGAATTCACTGCTATATTTTTTATATCTCTCATTCCTAATAATATTTTAAAGGTTAAGGTTTATATTTTCCATTTATGATATACCCTCAGTTATTTTAGCCAACCCAATTCATATTAGTGGTAGTATTGAGGTAGTGAAAATATTAATTCTCTCATTACCATTCTATTAGGGGTACCTTTAGGGGAGGGGACTGTGACAAAGTGACATCAGAGGGTCTATGTTGAGGGATTTGAGGGATTTTAGAGTTTGGAATGGGTGTGGACTACATGGGTTAGTAAGGAAACTATTTTAACTGAACTTACTTATCAATTTAAATATGAAATTCTAGCCAAGACACAGGTAACTTTGGCCCCCTATAATCTAACTCATGAACATTTATGTTTATTAATCCCTCTAATATAAGTGATATTGGTTATACGATAAAGAGCTAGGAAAGTAACTAGAATCCTTATTCATTGCACCTATGTTTGAAATTGTAATACCTTTCGATTATTTTAAATATCAGATAAATTAAACAATTAATTAATGTTAAAAATTCCCTATTCTATATTTATGAGTTTGCATTAATTTTTTATTTTTCAGGTATGCCTCTAGGTTGAAATCCTTGAATATTTCGTGTCAATGAAGTTAATAATAATGTGGTAAAAGATCACAGTAGAATATATGTCAATTATGACACTTAGATATTAACACCTTATGAGTTCCAGTGATAGAGTATGTGGAAATAAGAAGGCTCTATTTTAGACTCAATGCTAGAAGACTAGTTAAGGGAGGTTGAGAGAGCTTTCAGTTCAATCTATACTCATAAAGATAACTATGTTTCACTGGTTGTGACAATGCTTCATGGAGATTCAAGGAATTAAAGGATCTTGTTCCTCTTAGGCCTCAAGGAGTTATAAGTGTCACAGGAGAAGTTTAGTGACTAGTTTTGAGAAGAGTTTATTTCTTCTACTGTGAAGGTGGTTATTCACCCAGATATTATTACCCTTCAACTAGGTATTTCTCGCATGTTAGAGTTTGAAATCTATTTTAGGACCCTTATTTGATATGATTTAGACCTATTTACATATCATTATTCCAAATAGAGGCATTTTTTGAGTTTTTTCATCCAGACATATAGTTTTAGATCACCGCATTTATGTAGTAGATATATCTTGAGGTTTTAGTAATAGTAGTTTTTTTTAGATAATTGTGGACAAAACTGGGTCATCATAAGAGGAGAGTCTTCATGAATCTCCATGAAAAATATTTTTGGTCCAGTCTTCCCAATTTCCTATAAAAAAGTTCATTTGAAAAGATAGGGTAGGTCTCAACCCTCATCATCTCATTTCTCATAGGTTAGAGACTATCAAGAATTTTACAAGAGAGAATACACAAGTTTTTTTGTGGAATTCTAGGACATTAGTCGTAATAGATCTCAACCTTATTGGGTAGGAAACGTGCACTAGGTGTTTCACTTTAGGTTCTTACATTGAGGTAATTTCATCCAAGGTAGTAGTAGTAAGATGCTCAAGGTTGGGACTTGTAGATAGGAGATGATGGAGGTAGAGGATGGACCTGGGATATTCCTCATCCTCAAAGAGAAGAATGTATCTATGTATGTGTTATTAATTAGGGTGAGAGAGGTCATTGAGCAAGTTATGGCTAGCTACATGCTCTAGTATTTCTAGCACTATGGGATATAGACATTTTTCAAGGTACCCTTTTTTCTATTATACTTGGGTGCATGTCTTGTTTGATTTAAGAGCTACACACACCTTAATATCACATACCCTCATATATTATTTGGGATTTGAGATGAAGATACTTCTAGGTAACTTGGTGTTGACTACACCAATATGAGGTTAAGATTATCTATTTGAAGTATTTATAGACTATGATATATTTTTAGGGAAGAAAAACTCTTGGGAAGAATTCTTATTTTATATTTGTAGTCATATGAAATCATCCTTTGTATGGATGGGTTGTATTTGGTGCAAGATATTATAGATGGATTTAGGATGAAGTTACATTATATGATTATGATAAAGAGTTTTCCATGTTTTTTTAATGAGACAGGCCCTTATATGGGTTAGTGGTATGTTTTTTTCTGTATCCTGTTTCATGGACAAGATGATTTTAAATTATTTAAATGTTCATACAAAGATGTTTTTGTGGGTTTTTGAAGAGTATCCTAATGTTTTTTCTATGGAGGTTGTGGAATTTCCCCTTGAAGAGAGGAAAATATTGGGATAGAACTCCAACTAATAATTTTTCTAATCTCTATATATTTTTATAGGATAGAAACTTTTGAGTTAAGATATCTATGAGTAAAACTCAATGATCTATTTTAGTGAGGTTTTGTTTATCCATTTTTTCTCTTTGGGGTGTAGTAGTTTTTTTCGTGAATAATAATGATGGCCTTTTGTGTCTTGGTATCAATTATCATCTCTTGAATCAAGTTAAAATGAATTACATCTATCCTCATCCATGGATTGATGATTTATTCAATTAGCTAAAATTATCTAGTTGGTTCTCAAATATTGATCATCATTTTGTAAATCATCATATGTGGGTGAAAGTTGAGGATATTATGAAGACCTATTTATGGTGTCATTATGGTCATTATGAATTAATTTTGATTTTTTTGGGTGATGAATTCTCAATAGGTTTTATGGGTTTTATAAATGTATTGTTTAGGATGTTTTTGAATAAGTACATGGTGGTTTTAATCAATTATATGCTTGTGTAATCTATTTCTAAATAGGATAACATACAGAATCTTCATGCCATTTTGGGTGTTATTCATCATCTGATAATATTTTAGAAGTTCTGTAAGTGTTAGTTTTGATCTCATGAATTTCATTTCTTAGGTAATTCCATGTCTTATTTATGAGTAGTTTTGGATCCCTCAAACATCAAGGAATTTGTTTCTTAGGAGTCCCTAAAAATAGTTACAAAAGTATGATGTTTTCTTGATATTTTATGCTATTATCAGAGGTTCCAAGCATATTTCTCTCAGTTTGTGACTCCTATAAAAACATTTAGAATAAATGATCGGGTTTTCTTGTGGATTGGTCTGTGTCAAACATTTTTCATTTACCTAGAGTAGAATTTGGTCAGTATAGAGTAGTTTCTCTACCAAAATGGATGTTTAATTCAAGGTTTTCTTTGACTTGACACATCTTGAATTGGGTTGTGTACAAATAAAGTAGATATCATTTTTCTATTGTAGTTATTAAAATTCACATCTCTATAATGATAAATGTTCCACCCAATATCTCAAGTTGTAAATAACCATGTTTGATTTAAATTTGTGTTGGAATTACCTTATCGGTGAGTGTTTCAGGGATTTTACCAACCATAATAGGTTGTGGAATGTCTTATACTAGTTTTACATGAACATGTGATAGAAATGGTGGGTGGAATTATTTCATGATTATGACTTAAAATTTTTATATACATCGGGATGGTGTAACTTTTTAGCTGATGTGTTGAGTATGAAGTCACGCATTGATGTTGATCATGAATCTTGTAATTACTATATATTGATGGAACATCATTCAGCATTTCATCTTCAGATGGGAGAGGATGGTGAATGAGACTATCTTTTTCGGTTGATAGTGTAGTAATATTTTGTTCAGTAGGTGGAGGATTCCCATCTGGTGGATTCTGAGGTGGAGGACTGAAGATAATGATAAGTATTTGGTGATACACCTGATGATTTGTCGGGGGATGAACAACACTGGATGTCATTCCTAGGAAGGCTCTTCATCCCTTTGGTTATGTATCAGATGGTTCTCTGTGAGTTCTATATCTCACCATTTGTGGTGCATCATAATGTAAAAATTATGTACCACGCTCTGAGAGCTCAATTTTGGTTTCTTGGTTTGAAGCATGTAGTTGTATGGTTTTTTCTCTATGTTTTATCTACCAAAAGGTCAAGTATAAGAATAATGTTTCTAGTGGTTTTCTCTAGCCATTAGATGTTCCTCAGTTAATTAGAAGGATATATTGATGGAAATTATTATTTAACTCTATATTATGAAGTCTTTGACTCTATGTAGGTGATGGTGGACAATTTGAATAAATAATCCCACATTATAGCTACCAAGGTGTTGATATCAGTTGAGTTTTTATAAAGGTAGTTCCTTGAAGAGGTAGTGAGACTCCATGGTTTTCTGAGAATGATCATATCTAATCATGATCTTCATTTTGCCTCTAGGATATGAGGATGTCTTTAGAATTATTATGGCTCTCAGTTATGCCTTAGCACTACATTTCATCTACATATATATGGTCATACCCAGAGGATTAGCTCGACACTTAAAGAATAGTTGTATTATTTTTCACTAGATTTTAGTGGTTTGTGGATAAGGAACCTTCATTTGTTTTATTTTTCTTACAATAATATTTTCAACTCACCAATTGTTATGAAATATCTTTAATATTTTTATGTTCAACATTTCCATTATTAATTATACTAGAATGGTGTCCAGGAGTCCATAATTCTTAGGCTAGAATTAGTGAAAAGTATTATAGATATGGTTTATGTATTTAAATAAAGGATAAACATAGGGAATGATAAAAAAATTCGTATAATGACCATAGGAGGATACCTCTATGGTTTTATGTTGGAGATCACTTGTTCATGCAGGTGGATCCTCATTGAGGGAAGTAAATTATTGTTCATGGGTGTAAGATTTATCCTCAATTTATTTATCCTTTAATGGTGTTATATCTTGTTGGAGTTGTGTTATATCTAATATAACTTCCCCCACTGATGATTCAGATACATGATTTTATCCCTAAGTTCCAGCTTATATGTTACCTTTATAACGATACCCACATAAATAATTTTTCTTAGATATACGTTAATGATGATGAAAACATTGAGGAGAAACCTATGAAGATATAGGACCTCTAAGATAAGGTGTCATGAGGTAATGATATTCCCTCAGTTTATATCTTTAAGAGTTATTATGGCATGTAGTAGTGTACCTGGGAATATGAGTTTTAATTGAATTCATAGTACCCTCATGTTGTTTTACGTATATCTTTTCTCATTTATCTAGGCTCGTTTTGGTGTTTTGACCATTATGTGGTTATGATAATGTTTACTCTTGATTTTTTTTGGTCACCATTGATCTTTTTTTTAGAGGTATCTCCCACAAGAGAGTATATAGGATCTGTTTTTTGGTATTTCATAGTTTAATAATTTAATTCTATGAACAAGGTGGTTTATCTTATGTGTTTATGGATTATTGAGAGGTATCTCGTGGGGTGGTGGTTTTAATGATCCCTTTTTTTCCTTATCTCAAGTTTTGGTTTTTTGTTATCAAGGATGAGAATTGTTTGAGATTTATCTAATGCAATGTCCCAAATATTTTTTTCCCATACCTTTTCACTTTTTCAAATCACGTGGTGATCATAAGAGGCCTAAAGTAGGTTAAGTGGTGTTCGAGTTCTAAAATCTGGAAATAGGATGATCTCATGATTTGAAATGGATTTCACATCATGAATATGCAATTCAAGGTTTGTGTACTGACTTGTCCATATCCCACAAGTAATTAACATATTTTTTGAGGTTAATTTATAGGTTTCATTCATGTTGTTTTACATAAATCACGTTGTAAATGGAATATGGTTTTCACCCAATAAATACAAACATTAAAAAACATATTGTTAAACTAGAATTCAGGGAGTGAATTATTTTAAGGTCGAATGTTTTGAGGTTAAACATTTTTTTGAAGGGACATAAAACATGGGACATTCACAATGTGAATAACCCATTCATATATGTACCTGATTTTTCAATGTGGTATGGATTCTTTTAACTTTTTATTAAACCCTTGTTGCAACTCTCTTTTTGGACTACACCTGATATATGAGCCTTTGGGTCGATTGGTATGGTTTTTAGAAAAATAAGGGGATGAAAGTTAGATCTCAACCAAATTCATGTAGTGTATTTGGAATATAGAATGTTTATCCAATACCTAATGTGTATTGGTCTATCTAGAACCTTTCATAGTATGTAATAGTTTTTCCCTAAAGGGGGAAAACATGATAATTACATAGTGTGTAACTCTTACACCACCTATAATATCTCTATGTCAGTTTTTTTAAAATATCTTGGGCATTTTAATTTAGACAGAGCTATCACCCTTGTTCTCTCATGCATAGGACGACCTATAGAGGGTATCATTTGAAGCATACTCTAGGTTTTTTCATATATCTCCAATCTGGACTCTATTTCTTCCATTTTTTGTCTCATTAGATGCGTGATAGTGATTAATTCATTCCTATTTCACCATTATCCATTAATCTTATTCTCAATGGAGTTATTTTCATATAGAATCTTATGAATTATATTTAGGGTGTTCATCCATTCTTCCATTTTCAATCAATTTGAGTCATGTTAGAGGTAGATACTGGAAGAGTGTTCTACCACGGTCATAAGGTAGGTGGTCTATACCTTTTCCTGAAAATTATAGTGGTTTATAGGTATTTAAAATTTTCCCATATACCCAACTTTCTGGTCATTAATCTTACATTAATTAATTACTTTTTTAAATTATTTTAACTTTGATAGATTTACCACTTAGTACCATGATAAGGTTAAAGGTTTTAAACATGAACTTGGACCACCTGTGAGGTGTTTTTATGTATATATCCCATGGTTTACCACCATGTTGGGTGTGTGTGAGCTTTACATAATAGTAAGATCCATAATGAATTGAATGAGATATTAAGAGTTGTTTTATGAGTCCTTTTTCATGTGATTACATGTTATTAAAATGGTTAAATAGGTTTAATGGAAAATGTGGAATGATTTGGATAAACTCATGGATTGTATATAATTATGAAATGGGTTATAAATGATTAATGAATTGATAAATGATTTTTATGGCATTGACAATTCTACTCCTTGGATATGAAATTAATTAGGATTACCTAGAAATTTATAATCCATTAATCTAGATTAATTTGGATTCCTAGAATGTTTATACTCCTAGGATATGGATTTCTTGGGCCACCTTGTAAATGAGATGTGGACTTGCTCCTTGAGATCCACCCAAGACTTTACCAAGTTTTCTATGGATATGATCCATGGACTCTATGGTATTCCATTGTGATTTTATGACTTGTATCTATCCCATGTAGGCCTAACACTAGATTACATGTTATAATCCATTGAGGATTCCTTGGTAATTTCAACTCCTCAAATCCAACCCATATAAGTTAGACACTGGATTAATCAGCAAAGGTCGTAGTGTGTGTTTTTTAATGCTTCATAGATTTCCCTTTTATATGATTGACTATTTATAGTGAGCCTTGGTATGATTGAAATTATAACATTTACATGTATCAATTCATATTATTAATTTTTATCATTATTATATATTACAATCTAATCATATTATATACACAGATTGGATTTGTTATAGACATCATTATCGGTCACCCACTGAGTGTTATCTCACAGCCTGTTTAGGCCATCGTTGGGTACACAAATAGAATTTATGGTTGTAGGTATGGACCAGGGAAAGCACCCACATAACAATTATTAATTTAATTTTCAATTATTAAGAGTATGGGAGAACATTACCAGGCTATTATTGTGATATTATCTAGAGATAGTTCTTTTTGTTCTTTTTTATTTTGATACATGTATTGTGTTGGATTCCTATTTCCATGTATTTTTTATCATTTTTATGAATTCATGACATACTCATATTTTATATGATATTAAACTTGGATTTTTATTATTATTACCATTGTCGTATGGATGGTTATTTACTGATGTTTGGTTATTTGATATGATCCCACTATTAATTGATTTGACTACATTGTTAAATTATAATCTAATTATGAGGCTATTGTATCTCCATTGAACCACCTTAGACCTTCACTTATAGTTTGTGGCCTCTAGTATATAGGGAGGCATCCTTGAGGCCATGTGACCTAGTAGTTTAGGGAACCATTAACTGCCTCCCATGTCGGGATGTTACAAAGTGGTATCGGGGCCTTTTTTCTTTTCTTTCATTAATATTTTGAGATAATATACAAGACGTTAGTAAAAAATATGAACTTTATTATTAGTCATTGATGGGAGTATCTAGCCCAAATTTAGGGTATTACCATGATTCCTAGAATGAGGAATTTGTTTTTATATTATTTATATTACTGTTGATTTGATTCCACCATTGTGTGATGAAAATGATATCTGATGTTATTATTGATATGATTGAGGATTCCATTTTATCCTTGGCATGATGATATGAGGTCATTCCATCTCATTCGTCATTTTTTCACCTTATAGAAATAATATTCTATGAATATTTCATGACATAGAGCATGAATTTCTTGAATGTATAAAATTTATTCAGTGTTCCTTGGGTTATATAATTATTATCGACTAACGTTTCTTTCATGATATTAAAAAATACAATTACTACTAAAATTTATTTCTATAACTGAATAGTTTTTTCCGATATATGATATAGTAGACACCTTAACTAGTCGATTATGGCGAATTGATCCATGAATCATTGGGCACATAAATTATAAATGTGTTCTGGTTGGGATTAAATAGATGACACACTTCAATTTCTAAGGTGTATGAGCCCTTATAAATTTTAAATTATGGTCTAGGTAATTCATCCTTTTAAGAGAATTATTATAAAATTTATATTTATATTTAAATAGATTTAATATTAAAATGAAAATGTCACCATTAAATGGGGTTTCTAATTTAAATTTGCAATCCATATACTAGGACCATGCTATGAAACAGAGAGCTTGACCCAAACCTGTCATTGGTAGTAGGCAGTATGCAGTGTCTCTGGTGATCTTTACGGTTGTTCATATTACCCAGTTCTAGATTTAGAAGCATACATAGGGGTTTTGATTCTTTATTTGAAGGTGTGTAGATATATTATGTGTGTATTTGTTATATAGTTGTTAATGAATCTTTTTTGAGGAATATTTTTGGAATTTTTAGAGACATACCACCACCATGACCTCTAGTTTTTCTCCAAGAGGGGTGATGAACCTAATTCGTATATAACGACACATACATTTCATAAAAAGATATTACATATAAATATAAGAATATTTATAACATTACATAAAAACCCATTCCAGAATTGTAACTATTAATGTCTTTGGAAACTAGGAAATATAAACAACTAATTCAAAAAACATCTATATTGTCTCCCTCTTATTTCTTCTTTACAAGAATAATTTTTGTAACCTCTTACTTAATAACTTATTCATATCCAGGGGAAAATAAACATAGAAAAACTCTGATATTATATGCCTAGTAAGGGTAATAAAGAGAGATAACATAATCATAAGTGTATAAGAACATCAAAATAACTTTTTCAAATTATATCCTATATATCAAAGATCATGATATCATATTGTGAAATAAATCATAATATTTCATAAAAAATAAAACCTATTACATGAGATCATAACATAAGACTTAGAATTTTGGAATACACATAAGCATATAAAATCATTTTCATATTAGTCCAGGATCATTTTCAAGACCATCATAGTGAACAAAGTCCTTTTCTAAACTAATTTCAATTCATGTTCCTGCCCCGTATTACTGAATCAACATTATTTATCCTTCCAATCCTACCTATCTCATGAGATATAAATATTTACCCAATTAATCGAAGGGAGATATATTTCCCACCCATAAAATAATTAAATCCATACATATGTGTTCCGTAAGAACATAAATCATTTGTCATATCAGAACCAATAAAATGAAGTGGGTTTCCGAAACATCATTTCATCATAACATAACTCATAGAAAGAAATAGGTTCCATAAATATCATTCAATAATAAATATAAAAAAACATATAAATAGTAGGTATGGTATCATTGGAAAATATCCCCATTAAAATATAAATAAAATCAAAAAAAATTATCATAAATAGAAAATAATTTTTATATATCACTTGAAAATAATTCAAGACAAAAATATCATTTATTCTTTGAAAAATTTTATTTTCATAAAATTCAATGCAATTTTTAAAAAAACTATGAGACTAACCTTGATTGATTATAAAGAAATATTCATGGTGTGAATACATTATGAAATAGAAAAAATATGCTCATTATATATAGGTTAAAAAAACATATCATTCCAACTTTTGTCAAAAAATTCACAAAGTACCACATTATAAAACAAAAAAATAGTCCTTTAAAACCCTTTAGTAAAAATTTACACATGGATAAAAATAAATTTAGTCAATTTTAGATGAATATTAAAAATATTTTAGGAAATTATTTTATGAAACATGGACAAGGAAGATCAATATTCTCATATATATACCTACATATAAACAATCTCGAATAATAATGAAATTTTGAAATTAATCATGACCACTTTATAATTAATAGAATCATATTCCCCATGATAGAAAAAAAAATATAGACATGAAAATTCCATAATATACCAAATAATAATCATCAAATATATTCATGGGTAATATATACATCACATTAAATAAACAAGTAGTGTATCATGCATGTGTCCCACATAAATAAAAGTAAGATAAAAATCCCTTACCTTATGCCTGACTACCTCCAAACGTATCTAAAACTCATGTATAATGGTTTAAATAATGTTATTAATTTATAATGGAAACATATTTTAATATTTATGATATCATATATAATCCTCTTATATTATCTTATCACCCGTTTTTTAATAATATTTAATTATTTCCCTTCTTCCAAGTGTTAACTGCTTCATTTTACAACGCACATTTTATCCTATAAGTCTCAGTTCTTGTGAATAGAATATAATTATATCATTTACATAATGATATTAAGGTAATATATATAAAATTTATTCATTATATAAATTTATATAATCATTAATTAATGGTGAAAATGGAAAATGAATTTTCATCGCGATGTGGAGGCAGTAGGCCGTGAGTACGCAAGAATGATGGTATCATTCCCTTAATGTTGAAATGGTAAGGAAAAGAATGGTATATTAATTTAATTCATAGAATTAACATAATGTTATAATTATCATATATATATATATATTCAATCATTATACCCATCCAAATAAAGTGGTGATGAAAAATAGATTACACCACGGTGTGGAGATGGTAAGTCGTATATACGCACATGCGGTGCTTTTTTTCATCGGATAAATAAAAGGTGGGAAACAGTTGTCCAATATTCATAATAAAATCTAAAAATATATTTTATATTGTTCCTATTAATTTATAATGTAAAAAACTCATTAATATGAGTTATAAGAATAAATAATTTTGAATGATTCAGTCAAGATGATTACCTTTTCTTTGAAGAACATTATTTAGATCCCCTCTTAGGGAAACTAGGGTTTGTCTTTTGAAAATAGAAAAACATATGAAATGTGTATAAGTAAGTTTATAAGAGAAATTTTTCTTGTATTGTAAATCTTTAAGGCATAATTTGATGTAAAAATGTGTGGGAGGATGTGTCATTTTATAATTGAGGTGCGGGGCACTTTTGGAATTCAAAAAAATACTAACTTATAATAAATTCAATATCAATCCAAATACCTAAAAAATTCCATTTATTCAAATATAATATTATATTTTTTTTATATAATCAAAATATATATTTTATAATTTATTTAGTATTCTTTTAAACCATATCATTTTGATTAACCCTTAGTTAACCTATTTTAATTTTAACTATGATAACAAATTTTTCGATATTGAAAGGATGAAATGCTTACTTATGTGATTTCAATTAGACCATAAATGAAAAATTTATAACATTTTATATAATATTATAATTTTTTAATTTTTCAATTTTTTTATTCTTTTTAAATTATTTGAAAAAATATTAATTTAAAATAATATCATTAGAGTGAATTTTGACACTATTCATTACATGGAATTTTAAAAATATCAATATAATAAGTTAACATAAATAAATATTTTATTATATTCCTAAGAATATTATATAATCTATAAAATTCATTAATCAAATTAATTATTTAAAATTATGTTTATTTAAATAATTTTAATAACATTAATCTAATGTTTCCATTAATAAAATACTAACTACATCATCATTATGTAATTATTTAATATAATAATTTATTCCCTAAAAAATTAAAAAAATTCCATGATGAATATAACTTTTATATATTTAATAATTATACTTATATTATAATATATCTTTTGGGTAACCCTATATTAAAAATTAAATAGTATTTAAAACATAAATGTGACATCTTTAAATTTATATTAAATGAAATCACATGAATATAATAATCTAAAATAAGTGGACCACAAAGTAAAAAAAATTACCAGGACTATATGTTTATTATGATAAAAATTTACATTTATATTCCTTCATAGTATATATTTTTTCCCATGTAGTCACATAAGAGATATTTAAGAAAAAGAAAGTGACATTTTGTGAAATTGTTTGATTTAAATATTATATAACTCATTTTTATGGAAAATTTTCCGTTTAAAAACCTTATATAGAAGCATATGTGTTAATGGTAGAATTATATTCATCAAATAAAAAAAATTAGGGTCACTTTTATAGTATTTATAATTCTATTTGTAACCAAAATTACCTAATTTACATTTTATCATCGTAACAAAATTTACCAAGATTACTATTTATATTATCAAAATAAAATAAAATAGGCCTATTCAAAAAATTTATACCTAATGAATAAAAATTTTCTATTCATTTTCAAAAATTCAAAACCAATAACTTTTAAAATTAAATTTAAAATAAAACTAGTAAAATTCCATGAAAATAGTTTTTCAGAAAAAATCCATTTTAAAACATAAAATGTTTTTATAATAAATTCATGTATAAAATAATTTTAAAAAACAAAAAAAATATCAACATAAACTAATTAAATTTTAAAATTGATAAAAACATAATTTTACCTTGTAAGACTTTAAAATAAAAAAATAGTTTTAAATAAAAAACAATATTTTCATTATTCCTTAAAAAATCTCTTCAAAAAATTATATAAAAATAATAATTTTAAGATAATTTCAAAATTCTAGAATAAATTTTATCAAAAAATATTATAAAACATAAAAAAATTATATTCACTCATAAGAATGAAATAAATTCATTTTTCAAGAAAATGTATTTTTGAAAAATACAGTGATTTTACTAAAAATGTCTGAATATTTTCTAAAAACATACCAATACATTTATATTGATTTTGAAATTTATTTTTATTTCATAAATTACTTATTAATTTTAATTCCATCCAATTAAATATGTTGGTTATAATGGTCAATTTTAATATTAGTGTCTTGTCGTTCTTTTAAATTCAAGGTTTCGTGCAATGCAAGCTGTTAAATAATTAAAATTATTTAAGGAGAGATATTTTTAAAAAATATCATGGTGTCACATTATACCCTCCATACTTGGAATTTATTCATTGAAAATAATCCCTTGGATACAAAAAAAATGAGGATATCTCTTTCTCATCACATCCTCAGGTTCCCACATAGATTCCTCAAATTGATTATTCCACCATAAAATTTTAACCAAGGGATTGGTCTTGTTTCATAGCAATTTTTTTTATAATATAGAATATATATTATTTTTTCATCATAATAAATATATTACTCTATTGGTACGACTTCTGAGTTTAGTACATGTGAAGGATCAGGTTTGTTTTTTCTTTGGAGAGATACATGAAGCCCATCATGTACTTGATAGAGATTCCAGGGAATCACTGATCGATAAGATGCCTTTATAACATGATACAGAATTTCAAAAGGATCAATATAACTTGGTATGAGCTTTATGTTATTTCCAAATCTCATCACTCTCTTCCAAGTACTTATTCATATAAATTTCTTTTTACCCACAGCAAACTCTAGGTCTTTGCATCAAATTTCAATATAACTTTTTATTGACTCTGATCTTATCTTCTGTGTTATTGAATAGATATAACCTTCTATTCCATTTACTCAACTAAATCAGATCCCAATAGATTTTTTCTCCAACATCATTTGATTATTTTCAATTTATTCACTTCTTACCATAGAGTTATTCATAAAGAGTCATATGAATACTTTAGTGAAAGTAATTATTGTAAGAAAACTCTACCAAAGGTAGGTGTTGATCCCAAAAACCTTTCAAATCCATAAACCAAGATCTCAACATGTCTTATATGGTTTTAATTATCCTATAAGACTAACCATATGTATGAAGATTATAATCAGTGGTAAAACTTAACTTTGTATCTAGATCATACTGGAGACTTATCCAGAAATTCGAGGTAAACCTCAATTCTTGACCAGATATTATGGAAAGTGGTACTCTATGAAATCTCACCAATTTTTTAATATATATTCTGGAAATCTAATCAAGAGAAAAATAATATTTGATATTAATGAAATGTTCCTACATAGTAAGAATTTCAATTATAACCTATATGGAATTATGGCCTTTAGAATTTTTGGGAAGTCTGACGACGAAGTCCATGTTGATGTTTTACCATTTCCATTCAGGTATGGATAATGGTTATAAAATCCCCTTATACTTGAATCTCTCATATTTACCTTGCTAATTAACCAAGCACTGAGAAATAAATTTTTTCAATATCTCTCTTCATTCCATACCACTAGAAATACTCTTTTAGGTCCTTATACACCATTATGCTTCCAGGATGAATAGAGAATGATGAACTATGAACCTTATCCAACAACTCCATCATTAAATATTGTATGGGAGAATACAAACTTAGTTAATGAACCTTATTATTCCATCACAATCTTATTTTAACTCAAGAAAATCTCTCACCATCTTTTATACCTCTACATATTTGTTATGTTCCACCTTAATCTTCACTTGTATATATGGTTGAATATTAATTTGAAAAAGATAATATTTCTCTCATTCCATTAAAATTTATAGATGCATCCTTCAAAAATCCATAAATATTGGATCTTTTATGATACTCATCATAAATATGCTAGCATAGTCCTTTAAAATCAAACCATATACCACCTTTTCACTTTCCTTGGGTGGTAATGTATTGAGAAGTCATAATATTTAATCAACTCCAACCATCTGCTTTGGCACATATTCAGATATTTTTGAGTGAAAATATACTTTAAACTTTTATTATCAATATATATGTCAAAAATTTCTCCATAAAGATAATGCTTCTATATTTTTAACTAAAAAAATACCAATACTAACTCCAAATCGTGATTTGGTTAATTTTTTCCATGGATTTTCAATTTTCATAAGAAATAGTCTATCACCATATCATTTTACATGAGAACACATACCATCTCATTATTTAATGCATCACTATAGATCACAAACCTTTATCCATTATAGGGTAGTGTGAGCACAGATTCCCTTAGTATCCTTATTTTCATATCCTTACAATTCTCTTCAAATTCCTCTGTTTATATAAACCTAACACTACTAGAAATCGCACCTATACCCACGGTTTTAAACCGTGGGTATAGCCCTTGAAACCGTGGGTATAGGGTATACCCACGGTTTCAGTAACCGTGGGCTGGAGTGCCGTCGCAATAGGCCTATACCCACGGTTTTCAGAGAACCGTGGGTATAGACCCGGAAAATTTTATATTACTCACGGTTCATTGAACCGTGGGTATAGATGTATACCCACGGTTTTATAACCGCAGGTATACTGTTTTGCATCTCCGGATATAGATGTATACCCACGGTTTTATAACCGTGGGTATACTGTTTGCAGCTCCAGAAATTTCCCACGGTTCATTTGAACCGTGGGTATAGACGTATTCCCATGGTTATAAAACCATGGGTATACATGTTTCCAATGCCAAACATTTCCTACAGTTCATTTGAATTGTAGGTATTGGCAGATCCCCTACAGCAAAGCAGGCCTGGCTGTACAATTCTGCACCTAAAAACAGAATATAAGATTATACATGGATGATGAGAAACCTCAGCATCCTATGGTCCGGGCTGTAGACATCAGCCCTGTAAACACAGTACATGGGGATTTTCAGATGAAAGTGCAAACTGCACAGCATGTGGGCTCAACTGTCTATGAATTGGAGGCAGCGGACGCTTGTGCTGAGCAGATACAAGGGCGGGCGGATGTTGCTGAAGCAATGCTTATCACGGTTCCCACTAGTAACTGTTTTCTTGCCGTTTTCTTGAATTGGATGTAGAGACCTCTCATGTAACCCAGCCCTCCCCCCCCCCCACTGCCAGCCCTCCCCCTCCCTCTCCACTTCAGCTGTTCCATAAAGGAGTAGATTCGATTAGACTACTGAGAAAAGGAAGATTGCCCCTAGGCAGAGGTGTGTTCGGAATCTTTCCAGATCTGAGTACGAGGAACGACGAGCAAAGAGACTTTGTTATTCTTGTAGATCAAAGTTTGGACCAGCACCGAGGTGTTCCTAGAATGGCATGCACATAATGGTTTGGGACTGTGTGAAGCCCCAAGAAAAAGAACTGACAGAAACTGAAGAGGGAGGAAGAGAATGTGACAGGGAAGAAGGGATGATGGAAATGGCTTATCAGGCATTGTTTCTTGGCACTTTAAAGGGCCATGGTACTCAAGGAACCAGGTCCATGATGTTAGAGGGAAACTCTGCAGGAGTTCCAATTTTGGTGATTATAAACAGTGGGGCTAGCCACAATTTCATGTCAAAAGCCCTTTTAAAGTTTCTAGATTTGCCTATTACTCAGACTAAGTCCTTTGGGGTTCTCTTGGGAGATGTTCATCGAGTTTTTTCTAGTGGCCTGTGTAAGACACTCTCAGTACAGTTGGGAGACTTAAAATTTGATGTGGACGCGAACATGTTTGACACGTCTGGGCTAGACCCTATTATGGGGATGAAAGTGGCTGGAAACACTTGGATTTGTTACTTTTCACATGAAGAAGTTAACAATGAGTTTTGGTTATTAGGGGTGACAAATAACATTGCAGGGTATGATGTCGCAGCAGAAGGTGCCCTTCAGCCTTGTAGACGGCAAGAAACTGTTGACACAAGACCTTTTGTGTGAGTCCGGTATAGCAGACGTGGTTATAGGGACATATTCAAATCGGGAGATGAGCAGAGTTATATAGAGGACACTCGAGAAATTCCACCATATTTTGGAGCCCTATTGGGTTGAAATGCCACTTGTGCAGCAGGAAGTTCTTGATGATAAATACTTGCAGCCTGTTGTAGTAGCTTTGGATAATTACCATGATACAAGGAATGATTATTCTCTTCACCATGGGATGCTTTACTTTAAGGGACGACTAGTTGTGTCCAAGGACTCCCAGTTGATTCCAAACCTACTTCATTATTATCATGCCACACCCGCAGGAGGACATAATGGGTTCTTAAAGACCTATAAGCAGTTGGAAGGGGGACTGTTTTGGCTGAGGATGACACAGATTGTATTGAAGTTTGTTCGTAGTTGCGGCATTTGTCAGCGACAAAAGTGTCAGACATTGAGTCCAGTTGGTGGCCGATGCTTGCGACCGCCCACTGCAAACCATGCAGACACCATGACCCATCTCCAATATTATTGGGAACCTTATCCAGAATAAAACCATTTAAAAAAATAGTTAAAATACAGTACTTCAATTAAAAATTCAGACAAAATGGTATGGAAGCAGTTATTATAAATTTCAAGTGTAATAAGAACCTGGATGTTTGTTTCAACTTCTAACAATAGTATAAATCGATCTTTAACAGAAGTTTGAGGTGATGTCCAGATTTTGTCTGGCCCATAAAAGAGGAAAAAATTGTTATTAAGTAGAAAATTAACTAAAGGAAATAAAATTAAATGAAAGGGATAAGAATTTTTGGGTTTATAACCCCAAACATGTGTTGTAGCTAACTTGTCAAAATCTGAACAATTCTTGCAGGTCAACCCCAGTCCAGTAGTGGGTGTGGTCTTTAGAGTAGGAACCACCACATCTGGGTATGCACCCCCTTCCCCCTGCCAGCCTCCCCCTGCCCCTGCCAGCCCCCCCCCCCTTCCCCCTGCTTGTCCCCCTGCCAGCCCCCCCTGCCCCCTGCTTGCCCCCCTGCCAGCCCCCCCCCCTTCCCCCTGCCAGCATCCCCCTGACCCTGCCAGCCCCCCCCCCTGCCCCCCCCCCCCTTCCCCCTGCCAGCCCCCCCCCCCCTGCCCCCTGCTTGCCCCCCTGCCAGCCCCCCCCCCCCCCCTTCCCCCTGCCAGCCTCCCCCTGCCCCTGCCAGCCCCCCCCCCCCTTCCCCCTGCCAGCCTCCCCCTGCCCCTGCCAGCCCCCCCCCCCTGCCCCCTGCTTGCCCCCCTGCCAGCCCCCCCCCCCCTTTCCCCCTGCTTGTCCCCCTGCCAGCCCCCCCTGCCCCCTGCCACCCCCCCCCCCCTTCCCCCTGCCAGCCCCCCCTGCCCCTGCCAGCCCCCACCCCCAGCCCCCCCTGCCCCCTGCCAGCCCCCCCCCCCTGGAAAGACACAAAAAAGGGCTTGGAAGCATGAGAAGAACTCACATGATCCTAAAACTAGAAGGATTCATGTGAAAGGGGTGCCCCAAGGCAAGGTATGTACTGAAAATGCTTGCAGGGACAGTCCAAGCAGCAAGGTGATTTGGAGAAAGAAAAATCAACCTATAGTGAAAAGAAAAATCCTTGGTGGTAAAGCTGTCCAAGGAAAAACAGGTTGTGTTTTGGGTTGTGAAGAAGAGAACAAACCTAAAGAAGGGGAGACACAATCCATGGGGTAAGTGTGCTCACAAAGCATATATTTTAGAGCTGAAAACAGATCTGGTTTAGAGCTGGAAGTTGCATGCAGCAATGGTATCAGCAGCTGGGTGCTTCACTGGGGCAGCCTCAGTATGGGTCTCAGCAGCATGAACCAATGGTTCAACCTTCTCAGATCCAAGAAGAGATCAATCGGCAAATGGAGCTTAATAATATAGGGGGAAGTTAGGCCGGAATAGAAAATGATGATTATGCCCATAGAAGTGATCCATGTAAGGATATTTTAAGCAAGGGAAAGTTTCCTTCAGTTGATAAAGAGGGATTTCAAATTGTCTATTCAAGGAAATCAAGGAAGAAGAAAGACTGCTCTCAATGGAGAACAACGATGGTGACTAGGTCTCATAGCTCATCTACCTACAACTTGGAATGGGATGATGATGTCGGGGAGGGGGTTATGAAAACGAAATGCTTTATTATGAAGGCAGTTTTATCAATGTCTAGCCCCATCTCCTCTCTTATGTCATCTTTTGTTTTTAATAAAATGGCTTTAGAGCCTTTCGGCTCGAAGCTTCTTTCTGTTTCGATGGATTTGGGGATTTTGAACATCTCACATAATCGTTTAATTTAAATGTTAAACGATTACTAATGGGATTGAGCCGTACGCTTCAAATGAGCTGAAACATTTGGGACATTTGTGTGACGTACCATGAATAGGCTGAACATTTTGAGGTTCTCGAAGGCCTATATGAATTGGTTCAATTCCTATGCAAGGGGTTGCACTTGATGGATGAGATCATGTGATCGTTAGAACTCCTCAAAGCCGATTCTCTCTAGCTCTTGTTTCTCTCCCACCTTTAAACAAGGTTCTAACAGACTGTGGTGTTGAGAGAGACCCTACCTAAGCATCGGGTGATTCCCATGAACCTTGGATACCTCAGAAGGAGTCTTTCGGTGACTTCTCGGAGATCTCGATCAAACGCTTGTGAAAACTTCGACAAGCAGGAAGGACTGGTATTGAGAGAGGTCCTACTAAGTGTCGGGTGATTCCCATGATTTGTGGATACCTCTGAAGGAGTCTTTCAGCGACTTCTAAGTGATCACAATCAAACACTTGTGAAAAGCATCGAAAGACTGGATCGAATGGTGTAAGGTACACCATTCTTATTCTTTGTTTAGATTGATTACAAACGTATAGATATATTTCGGCGTGACAGCGGCGTGACCGCGGACACCCCTCCCCCCCCGCTGGACACCCCTCCCCCCTGCTGGATGTGGCTGGAGCAGGGCCACATCACGGCGTGACCGCGGCGTGACCGCGGCGTGACCGCGGCGTGACCGCAGCGTGACCGCAGCGTGACCGCAGCGTGTTGGCCCGATCCAGCGACATCCGCGGGGCAGCATCTTACGACCAGGAGTGAAGGGAGCGGGAGGAGGCTGGAATGCGGGTGAAAGGGGGGTCCTACTAAGTGTCGGGTGATTCCCATGATTTGTGGATACCTATGAAGGAGTCTTTCAGCTACTTCTAAGTGATCACAATCAAACACTTGTGAAAAGCTTCGAAAGACTGGATCGAATGGTGTAAGGTACACCATTCTTATTCTTTGTTTAGATTGATTACAAACGTATAGATATATTTCGGCGTGACTGCGGCGTGACCGCGGAAACCCCTCCCCCCAGCTGGACACCCCTCCCCCCTGCTGGATGTGGCTGGAGCAGGGCCACATCACGGCGTGACCGCGGCGTGACTGCGGCGTGACCGCGGTGTGACCGCGGCGTGACCGCGGCGTGACCGCGGCGTGACCGCGGCGTGACCGCGGCGTGACCGCAGCGTGTTGTCCCGATCCAGCGACATCCGCGGGGCAGCATCTTCCGACCAGGAGAGAAGGGAGCGGGAGGAGGCTGGAATGCGGGTGAAACGGGGCAGCATCTTGTCCAGGCGACACAGAGTGTATGGATTTTTTGGAATTATGGTTTCTGTTGCTGTTCACAGCCCCACTCCCTTCCCAGCTGTTGGCTCTACAATAGGGGGGCTTCACTTATTTCTTCTATTTCATCTTCTCCAGGAGAAACACAAAGTGTAAGAATTTTCTGGAAATCTGGTTTCTATTGCAGTTCACAGACCCACTCCCGCCCCAGCCGCTGTTGGCTCTGCAAGAGGCCGTGAACTTGCGAAGTCAAATCTGCGAGAGCTATCTCGACACGTCCAAGGTGCTTCTTGGCACCGTCGAATCACGTTTGGTTCCTGGTCTCCATGATTGGTCGAAGAAGATCAACGGTTGAGGAGAGTAGTAGTGGAGTAGATAACGAAGAGGAGAAGTTTGGCTATGTAATAGAACTGATTAAAAATGACCAATTCTGTATAATGCACAAAATTCTGTATAATTCACAATTCAAAAACAGTGTTTGATAAAGAAATCAGAATCAAATAAATGATTGACAATTACAAATATTTAAAAATGCATATGAAACAAAATGAATAATCGGAAGATAGAATGACATATTTCATCAAATGACATGATTACAAACCAATACCATTGAAACATGGAGTTCAAATAAAAATGAATAATCTTGCATTTATATAATACATTCCATGATGGTTTGTATGTACAGTATGCAAACAGAAAACTGTAATGATAGGAGGCAACAAACATGTTGTATTTGTGCAGTATAATAATTCAGGCATTGAAAATTGAACACAATGAAAACAGGATAATGAAATGACTAATTGCTTTCAATGGAGCAACATAAATTTCAAATAACGTTTCAGTACTGTAGATAATGTAATAATTATTTCACATCAAATAGGAATTTTAAAAATAGTACTGAAAACAAATTAAATATTAAACATGTATGTTTACCATTGGTGTGCGGCATCACGTTTTAGTCTGCTTTTTCTATTTTCCTATTTACATTTCCCTTCATTCAGGTGTGTAGTTTATCCTCATTATCACAATCACAGACATCCTGACGACAAATTCCATCACCCTGGATCACAACCAATCTATAGTAAATATATTTAATTGAAATAAGAGCATTGAAATGATACATATAAAATTATCCTTAAGTAGTAGAGTTCACCTAGGTAAGTGCAGTATCAAAGCCGCAATCACAGACATCCTGATGACAAATTCCATCACCCTGGAGCACAACCACACTATAGTAAATATCTTTGATGAAGATTATCCTGGAGGTGAGAAGTACATGTAGAAGAATATCCTGGAGGTGAGAAGTACATGTAGAAGATAAGGGGATAGGATAGACTTGGTCAAATAGAACGTATCGAGACACACCCACATACTACATACAGAACCATTCAAACAGTTTCAACTGTTCAAACAATAGATGGAAAACATATTCAGCACAAAAGTGATGGGAAATGCCAACCAAATGAAAGAAGCTAGATTAAAACCAATGACCGAGCAGGAAAAAAAAATTGGACATTCAGAATGCATGTGTGTTCAATGATTCCAATATCTAAAGTGTGTTTCAGCTAGACTCATAACTCAAAGAAGAATTCACATTGATGAGTCATGCATGAATAAGCTCAAATGCTGTGTTAGATTGGCACATAGATTTGTCAGCTCACCTTGATAAAGATCGAATGGCAAACCACTGATTGCTAATCATACTTTAATTTTCTACAATCTGTACATGAAACAAATAAAACCATGAATTATTATTAATGAATATATAAGACTCATAAGCAATGAAATGTCATATAGAACTAAAACAAATGCTGAAAAAAAGTATAAAAAATGAAAGAAGAAATTGCATAAAGAAATTTTGTTATTAGTAGCAGTAGATCAAAACATGTATGTATACATCCTTGCACACTAAACTAGTTGAGAATAAATAAGAATGTGATTTGATCGTGGTCAAACAGATCCAGAAATATCACCAGATAAAGTGTGATATTCAAAACAATTAGTGAATTTGGAATTTGAATTTAAAATACTACTAAAAATCATACCTTCTCTTAGAAATATGAATGACTTTATTCATTGATTAAAATTATTTTAATTGGTTATTAAATGACTTATAATGAGATATTTATTACAAAAAACCATTGTTGAAATCTCAAGAAATATCTTGAACTCAAATTCCACAGAGAACTACTTCAAACATTAGGTTGATCTATGTATGTCATCTTTAAACCTATTTTTCCACCTCCCCAGCCCGCCCACTGGCCATCCCCCCACTGCCCCTCCCCCCCTGCCCAGCCCTCCCACTGCCCAGCCCCCCCCCCCCCCCCTCCCCCCTGCCCAGCCCTCCCCCCCTCCCCCCCTCCTCCCCTGCCCAGCCCCCCCCCCCTCCCCCCCTGCCCAGCCCCCCACTGCCCAGCCCCCCCCCCCCTCCCCCACTGCCCAGCCCCCCACTGCCCCTCCCCCCTCCCCCTCCCCCTCCCCTCCCCCCCTGCCCAGCCCTCCCACTGCCCAGCCCCCCTCCCCCTCCCCCCCCCCTGCCCACCCCCCCCCACCTCCCCCTGCAGAAAGTTCATGAAAAAACAAGGAGTAATAGGATGGAACCACTGATGTCCAGCCCAATCTAGATAGTGCAGTATAAAATATATAGTTCACTGGTATATAGAATAATAATAGAGAGATAAATAAACATCACCCGTACAGGTTCCTATGGGACACATAGCAGTTATACCTTCTTTAGCCTTTGACTGGTGTCAGAATGTGTAACCATTTCATTAATCAATTTTATCCAGTTAAAATATAATTTATATGAGAAAGATATTGAGGTTCTAAGATGTGACAAGAAAACATGTAATGATATTTAATAATGAAGTTCCAAGGTTATAACCAAGGAAACATAGACCTCAAGTGTCAACAACTTAGTAATAACTATAGCCTCACATGGGGTAAGAGTGTAATCCAAGGATAACAGTCCAACTAATTCCACAATAAGAGGACTATCTAGTCTAAGAAGTTCATCCAAGGTAAAATGGGTCTAAGAAAATATTGGGCTAGGATTTAACCATGGCACCTACTTGTCAATTCTGGAACCAAGGAGTGTATCTAAGGAATCTTGTTATAATACATGAGGGATTATATGGTGTCATACCAGGCATCTAAAGTTAGACAAGGATCAGGTTCTATGTAGGTCTCAACCTAATAAAGTTGTATCCTTGAATTCGGAATAGGGTCCTTGAGTGCTCAAGGCTTTCTCTCAAGTATCCAAGGTGAGCTTGAGTCAGGCCACACCTACATTGATATTGAATTCATATAATATTCCATTTGGTTCAAGCCTTTCCTTTGATTAGTGTGACAAGGCCAAGTAGCATGAAACCCTTTAATCAAGTAATAATTAATCAATAAGTCAATTTTGTTCAACCCTAGCCTTTCATTAGTGTGACAAGGCCATGTAGCTTGAAACCACTCATTTAATCCATTTAAGGCATTTTCAATAATCAAGGTTCACTCTGGTACCTTCCATTAACATGGTCAGGGGTTCTATGAATACGCAGCATATTTTTCAATTACATCTAATACGGCTAATTCATGTACTTCGTATACTTTACAATTTCTATTTCACATTTAATTATTACATTGAAGCACTTACATTAGGCGGGTTAAATGCTGTGCATACAGGGTAATTTCCATTCTGAAATTCAAAAGATAATTCAAGCCATTTAATATAGAAAATCATACCCTTAGAAATTTAAATCTAAGGCTCACCGAATGGTGGCTCAAACATGTCAACATACTAAAATGAAAATTATGGGAAACAATTCTACATGGGTAATTCCAATATAAAAACCGGTCAAAGAACTTAAACGATTCCTTGGTTATTTAATCATTTAAAAAGGAAAACTTAGTTTTTTTAATTCCATTAGGGGTCATATATGACATAATTCAAACATAACATCAATTCATAAAGAAATATCAGTACAACAAGACAATAAATCCTAAAAGTCTAATAATTGTTTTTTAACTTGAAGACAGCGCACCTCCGTTGGAGGGGTTTTAATATATAAACATGATATTTCTTATGAAACAATCATTTATTACCTTTAACTCTTAAATCATGAAACATACTAAATTCAAGATTAAGAGGAATTTAATCTAATGTATTCACTGCATTAACTAAAAACAAAGAAAAAGTGTAGTAAGAAACTAATTAATGCATTAATAAATTTGAGGAATTGGAAGGGTACCCTTCCTCAAAGAGGAACCAAGCCAACACCTGAAACTTGATAGATTTATAAACAACCACCTGGAACTGCTCAACATGTGTATGTACATACCTTCATATATACTATTTTAAGGCCAAAATAGTGCATCTTAGGATTATCAATGCTAAATTAATTTGGGGAAATATTCTCACTGGGTTTGATAATCAGGATATTTATATCATTCATCTTTTAGTATTCCATCATAAAAAAATGAAATTGCTTAAAAAAAATTAGAATCAAACCACTCCATTAACCTATGAATGCATCAACTGCTACCTTTGACTACAACACTAATTGATTATCAAGAGGTAATATGATGAAATTATGGGAAATCAACCAAGACTAAGAAATTACCAGGAAATATGGGACTCCAGCATAAAAAAAATCACTACTGAGAAGGCCGGGAGGTCCAGGTCGTGAGCCGGGAGGCCGAGCCGGGAGTCGGGAGCCGGGAGCCGCGATTCGGGAGCTGCGAGTCAGGAGCCGCGAGTCGGGAGCCGCGAGTCGGGAGCCGCGAGGCGGAGCCGGGAGTCGGAGCCCGGGGTTGGAGGCTGGGGAGGGGAGTCGGAGGCCGGGGAGGGGAGTCGGAGAGGAGAGGGGAGGGTCGGGAGTCAGTGGTCAGGGAGCGGCGTCGTGGCTTGGGGAGGTAGGGTAGAGCTCGATGCGTCGCGGATTTGAGGAGAGATTGAGGAGGAGCCCGATACAAGGGCTCGAAAAAAAAATTAATACCCACGGTTTTAATAAAACCGTGGGTATAAACAGCAAAAAAACATACTATCCCCACGGTTTAAAGAACCGTGGGAATAGGTGCGTGGGGATAGACCCCATTTCCAGTAGTGTAACTCTTTTCTATGTCAAATTGGTGAGTGAATTAGACAATATTGAGAAATATTTCACAAAAAAGCCTATAATATTTATCTTAACCAAGAAATATTTAGATATTAGTTATAGTTTTGGGTCTAGTCCAACATTCATTAACTTCTACCTTTGTTAGATCCACAAATATCCTTTATCTTGAGATTATGTGACCCAAAAAAAATTGATTCGAAAATTCACACTTGGTAAATTTTTCCAAAATATTCTCATTTCATAAGGTCTTTAGTAAAATCCTCAAGTGATCTTTATTTAACTTTTATTCCCTTTAAATATAAAATAATATAGTATATAAAGACTTCCAAAAACTACTCAAGATAGTCTATAAAGACTTTATTCATTAAATCCATACAGATAGTGAGAGAATTTGTAAGACCAAAAGAAATAACTATAAATTCATATTTTCCGTACCTTGTAAGGAATTTTTTACTGGGTATATCCTCTTTCATAACCCTCAACTGATAATATCCAAAATTAAGATCAATCTTAGAAAATTATTCAACTCCACATGGTTGATCAAATAAATCAACAATATGGGGGATATGATATTTTTTCTTGATAATAATAATGTTAAGTTATGGATAATCAATGCATAGTCTCATTGATTCATCTTTATCATTAAAAAACATAATATTTTAACCCCAAAGTGAAACATTAGGGTGTATTAATACCTTGTAAATATTATCCTAGAGTTTTCTTATCAATTCCTTCAACTCAATTAGTTCAATTCTATAAGGATTCTTTGAAATAGTCATTGCAGTTGGTTTGAGTTATATTGAAAACTAAACTTCACAATTCAGTGGAAGACCAAGAAATTCATTAAAAAACATCATCAAACTCCCATACAATAGGTGTATCCTTAATGGTGAGTTTCTCACCAACCATATGAGATAGATAATATTAGTTTATAGGAATTATGACCCACAAGATGGAAGTGATTTCCACTATAATTTCATATTCATCTCACATAGATAGATGATCATGGATTCATATAGATTATGAAAGGTGACTTCCCTTCCAAGGTAATTGATATGAGATATATATATAAAAAACCAATACATGCCATGAATCACATTAAATTCAACTAAATGAAGGATCACATGATTTTTAGGAATCACTTTCCCAAAAACTTCAACAAAAGAAGAATTATAAACTTTTGATGCAACCTTTATTCCATTTTGAGTTTTTTTCAGGTAACTCAATATATAATTTTTTATTTAATACATTGATAACATTATTAAATTATTTTTAACTAAAATTGTGAGTGGATATAGAATCAAATTAAACATCAGCTACATTAGAGTAAATGTTAAGTATACTTTTCTCTGCTTCATTTTCATACTCCACATCACCAATAGTGATCACATCTAATTTTCCTTTCTTTCTAGACTTAATAGGTTGTTTACATCAATCATCATTTATATCCCTGTGATTTGGGCACTGGTTATAATAATTCACATTTTACTTGAAATTGAAGCATTGAAGGGTGGGGGTCATTCTATATAGACTTTTCTATATTCACATCATTATTTATCTTCTTCCCATCACTTCGGTAGTCAATTTCCTGATGACCTTCTATCCAACACATAAAACATTTACTAGTCCTATTAAAACATTATCCTCTATTTTTCTTTCCAAACATTGAACATAAAGGAAATATCATCTTCTTTTCACTATAGATTTTAGATTTTCCCTTGAATTCCATTATTTTCCATTCATATTGAACCCATAATATTGATGGGTAACACCAATATTCATGTCATCCTTGAGAACACATCAAACTATTTTCACATAGCACTTGAAGTCCATTATGGCTAATTCACTTTGGATATTTGGTTTTAACCCACTAAAGAATACATCAACATTACTCTCAGGTTGGATGATAATTCCTGAAGTATACCTTCGAAGTATTGTAAACTTTTATCCATATGTGCCAATGGACTCATCATCCTTTTTCTTAAGCTCATGAAAATCCTTCTCCATCTTCGTTAAAATAATATAGGTAAATTACATGTTCAAAAATAATTTATTCAACTTGTTCCATTACATGGAGTCAATTTCATCTCATTGTCTCATATTTTTAAAGATATTCTAGCATTGATCCACTTCACCTTCCAAACAATAAAATTTCCAAAATTAATTACTCATTTTCGAAACATTAGAGAACCCAAAATATATTCTTAGTGGTACAGATCCATTATTCATCCAATAGTGGATCAGAATACCCACTGAAATAAAGTGGAATTTGCCTCATCAAGGACTAAACAAAATTTTGTTTCATTATTTTATTATTTATAATTCCTTCATGTTTCATAGATTGAGAAAGTTATGTGAGAAAAAAACAATATTTTTTGTTTCATATTCCATAACATTCGGTTGCTTAAGAGGAAAATCATGTCATTTCTCATCTCATTCATCATTAACTTGTTTCTTTCAGGAACCACTCATTGACTAAAACCAAAAATCATAGTGTGAGAAACATTATCATAGTGATAAAACCACATAATCAAGGGAAATTACTTATAAATTTTCAATTCAAGACACCTTAGGTTCTAACATAGGTTATTCATGATTGTTACGAAAACTCTTTGATTTTGTTCTATACTTGTACATATCTTTGGGGTTCTTACTAAGGTTTTCTCATCCTAGTTTCCAGAGGTTAACTAAACCATTCTCAAATACCAGCTATAATAACTCATACTTTTCATAAATCAATATTACATCTAAATAAAAGAATACTCATTAAATAACATAACAAAACAACTCTAGAATAATATGTAACTAGTGTCTTTGTAAACAAGGAAACATAAACAACTCATTCATAAAACATCTACATAATCTCCCAATTATTTCTTATTTAGTAGAAAATTGGTAACACATATTACTTCATAACATTATTCATATCCTTGGGAAAAGAAACTTAAAAAAGGGTGATATCAGATTATTATTAAGGGTAATAATGGGAGATAACATAAGCATTAGAGAATAAGAACATGAAAATAACTATTGAAAATTATATCCTGCATATCAGAGATCATGATATCATATTGTTGAATAAATCATAGGAGTTCATAAAATATCAATGAACAAATTCCCTAAGATCATTACATAAGAAATATAAATTTGGAATACATGTAATTATATAAAATCATTTTTATATTATTCAAGTATTATTTCTAAGTCCATCATATTGGATAAAGTCCTTTGTTAAACCAATTTCACGCTTCATTATATCCCTACAATATTGAACTTACTTTACAACATGTTATAGTCTATTATATCTTCTGATATATCAATATTTTCTCAATGAATTGGAGGGATATATAGATCCCACCCATCACATAATGAAAACCATATATATTTTTTTCACAATAGCATAAATCATTCATCATATCAGAACCCATAAAATGAAATGGGTTTCATAAAGGTAATTATTTCATAACATAACTCATGGAAAAGAAATGGGTTTCATAAATATCATTACATCATAACCATAAAACAACAATAGAATGATTCAGGATAGTTTCCTTGAAAAATAATCCAATTAAAGTATAAATAACATCTAATAATGTTATAGTAAATGGAAAATAATTTTTAGAGGTCGCTTGAAAATTATTCTTGAGTAAAATATCCTTTATTCTTTGAAAAAAAGTTATTTTCTTAAAATTTCATGATAATTTAAAAGAAAATATTTTATTTGAAACTAAACTTTCAAGATTATAATATAAGATTAAATATATTACTATTTTATGAAGTTGTAAAAATCCTTTCATCTCGTATAAGTTAAAAAAACATTCCTTTTTTATTTTTATCAGAAAATTCACAAAGTACATCATTAGAAAAATGACAAAAATATTTTTTCCAAATAGTTTAGTAAAATTCACAAATGGGTAAAAATAACTATAAAAAAATTTAGAATAATGGTAGAAATACTTTTGGAAAACATTTTTAAGAAACCTGGATATAGATGATAAATATTCTCTAGTATATGATTATTTATAAACAATCACGAATAATAATTAGATTATGAAATTAACACTTCCCACTTTATAATCACTAGAATCATGTGTACTTTGAAATAAAAAAAATTATATAGATATAAAAATACCATAATATTTATAATAATGATTATCATATATACACATGGGCAGTATATACACAACATGAATGAAACAAGTAGTGTATAAGTCATGTGTCCAACAAAAATAAAAGTGAGACAAAAATCCCTTACCTTAGGCCCGATTTCCTTCACACGTATATGAAAATATTGAATAATGGTTTTAAAATATTATTAATTTACAAAAATAACTACATTAAAATTTATTTTATATTATATATTCCTCTTATATTATCCTATCAGCCATTTGTTAAAAATATTTCATTATTACCCAATTTTATGGAGTTAACTGCTTCATTTTCTTATGCATGTCTCATCATATCATCCCTAGTATTTGGGCATAAGATATAATTAAATAATTTATATAATGATATTAAGTTAATATATATTATATTTATTCATTATATACATTTATATAAACATAAATTAATGATGAACATATAAAATGAATTATATCACATCATGGAGATGGTAGGACGTATGTACGCACAAATGATGGTATCATTCCATTAATGGTGAAATGGTAAGTAAGATGATGGTATATTAATTTTCTTCCTAGAATAAACATAATGATATTATTATCATATATATATTATTTCTATCATTATACACATCTAAATAAATTAGCGATGAAAAATGGATTACAACATGGGGTGGAGACAGTAAGTTGTATGTACGCACGCGCAGTGATTTTTTTTATGATTGATAAAAGGTTCAATATTATTGTTCCTTGATCATAATAAAATATCTATATATATTTGATACTGGATTTATTACTCTATAATAGAAACAACACATTAAGATTAATTTAAAGAAGATATATTCTTGAATGATTCGGTGAAGACTATTACCACTTCTTTGAAGAACATCCTTTATATATCCTCTTAGAAACACTAGGTTTGGTCCTTTAAGAATAAAAAACCTATAGAATGTGTAGAAGGAATTTTATGGGTATGTTTAAGATTTGAGGCTCAATGTGATGCTAAAATGTGAGGGAGAAGGTGCCCTTTTATAATTGATGTGAGGGACACTTTTGTAATTCCAAAAAATATTAATTTATAAAAAATAAAATATCCAGAGAAATACCTCTGAAATTACATGTATTATAATTTAAGATGAGATATTTTTTTAATATAATCAAACAATATATTTAATACATGTTTAGTTATTATTTTCAACTTTATTGTTTTTGTTAACTCTTAGTTAACCAATTTTAATTTAAACTATGATACCAAAATTTTCAATATCAAAAGGTTGTAATATTTACTAACATAATGTAAATCAAACCATAAATGGACAATTTGTAACATTTTAGATCATATTATAATTATTTTTTATTTTTAAATATGTTTTATAATTTTTAAATAATTTACTAAAATATTATATTGATAAAATATCATTAGTGTCAATTTTGCCACTATTAGTTAGTTAAACATTTAAAAATACCAATATAATATCTTAAATTACAAAAATATATTTTATTATATACATAATAGGTCAAGGTTATCTATAAAATTCATTGATCATGTTAATTATTTTAAATTATATTTATTTTAATATTTTTAATCACATTTATTTGATATGTACATTAATAAAATAATTACTACATAAATGTTTTGTAATTATTTAATATAATTATTCATTCCCTATAAATTAACAATAAAAAATCATGGTGAATATAAATATTTTATATTTCAAAATAATACCTATAGTCAAATATATCTTTTTTTAACCCTATATTAAAAATAATATTTTATTTAAAACATGAATGTTACATATTTAAATTTTTATTAAATAAAATATTATAAATATTATAATATCATCTAAGTGGAACAAAAAGTAAAAAAAACTTATCTTAAAAATAAGTTTATTAAGTTAAAAATATTAATTTATATTCGTTCATAAAATATATTTTTCTCCATGTGGACACATAACGGATATTTAAGACAAAGAAAGTGACATTTTATTACTTTCTTTGATTTAAATATTATATAAGTATTTTTCATGTAAAAGTGTCCATTAAAAAAATTATTTTGATAATTATGTTTTAAGGGTCTAATTATATTCTACTAATAAAATTTTGGTTTCTATTAGGTTCATTTTATTATATTTATAATTTTATTTTTAACCTAAATTACTAAATTTACCATTCACCTTGGTAATAAAATGTTCTGAGGTTACTATTCTTAGTGGAAAAGAATAAAATAGGTATATTCACTAAATTTATACCCTTTAAATATAAATTTTTATCTATATTTCAAAATTAAAAACACATAAATTGTAGAGAAAAATTTAAAATAAAACTCGTAAAATGCCATGAATAAAAGTTTTTCAAAAAAATCCTTTTTAAAATAAAAAATATTCTTATAAAACATTATTGCATAAAATCTTTTTGAAAAACAACAACTATATAAAAATTAAATAATTAGAATTTAAACCCAATCTAAAACATAATTTTATCTTGTAAGCCTTTAAAATAAATTCAGTTTTCAATAAAAATTAGTATTTTCAATATTCCATAAAAAATGTTTTTAGAAAATTATATAAAAATAATAATTTTAAGATAATTTTTACAGGATGAAATTAATTTTTTAAAATCCATTTTCTAGAACTTATAAAAGTTAATATTCTCTTATAAAAAGAAAGTAAACTCATTTTTCAAAAAAATGTGTTTTTCAAAAATAACGTGATATAACTAAAATTTCTGTGTTTATTTTCTAAGAACATGCCAATAAATTCATATGAAGTTTAACCTTAATTTTTAATTAATAGATTAGTTATTAATTATTATTCCCACCAATTTAATGGTAAGGTTATAACATTCATTTTATACTAATAGTGTCTTGTGGTTCGTTTAAACTCATCGTTGGGTGCATTGTAAGCTATTGAAGAATTGAAATTATTTAAAGAGAAATATTTATTAAAAATATCAAGGTGTTACACTAAAGTTGGGGTACCCTAAGCCTCTATTAGAACATCCAACAATTATACTTACAGAGCCACCTTTTGTTACTGATATGGGTGTTGATTCCCAGTTCTGAGATAGTTTCATATGCTTTATGTAGACCGTTCAGGGAGCCCCACAGCCTACCACGACTATGAAAAGACTGATTCAGGTGTTCTAGTAGCAGCATCCACCCACTTTTTTAAGGTATGGTGGTATAATAGATTCTAATATGTGGTTTGATACTATTTTTTCTATCTTTGATCACTTAGATACTTCTTTATAGTGGATAATCAAGATCGTTATTTATATGCTTCGGGGAGCCGTAAAATGCTAGTGATATGTTTTGAACCCGGTCGATAGAATTATAGATTTGGTTTGGGGAGATTTAAAAACCACATTATATGATTATTTCTTTCTTGAGACTCTTAGAGATGAATGATATTTTTATTTATGCATATAGAGTAGTGTGCGAGGATTGTTAAGGAATATTCACCTCACTTTATATAGCTTCAGTGCATTATACTTGTTTATCTGATTGATGATAAGTATAGGGTGAGATGATTTGAGGAAGGTCTCAATAATTTTGTTTGATCATAGGCGAACATATTTTGGTTGACTACAATATCTAATATAGTGAATCGAGTGTTGATTACTTATTGTAACCTAAAAGAAGGTTGGGGGTCATAGTAAAGTGGTGAAGCTTCTTGACCTAGTGGTTCAGTGTTAGGTGGTAGGAAGAAATGTATAGAGACTTACCATGAGGGGAATAATATACATAGTTTGAGATTAAATAGTAATGTATTATTTCATCAGTGTGGAAGGTGGAACATAAAAGGATCTAGGGTGAAAGATACTAAATCTAGTGTCGAGTTTGTAACATGATAGTCTATATACAGTAGTTTTGTCGGACCCTTCCTTTAGTGGTCGGTGAGAGGGGATCAATGCCGAATCTAGGTTCAGAAGAAATATTCACAACTTCATATCATTTTTTTAGATGAATTAATACTAATCATTTAGACCAAGGAGGTGGTTGTGGTTGGAAGAGTGAGATAGTAGTTGCACCTCGATAGCAGTGTGGACCAACTCAGGGTAGTCAAGTTGTTAATTAAGGCCACAATACAGGATAGATATATTCATTATTTCTTATACCTAATTAGTATATCATCATTCCATCTATATTGAGAGGTATGATCTTAATATATTCTACTCTAGTAAGTTCCCTTTATGATATAGGTTATTCATATTCATTCATATATGTACCTATTGTGGAGAGACTTGGGATCGATGTTCAGTTATCTAATGGAATTATGAGACTTGATACTTCATTGGGTATTCAATTAGAGAATATACACTATTGTAGAGAGTTACTCCTTAAGATAGGAGGGTATCAAATTTTATAGTATCATTTTTATCCATGAGATGATAGGGTTTCACATCATTCTCAGAATAAACTTGTTGGTTTATTACATTTTCCATATCGATATTTATTGCCAGAGGGTATCCTTCATATCACCAAAGGGTGGTAGGTATATACACAGGGGTGAGTGGGATTTTCAGGCTAGTAAATACAGACCCTATCATCTCGTTCTGAGTGGTATGAAATCTCAGATTTCTAGTTTATATATGGATGATCAGAGAACATGTCTGGCGGACTTACCTACTTTGTTTGACTATTTTGGGGAAGTTTTTCTACACGATTCTTTAGGGAAGCCTCATATGATAGAGGTTTATTTTTCCATAAATCTAGTCCCATGAGATGCACTATTATCTATTCCTTTTTATAGTATGGACACAACAAAGTTGTAGGAGATCAAGACCCAACTATAGGACTTGGTAAAAAAGTGGTTTATACAACCTAGTATATCTCCATGGAGTTCATCAGCCCTTTTTACCAAGAAGGTAGATAAAACACTTAGGTTATGTTTGGAATACCTAAAATTGAATTATTTAATGGTTGAGAACTGATATCTATTTCCCCAAATTGATGACCTCTTTGAAAATCTCTATAGAGCTTAGGTTTTCTCGAAAATTGATCTGAAATTGGGTTATAATCAGGTACATGTTCAACTTGCAGACATTCCTCACACAACATTCCATTATATGTATGGTCTATATGAGTATCTAGTGAGGTCGTTCGGTCTTACAAATGTTCCATCAATTTTCATCACCTTGATGAATTATATTTTCCAATAATATTTATATTATTTTGTGGTGGTTTTGTGGATGACAAGTTGGTGTATTCTAAAACTCACCGCGGTAATGCCAAACACTTTAACATAATTATAAAGAACGGAATTTCAATGTAATTTTTTTTAATATGGTAATTTTACGAGTCCGCAAAAATTGACGGTGCGTGATTCTGAGGCTTGGAGTCCCCATAATGAATTTATGAACTTTTTTGGGGTACATTCAAAAAATGTGTGAGCGTGTTTTTCTAAATTTTTAACCAGTTCTTGGAATTGAAATATGAAGACACCGTTGAACTCTCAGCACTACTATTCGCTTTAGGATACCTTCACCTTGACCGTAGTGGGTCGATATTGAAAGATATATTTTGGGTTTTTCGTGAAGGAATAAAATAAAATGAAGTAACATTTTATTTTTATTTTATTTTGAAACCACCCATGTGGATATTTCACAGGTGGGGACCAAAATAACTAAAAATGCTCATGATAGGTTATGGAGGTGGGGTCCACCGTGCCTAACCTCCCATTAGAGGTTATTGTGGTGGGGACCACTCGAGGTTTAAAACCCCATGAACATCATCATAATTGTGGGGGATACTCTTATACATACCCCACTTAAATGGTTCCACCCCCTTAAATTTATTATTCTAACCTATGTAATTAATTAAACCAATTTGAAAATGTGCCAACAATTAAATTGGGGAAGCATTTAATTTTGGATAATTTTAATTTTGGTGGATTTGGGGAGAGGAGAACTATTGGGAGGATTTCACTTCTCTAAAAAATAATGCCATCGAAGAACATTCTTCGGAAATCAATGAAGAGGACAACGAGCGAGCCCGACATCGAAGTGAGATTTTGGAAGTGATGATCATTGGCACACTCTTAGCCTTCTTCGACTTCCTTCTTGTGCCAACATCAATTAACAATCAATGTTAGGGGTTTATTTGTGAATGATTATTTGTGGGAAGTTTTATGGGGGTTGTTTGAAATTCTTATATCTTTTCATTCTTTATAGTTCTCTATAATTAAAGAATAAATTATAGCTGCTTGTTACCGCTCTAATGCGGAGAGTGTGGGATAAACCAACATTGCTCGTCCTCTCCACAAACCTTCTGGTTAATTGTTGATCACGATTGAGGAATGACTATGAACCATGGTGGGGCACGAGAATGGTGGTTGTCACCACTCTGGTCGTGATGAAGGCGATGGCGCAATGGCGCCGCCACACGGCCCACGCCGCCCCACGACCTTCGCGCCCCGCAGCACCACCGCATGCGGCCTCCGCTCCATCCACATCCAGGCCGCTGCCCTGCGGCTAAGCCGCCTCCCTCTGTCATTGAGCTTCCACCTACAGCCGAACCCCATGGCCAAGACACCGCCCTACAGCTAGGTCTCCTACTCACGGCTGAGCTAACCCCCTCTGCAGTCGAGCTTCCACCCACGGTCGGGCCACCACCCCCCGACCGTGCCACCACCCTCTGTGGCCGAGCCTCTACCATGAATCCTCCACCCTCCCGGTCGAGCCGCCCTGGGCCTAACCGAGTCATCATGAGCCCTCATAGAACCCCCTTTCCAAGCCACCCCGCAGCCTTTGCCCTCCCAACCAAACCGCCCCACGCCGGGCCGAGCCGCCCCATGCCCTCGCGGCACCCCCACGGCTGAGCTGCCATCTGCGGCCAAGCTGAACCACAGCCTCTGACACCTCGCGGCACCAGTGGCCCCTCACGGCCCTTGCGGCCTGCCGGATTGCCCTACCGGCTAGGCCACACCACGGGTCAGGCTTGACCCAGTGGTTCGGGTCGGGTCAACCCGAACCAGGTGGACCCAGGCTAAGTCGGGTCGGACCGGACCCGGACGTAATATGAACCTATACTTTACTTGGGCCATAACTTTGGAAACGGACGTCTGTTTGACGAACCATCAATGGCGCTGGAAATCTTTGAGAAATATTGTTCCTTTTAATATACCCCATTGGAGTTTTAGGTAAAGTTGAGGTACGGTTGGGTTGGATCGAGCACGAATCCAACCAGACCCTCAATACTAAAAAGGCTAATAACTCACAGACTAGGTGTCCAATGGACACACTGTCTATTACGTTGAGACCCCTATGACGTGGTGGAACATTGAGATAATTTTTTGTGGAACTTCATAGAAGTTGGAGTATCTAATAAAGACTTTTGGATCGGGTCCTCTTGGAGACGAGTAGGCTTAGTGCGGGGACCCAATAGCTGGCTGTGATGAGAAGAATGAAGAGCGATCCTATGTGGGTCAGCATCTAGCAATCTTGTGTGGGTCAGCTCCTAGCAATTTTGTGTGGGTTATCTCCTTGCTATCGTGTGTGGGTCAGATCCTAGCGATCCTGTGTGGGTGAGCTCCTAGCGATCCTGTGTGGGTCATCTCCTAGCGATCCTATGTGGATCAGATTTTAGTGATCCTGTGTGGGTCAGCTCCAAGTTATCATGTGTGGGTCAGTACCTAGTGATCTTGTGTGGGTCAAATCCTAGCGATCATGTGTGGTTCAGCTCCTAGTGATCCAGTGTGGGTCAGCTTCTTTACAGAATAAGATGATTCAGTAGTTACATATAATCATCTCTACTATTGTACTTAATTTATAACTGGTGTGAGTAGAGTTCATACATGTGTGGTACTTTCCTTTGTGGTAATGCCTTGGTGGTATTCTTCTATGTGGTGTACCTGTGTGGTACTTGCCTTTGCGGTTTTCCTTCCTTTGTGGAAAAGTTGAGCTTTGGGATTTTGGGTTGGACCTTGTGTTTCCTCATGATTGAGGTGGGTGTACTTGATAACTTAGGTATATGTATGGGCATATACCTAAGTAGGGTTGACAGTTGACTTCATGCTTTGAGATTTATCCTTTGTGGATTTTGTGAGACCTTGAGGGTCTTGGGGTCCCTACTATGTATCGTTATACTCACCCTGCCACAGGCTACGCCCATACTTCCTTGTGTTTGGTGTAGACGATAGACAGCGCTGATTGAGGATGAGAGTACCAGGACTGGACGGTACCCAGAGGTGGACCATACGGTGTGTCGTTATGCAGAGGAAAAGGTCAGATGTGTAGTGATGAGGAGGCGATCTGTACCTACCCTTCATGTAGGAACCTCGGAGGATGATCCATTAGTTATATTTCTCTTTCTTCGGTTGTGTTGTATTTCAATTGTACTTTTACCTTACTATTGGGATTGTATTTCGACCCCTTTTTCTTTCAATACTCTTTTGGTTATACAGTTTTCTTGTGTTTGTATATTGATGTGTGCTTAGTTACGTTTGTTTATAGGTTATAAAGGCAATGTCTTCCCAGATTTAGGGAATACACCTTTCGGTGCTAGTCGCCAACCCCTGGCCTATGGATTGTGGGCTTGGAGTAGTCAAGGCATGGGCCCCGGGGGACAAGTCGTGACAATCATTCTAAATACATTGATAGAGTATTTATTTTATTCTTATATTTGAAAGTGTCAATTATGGATAGATAAATTACACTTCTTGGGTAACATCATCTTAGGTACAGGAGTGTTTGATGACTAAAAGTGGGTGAGTGTTGTGGTTTCTTAGGAGCAACCCAAGAATGTCTTTGATATTTGGAGTTTCTTAAGACTATACAACTATTAAAAGTGATTAATCAAAGATTTTTTACATATAGATACACATCACAAGATAATTTCCAATAAAGGGGTTATATTTATATGGTCTGAAGCATGTGAAAGGAACATTCATGAGCTAAAGGGTAGGTTGAATTTAGCATTGATTCAGATTCTTATGAAGCATGGAAAAAGTTATAAAATTTACTAGGATGCATCAATAATTGTCTTGGGAGTTGTATTAATATATGGGATATATTTATAGCATACGGGTCTCACCAATTGAGACCTCATAAATGGTATTACCCAAAACATAATCTTGAGTTAGTAATAGTTTTGCATGCCGTGAAGTTTTTGAGGAATTGCCTATTGGGATAGTGTTTTGTGGTGTTTACGAACCATAGAAGCCTCAAATACATATTTACACAATGTAAATTGACCCTCTAAAAGTGATGGTTGGTTGAGTATCATCATTCATTCAATATTATATATCTTATACACCTAATAAATGAAATGTAGAAGCTAAATCTATAAACTAGAAGACTCAGGCACAGGTATTTCAGGAGACTAGTACTAAATGGAAACTAATGGCGTTGTTCTTTGATATGCACTTGGAGGTTCAGGATATTTGTGGAAAATATTTTCTCTCATCCTTGGTGATGAGTTCCACTCTTCTGGAAGGGTTGAGGATGATACAGTTGTTAGATTTTGAAGTCTTGGTCCTACAAGAGAGTGTAATAGGTGAGGACCCAACTCTGGTTAGACCATTAGTGGGGATGAGATTCTATGTATACATGGTTGTTTTTTGATTCTCTCCTGCATACGTGAGGATATGAATATAGAGTTTCAATAATCATCATGGGAATTACATCCCAATATAACCAAGATGTATCAAGACTTATGTTTCCATTATTGGGGTTTGGGTATTAAATGTTAGGTAGCTAGTTTTTTCTTGAGGTGTTCCACCTGTTAGAAGGTGAATTCGGAACACCCATGACTAGATGGGATTTTACAGTAGTTACCCATTCCTTATTGGAAATTGGATGATGTTATATGGTGTTTCTTGATTGTTTTTATGAGTTCACATAGTGGTAGTGATGTTTTATGGTTCTTTTTGGATAGGATCATGAAGGTCACCCACATCCTACTGATCAAGGAGACCTTATTAGTAGATTATCTTGGGAAGTATTCTGTGAAGTTGTTTGATTTCATGGGGTCCCTAATACTATTGTATCAAACATGTATTTCCAATTCAAATATCATTTTTGTAAATTCATATAGAGGGAATTGGGTACACATGTTCTTTTGAGAAAAACATACCACCCTCGGACTGATGGGATGTCAGAGCGCACAATTCAAGTTTTAGAGGAAATTATCTGGGCATGTGACATTGGTTTTGAAGTTCTTGTAAAAGGAATAAAACCATGGTTTAGTTTTACTACAAAAATAACTATCCTGTGACTATAAATATGTGACCTTATGGGTATATTTATGGTAGTTCATTCTGATCACATCTGTGCTGGTTAGAGGCATGAGAGGTAGTGTGGCTCAGACCGAGACCTGTAAATGAGACTTTGGAGCATGTCCAGTTAGTCAAAAAGTGTATTTATACTACACATTATAGATATAATTCTTATTTAGATCATCATTGATGACCTCTGGATTTTGAGGATTGGATTGGGCCTTTTTCGTATCTCACCTTGGCTGGGGCACAAAGGGATTTATAGATAGTGTAAGCTTTATACAAGATATTTCTATCCCTTTGAGATTATAGAGTGATTTTTTCTGGTATAATATTTGTTTCAATTACATAAAAGGTACTGGTCCATGCAATATTTCATCCATGTATCTTATCTTAATAAATATCATTCTAATTATTTTCATGTTCTTCAGCTTAAGGAGCTTGATTTGGAGGTAGATGTGTCCTTTGAGTAGAATATTATCTATGTTGTTTATCATGGAAAGATGGTTATGTAAGTTTGGTCGGTTTATCTAGTATGAATTTAATGCCAATACACCCATGTATAAGATGAGACTTGGGAGAGGTAGGGTGATGTACATTCCTAGTGACCAAATTTATTCCCAGACGATGATTGAATACCATTCGAAGGGTAATTAGGGGATGAATTTCTTTATGGGAGGAAGATTGTAAGAAAAAAGTTTTCCTATGATGTAAAAATTATTTTAACATTTGGTTAAACCCTAGTTTCAACTACCTTTTTGGCCTAGACCCAATAGCCAAGCCTTTGGGCCAGTTGGTATTATTTTGAAAATAATAAAGAAGCAGGCTAGAGGTTGGTTGTATTCCAAATACATGATGTGTATTTGGAATAAATAGCATGTATCCAATACAAAATGTGTATTAATCTGTCAAAAATATTTCATGGCATGTAATGTTTTTTTTCATAATGTAAAAAACATGAACATTACATATCATCTAAATATTACACACCATGAAGTCTCCCTTGGTCATTTTTTTTAAAAGAGGAAAGGCCTCTTATTTTGGATAGAGCACTCACCCACTTATCTCACTCACATGAGGACCTGTAGAGGATCACCTTGGAATCCAATCCAAGTCTTTTCCATGCCTCTCTAGTCAAAAATCCATTTATTCTAATATAATTTTAGTTGGATACACATTGTTGATTTAATCATTCCACTTTCACCATTATTTATTTTTCTTCTCCTTGATAGAGTTATTTTGGTGCTGTCTTTTATAACCTATTTTCAGGGTGTTCATCCATTCATCCATTTTCCTCTGATCTGAGTCAATTTTGAAGCTAATACTAGATGAGTGTTATACCTTGGGAATAAGGTAGTTATTCTATACCATTTCCAACAAAGTCTAGTTGTTTAATAGCCAGTTGTCATTGTGTTTTACGCTGGACCTTCCAGTCATTGTTCCAAAATTAATTAAATGCATTTTTAAAATTATTGTAACCTTGATAGGTTTTCTACTTAGTAACATGATTTGGTTGTCGGTTTTCAACCTCAACCCATACCACTCATGATGTGTTTTTATGTATCTATCCCATGACTTACCACATCATTGGGTGTGTGTGGGCTCACCATCTTAGTGGGAGACTTAATGGATTGAATGAGATAATAGGATAAGGTTTATGAATCATTTTTCATGTGATTAGATGTTATTAAAATGGTTAAATGGGATGAATTGAAAATGTGGAATGAGTTGGATGAACTCATGGAATGTATATGATTCTAAAATGGGAAATGAATGATTAATGAACTGATAAATGATTTGGATTCCTTGGACATTTATACTTATTTTTAATATGGGGTATTTAGGATTACATTGACATTTTTATTCCATGGATTTGGATTACTTTGAATTCCTAAGGAATTTCTTCTCCCAAGATTTGGCTTACTTTGACAGCCTTGGACATGATCTGTCGACATGATCCTTAGGCTCCACCCAAGCCATTACTGATTTTTTTGTAGATATACTCCATGGACTTGAGGGGATGCATTGGTCATTTTATACCATGGATCAATTCCATGTGGTCCTAACACTTTATTGATCTACATAATCTATTGAGAATAACCTTGACATTTCTACTCCTTGTATTGACCTAGGTAAGCCTAACACTAGATTACTCAGCATATCCTATAGTAGATGTTTTACCATGCTTTTTAGATGCACATTATTTATCATTTCATATTTATAGAGAGCCTTGGTAGGCTTGATATTTTCAAATTTACATGTATCACTCCTACTTATTCATTTTTATCACAATTATATATTGCACACTTCTCAACTTATACACACAAATTGTATTTCTTATAGACATCATTGGTGGGGGCCTACTGAGTGTTATCTCACACCATGCTCGGTCTGCCGTTGGGTACCTGGATAAAATTTATGGATGTTGGTAGGGACTAGATCAAGTGACCACTTTATGATGCCGAATTTATTGTTTGATGCATAGGATAAGGGGAGAATGGGACCAATTTATGATCATGATTCTATCTGCATATAGTTTTGTTTGGTCTTTTTTATTTTGATACAAGTATTGTGTTGGTTTCCTATTCCATGTATTTCTTGCCATTTTGAATAGGGACATGACAATATCATATTGTATATGATATTACACATGGATTGTTTTATTACTATTGTCATATGAATTTTTTTCTACTATTATTCATATATTTGGTATTCTTCAATTATTGATTAATACGATTACACCGCAATGGTATACTATGGTTATGAGGGTATATTATCCCTAAAATACCACCATAGACCCTCACTACTAGTCATAATCCTATAATGTATGGTTAGTAACTCTTGAGGCTGTATGAGTCATTGGATTAGGGAACCATTCAGTGGCTCTTATGTCGGGATGTTACAATTCACACCATGAATATCTTCTAGGTAGTATACCCATAAATCTGTAGCACCCTCGGGTTTTCTCAAACCCTACATTTTTCTCCCAAAACTCTAGAAGGATAGCAGTGTTATATAATTTATTTTCATGACTATTTATATGTTTTAATCCACAACTTACCATGTTCAATCTATATCAATCTGATGTAAGTTCTTTCTATGTTTCTTATTGTTTCTTTGTGGATTGGTCTTGTTTTCTCCTGTTATTTCTTTCCATGTTATTGAATTTGATCTCCAACATTATAATAGATCTTTTTATTGATTTTTATATTTTATTTTTGATGTAATTAATGGATAATAATAGATTTTATTAAGGTAAATAATACTGGGGATACGCATTGTTATTCCATTCTCATGTGAAGAATGTTGATTCCTTGAGGTACAGGATTTATTGCATATCCTTTTATTTATGGTAAATTATAAATGGGACATGTTTTATATCTTTGGGTTTTTGTGGTATAAAGAATAAAAATGGGTGACATGGATTAATTAATATACATGGTTTAAGGTTGTAGTGATCACATGTGTTATTCTTCCATGATAACGGTTTTCTTATTGATTTAATATAATTTTTATATATGTTTACTCATTAATTTTCATGTTTTTTATGATTTTACTAGCTTTTTAATTTCATGAAAATGAATAAATAATGCAAAGATTGTAATTATTTTTTGGATAAATAACTTAAAGAGTCGTGTTCAATGAACTTGTTGTTTCTCATAATTTGAGGGAAACCAAATGGTAAATGGTGTACATTTAACTAAATTGTTCTCCCATATATTAATACAAATGTCTAAAGGACCAAGGATATAATTCCTATTATGGATTATAGTAAAATGTAAGAAAATGGGAATTATTCGTCACACTGTTTTTTTAACTAGATTTTGCGCAACAGAACATTTTTAAATAAATAATGAAAATGTAATAGTTTATTCCTTAGGTTAACTATAGTTGTAACCAATAATAAATGAATCAGTTAATTCAGGATGTAATAAAACTATTTGTTTGATAAAGATAAATTTTGGGGGCTTTAAGATTCCATATGTATGTGAAGGTCGGATGACTTATTTTTAGAGTCCAGTTTCTCAGATAACTCTATTTGTTTCTTTCTAACTTCTGTGTTTTTCTAGAAGAAAACATTTCTATACGATGTGATGTGATCATGGGAGGGATGATGGATTGAGGAGATATGGGTAGGGAAGCCTGAGATTTTAGTTTAAGATTATTCTAGTTGTGTTAATATGAATGATGATATGAATCATGGTGTTAGTGATGGAACTGGGTGTGATGAATTAGGTTGAAGCTGGGATTTCCCATTATTGTGTTGAATTCTAGGTAATCACTAGTTAATAAATCAGTTTAAATACTAGATGGTTGGTTTTATTTTATATCTTCATTCCTTCCCTCACTGCTTGAGGCAGCTAGATGTTTTTGGTTATGCATCACTTTTATGGTAGAAAATGATGTTTTCTAAAGTATCTAGAATTATGGAAAGGAAAAAAATAATAAATGTTTTAACACATGGTGTTGGTACTTGATGGAATGAAAATGTTGATTATTTTGAGAAACTATAGAATATTTTAACTTCTTCCTAGAGGTCATGGACTTCTCTTTTATGGAAAATTAAATATAATTTTTGAATAAAATTAATTATTGGATAATTAATTAATTAAGGTAAAGTGAAATGTTTAATGAAAATAAAGTAATTAATTAAATTCCTTTTAAATTATTGTATGTTTATAGCATATCTAACTCATAACGGTGGTAGTGGGGTGTTTGGGTAACAATAGTATTAGTTGAGAATAAGACTATGTTAATGACTATAGTATTTTTTCACTATATCATATCTTTTATGTTTTTTGATCTCATATGTTACCCCACCATTATCAGTAGGGTGGATAACACCAAATGGACTCTATGATGGTGTTTTCACCAATATCTAGTTCGGTGGGGGATAGATAGTTGAAAACCCTTACTAGATCGGATCTCTTCTCCTTATATCATTTTGTTCTAGTATACATGGTGGTTATATTTTCCATATATGTGTGTAGTGGGATATAATGGATTAATGTTATTTTACACACATTTATATCTCTATATAGTATCTTATGGATTATTAAAGGTATGATGTGTATGGGTTGTAATGGCTTGACGTACATCACTTAACATATAGGATATGATAGATTGAGTTACAATACCCAATGTATGATACATGAAATATGGGTTTTCATGGCTCTTAGAAACTACTAAATTTTTATATAGAGATGCGGTTGGGATGATTTGATGATTTCATGTATGATAATCCTATTATCATACTTTTTTCATTTTTTTCAAGATGATTTATTTTGAAGAGTAATGGATTAGAAAGTATGGTGTTGGGGAATAGAAGAAAAGTAGTGGGGATATGGTAGTGGGGTAACATTGTTTCATTATTATAATATATTGTATATTGTATGTGTTAATTATTGAGAGATATCCATAGGGAGGTTGGGTACATAGTATACCTATTTAGATGATGATTTAGTTTCTTTTTTTCACTGGGATTTACCTTTCATAATTTATATTTTTCATGAAAGGATATAATGAGAATCCTGCTGATTATACCTGTTATGCTGACCTGAAAATTAAATTTTTATTCCAAAAAAACACTTTTTCAAGAAAAAGTGGGAAACCAATGAAAATCCAAAGAAAATGAGTTAACAATAAAATGATCGAACAAAATAATTCAAATAAAGACTCAGAATGTTCTTTCCAACCACCCTATAAATCCCCCAATTAATAGTGGTTACCTACAAATTCAGGTCATTCTCTAGAAGATCATAAAAATGGTCAACCAACTAGTCCCAGGTCTAGATGTATTTTTCCATGTTGATCTTCATTTCATTAAAATTGTGTTCTAAAATGTTTTCATTCTTTTTGATACATCCATTTACTCTTCATTCATGTCCATTCTAATCGACCTATCACATATTCTATCGAAAACATCCTTTGAATCATTGATACTAAAGTATTTTTATAACATTTCCTTCTTAGTGTTCCTAACAAGCTACAAACAATCTCCATTCATTATTTAAAACATACCATCCATTCGATTTAAGTCTTTATCCACTTGTGTTTCCAAATTATACACAATTAAATTCCCTTCAAGTGCCTTAATTTCTTCACTTAGACCTAGCTTTTTCAACAAACCAGATAGTTGAATATCACCTTCTTTACTAGAGGGTTCCTTTAATCCAATCCGAGTCTCATTTTTCTTTGACTTACCTGATGATGTTGTAACAATCTCTTTCAGAATAATCGAGTAGTCTTTGCGAGGTCTTGGTCCCCCCCCCCCCCCCCTTAGAACTAAAAAATACCAAGAGTCAAGCATTATATTATTTCCCTTTTTAAGCCAGACCTAACTACTAAGTCCCCTTGGAGGACCAACATCTAATCTGATGTCAGATTTACATCTACTTATTTGTCACTTAACTTGATATCCTTGTAATAGCTTGACTTGACCTTCTTCCATTCCCATCTTGGAATGTATTTTTCCATTCTTCAGGATCCTTCCCTTCATCATTAAGGGGTGTGAACTAGTTGTTGAGCTGAGTAGAACTAAGGGCTCATCAAGATGCCCTAGACTCAGAGGAAGAACTACATTTAGACCAAGAGAAACATGCACCTCTATAAGCACACTAAAAACTACCTGGGTCGATTCCTTGGGTCTCTTATACTTCCATAGGCCATGAATTTATCTATTAGCTATGATTGTTCGATCTCCCATATCAGTATTATTATCATTTTTCTCAAGAACTATGTGATAAGGGTTATTTCTTGGTTACACTACCATGGGATGAGCTTGCGGTAATGACCTGATGCAAATAGCATCTATATAAGAGCATGGATATTCTGAAACACCCCCTCTATTCTAGTAGTCCCTAAAGGGGTGGATGAATTTGAGTTGAATACACCCATATCTAAACATAGATGATTGAATATTTTAGTGATCTTTGGATTAAGCTCCTGGGGTAGTGCCTATGTTTGAAACGTACCACCCAACAGTTTAACACCCTTTCCAATCTAAACCATCACCCTCTTTAGGGATGTTTCTATAAAAAATTTCTTATGGATCATCGAAATAGTGATCCCATGATTAGAATCATAGAGACAAAAGCATAATAGGGAAAGATATCCCATAATTCTACAGGATAGATAGAAATTTATCCAATATTCATATATAATCGCTTGTTTTTACCTAAACTCCTCTCCAACTTTAATCCATACCCACTCCAACTATGTCTTGGAGACATCAACTTCAAAACAGATGTGAGGAAAAATCAGGTGGCAAACCACATTCATTCTTCTATTGAAACACAGGTACCGACAGACCAGGTTCTTAAGAAAATGTATGATATATGTATTTTTGAAAAGGTAAAGGGAGTTTTCCGAAACATACCAAAATCACCATTGAAGTAGTATCCTACTTCATATGTAAATCATATGACCACCGAAAAAAATAGAAGTGTCTTCCATTTAATATGTGTGTTTCCCTAGACCAAGCTTCTATATATTCCTCTGATGAGGGAAAATAAACCATAATATAGTGATGATCAAGTAGACCGACCATAGAAAAATCTTGCAAATCCCATGAGTCTATGTTGAGTTTTTATTTTGGGTACTTATGGTTTCCTTTTTTGTTTTATTATTTTTTTATGAATTTTCATGAATGTAAATGGGTTTTCTTTTACTATATCTGAGCATGATTTGATTGGTTTACTTGACTTATCTCTCATTACTCATAATATTTTAGAGGCTAATGCCTCCCATTTTCATATATTATAAACCCTTATTGATTGCCTCTAATATGTGATTTATTGGAGGTGGGATTTGGGTGGTCAATATCTACCTTCTCTTATTGTCTTCCAAGGAGGTGAACCTTTGGGGGGAGGGGTCGTGACAATATACAACATGAAACAGTTAGCAAAAAATGAACCACAATATATTATAACATAGTCTTTAAATTAACTAGTTTGAATAGGTTTTACCAAATTATAAAATATATATAGAAATGTTTTATATGTTTCAAATGTATTTGTTAATGAATAATATATAATTACTAAATTTTTAGTTTTAAAGACCCTGACCCAAGTGGCCTAGAGTGGGTGCCTTACTTTATTACATTGGTACTAATTACAATCGATCATGTTAAAAAGGACCAAAAAGTTTATTAGTTTTGTAAAACCAAATACAAACATATGTTTTACATTATAATTCGAAAAGTAAAAAAACATAGAAACTATATTGGAAACATCTCTATTCTCCTAGATTATCTTTGCATGTCAATTATAATCTACATATTGGAATCCTGGGAGAAAATATAACATAATAAATGAGTGATCTTAGATGCTCAATAAGGGGAAGAATACATTAGAAGCTATCATAAATAAACATAAAAAATAATTCATGGTGAATAACTAAAAAATCATTCCATGAAAGCATAATATTGACCATAATATAGAAGTAATGAATTCCAATCAAGACAATACCATATAAATAATCACATGAGAATGAAAATTAAACATAGATATTCTATTAGATGAATAATCCTACAGATTTTCAACAACTAATCCCATAATTAGGGAATTAATAATAAATTACATCATACACATACCATCAAGGCCTCTGTCATGATGTTTATATAAATAGTTAAGGCCTCATCCAAAACCCAGACTATTTTGTATCATAATACCTACCAATGCATCGAGTGGATATAGGGGGGGCTCCCGAAACTTACTATGTTAAATGTATCCCTCATATGAAATGGGTGAAACATATTTGATCTATAAATTCATATTGAAACTAGAATTTGAAATGTAAATAATTCCCCAAATCAGTAAACATAATCATAAACTATCAAAAGTAATACGGTGAAATGGTATCAAGATGGTACATCCCCAATAAAGATGACCAAAAACCATTCATTAAAATATAGTATATAGTATCATAAAATATCAAGCTCAATTAAGTATAATATCAAATAATTAGTTTTTACATATTATAAAAATACTCTAATAAAATCAATGAAAATTTATGAAGATAAATACTACTTTTACTTTGAAAACATTTATTTAAAAAGATACACAATTATAAAAGAAACAGTTTCTTTTGAAACTGATATTGTAAACTAGTAAAAGATTCTATAATTCATTATGGTTTTATGAAATCAGTAAAATACCCTCATTCGGTATAAGTTTTATAAAAATATTTCTTTTAAATATTGAAAAAAGAAACATTTAAAAGAATGTTTTAAAAAGAAAGTGTGAGTGTTAACCAAATAAATTGATTATGTGTATTAGTTGTAAATAAAAATAAAAAAAACTTATAAATACAACATAATATAATAAAAATTCATTTCATACATAATCTTCGGGGTATAACTTTAATATAAAGAATAGAAAATTGGGTAAATAATCCTCTTACAACTTTGTAATCAATCGAACCATATTCCCTATAATAGTTATAATTATAAAATTCAAAATTGAATTTCCATGAATATAAATGTATTCATGATATTATATATTAATTGTATATATACATACACCCCACATAAGGAATAAGTGGTGAATAATCCATTTCTCATAGAAATAAAAGTGAGATGAGAAAACCCTAACTTTAGGTTTGACTTCCTTCAAACATATATGAATCTCATGTATAGTGGTTTTAAACAAATTATTAACTTATAAAAGAATAATATTAATATTTATTATATCATATATAATCCCTTTATAATATTTTACCACTTTTTTATCAATAATATTTCGTTATTACCCATGTCTGGTGTTAACTACTTCATTTTCCTATGTATATTTTCTAATGTAAGTCTAGATTATCTTATATAGGGTATTGATAAAACATACCCAAAACAAAATTAATATTACAAATATCATATTTAATCATTAAATACTTTTTTATAATCATTATTGAATGTTGAACGTAGAAAAATAATTAAACTATTACGTGGAGATGGAAAGTCATATGTATGTACGTGCGGTGCATTCGTCTTTCGTAAGATGGATAAAAGGTATAATATGGTTGTTTCATAATCGTAATAACAAATAAGTATATATATTATATAGGATATTATATTTTATAACGGAAATATAATATGAAGAGTAAGTAAAAGAATAAATGAATTCCAATGATTTTGTAAAAATTATTACCTCTTCTTGGGAGGACTTCCTTTAGATCTCATCTAAAGGGATCTAGAGTTGGTCTTTTTAGAGTTGAAGGATGACCAAAGCTTGTATAAGGATTTTAGTTGGAGAAATTTATAGATTATGTTCTATCAATAAGGCTCAATGTGGTGAAATTAAATGAATGAAGGAGTTCCCATTTATAATTGAGGTGAGGTCCACCCTTAGAAAACATCAATATATTAGATTATATTAAATTTATTTTCTATAAAAATACGAAAATATGGCCATGGAATTTAATATTAAATGATATAAGGTTATAATAATACCATAAAATAAAATTTATAGATGTTTTTTTATTATTTTTAACCTTACCACTTTCATTGACCTTTGTTAACCTATTTTAATTTTAATTATTAAAACCATTTATTTAATATTAAAAGTTACTAATTTTATACATATAAAATGTGAATTGTAAAACAAATGAATGAATTATGATATTTTTGAAATAATAAAAATAAATTTTTATTTTAAGGTTTTTTATGATTTTTAAATAATTTAATAAAATGTTATTTTGATAAAATATCATTAGTGTCATTTTTGACACTATTCATTACATTGGCCTTAAAAAATCAAGAAAACTATATAACATAAAACCGATACATTTAACACAACAAAAATATTTTATAATCATCCAAAAAATTATTTTATATCCTTAATTAATTCATATTATATTTATTATAAAATTTTTAATATCATTTATTTTATTTTTCCATTATTAAAATAATTATTATATCATCGTTGTATAACTATTTATGTTAAATATATATTCCCTGAGAATTTAAAATAAAATACCAATATTTAAATAAATATGTAAAACTTAAAATTAATATCTATAGTGGAATATATCTTCTAAATAACACTATAGTAAAAATAATATAATTATTAAAATATGAACGTGAAATTTCTATCTTTTCCTAAAATAAAATATTATAAATACCATAACGTCATCTAAATGGTTCCTAAGAATAATAAATAACTTCATATCCTTAAAACAGTTTTTTATGTTCAAAATGAATACAAATATTCATTCAAAAACAATCTTTTTCCCCATGTGGACACATAAGATATGTTTAACACAAGGAATGTTACATTTAGTGATTTTCTTTACTTTAAATAATATCCAAGTAATTTTCATTGAAAATTTCCCATTAAATAACTAAAATTTAAAATATATGTGTTCAGGGTCTAAAATAAATTATATAAATTTTTTAAAAATTTTATGGTAATTTTCAAATCCCTGTTATTTTATTTTTAAACAAAATTACCCTATTTACCTTTAAATATTGCAATAAAAAAATTCAATGTTACTATTTATATTTGATAAAAATAAAGGGGAACTATTTTATAAATTTGAACCTTTTATTGTAAATATATAATAAATTTTTTATAAATTTTCAAAACACATAAGTTTCAAAATTTAATTTAAAATTAATCCCATAAAACGCAACAAAAAACATTTTTATTAAAATATGTATTTTTAAGCCCAAAAGTGAACTTATACCAAAATATGGTATAATGATGAAATAATTAGATTATTTAAAGATAAAAATTATTTTGATTATATTTAAATTAAATTAAAATCATAATAATACTTTTCATATAATTAAATGGGCGGTTTTATAAAAAACTGTATTTTTTCACTATTTAATGGAAAATAAATATTTTTAGAAAAATAAAAAACAAATCACCCTAAGATAAATTTGATACTAAACTTTTAAAAATTAATTTTAATTTTTTCAATATAATTTATAAAAGATTCAAAATATAGTTTTAAATTTAGTGTTCCATTAAAAGGCAGTAAAATTGCCTTTAGAAAAAAATAGCCTTTTATGCGTACAATTGGATTTATTCTCAACATAAGCCTATGAAAATAATTTGGATAAATTTAAAAATATTTGAGTGAATATATAATATATAAATTCATAATGTGGTTAATTCTATACATTCCTTCCAATTTAAAGGCTCAGTTATAATGATCACATAATAATATTTCATTGTTTGTAAGATGTTAAAGAGATTAAAAAGGGAAACGCCATAAAATATTGGCGTGTTACATTCTACCATCCTTCAACAAAATTAATCCTATAAATTTGAAATTTAACTTCAAAAATTAAACTTTGACACATGAATTTTTTTTTTGGAAATACTACATCATAAAAAGGGTTTATAAAACTTACTCTTAAAAATAGGTATGGAGACATGAGACGGTCACCACAAAACTAAGTTTATGAAATAAGAGAACATTCATGAAAATATAGAAATAGGAAAGATATATAACTATCAGGTTATTATGGATAGTGATAGATAACATGTTCATTATATAGTTTACCATCTCAAAAACTGAAAATTTGAGATTGGTTAAAAGACCATTGATTTCTAAGTAAGAAACATAAATTGATATTGTTTTTGTTCCAAAATCATTTTCCTATAGTTGAGGGATTATTTTACTATATAGATAGGCACCTGATAAAATAAACTTACTTTATTTTCTTACATTTCTTAAAAATAATATCATCCCTTCATTTTTCTTTGATATTTTTTCACTTCATCCCTTACACTAGGAATTGAATGTCCATCATGAATTTTCAAACCTGAAACACTTTTATTGAATCACAAATTCCTCATGTCATTCCATACTCCTATAAATATTTATCAAAACCAAAATGGTTAGAATAGTTTTCCAATATGATAAAACATATTTTGATCTCGACTAATAATATATAAAGTTCAACTTAATCCATTACATAGACTAATTAAAAATACATTTTTAAAACTCAAAGTCCAAGAATTTAGAAGGAAGGTCCGTAAATTTATAAAATAAAACTAAAATAATATTTACCCAAATGATTTTTCTAGTATTTTCACATACCAAATACATGAATACCTTAATATCTATTAAACCTTTAGAAAATAATCATGCTTACAAGAGTAAAATTTCTAGTTGTTGAAAATATTCCATAAACCCAAACATCAAATAATTTTAGCATAACATAAACCATGAGATCATGAACCACCTTCACGGTCACTAATTCTATCTCACAAACATATAATTTTTATTATATCAACATCAAGAACATATTTAGGGTTATCTTCCAAAGTCATTTATCTTCAAAAAAATTAACATACAACAGAATCACTTCTCTTGATTATTTGTTTTATTCAACACATGCTTCCAATTCCTTAAAGAATAAGTACTGAAGTTCAATCCTAATATATCTCATGATTCTTATAACTATAGAATTATTGATAAAATACAAAAATAATATAATTATTGAATCCAAAACATGTATATTAATAATTCCTCTTAATCTGCAGTAGTAGAATAATATTAACCATGATCTATTAGCCTCTTTTGAGGTATATTCTTTTAACGCTTGAGAAAGTTATTTCATAGTGTCCCATATACTTATAGTTGAATAATTGTACATTGGAAACGTTTTTCTTAAACACTCAATAACAACTATGGTGTAATTTCTCTCCACTCTTATAGAAAACTCACATTCCTTTTAAGATAATTATCAAGGTGTTTCTTAAAAAAATTATCACATGTGGGAAAATACTTTTCTCTTTCCTTTATCCAAATTTTTTCTTAGTATTACTCTTTTTATTATGATTTTCTAAAAATCTATAAGACATAGAGAATTATTTTTAATCTTACAGATTATGTTTCTATGTACTGATATGATGAGAATTTTTGTGAAACTTTTTCCCTTAAAAATATTTTCATATGACCATAAATGATTTTATCCTTCTTAATCTTTAGATCATATTCATTAGTGAGGTTCCCATTACATCTATGATGTGGAATTTATAAATTATATTATTCAATAGATTGGATCATATCATTAATAAACATAATGTATGATCTAAAAGTAGTTAAATACTTAATGTAAATTTAAAATTTAGGTATAATTAATCTTTAAATCATAAGATTTGTTTACATTTGGAATATTCTAAAAGTTATTTATTGGGTTATATTTCTCTAATATACATTCCCCTAAATCTAGTTTTTAAATTTTCTTCTAAATTTTCTCTAATGCCAAATATAAATACCCCATCCCAAGTAGTTCGGAGCCAGTGCCTTACATTATTACATTGGTACTAAGTACAAGTGATCATATCCGAAAAGACCAAGTAGTTTAGTGGCATTGAAAAACTAGACAAAAATAATAGTTTTAAATTAGAAATTGAAATGGAAAACAATATATATACTCTATTGGAAACATCTCTATCCTCCTAGATTATCCCTTCATGTGAATCCTAATATACATCTTGGAATCCTATGGAAAAATGAAACATTGGAATGGGTGATCTCATATGCTCAGTAAGGGTAAGCATACAGAAGAAGCTATCATAAATAAACATAAAAAATAATTCATCTTGAATAAGTAAAAATTAATTCCATTAAATCACAATCTTGAGAATAATGAGGTAGGAATAAAAGATAATCAAAATAATTCTATATAAATAATCACATGAGAATAAATTTTAACCATGAATATTCTACTAGAAAAATAATAGCATAGATTATAAAAAACTAATATCATAATGGGAGAATTCATGATTCAAGAACATCATAAACATACCATCATGTCCTCAACCGAGAATTATAATAACTGGGTAAGTCATTGGCCAAAATATGGTCATGGTTATCTCATGAGACATATCAATGCATCGAGGGGCTATAGCAGACCCCACCTGACACTTAATAAGTAAAATTCATTCCTCATATGAAAAGGGTAAAACATAATCAACATATATATTCATATTGAAATTATCATATGAAATGTAAATAACATCCTCAATCATCAAAGATAATCATAAACTATCCAATGTAATATGGTGAAATGGTATCAAGATAGTACATCCCCAATAAAAATGATCATAAACCATTCAGTAAAATATGTTGTATGGTATCATAAAATATCAAACTAAATTAAGAATAATATCCAAAAAATAGTGTTGATATATATGAAAATAATTTAATAAAATCATTGAAAATTTACTAAGAGAAATAACACTTTTACTTTGATATTATTTATTTAAAAATCTATGCAATTATAAAAGAAAACTTTTATTTGAAAAAAAATTAAACTGATAAATGATTTATTAAGGAATAATGGAGTCATGAAATAATTAAAATATCCTAATGTCATATAAGTTTAAAAAATCATAACCTTTAAACATTGAAAAATGTCATTTAAATAGTGTTTTTAAGAGAAATTGTGAGCATTAACCAAATGAATCAATTCTATAGATTAGCTATAAATACACAAAAAACACATGGAATTAGAATAGAATATAATAAAAATTAATTTCATACATAATCATTTAATTACATATTCATTGTATTATATGTTTAACCCAAAGAATATAAAATTGGGTTAATAATTCCCTTGCCGCTTTGTAATCAGTTGAACTGTATGGCCCATAAAAGTAATAATTAACAAAAAAAAATTTAATTTCATGATGATACAGTTATTAATTATATGATATATCAAATATAAGTATACATACGCCATACACAATTAATAAGTGGTGAATCATGCATATCTCACAGAAATAAAAGTTAGATGACCAAACCCTTACCTTAGGTATGACTTCTTTAAAACATGTCTGAATCAAATATATAATGGTTTTAAACATACTATTAACTTATAAAAGAATAATAATAATAATCATGATATAATATATTCTAACCTTATAAAATTTTACCACTCGTTTGTCAATGATATTTCGTTATTACACTTGTTTTGGGTGCTAACTGCTTCATTTTCCTATGCATGTTTTCTCATATAAGTCTCATCTATCTTACATAGGGTATTGATCCAACATATACAGAATAAAATTAATGTAATAAATATAATATTTAGTCATTAGATAAATTTTTAGAACTATTTTTTAATGTTTAACATAGAAAATGAATTAAACCGCTATGTGGAGATATTAAGTTGTATGTATGCATGTGCAATGCTTTCATTTTTCATATGATGGATAAAAGGTAGGAAATTCTTGTTTCAAAATAATAATGACATATTAGTATATATATGATATTGTATATATTATTTTATAAGGTAAACAGAAAATAAAGATAAATTAAAATAATAAATTAATTCAAATGATTTGGTAAAAATGATTACCTCTTCTTCGGCGTACAATGCTGGAAATCCCACCTGTACGAATACTTCTTTCCCAACAGTTTGAAAAACCCATTGGTAAAAATAATATATACCAATGGTTATATGAAACTGTTGGCATAGACTAATATATTTTGGGTTTTTCAATGGTTATAGTAAACCGTTGGAAAAACCCACCTCAATACCAATGGTTCATATGAACTGTTCGGATATACACACCTAAAACTGTTGGGTATCGGGATCCTTCTCCCATCTAGTCATGGCCCACTTCTTCATCCCTACAGCACTTCTCCCCCCCCCCCCCCGTCTTTTCTCTCATATCAACCTCCCCTTTTCGCTGCTCCCATCCTAACCCCCCCCCCCTCGGGTTGCCGCTCTCATTCCCCTCACATTCCCTCCTCTCATTCCAACTCCCGCTTTCCACTCATCGCTTGCTGCTAACCACTCTCATCTCCCTACTCACCACTTCATTATCTTTGTATCTTGCCTCTCCCCACCTCCCATCCCAATCCCAAGAATCCATCGCTCTCCCCTCCCTCACAAATTCTTCACTTCGCATCTCATCCATAAGACGTGCACCGAGGTAGAATTTCTGATTTCAGAAGTGTATGTTTTAGGGTTATTTATTGATTTCAATAAATTATAGTGAAATAAATAATTTATGATAGATATTTTGATAAAATTAGTAATATCGGAACCCTAAATCAATGTTTCGTATTCTATTTTTGGGTTATTTAGTGTTTCATATTCAATTTTTTCAATAATTAGGATAAGGAAGGGTTATTCATCGATTTTGCTATAATTAGGAAGGTTTATTAATCCCTTCCTATTTTTGCACATTGATCCTTTTAGGTAATAAATGTTTAATATTATTCCAAGGGTTTTTTCCCAAAATCACTTTATTAGTTACTGAATAGGCATTTTCAGCTGGGACTTTGTGCAGTTGAGACTCATGGATGCATTGGGAGTGACATAGCATAATAACAACAATATATGAATGATTTATTTCGAAAAAATTATTTTACTTTACAAAAAATATATATATATGAATTGCGTGTTATGTGAAATTTCCATTTGAATGTTTTTTATATCAACAAGAATGGTAATAAGGTCGGTTTATCAACTTTAAATTTATAACACAGACTAAGTATTTTTTATCAACATTAGAGAAATTTCTTTTATTTCTCAAAAGTGTTTGATTTTATTTTCACATTCTTATTTCTCACATTATAAACATGTTTTTTTAGGAAACATGGTTTTATCTTCTTTCACATGTTTATTACTATTTGAAAATTGCATATTCACTCGAACAATTAGATAACTCTCAATATTTTTCATTTTTTAGTTTATCCTTTTATAACTTATCAGACCATATGATCAAACATTATTTCTTATCATGTTCAACCTTCTTCATAGGTGTGGATACATTTTTAGTAACTAATTTAGAACTTTATAACATTGTCTCTTTTCTCTTAACACTAATCAAATAATTTTTACAAGGAATCAAAGTCATACATATAATAGCTCTATGACCAACATAATTACACCTTCAAAAAACTTCTTCAACTGCTTTTCATTTACCTTAGTAAATCTATTACGATCCTCTTCATAAATTTCAACTAATAATCTAATTATAATTTTTCTATCCTGGATGGTTTCCATTTTCTGTTCAAATTTTCTACAATCTATTTTTTATTTTATTGAAAATCTACTCTAAGGGTAAGTGGGAACCAACAGAAACATCCTTCAGCATCAAGTCACACCCTCACAAATTTTTATATAGTTTATGATGTATACTTTCATATCGTAATAAAAGAATATTATTCATACTAAAACCCCATGATGATCATCTTTTTTCAATAACCACTTGGGAGTGTCTTTTTCTACTTTTTTCTTCAGTTTACACCTCAAGGTAGACTTTTTTTTCTTTTTTCCCAACTTATTCAATCATGGACTCCTCTTTTCATTAACATATGCCTCATTTTCATTTTCCAAATACCAAAATTTCTCATAACAGTGACCATATACATTATAATATTCACAAAACTTATTAAGGATTTCATACATGTTTCTAAGAGATAAATTTATCTTCATATCTGAAAACTAATTTTTTACAATTGTTTTGTTCTTATTTTTAACTATTATCTCAATTTTTATTCTTTTATACCACTTTTATGGGTATATATATTATACATACCATCAATTTCCATGTGACTAAACTTCCAAAAACACCAATATTTTACAAAAAAGCTTTTCTCTTTATCCTTTGATGTAGTTTTTCTATATTTATTTCATTAATGACTTTCGATAGATTCACCATAATTTTTTGATTGTTTTGGGGAACTAATATTCATACATATTATCACATCGACATTTAATGTATGTATGAGTTTCCTTATATTTTATATCACTGGGTTTTTTATAGACATTTATCTTTGTACAACACTTAAAATAAAAAGGACTTAGAAACTAAAAATTTATTAGAGTAGTGAGATGCATTATTCTATGAGGATGAAGTGGAGGACCCTAAAAATGTTCTAAAGATATATTTTGTACAAGTATGAATCTATTTTTAGTATAAAATCTTTAATTTTATTTGTGTGGTAACATGTTTTTTCTTATTTCTTTTTGGAGGTTTATCTTGGGTAAATTATAGATTCTTCAATTTTTGGTCCAAGCTCAAATTAGTTCATAAGGTGGGAATATTTTTCAATATCAAATAATTTTAATCTATCTTAATATTATGATTTTATTCTTTATACATCTTGTTAATCTAGTGATATTTTATAGATACTGTGCTATAATGAAATTATCTCTTGTTATGAATCTTTAATAGGTAAGCACATGCTACTCAATTCATCTTGAAATACAAAAAAGTATAATATTCTCTATTCTATAAAAGATTGTATGGAGTAACCGATTGGGATTATATTGTAGAATCTATTATTGGCACATCTTACCAATCATAGTAAGAATTTTGGTAGTTTTGAGACTAAATCATGTAATAATATTGTGTCCCTATTTATGTTTAGAGTTTAGTAGATGGATTTAGATGCTTGTAAATAAATTATATTTTTTATTGTATAAGGATCTATATATGATCACTTCATAACAAGACACTTGGTTCACATCTTATTTATGGATGTGATTGTAGGAGGAATTCATGACCCAATGATGGATCATTAAAAAATAACTCTATTAGATTAACGACTATGCAAATTAATACTTTTATGTTTTAAAGGATCCAAAAAAGGGATTGTATGTTAGATTCTAGCTAGATATGGGAAGATAACATTATTATGGTATAGTTCAACTATAATGACAGAAACCACTCTATCATAGACATGGAACCTTCCTTGCCCCTTTATGTTTTACCTTTTTGATCATACCTTTATAGGATAGAAGTATGCATTTTATCTTTGATACTGAAATGGTTGAAATTCCTGATAATAAATAAGGCACTTTTAATAAAAATATGAATTAGATTTAACTATTAAGTTTTTTTTCTAATAGTTTTATTTTTTAGATTAGATATCTATTTTTTAATTTTTTTTATTCTATGCTATATTCTATTTTATTAGAAATTGTGTCCTCTAATAAACTTTTCTTATCAAGTGGGATAAAAATTGAATTTTATTCCATCTTCAATGAATTCCCTCTTGATTCCGTTGTTTGGTTAATTGAGAAAGAAGACATTCTCGACACAATTTACAAGTATTTTGTATTTTCTGAAAAATAATTAATTGAGAAAGCTGATATTTACATAATGAGATTTTGATTATTGATAAAAATATAATAAAAAGAAACAAACAAATATAGCCTCAATTAAATCTATCCATTTAATTATTAAATATGATTTTCTAGTCTTATACTTTTGAATCTAGTGATACAAATAGATATTATTCGTCGCTTATAGAATATATTATTTCTCTTATTGTTTGTTTTTCTAGCTATTCTATAATAACAATAGTACTTTCCTTAATCTTATACATACATTTCCTCCACTTTAAACTACATATTTCTTGCAATAATGTCTTTTAATTCCTTACAGTTACATTAATGTAGATCTTTGAAATCACAGAGGATTGTTCTTGGAAAAGCCAAAGAGAAAAGTGTAGTGTGTTCTTGTTACCTCTATGTGATTGGCATGGAGGTTTGTTTGGCCCTATTCAATTTGAGACATTTGGTGATTTATGTGCCCATAAAAAATCTATATTAGGTATGAATTTCATTAATAAGACTACTTTACATCCTATATATCTATTTGATAGTATCGTTTTGAAACATGGATCTATTTCTCCCTTGCTTGCAAGAACATGATTTGACCCATGGAGCGTTATGGTTCTTATATATTGGGTGGTGACGTGTATTGTCATAGGAGACATGTATGTTTTAGTTTAGTTCTTATTTTTTTTGTACATCACATATGCCACTTTGGTCTTTTACATCTTTATATGTACAGAGAGTAGTTATATTCTACAAAGGGGGCCAGAAGGGGTTTAGATTGTTTTAGTCCACGGGCTTTGATCTGTGGTAAAATTCTAGGGTTACTACTTGTCTCATACCTCATGTATTTTGGTCTTTTAATATTTTTGGCTCCATATTATGTTTTCGGTTGGGAGTTGGATCATTTCGTGTTGGTTCAGGTGAATTTGGTTCTCCGCTTCTAATCTTGATAATGATTTAATGTCATCGGTTGGTTTCTCACTAGTTATGTAGCATCCTTAATGTGTTTTAAGGTTCCTAATATCCTTTTTGTAGTGCATTTATCCCTACTCACTGGTTTCGAGTCACCAAGTCAAGGATGACTCTCCTGCGTGTGAATAGGTAAGTAACTATGTGTATTTGGGTTCCCCTGTTACGTGTATAGTCAACTATGGTTGTGATTATGCACGTATGGGGTTATGTGTGCCCATGTATATATATATAAATGCATATGCAGGTGAGTGGAGACTGGTATATGCATATAATAATATGTGCAAGGATCCCCTTACACATGCTCATGGCCATCTGGGTGTGTTCATAGGGGCTAGGTGAGCTTTCATGTGTGTCACGGTGTATATACCTAGTGGGGGAGCAAAATCTTTTAGTTAGAAAGATCCAAGAGATGAAGAGGATGTCTTGGTTCCACCTTAAGGTAGGGTCCCTATCCTAGCCTCTTTAATTTAAGAATTATTTAAATTGAATTTATCTTCTTTCTTAATTATGTTTAATTATATTTAATTTCATATCTGGAATAAGTGTTCTTTAATATAATTATTTCATTTTATAAATATAGTCATGTTTTTATAATAAATCAATGCCATGATTTTATAATAAAACACCTCCAATGGAGGTGTGCTATCTTTTAAACCAAAGAGTAGTGATATTTATTTGTATCATGTTTATATTTGGTTTGACTTTTCCATATGTCTCTTCTTGGTGTTTTTTTTGTGTCTAGTTAGTTTTTGTTTTATTTGAATAATATAAATTGTCTTGTCATACCCATTAGCTCAAATGACATTGCTTGAGTAGGCATATGCATTGACCATGACTCTTTCCTTTTCACCCTTTGAATATTATAAATGAAATTTCCATGTTTAGGCGAAGTGAATGAATTTGTAAATGGTTTTTGTAGGGTGTATGATTCTTTTTTGTCGTTTTGTTTCCCTTTAGACGCCATGTCATTGTGTCGCTCTCTATAACCTTTCATCAATCCCTTGTTATAACATATTAAATAGTTGATTTGTTCTATCATGTCTATTGTGACCTTGTTTTATGGAGAAACCCATTTGGGGTGTTTTCCTGGACTCTTGGCCAACCCTTTGGGTGTTTACCTGAGCCCATATATCTAAAAACACTGATGGTGTCACTATTTAACATCTGTCAGGCTTATGGTGCTCCCCACCATAAGCTTCCTCTTACCACCATCAATTCATATGATTTAGTGCCTCCTCCTTTGAATATTCATATTGAAGCATTTATCCCATGTTCTAGTGAGAATAATTATAGTGGGGATACTCTCTATTATCATTCTTCTCACTGTGGTGGACCTATGTATAGAGAAGTATAGAAAGATTCTAGAGAGATCCCTATGTCATTCCCCAAATCATTTTTGGAAATCTGGGTGTTTTGGTGTATCAGGATTTTTTGGTGGAGAAAAATGTCCAAGTGGTCATGGTGTCCAACGTTTTGAAGAGAATATTTCAAAAGGAAGAGTTATTTCATGCCTTGGTGTGAAGGTCAAAGGCATTTCGTTTAGAAACACAATTCAAAAATGAGTTTCTATGTCACGAGGTTCAGTATTTTAAAAGGAAATTTTGAATGGTTTTTTTATGCCACGGATATTCAGTTGGAGGTTTAAAATATTTCTAAAGTTATAAAAAATGTGTAGAATTAAAATGGAGGTATTCTCGCAAGATATTCGGATATTTTAAGTGGTAGATTTAAAAGGATATATCTGAAGGCTATGTGGATATATAGTTAATAGTTTTCAATGGATGATGATTCAAAACATGAAGAAGTTTATAGAAAACTGCAGTGAATGTGACCAAATATCTTGGAGTCTTATTTAGTATATTTATTTGAATTCAAAAACATGTTCTTTCGCATGAACACTTTGAGAAGAAATAGAAAATTGTAGAAGCCTGGTGTGATCTCCACCATTCATATTTGTGAATGAAAATGGGTAGAATATATATATATATATATATATATATATATATTTCATGAGTCTGTTATGATAATGGAAGATACCTACACAAAATTGTAACTTCAAGTTCTTCAATAAAGTATAAGGGAAGGACAGACTTAGGCTATATTGATATATTTGTTTTAAAGAGGAAAAAATGTAAGAAAAAGAGGGTGGACATGGGAATAGTTTTTCTAGTGAATAGATTCAGGTAGCATTTGAAGACAGAAGCTTACCATTATTTCATTTCAAGTGAATATAAATACTTAACCCTCACACATGAGGTGTTGGTCTCATCTGGTTTAAAGGAAAGTGGGAGAAAGCACTGAATATCAATGATCATCTATTCGGAATCAAAGGTGCAAGGTTGTTCAGTGACCCATAATAATTTAAATAAGACCTTCATGTCTATAAAATATATCTTTTATCCCTTAAATTTCATTACAAATGTGGTTTCCAACCAACTGAGTCCAATTTTTATTCTGATAAGCACTCAATAGTTTTATAATTTTTTATAATTGAAAAAAAATGAAATGAAAAGTAACAAATAATTAAATTTAGATTAAATTAAATAAAGTAGGAAAATTTCTATAACTTCTGTAAAATTCCATCTCCCTTGTGATATAGAAGAAATGTTTAGAAAAAATTTATCCAAATACATTCTTCTTATAGTATCCCCCTAGTTAAGACTTATTCTAAACTTAATAATTTCCTCTATGATATGATTTATTCTTCTTTTTTAATCAATTAGGAACACAAAATAATTCTCCCCTTGGAAAAATGTATTCCCCCTTTGGGATGAAATAATTTCTCTTTTCTTTACCCCTTACTGAAACTACAAAAACACATGCAACCAATCTCCCCATTGGAATTATTAAAAAGAAACACCAAAGAAAAAAAATATGACTAGGAAAGAAACAAGATAGTTAGATAGAAGTAATAATGATAACTTCTGATCAAATAACTTCTATAATATACGATGTAAGAATAAACATGATCCAGTGGAATTATAAAAACATATAAAACATGCATAATATTAACCTTAGGAATACATAAATGTAATTTTATGGATATATAAAATAAATCTTTTTGTTGATCGGAGTGAGTAACTCAATAAGGGGGGAATTGATTTCCTAATAAATTTTCAATTAAATATAATTTCAAATAAAATCATGAAATTAAAATAAATTTTCCTAGTTAATCAAAATATTAGTTTAATATAATTTTAATCCTTTAAAATATTTCTCAATGTTTGATTAAGGCCTGGTTAAAACAATTTTAAAACTTACTTTAACTTTTGAAATCAATTTACTCAAAAAAATATTTATATAAACACTAGATAAGAATAAATATTAAATTACTAATTTTGTGTATGGATTAAAACTAAATATAGTTTAATGATTTGAAATGAGAAAATCAAAAGTAAAGAACATAGAGGAATAAACAAAGCCTTCAATCTCAAGCTGATACCTAATCTATTATGCCTGTAAATCACCCATGGCCAAGAAGATTATTATATCAAAAAATCTAATCCACAAACTAGATCAGGCATACATAAAACAACACCAATTTTCCACGATCAAATCCACTTCCATAGTTAAACATTGTAAGAAACAAAACAGGCCACACATGGACCTCTTCCACAATTTCAATTGGTATAGAAATAATATGAACTAAAAGATAATATTTAATATTCTCATATTAAAGTGTGAGAGTCAGTGTGTTAATAAATAGAGTAACCAACAAAATTGTCAAAATTAAAAGAAAACAACATATAGAGAAAGTTAGAAGATGTTGAAAAGGTAGTGTCTCATTTTACAGTGCTTTGGATAAATGAGAGTCCTCGGGTTTGGCATGATGAGGATCTCTAATAGTTTATTTAGAAGTTAGAGAAAAAAAGAGTATCGTGAAGATCTATTTTCTATTATTAATAAAGGATCTTGAACATAAATGTAATCCTCTCCTCCATAGTCCAATGTATCATTGTGTAAAATCTCATGTGATGATCACTTTCATCATTTTACGCTCTCCACCTTCTAACCGCATGTGCATGAGGGAGATCCTTTGAAATATATATATCACTTCATGCACCCATTGAAGGATAATCATCAAGATTTTTTGGATCCTCATACTGAATCTAACATTGTCTTCAATACATCTATGCAAAGGGTTATGTATAATAATTAATTAATCCCTCTGCATTAACTCCCATAAAATAGCCATTGGAAGTATGTAATTCAAATAAAGAACAATATTGCTGGAAAAAGATGATGGTGAATCAAATATGATGGTAGAAAAGATCAACAGTAGAAAACAGATGGTTGCACCCCTAGAGGTAGCTCATCAAGATGTAGCACGAGCTTGGTGGTCGAATTTATGGTTGTACCATGATCATGGTGATGGAATGTCTGACATTGGAATGAAACTAGGAGTGGTACGTTTGGTGGTGGTTAATTCTGGTGGTAGCATATTTTAGTGGTAGTGTGCTCGGGTAGCAGCACACTCTAGAAGTAGCACACACTAGTGGTAGGTAATCCCGATGATGGAACACAGATAGTGGTAGCAAATTCCTAACATTGGAAAGATCTTGCGGTGGTATAATTTGAAGTAATAGTGGATATTTTCAATACTCAGCCTAATATTATTTATAAAATGACATACTATCATAAAACACTAGGTTCATTAAAAGCATAAGAAACTTGATTTATGATAATTAAAATAAGTTGGTTCCAACAATCTTCCAGTTTTTTGATGATCACTAATTAGAGAATTTTATAAACCATGTGAAAAACACAATTAGTCATAAATTGAAAAGTTTGAAGAGTAACAGTATGCTCAAAATTCCAAAAAGATAATTTCAGATTTATAAAACATAATTAGAAATAAAAAAAAAGTTTTTAAAATTGATCTGGTATCAAAGGTATGGTATCAAATCGAAAAAAAGAATTACTTAAATTGCATCTGAATAAGTATAATATCAAAGGATAAAATTCATATAAATTATTTTTTATCAAATAATAACATACAAATAATTATGGAATAAAAAATAACATATTAGAGGATAATGTTGGTGTCATAGGTAAATTCCATTACTGTTCTCCCAATTTTGGGATTATAAAAAAAACTAGAAACAGTAAATAAAAAAATAAAGAGATTCATAATAAAAGAAAAATTGCATTAAGGACAAAAGCCATCTAACAAAAAAATCCCTATAAAATACTATAGCTAATTCAAATCACTCTCATCTTGGGTGATGTGATTAGTAGGGTGCTTTCCCTTTCCAGAATCAGGATACACTAAGGTAGAGGATGAGGTTATAGATGTAGAGGTAGGAAGTTTTCTGATCACAATAGGTTAGAGATTCTAGATAGCTTTAATAGAAGACATACCGAAAGGCTAGAATTATGCATGTAGAGGATCAGAAGAAGAATCAGAGGTGAAGGATGTCATGGTAATCACCTCTAGAGAAGCCACTAGCGTATTAGATACATATAAAAAAGGATTCATAAGATTGAAAATGTCTATAATAATATTTCATCCTCTCTTCATATTACTAAATAAATCTTTCTTCTCCTCCATGAATAGCTTGAGTAGTATTTTCATCACTTTAAACTGGTAAACATATTCCTTGAAAACCCAGTCTACAAAATCTGCCTCAATTAATACTGATGAGATTAATGTACATCCCCTATAAAAAACATGGAGATACTCTTTGACTATATAATATATCGAATCATCATCAACTAAATCAGACGGAGGTGGAGCACTAGATGTATATAAAATAATAGGATCATTCTCCAGTCTCTTTTATAAGGAATCTTGACTGGAAACAAAGGAGGTCCTCATTTTCTCCATAATAGATCAAATTGTTTCTATCTCACTATCCAACCTTCAATTTTAAATCTTAATTTCTTGAATATGAAAACTCCTCATGGGATGAATATAACATAAAACCAACTCAAAAAGGTGTCTAGAATCAGCTTCACTAAGATGAGTGACAGGAGGTTCTTGATAACTTAAAATTCCACTAAAATCTAAAAGAAGTCTTTCTCTGAAATATTATAAATATACTATGGATATAAAAATTGAAGGAATTGGGGAAATGCCTCTCTCAACACTAGGTAAAGAATCCTCTACAGGTTATGATTTGGTAGGTACGTCTAAGGTAAAATCCTAAAGCTCACCTTCTTGGTAAATCTTCTTAACTAAGGATCCCTTAGGATATGTCCCAACTCCAAATTACACAGTCGGTCCACCAGGATCTGGTGGAATACTATGGTCATCTCTATCACTATATCCATATGAGTCTAGATATGATAGTCTAGGAAATTTGGAACCAGAGGAGGGATCCCCCTTACATGATACCTCATCCTCTACAAAGGTAAAACCACCTTGAGCATCTCTATTCTCTCTAGTATCTTCTTCAACATTTTTAGACTCTGAATAGTCTTAACAAATATGGAAAAAAAACCTATTGAATTTTTCCCCTAATCATGTGATGATACTTTCATATGAGGTGCATGATGGTGCAGGTTTACAGGTGCTTTAGAAGTCCCTTAGAGGTGTAGGTTTATAGTTACAGTTGTAGGTTTATAGGTGTAAAGTATGATTTGGAAGACTGTTAGAGGTGCAGGTTTAGAGGTGTAGTTTTTTCAGGTTTAGAGGAACAGTATTACTGCTCGAAGTGGGTTTACAGGTTTGTTTTATGCCCTCTTCCTAAAATTGATGTTTTTTGGGGAGTAGAGGATATACCAATGGTTCACATAACTGTTGGTATTCAATATCCTAGACAAAATATTCTAATGGTTCACAGAACTGTTGGTATTCAAATGCTAGACAACATATGGAAACGATTCACAGAACCGTCGGTATTCAGTCTTGACAACATATATCTCAATGGTTTCACTGAAATCGTTGGTATAAAATTCTCATATATACCAACAGTTCAAAAAATGTAGGTATATATATATTCTGACGGTTTCTATATGATTTATGGTATGTATACCAATGGTTATTGAATGGTTGGTACACATATATACCAACGGTTTTACTTAAACTGTTGGTACATATTAATTTTAGACCACCTATATCAATGGTTCTCTTGAAACCATTGGTATAGAGCTAATGCAACACCCAGCATACCAAGAGTTCCTAAAACCATTTGGATATCATATCTCAATTGTTTCAGGGTCTATCCCAATGGATTTAAACAATTGGGATAATTGAAATTTTCAGTAGTGGTACTATCTTTATATCTCTTCTCAAGGGATCTAGAGTTGGTCTTTTTTAGTACCAGAACCTCCAGAACTTGGATAAGGATGTTATAAGGATAAATGGATAGAAATTGATCAATCTAGAAGTCTCAAGGTGGTGAAATGAAATTAAGTATGGATTGTTCATTTATAATTGAGTTGAGGGACACCCTTGGAAAGCCTAAAAATATTACATTATATTTAATTCATTTTCTATCAAAATACTAGCAATGGAAAAGGATTCAAATATTAGATGAGATAAGGTTGTGATATCATAAGAAGAGGAAATTTAGATATATTTTGTTATTATTTTAAACCATATCACTTTGATTGTTCTTAATTAACTTATTTTAATTCTACTTATTGAAACCATTTATTTAATATTAAAATTGAGTAATTTTTTTCTTTTAAATTTCAATTGAAACATAAATTAATAACTAACAATATTTTGGACAAAATAATAATCACTTTATATTTTTAATGATTTTATTATGTTTTTTAAATAATTTAATAAAATATTATTTTGAAAAAAATATCATTACTGTCAATTTTCTCATTATTCATTACTTTGGCCTTAAAGAAATTAAAAAAAATGGATGAAATTAAACCCAAAACATTTAAAACTAAAATAATATATCATAAAAATCCATAAAATTATTTGATAACCTTAATTAATTTATGATATAATTATTTAAAAAAATATTATCATTTATTTGATTATTTCATTAATAAAATAATTGTGGCATCGTAATTGAATAATTATTTAAGATTACTATTTTTCCCTTAAAAATTAAAAATAAAATACCATGAGGTAGATAAATATATTATTTTTCAACATAATATATATAGTTGAATATATCTTTTTTATAACACTATAGTAAAAATAATATATTTATTAAAATATCAATGTGATATTTTTTTCTTTTCCTTAAATAAAATATTATAAATTTTATAGCATAATCCAAATGGTTCTCAAAAATAATAAATAAATTTATGTCATGAAAATAAGTTTATTAAGATAAAAATGGATACTTATATTCATTCACAACCTACCATTTTTCCCATGTGGACACATAAGATATGTTTATGATAAAAAAATTGATATTTTGTTATTTTTTTAATTTAAATAATATCAAAGTCATTTTCATGGACAAGAGTATATTAAATAAATAAAATTAAAACCTTAGGTGTTAATTTTAGAACATAAGACATCTAGTAATATTTAGTGAAATTTTAGGAAAATTTTATTATCCTTATCATTTTATTTTGAATTAAAATTACTCTATTTACCCACATCTGTGGTAATAAAAAAATTACTAAAGTTACTAATCATATTGAAAAAAATAATAAAAGAGACTCATTTACTAAATTTTAACCTTATAAATATATATATGGAATCCATTTTTTAATTTTAAAAACACATAAGTTATAGAATTTAATTTAAAATTAATCGCACAAAATGTAGTAAAAATAGTTTTATTGGAAAATGTTTTTTTAAGCCCAAAAATGTACATTTACCAAAATAATGTATACTGATGAAATAAATTAGATTATCTATAGATAAATATTTTTAACTTAAACTGAGATCAAATTCAAATCATAAATATATTTTTAATATAATAAAATTGAAAAATTTAAAAAAATTGGTATTTCTCACTATTCAACGAAAAATAAAAAATTTTATAAAAATAAATAAAATCACCCTAATCTAATTTTGAAATTATGAATTTAAAAATGAATTTTATTTTGTTCAATAAAATTTATAAAAGTTTTAAAATTTATTTTTAAAACTAACACACCATTGAAAGGTGGTAAAAATGCTTCCTGAAAAAAATATTTTCTTTTATGAGTAAAATTATATTTATTGATATATATTTCCTATAAAAATAATTTGGTTGAATGTAAAAATATTTGATTGATTATATAATATATATAAATTTCATAATGTGGTTAATACAATTCATTATCACTAATTTAACAGCTCGGTTATAAAGATCACATGAAAATATTTCATTTTTTATAAGATAAAAAAGGTATTAAAAAGAGAAATACCATAAAATCTTGGGGTGTAACATTAGAAATTTCATTTTATGCTTAAAAAATATCTTTTCTTCAAAAATGGTTTTTTAAGGAATTTTGTGTGAAAATAATATTTATAATTTATACCACTTTTAGAAATTTAATTTCGTAAAAATCATATCATTTTTCAAAGTAATAATATCAAAATTATATTAGGGTGAAATTTTTAAATTTTTCATAAAATATTGATTTTTTATGGAATAGTAAAAAATACCAGTTTTTTAAAAAATGTCATTCATTTTTCTTAAAATGTACCATTATGATTTTAAAATGTATATTAATATAACATTGAAATCCTTTAATTTTATATAATATAATTAATTATATATGAATCAATATTAAAAAATTGTATGAGTTCATTTTTGGGGTTAAAACGCATTTTTTCTATAAAAAACTCTTTTTATGTATGCAATATGTTTTTATATTAATTAGTTAAGTAAATTACTATTTTAAGATTATGTCAAGAAAATTTATACATTATATATTCAACCAAATTATTATTCTATTCATTTTATGGTTTTTACTACTCGTATAATAACAGTAAATCCATTTTTATTTTAAAAAACTTTTTTTCTAAAAACAATTTTCATTGCATTTTATGATCTTATTTTATAATTTTTTTCTTTCACTTATAAAAATATAATATTTAAATATTTGATCCATTTTTGGAATCATTGTGAATAAATTTGGTACATACACTGTAGGAAAGACAAAATATAGTGGCAGCTATTTTTGGATTTCAAGGAAGTTTTTACCACCTCAAGCTTGTTTTGTAGCGGTTTTTTTAAATCGTCGCTAAATAGTCAATCTTTAAATATTTATAGAAAAAATTAATTTATGAATTTTTTTTCTCGAATAAAATTATATTTTATTAAAGGGTTTTTTAAAATAGTGGGGGGTTACGAGTGAAAAATTTAGCATTGGTTTTCAAAATTATCACTAGTTTTTTCTAAATAAATATTTAGGAGCTGTTTTTACGAATTATGGTATTTTTCTCTGGTGAATGTTAAAATTACCACTAAATATGAAATTTACCTTTTTTGTTAGTGGTTTTAACTACCATTAATTTTTTTTAAATATCTAAAACCACATCTAAATAAATAGTGTCGGTTAAAACTTCTGAAAATTATACAGTTTCCTAACCAACATAATAAATTAAGGCCTGATCCACCAAAATACAATATAAAAAAATATTTAGAGAAACATGTAATTAATACAATATAAACAAAATATTAACTATAATACTTAAATAAAATTTACATTACTTATAATACAATATTAAATTAGATAATTGTTTACAAAATCTCATGTTTCACAATATTATAACAAAAACATGAATCATGGATACTCTACTAAGATGTATGATCCTCAACCTCCATTACTCGATTATTCCACTTCCCATCACCTCCTTCCCAACTTCCTACCTTCAGTTTTAGAATTTAAAGTAGTTAACCACACATCAGTAATGATTGAATTCAAGGATTAATAAATAAAATACAATTCAATAGATTTATAATTTGATATAAATTCAATTTAAGTATTGGTACAATAATTAATTGAAAAATTGGTATCCATGCACATGTCTAGAATTATCGTAAAATGTGATATCATTTGTTGAGTTGGAAGACGCACAAATGGATATAGTATGTAAAACCAGAATTATCATGACATACGATAGCTTCAGTTGAGTTGGAAGATACATTACATGTTATGGTATGGAAAACCAGTAATATCATCACATAATATAGCCTCGGTTGAGTTGGAAATCATCTAACATCTGTACATATATTGTTTCTATAAGCATATATAATTCATTAAATCTATTTCATTTCTTTTTTATTAGATCTCGAATTTTCTTAAACACTAAGTCAGCAATTCCAAATCAGTTTCACATTATGGTAACTATCTCAATTAATAATTATAGTTATGATTATAATTTCACTTATAACAAAAATCTATTCAAAAACATTACATTTAAAAAATCAAACTATAATTTTATTATAATTAATAAATTTAAATGGTTAATGACCAAAATTCCTTTAATTATATTAAAAAAACATAGTCCAAAAAACACACTACATGTCATTAATATCTTATTCGTTACAATCATTTTCACATACATGATTGAAAATATAAATATCAACTCAATAGTGGATTTAAAACCTATAAATAATTTACTCATGTTAATATAATTTTAAAGCCTATAAAAATAATCATAAAAAGGAATTCTTATATCAATAATAAATTATATAATGTTATCAAAATTAATCACACTTCTATTAAAAGAAATGGTAGTCTAGATAAATAGTTTCCATTGGAATTACAAGCTCATGTGCCCCTTATTTTGATCACAATCTAGATTTATAATGTATAATTTAATTAGCTGTATCAATATTATGATGTTTATTATTTAAATAATTGAATAATTATTTTTATTATATATACTATATATATTTAAATTTATTTTTCTTAGAAAATTTACTAAAAAAATATTACCAATAAATGAATAATATTATTGTAAATTTATGAAATTTACCGATCATTATTTGTCTTGTATAATTCCTCGATATCATCGGTAAAAGTCATAAATATGGATGAAAGTGTATTAGGATAGGATAAAATGGTATCAAAAAAGTTTTCATGGTACGTGATGAATTGTACCCTGTGTCATAGAAGGATAATGAAAACCTTGTGATGTAGAGTGAGTACTGACACTAAACCACTTTTGGTATGACATACCTATCAGAAAATATTCCATTCATTTATTAATATATAAAAAATATTCATTTCTTTTTTTTATTATAAAAAATCTTTCTTGAAATTTATTAATATAAAAAACAACTTACAAATTCTTTTCCAGGTAGATCATGTTTTTATGAGTTTTAATTATTAACATTATTTATTCTTCTTCTATGTATTATTCTTCTTCACTCCCCATCACAAGATATAAATTTCAATATCATCAGGTATAGAAAATTCTATCTATTATTTTTTTTATGGGTTTTACTATCACAAATTGCTTCACATTCATCACCCATACCATACATGTTTCTTATTTTTATATGGAAAATAATAATCCACCCTTAACTCACTATATTATCAACATAGTATACCATTTTTTTGGGAAATCAGAATATATTGATTTTGATGTTACAACTCACTAGTATTAATGAACTAAGAGAAACTGATATATGTAAATTGTATTGAATCTTTATTTATACCCCTATTAATATTGACATTGTTATATTTAAATAATAAATAAAAATATTATATGATAATTTAAATGGATAATATCAACCAACTTTCCATTGTAAACATGATCTATAAATGTGAATATAGAATTGTTTTTTTAACCTTTTGTGTGATCATCACTATGAAAATTCATACCCCCAATATTGTATTCATTTAATATCATATAATTATTCAAAGTAACTTGAGCTAAAAACTTAAAATATTTGGATAGTTCAAATTAATTATTACACTTCATTACCTATAGAAGTTTATATAAAAAATTATGACATAATTAAAATAATTTTCAACATATTCAAACTATGTATTAGATTAGAAAAATTACATGATATGAAAATCATTCAATTATTTATTTGGTAAAAAATTGGGTTATCTATGTCTCATTATGATTTCATCTCCTAATATATATTTTCATTTGTGTCTTTAATTCTTTAGTATATGGTTAAAAAATATGAAAATTAAGTAAAACATATTTTGTTGCATGTACTAATTGTATATCTCTCAATGAAAATGAAGATATTTTTTCAACTTTTGGATAGAAAGTTATAAACATAGTTAAAAAAATATTATCCCAAAAATGACTTGAATTATCCTCAACACATCCCACTTGATTGAATCTTGTCTCTATAAAATCAAAATACATTTAATAGGAGGTCAAATAATCTTCAGCAAGGAAACCAACCACAATATATCCTTCAATATAAAATTTATTTTTCACATATGACTTCAAATAAAGGAGATACCTAATAATATAAGGTAATAAATTAATAAATAATGTTTTAAAATATTTAAAAATAAAATTATAATTTTTAAATGAAAAAAATATTAAAATAAAATAAATTTCAATGGGATACATCCATCAATAATTTATGGGCCCTCTAATTTTAGCTTCTTTAGAAAAAATCTCCATCATACGAATCATCCCAGTGAAAAATGATGGGGGAAAGAATATATCCAAATTAAATAGTTTATTTACAATAAATTTATTAATTTTATACAATTCATTGGGGTTTAATTTCATCTCACAGAGTTATCTAAATAATTTGAAAAAGTCATTTAGAATAGTGGTTATTTTATAAAATAAAAAATTAAGTATTGATAAAGGTTGTAAATGCTCTATAAATACATGTGAGTCATGGATTTTAAATCCATGTATCTTATAGTGATTCAAATCAGAACATCTTAAAATATTTCTAGATATCCATCACGAACTTCTACATTTTTTAATCATTCAAGAAAAACATATTTATTGTGTTTTTTTATTTAAAAAATTGATTTTGGATACTTCTCATTATCATTTTTTCATATATTGAATTGGATATTTATTTTTTCTACATCCATACAATTATTTAAATGATCCTCTTATTTTTTATGCTAATTTGGAAATGTAAACAAGACATTATCACACACATCCTACTCAATGTTTATAACATCAAGATTATGATGTAATAGATTAAATTCCCTATATGGAAGTTCAAAAAATATTCTATTTTTCTTTCTTTTTTTCTCTAATTATAACTAATTTTTTGTAAAAACTTTTTTAATCTTCATTTAAAAGAAAATATTTTGAAAACTATATAAAAATATTTGATAATTATGTCAAGATAATTGATTCTGATAATAATTTTAGTGGAAGCCTCAAATATGTTTTTCCATTGAAACTTGACTTGTTAAATAGAATTATATGAGATATATTAAGTAAGTGAAAATGATACATGAAACTCCACTTTATTTTATAAGGTAGACATTGAGACTCAAAATCAATGTTAAAAATAGGAAAATCCAAACCAGTGTGTATTTTCTATATAGATGAATTTCATAGTCTAGGAAAGTAACTAATTGTCTGTATAAGGGTACCATATATTTTGAATATTTTTATGTTAGATGCATCATATTTTTCTATTCTATAATTATATAATTACTATAATTAATGAATAATATGATGCAGGTAGGCATCAATTCCATTTCCAGAAATTTTATTTCTAGGATTATTCATTGATGTGATGAATGAATTCTATTGCGTACACATTCAATGAGTTATATTATAAGAAATAAACACAACTGAATAGATTTTTTAGTCACTATATAAAGTCCCAAAAGGATTGAATCCATAATATTCCCATCCCAAATTTTAATTTCTAAATCATTAAGGAAATATAGATGTAATGAATCAAAGTTCTTCCATGCTTTTCAATCTCTTGGTAATTTTATGAACTCATCGTTATTATTATGAAAAGCATGCCACCTAACAAGATAAATGGTTTTATATGACATAAAAAATCATTGTACATGTTGTTTTAAAGGAATGTAATGTTAAACCTTCAAAGAAATTTTATTTTCAATTTTCCTTTTGGTATTACACTGATTCTAACTAACATCATTATTTATTTTTTTCCAAATAGAAGTATAAAATATTTCTTCACTTTTATCTATATTAATCTTCCTTCCAATAAAGTTTAAAATCATTGGGAAATGAATTTGTCTTCAAATAATTGATTTTAAGATTATTAATAATCATCTTCAACTCATAAAATTATCCAAGGATTTCAGATTCAACAAATGCATGATACAAAAATTCTAATATCATGGAAAAAACTTTTTTTAATACCAAATAGATATTTAATATTGTAAAACGTCAGTAGAAAATACAATTTTAAATATTTGACACATTCTTCATACAATTTCTCATTTCCATATACAACTAATTTTTAAAACTAATTTTTATTGTTAGTTTAGTTTTCCCTTAAATTAGTTTCCACACCCTCATACTTGAATATGTTATCATCTTGATTAGGTTTTCTTATGGTTCAAAAAATATCATTAACATATTAAACATCAAAAAATGAATCAACTTATGTTTTAAGTTGTTGATAGTATTTATTTACTATTCCTAAATAATCAGTTATCTAGTCTTGAATTTCATTATGCATTATCGGAGTAATCACTTTTTTATTTTTAATTTATACATAACTACTCAAAATTTCTATAAAATTTGATTCCCAATTCCAAACCAAAATAACATAATGTGGATGTTATTTTTCAATATCAAGTTCTTAAATACTTCATTTTTCATCAACCACCATCTGAATTTCAAATAGGACATGGAAAATTGATTCCTCCATCCATGAAGAAAATTTCAAATGAAAAATACAAAAAACATATTCAAACCTGTAACATATTGAGATGTGATCCAAGGTAAAGTAATCCAAATTTTATCCATATATACATAAATTAAAAAAAATATTATATTATATTATATTATTATATAAACAAATAAAATATATGTAATTTCAAAAAGTAATAATTGATCTCAAACTGCCCATCAAACACAAATAATTTAGAAATTTTCTAAACTATAAGAAATGAAAAAAAAATTAGAATAGGTAAATTCCTAAACCTTAATATATTGCAGAATTATACACAAAAATTGATCACAAAATAAACTACCTATAATTACAATGAAAAAAATTTATGAAATCTCACCCCAAATAATGGTGATGGTCTAATTGTGTAGAGGCAGAGTGAGAACAAGAGAGGGGGTCTCACATCGAGGCTGAGAGGGTAGTCGATCCAGTATCAAACAACATCTAGGGGAGTTCGAGAGGGGTTAAATCATGGAGAACTACTCAGGGGAAGTCCAAGAGGGTATGGTACTGAGAATTAGTGATGAGGAGTCTAAGATAGGTCTGGCGGCATCGTAAGGGTGTTAATCGAAGGTGGGGGGAATCCGTGTTCGAGAGGCAGTGTCGATCATTGATGAGGGAGATGAGTGGTGGTTAGGGTATAAAGAAATATTGGGGGTCATATAATGATTTTTTTAAATAGTGGTGTCATTTTACTTTAAAACTATTGAGAAATTATTTTTAAGTTTATTTTAATGTAATTTTATTATAAACTACCACTAAATACTGATGCTTTTAAAAAATAAATGCTAAAAAAATTGGTTGGGTGTATATTATTTTGTTTGTATTTGGTTTATAAAACCATCACTAAAATCACAACAATTTACAATGTTTCTTATAGTGATAGGACCCTTTTATTTTCTTCCATTATGAATAGTATTCTTGGTAAAAAATTGTCACATCAGTAAGGGTAATATGGGTAAAATATGGTTAAACCAATATATAAGGTATCAAAAATCAACCCAATAATTTCCTTAATTTCATTAGATGGAAGAAAGTTGGCAATAGACATCCCAAATTATAATATCTGAAATTATGGTACCATTTCCCCTTGATAATGAAATTTATATTAATTTAATTAAATAATATTTTATAATGTCACTCTCTTGAATATTATAAATATATAATTATTACATAAGGATAAAAATATGATAAGTTTAGTTATAAATTTCTATTTAAAATAATGATTTTTTTTCTCATGGTATTTTGTTAATGATTTTTTGTGATTCAATAATTAACTTATATATTTACGCAACACCAAATAAGTATATATTCGATTCATAGAAATATATAATTAATTATTTTAATAATAATACAAATTTTACAATTTTTGGAGAATTAATGTGTTCCATAAATTTTTTTTGGATAAAATAACTTGTTATCTAAGTTTAAAAGGTTTTTTAATTCTATAAAAATATTGATATCTTTAAATTAAAATTAAATGAATACAACCAAAAATTATATTATTGATATTTAATGTTAAATAATATTTTACTGAATTGTTTAAAAACAAAAATAAAAGTTAAATATGACTGTTAGGATGATAAAAGGTCAAAAATATCACCATTGTCTATTTATGAGAAAATAATTAACTTGTAAGTAAAATTAAATACCATTAATATTTAAAAATTTATTACCCACGTTAGGGTAAAAATCGATTAAATAATGGGCTAAACTAAAAGATAAGGTTTAAAATTTAAATAAAAAAACAATATAAATTTCATATTCTTATGATATTTATATTGTATCCAATTATTATTCAAATATAGGTATATTTGGTAGTATTTAACTTTATAATGACCTAAATAAATTTTTATCTTTTTTTAATTACAAGTGTGTCATTTACATCCCTTACAAAAGAAAACCCCATTTCTACTTTCTTTAAAAAATAATTCATATTTCTTAACCAAACCTTACCCAACTCTCTTATAAACTTCTCTATACATGAATTAGATATTCTATTATTCTTGAAATATTATTCAAATGGTCTTTAATAATAGATATAAAGGGGGAATACTAAAAAGAGGTAATCATCTTACCCAACCTCTTTCAATTTATTTATATTTAAATCTCCTCAAAATATGTGGTATTCATCATAAAATAATAAATTTAGTATCCTAAATATACTGAAATTTTATTATGATTATGGAACTACTATTATCCACCCTCTTTTCTATAAAATGGGAAGTGAAAGTATCACTCATGTGTTTGTGTGGATTACCACCTCCACATAGAGATACAAATAATTTTACATCACCATATATAATAGATAGTTATTATAATGGGTTTAATGTTTATATATTATATTTATAAAAATCTTATTTTTATTTAATTATAATATCATATGTACCTTCTTACCTTCCCATCCCTTGAAAAATTATTATGTCGCTTGTGCGTATATGTGGACTACCACATCCACAAAGCAATATGATTCATTTTTCATTTCAAATTTATATGAATAGTACTAAGGATGGATTTAATAAATATATTTGATATATATGATATAGTAATTATTTTGTAAATTTTAATTATTCTTTACCTTTATTCTATTTTATCCGTTCAAAAGTAAAAAATAGTGTTCATTTTTACATATGGCTTATCGTCTATATGAATAATGTAATTCATTTTTTTTTAATCTGAATTTTATGGGTGATTATAAATATGTATATAATGAATTAATCATATATTTATATCAGAATTAAAATTATCTTGGTGATGGAACTGTGATAAAATTATAACTATTGGAACTACTGTACTGAAATTCTCTTGAAAAAATGAAACTGTTAACACCACGAAATGACAATTTTAATAAGGATTTATTAATAAATGGGAGTTATTCTATAATTAGGTCATATATGAAATTATAATTATGTAAATTAACTTGGTATATAATTGTAATAAATTTAAATTTATTAAACATGAGGTTAATGTAATTTTGAAATAATTCAAACTCAAGGTAAGTGATTTTATTTTAACACTTATTTCTGTAGGACATATACCATACTCAAAACCTATTTATTTTATGTAGTGTATATAATTACTATGATTATATATTGTGATTATTATCATGAATATTATGTGGATATTCATATACATATAAGTTTTACTCTTTCACAAGGTTCTTATTCAAAAGTTATCTAAGTTGTAATGGATTTATGTTACAAACTCATTTTTTATTGGGATAGTTTATGATAATGTTTATGATTATGAAATATCATGGTCTATCACACAATAATCTTATTTATTTTATTATCCTATATTTATATATATATATATATATATTACATTTTTTCATTCATTTTCATATTTTTAATAACTGAAGAGACTGAAAAAATGTTTTTAAAGAAAAATGACTTTATATCTCTCTTCGATCGAAAAATCTTTTTTCTTCGATATTTATATTTTATAAAAAAAATCAAGAATATTTTTAATATGGAATTATGATTGTTTAAAGTCATATTTACTCAGGATTAACTTTTTAAAAAATATTTTAAAATTAATATTCATATTCCTTTCTGAATGAGGTACTTTTTTACTTTTTATTGAAAATGTCAAAGGAATATTTGTTTTAATATACATGAAATGGAAATAATTTCATAACAACATAAACAATAAATATTTTAAAACATCATTTAAAATTTTATAAGGATATTTCTAAAAATTATTTTTTCATTAATATTTTTAAAAAGTTTATATTTTAATTCATTATTTAAAAATGAATAGGGAAATATCCTCAATAAATACTTCAATGATCTTTTAAATGAATTTTTAATTTATGATAACATCCTATTATATTACTTACAATTTACTAGGGATATGATCCAATGATAAAATATTTATTCTTTCCGTATATGGTTCATGTTTATTATGATTAAATGTTCATGAACCAAGTTTTCTTTTCCACTGGTTAAGTTATAATAAATATTTTTATGATCATGTGGAATACATATTAATGGATTTTTTATTATGTGGTGGTTGGGACCATAATTGTATACACATCCAATTAATTTGGTAAATATTAATGTTATATGAGAAAAATGGTACATAAGAGGTTATCCCAATCCCAGAAATATGGTATATAAGTGGTTATCCTAGGCCTAAAATAGGGTATAAGGGATGTTCTACCAAGCCCAAAAGAGGGTACATATAAGATTATCCCAATTTTTTATTAGGTACACAAACATTTATCCCATGTAAAAAATTGAATATATTAGTGACTTCCATTGACATAAGATTCATATTATTATGATTATTAAACGCTTTTATGATAATAACATATTTGAATTTTATGTTCTCATGGATCATGTTTTTTTATCAATTTATAATTCATGTCTTATGAACTTAAAATATTTATTCAATGGCTCATATTATGATCTATGAATTGTTTGGAATGATTTTTTAATGTTAATATCATGAGCGCATACCCATTATGTTCAATTTATGTTTAAATGGTCATTGATATCTCTATTTTTTACTATTATTGAGCATCAGAGCTGACCCTTTATTATGTTTTCTTTTCCCCCAGATATGAAGAAAAATTTTATGTATGATGTGTTTAAGAAGGGTGATAGTTGTGAAGAACTAAGTGGGAGACAATTTATATCTATTATAAACTAGTTGTTTATGTTTATAAGTTTTCAAAGACACTAAACCTTTATGTTTATAGAATTTATTGTAATTTTTTTATAATGAATATGCATCATATAAGATGTAATATTTATGTATGAAAAGTATGGGTCACTATAGTTATTATCAGATAAATTTTTAGTAGTCTTTAGAAACTAGGATGAGAAAAAATTATTGAGAATCATTAGGATTCTCATATTTATATGAAAACATCCAAATTTATGATAAATAATGAATTCTAGGTTTCCAAGAAAAACAACCCTATCTAGATGCAAGAAGTGGACATGGTTTTTTCATAGATACATCTTTGGGTAATAAACTTAAAAATATCTGGTCAAGTATATGTTGATCATCATTCTGGTTCATGGTGATTGTTTTTTTACTATGCACCATGTTTGAAAATTGTGGGGTATATTCTTGGGTTGATTCACCTTTTATTTATAAACAGTCATGAAGGATTTTAATAGATGATGTCCAAGAATGACCAAAGTTAAACCTAAGGTATCATAGATTCAAAAGAGGGTTTCTTGATTTAAAAATTCTATAAATGATTTTTAATGTTCTCTAACTATGATTATTGTTTATCAAACTATGGTTTTTTTAGAGAATGGATGGAACTAGGAGGATTCATGTTAATACTGAATTTGATGGACACTATAATTATTATACTCATGAGAAAATAAATTAAATAGGAATTGGAATTTGAAACTTTATGATTATGCTTAATCATATATTGTGATATATAATTAACAACATAAAAATTAGTGAGTTTCCTAATGAATAAAATAAGAGTAATATAGTCTTTTATGAAATTTTATTTGGTAATGACTATAGAGGAAAGAAAGTTCAATTTTTTTCATGTAAATAATATGGTAAGGAGGACCCAGGATAATATCTCAAAGGAAGGGTAAGATGTTTTTTTGTGAAAATAATGATCATAGAACAATGAATTCCTAATGATTTCAATTTATTATGTCTGAGAAACAATATAATTATCTAAATCAGTTCCTTAATCCAATGTTTAACACATAGAACAAGAGAGGTCATATTTTATTCCAATTGTTTAAGTGAAAGTATTGAATTGTTTGTGCCTTGGTATTTGAGACTTATGTTGTATAAGTGTGATGAAAATGATATTATGGTTATAATAATGAAACATATAAGTATTTTTTTCATAATAGTCTTACTATATGTATTTTAAATCATATATTGAATGGTATGGATAAAAAATAAAAGTGATTTATTGGTAAGGTGAAATTTTTTTATAACATGTGATTACGGGAAATATAACCCTTAATATTTTTATAATTTTGAGTGGATAATTTTTAATTTAGATAAAGAGATGATTGGAATTTATAAAGTAAATAAGATAGATTTTTTAAATTTTAAATTGGCTAGTGATTTGATAACATAGTTACTTATGTGATCTTTTCTAATGTTTACAACATTTTTTGGATTTATATTAGATAGTTTTAAAGAATTTTTTTAATTAAGGTTTTATGGTGATTCAAGTTATTTTGTGAAAGGTTATTATAATTTTTTCGGGGAATATATGATCAATGTATTAACATGTATTTTATGTGATATTAAGAGATACATTATGTTGTTTTGAGGATTATTGTTAAGTTTATTTTGGATATTTAGTGAAATTAAATCTAAAAAAAATTGGGTTTTGAATTTGGTCAAACATATTTTTCGAAGATTCTTAATGTAGACAATTTATGGATTGGATTAAGTTAAACATTGGGTGTTATTTTTATGGTTTTAGATATTAATGAATTATATTTATCCATATTGGATATTTTATATTAAAAAATAGGTTTTCTAAACATCTAAAGATATAATGAATGATATTTAATTGTTTTATGGATCTTATTATCTGTTAAAAGTTAATTTTAGTACTCTAGGTAGGAAAAAATCATCTTGAATAATCATTTCATGGTGTAAGAGATGAAGTGGATATTGATCAAAGTACGACCAAAATATGAAATTATAATTATGAAATGAAAATAAATTAAGTAAATATATTTTCCCACATTCTCTATCTTGATATTAAAAGAATCCCTAAAAATTAAGAAATGGATATTGAAATAAAAATGTTATACTTTTACATTTATTTTCAATGAATTGATGGTATTTTTAACCATAACTAATTAATAGTTTTATAGTCATTAACTTTTTTGTGACCATGTTATTTGTTACTATCTTTTAGTTATTGAATGGTACTTATCTCCTCCACTTATGTATTTTGAATTCCCACTAATGTTCTCTTTTTTAGAAACCTAGTTATGTAATATTCCCAATGAGCTTTGTATTTCTGTTTCCAACTTTTCAAGAGGAAATTTTATTAAACCTTTTTAATATGTACATTTTCAAAAAGTGTATTTTAAAATATCAAACAATTTTTTATAGAGAACAAGTTCCAATAAAAAGGATTGAATTTATTAAATGGTGGTATAATTTAACACTCTAATATTTTAAAAAACACTATGTTTGATAGTGTATAAAACACACAACACCAATCTTAAAATGAACCATAATATATTATAATATAGCCATTAAATTGACTAGCACAAATAGGATTAAACAAATTATGAAATATATATATATATATATATTAATTTCTTTATTAAAATGTACTATTTAAAGTATAATAAATAAGTACTCAATTTTTAGTAAAGTCATTTTTTGTTTCAAAAATATGTTTTCTTCAAATAAAAGTTTTTATTGAATTTTGTGTGAAAATAATATATTTAATTTTTAAAAAATTTAGAAATTAAATTTGATAAAATATTTTATCATTTTTGAGATCATAATATCACAATTATCTAGGTGTTAGTTTTTTGTATTTTTTTGAAAAGATTTATTTTTTAGTTAATAGGAAAAAACATTGTGATTTCTATAAAACTATCAATTTCTTTCATTTGAAGGTCTCGTTATGATTTGAATTTGATCATAAATTAACATAGTACTCCTTAAATTTTATATAATATTATTAATTTCATAGGAATTTTTATTAAACTATATTTTGGTAAAAGTTCATTTTTTATCATAAAAATACATTTCTCTAAAAACCATTTCTGTGTGCACAATATATTTTTATCTTAATTAGTTAATTAAATCACTGATTTTTAAATATCTTAATAAAATTTTTAAAGTATATGTTCACAAAAAAATTTTTACATTCATGTTATGGTTTTTACTTGTCATAGAATAAGAATAAATCCAATTTTATACTAAAAACAAATTTCTCTAAAAATAGTTTTCATTGCATTTTGCGTGCTTATTTTAAAATGGACTTCTACAACTTATAATAATTTAATATTTTAAAATTGAATCTATATTTTGAATCATGAAGATAGAAATTTTAAAATACATCCCTTTAAATTTTTTCATAACCATGGTAAATATTTTTCACTATGGTAATTGTAAAATAGGTAAAATCCGATTAGAACCATGAGATAAGGTCTCAAGATCAACCCAGTACATGCCTTTATTTAATTTTATGGAATAAATTCTACCATATAAATCCAAAATTATAGTATATATAATTTTTTCCATTTTCCTTGATAATTCAATTTATATTATTTTATGTGAAGAAAATTACAAAAATGTCACTCTCTTGAATTCACTATATCTGAAATTATTAAATAAGGTTAAAAATAGGATATGCTTGGTAATAAATTTATATATAAAATAAAAATTGATTTTTTTAATGGAGATTTATATAAAATTTTTACTAATTGAATAATTATCTTAAATGTTTACGAAACGTTGATCGGGTATTTATGCGATTAATACAAACATAATAATTTAAAAAATATTAAAAGTAATAAAATTTGGGTGAATTATTATGTTCCAAAAAACCTTAAAATAAATATAACATTTTAGGGATGTTTTTAAAGTTTTATATTCTAATTCTATAGCAATCTTGATGTCTTTAAATTCTAATTAAATGAATAGTGTCAAAATAACATTAATTACACTCTATGTTAATTAATATTTTATTAAATGATTTAGAATTCATAAAAACATTAAATAGGAAAATTATCCTAATATATGTTCTAAACATTCACTCCTTGGACATTTAATAGATAATTATTAACATACATGTAAAATTATTACCCTTTATTATTAAAAAGGTCATTACATTATTTAATGTTAAAATCATTTCAAAATGTGGTTAAACCAAAATATAAGGTTTAAAATGAAAAAAAACTAGTATAAGTTTCATAAATAGATTATATTTATACCTTTGACTTTTTTTATTTTAAAATATTTCCATTTGGAAGTACTTTTCTTGAGAATGACTTAATTATATTTTAATCTTTTTTGTAGTTCCAAGTGTGTCGTTTCCCTCCCTTATAAAATGACACACATTATCTCTTTCTTTTACACCACCTTTAGCCAAAAAACCATATCAAATTGTCTTATAAACTTCACTATAAATTAATTATAGGTTCTGATATTATTGAAAGATCATTCCAAGGGTCCTTAAAAAGATAACTCAAGGAGGCCTATCAAAGACTATGTAGTCATCTTACTTAGACTCTTTCAATTTATTTCTTCTTATTCCTTCTACAAATATGAGGTATTAATCATAAAATAATAACTCCAATATCATTAGTATACTTAAATGTTATTATTATTATTTCACTACCCTTATCCACCATTTTTTCATCAAATAGGAAGTGAAAATATTTCTCATTCATACATGTAGACTACCGCCTTCACATAGTGATACAATTCAGTTTCCCTCACCTTATATCATATATGGTTATTATAAGGGGTTTAAATTTTATATATGATTTTATAATATTATTATTATTATATAATTATAATAGCATATATACCTTATTACCTTCTCATTCATTGGGAAATTATTATGTCACTCTTGCACACGTGTGGACTAGCATCTCCACAGAGCAATGTGATTTCTTTTTTATTTTTTTCAATTCATAGATGGTAATAAATATGGATTTAATAAATATATTTTATATGTATTATATAAAAATTATTCTATAAATTTTAATTATTATTAACATTTTTTCATTAAATCATACAAAAAGTGAAAACAGTGTTTATGTGTATATACAGCCTACCATTTCCAAGAATGTTATAATTCATTTTTTTATGTAAAAATTTTATGGATGATTATAAATATGTATATAATGAATATATATATAATTTATAACTTAATTAAAATTAAATATAAGTTTTAATCATGATAAAATTACAAGTAATGGAACTACCAAAATAAAATTATCATGAAAAAACAAAAACGTTAATGCCCAGAAATGACAATTTTAATTAAAATTTATTAATATTTAGAAGTTAAAATTATATATTTGGATAATATAATATATTATAATTATTTAAATAACTCTGTTATAGAATTATAATAAATTAAAATTTATTATACTATAGTTTTAAGCAACTTATAAGGATGTAGAACTTGATGTGATGTATTTTCATCTCACTTTAATTTTTCTGGCACAGAAGCCATATTCCCTACTTGTTTCATTTATATGGTAAATATACTTACCATGAATGTATTTCATGATGATTATTATAAAAATTATGGGGATATTAGTATCTATATAAGGTTATATCTTTCATTACATTTTAAGTTTTTTTTTATTAAGTGGCAACGGATTTATATTACATTCTCATTATTTATCAGAATTTTTTGTGATCATGTTTCTGATGATGAAATTGCATAATCTATTTCTCAATAATATCATAAATTTTATTATCCTATGATTTTTTATATAGATAACATTTTTCTATTCATTTTCTTATTATTAATAACTTATGATACTAAATAAATTTTTTTATGTGAAAACAACTTGATTTCTCTCTTCGATCGAAAATACTTTTTCTTCCATATCTATGTTTTCTAAAAAAAATTCAATAATTTTTTTATTGTTATCCTATGATTTTATAAATTCATAAATACCCATTATTTTATTTTTAAAAAAAAATTAAAAAGAATTTTCTTTTCATTTTCCCAATGAGATACTTTTGGTTTTTTACCAAAAATGTTAATATAATATTTATTTTAACGTACACTACATAAATGGAATTTCTTGTTATCATGAATTCTAAATACATTGAATATTTATTTACATGTTTACAAGGTTATTTTAAAATAACGCATTTCGTTAATATTTTGGAAATTAAAATATTTTAATATATGATTTAAAAATGGAAAGGTTTTTCTCCTCAAAAAAAATCTAGTGATCTTTTAAAATAATTTTCCATCCATGGTAACATCATATGATTTTATGTAAGATTTAATGGAGATATGATCTAACGATACCATATTTTTTTCTTTATTTGGATGTTTTATGGTTATGATGATAAAATACTGATGAAACTCATATTCCTTATTATGTGTTAAGTTATGATTAATTTTTTTATATTCTTGTGGAATATATATGAATGGTTATGATTATATAGAGTATAGACCCGAAATTTTATATCCCTCCAATGAATTGGGTAAATATTAATGTTCAATGAGATCAAATTTACATGGGCGGCTGTATCAATACTGAAAGTGGGTATATTAGAGGTAATACCAATCTCGAAAGATGGCACACAAGAGGTTATCCCAAGCCTGAAAGAAATTATGTATTAGGTTATCCTAATCAAGAAAGAGGGTACTCAATAGGTTATCCCAAGCTCAAAGTAGTTACATGGGTTGTTATCCTCATCCTAACATGTTATTAATTACTTTATGGGTATCCTTCACATAATATTTATATTATTATTATTATGTATGACATCGAAGAACCTACACCCTCAGATCCAGTGCTAGAATTATAAACTATATATTCTTGGTTTGGATGCCAATAATTGTGACTTAAATTTTTTTCCATCCAACCCTTAACAGATAAAAAAATTGTATTAATTATATTATATAAGACCTTTTAGGTTCATATTTATTTATATTTATAAAAAACTCTTATATAAACAATTCACATTCCTTTAAATGATTATTTTCCCCACTTAAACCATCTTTTTCCACACTAATACATCATCATCATTCATATAAAATCTATTATAATCATAATTAATTCAACCTATTATTTTATAACCTAGTGAAAAAAGAAACATAAGAACTATAAGCTCAAATGATTAGTAAGGGAAAACATAACCATAAACAAATGAATGGAATTAGTGATCATAAGAAGAGCACAAGGGTGTGATGACATAATCAAAGTGTATGAGTATAAAATTTGAATATCTATACCCATAAATACCCAGATCTTCAAACTTGAAAACATGGAATAAGTCATTAAAAAGGGGGAAATCATAAGAATCAATAATCAGGTACCATGTGATATCAATCTTGATCAAATAAAACATCATATAACCTATATAAAGCATAGACAAAACATGTTTCTATCTTGTGAAATCATCTTCATATAACACTTACAGAACCCTTAATGTTGGAATAACTATAAGGTTGAATTTTGATATAATTTTCTAGATAACATAATCATTACCCAATGCATTGGATCACTATCTTGGTGCACTCATCATAAAATCTATAATGGGATCATGAAGGATGGTATCAATAAAAAATATCCCAATGAAGGATATGTAACAATAATTATTGTTGATGTTCATTAATTTAGATACCATTAAAAAATAATTAAAACATTCTTGAGGAAAATAACTTTTTCATTTCAATAAAAAAATATAAAAATATAAAACATTTTGAAAAACCTTTCTATTTGAATATAATTATTAAAAAAATAATTTCTACAATATTAAGAAAAAAATCGTTATTAATAATCTTTTAAGCCATAAAAATATTATTCAAATAAATGACAGTATGATGGTGGGTAATTTTGTACTTTCATTAAAGAAAATTTTTTTCATGATTAAATGTTAGAAAATTTCCTTTTCTAGAAAGAGATAACTAGACACCTTATAAAAATTTAAAAAGATAAAATGGGTAAATATTTCTTTAATGAAAATTTTTAAAATGGAAAAAACATTTTTGAAAAAAAAAAGAGAATATTTTTTTTGAAGAAAACATATTTCTGACCGAAGAGTGAAATAAAGTCGAATTTTCTTAAAAATATTTTCTTAAAAAAAATTTGTACCAATTTTTCATGACCCGTCCCCCATGGCTCGTATCGTGACTACCCCAAGCCCGCCTTCTATAGGCCAGGGGCTGGCGACTAGAACTAAAGGCATAAATTCCTAAGCTGGGAAGGCATTGCCTTTAAAAATTGTAAACAAACACAATCAGAGTACAACTAGAAGAAACCATTAAGTAAAAACTGTATACAAAAGAGAGTGTTGAAAGTAAAGGGGGACAGGAATACACACCCAACAATAAAGTACAGGGAAACGGAAAAGTATAAGTACAACTGAAAGAAGAAAAACAAAGAAGCCATAGGGTCGTCCATCGAGGTTCCTACCTGAAGGGTAGGTACAGATGGCCTCCTCAGCACTCCATGTCTGTCTGTCCGCTCTGTGTACTGTTACGCCGAGTGGTCCACCTCCGAATACCATCCAGTCTTTCTACTCTCTACTTCAATCAGCACTATCTATCGTCTGCAACCAACACAACGAGATGCGGGCATATCCCGTGTAGGGGTGAGTATAACAATACTCAGTAGGGACCCCAAGACCCTCAAGGTCTCACTAAATCCAACAAGTATAAACCAAAAAGCATGGATTAAATGGATAACCATTACATAGGTATATTCCCATACATATACCTAAGTTATCTAGTAACCCATCCCAATTATGATGAAAACTCAAAAGTCAATGACTCAGCTCAAACTAGAATTTTTATTTCTAGGGGTAGTATCAAGTAACAACCTCAATCACACTGTCAGAACCTAGGATGATGGTGTACTCCTCCTCTATCGATTAAAGTGGGCTTGCTTCATCACACAGACCCCCCCCCCCCCACTATCCTGGACTATTTTGGTACTCCTCCTATCGAGTACCGTGAATCTGTTGCGCTCACACAGAGGTGCTCCCCAGAGTGGGTCTGTCGCGCTCACACAGAGGCGCTCCCCCTCATAGCCTGTTGAGGTACTCATCCTGTCGAGTACTATGAGTCTGTTGTGTCACACAGAGGCACTCCCCACTGTGGGTCTACTGTGTCACACAGAGGCGCTCCCCACTGGTCTAGTCAAAACACTTCGAGTTGAAAGGTTAGTAGTCGTCAGGTCTCAACCAGCCACTAGGTCTCCGTACTCCGCTAGCTCATCTCTGGGAGGATCCGCTCCATGAGATACAGGTCAATTCTCAAACTGTCACTAAGTTCCATGAAGAACTACCTCAAAGGTCCACCTCATTAGAGGGGTCTCAACGGAACAGACGACGCGTCAATCGGACGTCTGGTCTGTGAGTTATTGGCATTTCCGTTCCAGGGGCCTGGTTGGTTTTTAGGTTCAAACCAACCCAACTGTATCCCAACAATGTCCAAACCTCAAGTGTGATATACCTAAAGAACCATCTTGCTCCAAGATTTCGGTCATCGTAGATGGTTCATCGATCAGACTCTTGTAGCCCAAGACATGGGTGAAAATGTATATTTAGGTCAAATGGGTCCGGACTGGGGTCTAACCCGGTCCGCAGGTCTGACACGGTCTGAGGGTCCCACCCGGCCCGCTGTCCGACACGGCCCCTGGGGGTGGCCCAGCCCGATGGGGCGGCCCGGCCTGGTGGCGGCCTGGCCCAGTGGGGCAGCCCGGCTCGGTGGTGGCCCGGCCCGGTGGCGGCCCGGCCCGGTGGCTCGACGGACTGCGGGGGGTCCGCCTTAGCCACATCCACGGGGGAACCACGTGCCCCCTTGTTCCCGAACGACAAATCCGTTCGGGTGTGAGACATAACCGGCGCCAGGTGGCGCTGGTCCAGAACACGAGGGACCCGCTAGGTCTCGCTCCTCCCGGATGGCCGACCAGCCAGCCACTCTGCACCACCGACGGTCGGCCCGACACTAGTCGCTCCTACTCCTCCGCCACGGCCCACCCTAGCCGCGGTCCTTGCCTCCTCCGCGAGGCGCGACGACACCGTGGCCCGGCCTGGTCGCGGTCCTCGCCTCCTCCACGTGGTGTGATAGCTCTGCGCCCTTCCGCCGAGTCCCGGCCGGGCCGTGGCTGCTTTCTTCTGTGCGGCACAATGGTGTCGCGCCCTTCCGGTGACCCAACGGTCTTGCGCTGCAGGTTTTCTTTGCGGTTGACCCAATGTCGGTAGTCGTTGCTCTGCCTTCGTCATCAACAAATGAGGATAATCAAAGGGGGAGGGTCGGGCCATGTTTGTGTGGTCTGATCCCTCCACGTTATGTTGATATCAATAGGTATAACATATTCCAAAAATTAAATGATGAAGAATAGGAAAAAATTCATCTCAATCCCCTACCTCATATTGATGATCGTAGACGAAGAATGGCGGGCATTGATTCGTCGCAGTCGGAAAAGGAAGAGGGTAACTGTCATTGGAAGATAAGCATTCGGAGGTGAAGAAGTCAAATATGGTGTTCCTCACGGCCGACCCCTCCTCTTTTGGCATGGTTAAAGATCGAAAAAGGTGTTCCTCATTCTTCGGTGGAGAGGGGTGTTCTTCGTTGGAAGGTGAAGTTCTTCAAGAGCTCCTCCTCTCTTTAATTCTTCCAAAAAAAGTATGATGCCAACCCCCAAAATGAAATAATAGATTGTCTTATTATTTTAATGGTTGGAATGAATTCAAATGGAGAATTAATTAAAGGGACTCCACTTAATTAATTCTTGTGTGTAGGCACAAATTAATTAAGGGATTTCAAGAGATTTCATGTGTGGTGGCTCCATAAATGGGGGGTCCAAGGGTTTCATCCTAGGGTGGTCCCCACCTCACTAATGGACAAGATGTGTTTAAACCTCGGGTGGTCCCCACCACCATAACCTCTCATGGGAGGTTATGGTGTGGTGGCCCGCACCCCTAACCTACACTTGGAGTTTTTAACCACAAAAATAAAAATAAGTTGCACACCTTATTTTTATTTAAATTATTCTTTAAAACTCCAAAACTAACTTTCATTCTCGAACAACTGCCGTCGAGGTGAAAGTCTTCTTAAGTGAATACCAGTGCTGTGAGTTCAACGTTCCCCTCGGATTTCGATTCCGAGAACCGGTTCAAAAGATACAAAATCCCACTCGTACGTTTACTGAACGTACCCAAACAAAACTCTGAAATTGATTCCGGGAACACCGGGTCTCGGAATCAAGCTCTGTAAATTTTTTCAGACTCGTAAAAATCCCAATAATTTAAGAAAAAAATTCCATTGAAATTTTGGGTGTTTACATTCTCCCCACCTCAGGGATTTACATCCCCGTAAGCTATAACTCGAACTAAGGGAACAAATGGGGGTATTGAGCATTCATCTGAGCCTCCCGCTCCCATATTCTCTCTTGGAGGTTCTCGTCTTGACAGCGAACGCGCACCAGTGGTATCGACCGTCCACGTAGGACCCACTCTTGTCGATTCTAAATATCTACTGGAACCTCCGAGAAAGTCTCCCCATCATCAATGTCCGGCTCTCTATGGTTGATGATTTGGGAAAGGTCGTGAACGTATCTCTTCAGCTGAGATATGTGGAAAACATCGTGCACCCAGTGCAACTGAGGTGGTAGAGCTAAGCGGTAAGCCACCTCACCTACCCTACTGAAGACTTGGAAAGGTCTGATGAATCGTGGAGATAACTTGCCGCCTCGGCCAAATCTCCGTAGATCTCATCGAGGTGAGACCCGTATGAAGACGTGGTCACCATCCATGAACTCCACAGGTCTCCGCCTCCTGTCAGAATACGACTTCTGCATTCTCTATGTAGTCTTCATCTGCTCTTGGATGATCTGCACCTTCTTCGTGGTAGCACATACCATCTCTAGTCCCACTAGTGCTGACTCCCCTGGGTCTGTCCAGTACAGTGGTGATCTGCAAGGTCGATTATACAGGGCCTCAAAAGGTGTCATACCAATGGTGGAGTGATATTTGTTGTTGTAGGAAAACTCTAACAATGGTAAGTGATTATCCCAGCTATGACCAAAGTCAAGGACACATGCACGAAGCATTTCCTCGAGGGTCTGGATGGTCTGCTCAGTCTGATCATCTGTCTGAGGATGGAATGCGGTGCTCAGACATAGATGTGTCCTGAAAGCCTCCTGAAACCCCATCCATTCCTGGGAAGTAAACCGTGCATCACGGTTGGAGACAATAGAAGATGGTACTCCATGTAAACGCACAATCTCCTGCATATAGAGGCATCCCAAACTCTCTACTGATCCCTGCTCTCTGATCGTTAAGAAGTAGTCCAACTTCGTGAGTCGGTCAACAATCACCCATATCGAATCGTGAATTCTGGATGTATGTGGAATACCCATCACGAAGTCCATGGATATCTTATCCCACTTCCACTCTGGGACCTATAAGGTCTGAACCAAGCCTGCTGGTACCTAGTGCCATGCCTTCACTTGCTGACAAGTAAGGCACCGAGAGACGAACTCTGCTACTACCTTCTTCATACCTGGCCACCAGTGTTGTCGTCTAAGGTCCTGATACATCTTCACCACTCCTGGATGTACCGCTATAGGGGAAGTGTGGAACTCATTCAACACTTCCTCCTGAAGTGAAACTGGTACCAAGGTATGTCCTCTGAAGAGGATGATGTGCTCCCCACCTTCTGAAAATCCATCAGGTGCCTGCCCTGTGGATATCTAAGCATGTCACGTCTCACAGTCAGTGTCCCCACAATGTGCCTCCCTGACTCACTAAATAAGTGGAGGAGTGATTGTAAGAGACTGTAGGAAATCTGCTCCATCTCAGTCCACAAAGGATATCTGCAAGGCAACCAGATGCTCTGTCACCTCACCTAGTAGTTGCATACCATATCTCTTGCTGAGATCATCTGTGACAATGTTCCCCTTCCCAGGAGTATAGACTACCTCAAAATCATAGTCTTGAAGGAACTAAATCCAATGCTGATGTATCAGGTTCAGGTCCTTCTGATAGAATATATACTTGACACTCTTCTGATCAGAGTACACAGTAAAATGTTTGCCCATCAGATAGTGTCGTCACATCTTCAAGGCGAAAACCACTACTACTAACTCCAGGTCATGGGTAGCGTAGTTCTGCTCATGTTGTCTCAGTTACTGAGATCCATATGTGATCACTTCTCGCTCCTACATCAGGACACACCCAAGTCCAGTCCTTGATGTGTCGCAGTAAACTATGTACCCTACGCCTTCCTCTGGAAGCCACAAGATAGAGCCCCTAGTCAGCCTCTGCCTCAACTCCTAAAAGATATGATGGAATCTCTTCAACCACATGAAGGTTTTCCCCTTATTTTTCAAGGCTAATAGTGGTGCTACAACTCTAGAGAAGTCTGGAACGAATCTCCGGTAATATCCAACCAAACCCAAGAAACTTCATACCTTTGTCACACTCCTGGGTGGATCCCACGAAAGTACCGCCTCAATCTTCACTAAATCAACTGCAACTCCAGCCTCCGAGATGGAATGTCCTAAGAAATGAACCTCTCGAATCCAAAACTGGCACTTCAAGAGCTTACCATAAATATGGTGCTCTAGGAGTGTGTCCAGTACCACCTGAAAATGGTAGGCATTCTCCTCCTCAGTAGTCGAGTAGATCAGAATGTCGTCGATGAAGACTATGACAAAGCGGTCAAGATATGGCTGGAAGATCTTGTTCATTAGACGCATTTACTCTAATGGTGTGTTGGTTACACCGAAAGGCATAACCAAGAACTCGTAGTGGTCGTACCGACACCTGAAGGCCATCTTCTGCACTTCCTCATCTCGAAATCTGAGCTGGTGATACCCGGATCTGAGGTCTAACTTTGAGAACCATCGTGCTCTCTTAAGCTGATCAAAGAGGTCGTCAATCCTTGAGAGTGGGTAATTTTTCTTCACGGTCACCTGGTTCAGGTGATGGTAGTCAACACAGAGCCTCAAGCTCCCATCCGCCTTCTTGGCAAACAGAATAGAGGCTTCCCAGGGAGAAACACTGGGCCAAATGAATCCCTTCCTCTAAAAGTCCTCTAGTTTTACCCTCATCTCGCGATGCTCAGAAGGATCCATCCAATATGCTTGAGTAGATATCAATGTCGTCTCGGGGTACAGATTAATGTAGAAGTCCACCTCTCTGTGAGGAGGTAGTCCTGGAACATCATAAGGGAAAACATCTGTGTACTGGTCCACCACTACAGGATAAGTCGGACTCTCCACATCAATTTCTCTGAGGGTAAGGCAAGCCAACTAATGAGTGATCGGTTGCACCATCCTCCAAGTAAGTCTATCATGTGCTGCAGAGGCTCCCTTCTCACCGGTGAAGGTAAAGCTAGTCCCATATATGCGGACACACCACACGTTTTTCCTAATACAATCAATCTGAGCATGGACTATAGATAACCAGTCTATACCCAAGATGACATCGTAAGGCCTCGACGCTGCTATAAAGAGATCCCAGCCGAAGCTCTCACCTCATAGAGTAAGCTCACAATGCCGACACCAGTGTATAATCATCGAGTCTTCTCCAGTAGGAGTCTCTAGCCATAAAGATCAACACAATGGCTACGTCAGAATCTCCGATCACCGAACAAGGGCAGTGGCAATGAAAGAGTGACTGGCATCTGTGTCTATAATAACTACAGCTAATGTGGAGTAGACACAGATCGTACCTCAAATCATCTCCGGAGAACCATGGTTATATTCCTTAACTATCTAAAGCTGAGCTCTCCCCTGTCCAGCAGCTCCCTATGGTCAGGGTGGACCTCTTGGTGGTGGTGGCGGTAGCACCTCGTAACGTCGTACACTACCAACTGCATGACCAGCTCCTCTTCCACGTCCACCTGCTCTCTACAGACCACCTCGATTGAACCTATTCCTCTACCTAGTAGGTCCCTCAATTGTTTTCTGATCATCTGAACGGCAGGTCGGACAGTCGCGAGCCATGTGAACCTTCCCGACGCATGATTAACACTGCCTGCTCCTGGAAAGTAAGTCACTGCCCCGGGTGCCATGAACAACTGATCTTGATTTATGCGGTCGTCCACCCGTGGGTCTAGTCATCTTGGACCTCTGCATCATATGTCTATTGCCAGCTGCAGAAGACTTTGCTGCAAGTCGACTAGTAGTGGATCTTGCTGTTGGTGACTGCTCATCTAGGAAACTCTCTACTAGGAGGGTTCTCTCTAAAACCCTTGCTTACGTTGGGATGCTGAAGGAAATCATCGAGGCTCTGATCTCTCACATGAGCCCCTGCTCGAAGGTCTGGGCCCTAAAGAATGGGTCCCACACCATATTTGTGGAGTAGCATGAGAGTTCAGTGAATCTCGCTGAGAACTGTGATACTATCATACTTCCCTGATACAGATGAAGTAGCTCATGTATCTGCACTGCTCGAAGGGTGGCTGGGACAAACTCCGCTCGGAATAGGCTCTCAAAGTCTGTCCAGAGTATTGTTGCCTCATCATGGACCTGGAGCATCAAGCTCTACTATCTTCCTACAACTTCCTGAAGGAGGCTCGCAGCAAGGATCACCATAAGGTATTCTAGTGTCCCTACGAGCCTAAATACTCTCACCACATCCTCCAGCCAATCCTCATCCGCCTGTGGGTCCGTCTCTCCCCGGAACCTGGGAGGCCTCTGGAACTGGAACTCATGAAACGTGCTCAAGCGGCGTGCATCGTCTGCTGCTGGAGATGGTGGCATCGGTGGCCCAACAGGAAGTGGTATGCTGGTGCCTCCGCTAGTAAAGGGTCATGCACCGAGGCCTCATCGCTCGGTGGGCTGTCAGAGTGTATGACTTTTGGGGCTCTGCAGGGAGGCATCTTGAAAGAAATAGATGTGACACGATCAAAATATTATACATGGTGAGCTGACCCGGTTGAGTTGACTTAAACAATATTTTAAAGACACGCACGCAATCAGTGTTTTTGTGCACTAAGTCAGAAATTAGAAGTCAGGGTCCTGGTGTATGGATACGTCTGCCGCCCACACCAACACTGGACTCCCTGAACTGAAAACCACACTTAGTACCCTTAACACTATTTCTTCACAGAAAAGAAAGATTAGAGTTCTAAGTTCTGCGGTAGAACTGAATCCTCTGATACCAATTTTTCATGACCTGTCCCCCGGGCCCTGTATCGTGACTACCTCAATCCCACCTTCCATAGGCCAGGGGATGGAAACTATCACTAAAGGTGTAAATCCCTAAGCAGGGAAGGCATTGCCTTTATAAATTGTAAAAACACACAATCATAGTACAACTAGAAGCAAATACTAATTAAAAACTGTATACAAAAGAGAGTGCTGGAAGTAAAGGGGTCTGGAAATATATGCCCCATAGTAAAGTACAAGGAAACGGAAAAGTACAAGTACAACTGAAAGAAGAAAAGAAAAGAATCCATTGGGTCATCCTCCAAGATTCCTACCTGAAGGGTAGGTACATATGTCCTCCTCAGCACTCCACATCTGTTTGTCCGCTCCATCTACCATCACGATGAGTGTTCCACCTCCGGTTACCATCCAGTCCTACTAATCTCTACCATAATCAGTGATGTCCATCATTTGAAACCAACACAATGAGGTGCGGGCATATCCCATGAAGGGGTGAGTATAACGATACTCAGTAGGGACCTCGAGACCCTCAAGGTCACACTAAATCCAACAAAGATAAACCACAAATAATGGACTCAACGGATAACCATTACTTAGGTAAATACCCATACATATACCTAAGTTATCTAGTAACACATATCAATCATGAGGAAAACTCAAAAGTCAATGACTTGGCTCAAACCAGGATTTTTATTCTTAGGGGGTAGTATCGAGTAACAACCCCAGTCACACTGTCGGAACCTCATCTGATGGTGTACTCCTCCTATATCGAGTACAGTGGGCATGTCTCATCACACAGAGGTGCTTCCCACTATCTTGGATTGTTGTGGTACTCCTCCTGTTGAGTATCGTGGATCTACTGCACACACACAGAGGCGCTCCCCACTTTGGGTCTGTCGCGCTCACATAGAGGCGCTCCCCCTCATAGCATGATGAGGTACTCCTCCTATCGACTACCATGGGTCTGCTCCATCACATAGACGTGCTCCCCACTGTGGTTCTACTGCGTCACAAAAAGGCACTCCCCACTGGTCTAGTCGAAACACTCCAAGTCGAAAGGTCAGCAGTCGTCAGGTCTCAACCAGCTATTAGGTCTCCGTACTCCGCTCGCTCATCTTCGAGAGGATCTGCTCCATGAGCTACAACTCAATTTTCCAACTGTCATGAAGTCCCATGAAGAAATATCTCAAAGGTCCACCTTGTCATAGGGGTCTCAACACAACAGACGGCGTGTCAATCGGACGCCCGGTCTGTAAGTTATTGGCATTTTCGTTACAGGGGCCTAGTTGGTTTTTAGATTCAAACCAACCCGACCATATCCCAACTATGTCCAGACCTCAATTGGGGTATGCCAAAAGAACCCTCTCGCTCAAAGATTTCCGTCGAAGCATACGTTTTGTCGATCGGACTTCCGTAGCCCAAGACATGGGTGAAAATGTGTATTCGGGTCAAACGGGTCTGGACTGGGGTCCGACCCAATCCGCGGGTCCCACCCGGTCTGCGGGTCCCACCCGACCCACGGTCTAACCTGGCCCATGGGGCGTCCTGAACCAAAGTAGGCCCGACATGGTGGAGGCTTGGCCCGATGGGGCGGTCCGGTCCGATGGGGCGGCCTGACCCGGTGGCGGCCTAGCCCGGTGGGGCGGCCCGGCCCGATGGTAGCCCGACCCGGTGGGGCAGCTCGGCCCGAAGGTGACCTGGACTAGTAGGGAGGCCTGGCCCGATGGTGGCCTGGCCAGGTGGGGTGGCCCGTCACAATGGCAGCCCGGCCTGGTGGGGCTGCCCGGCCCGATGGCGGCCCGGCCCGGCGGCCCGCGGGGGATCCACCTCAGTTGCGTCCAGGGGGGAACCGCGCACTCCCCTAGTTCTCAAATAGAAAATCCATTCAATTGTAATCTGTAATCGGTGCCATGTGGTGCTAGTCCTAAACACGCGAGACCCGCTGGGTCTCTCTCCTCCCGGCAGGTCGAGCGGCCAATCGCTCTGCACTGCTGGCGGCCGGCCCGACGTCGGCCGCTCCTGTTCCTCTATCACGGCCTCCCCTGGCTACAGCCGCTTTCTTCCACATGGTACGACAGTGTCACTCCCTTCCAGTGACCCAGCGGTCTTGCACTGCTAGTTTTATTCGCGGCCGACCTGATGCTTGTCGTCGTTGCTCTGCCTCCATCGTCAACAAATGAGGATAATCAAAGGGGGGGTCAGGCCGTGTTTGTGCAGCCCGATCCCTCCACATTATGTTGTTATCAATCGGTATAACATATTCCAAAAATTGAACGATGTAGAATAAGAACAAATTCAACTCAAAGCCCTACCTCGTGTCGATGATCATAGACAAAGAATGGAGGGCGTTGATTCGCCAATGTCGGAAAAGGAAGAGGGTAACCGTAGTTGGAAGATAAGTGTTCAGAGGTTAAAAAGTCGAAGATGGCTTTCATCATAGTCGACCCCTTCTCTTTCGGCACGGTTGAAGATCCAAGAAGTTGTTCGTCATTCTTCGGTGTAGAGGGGCATTTTTCATTGGAAGATGAAGCTCTCCAAGATCTCCTCCTATCCTTAATTCTCTAAACAAAAAGTATAATGCCAACCCCCAAAATGAAATAATTGATTGTCTTATTATTTTAATGGTTGGCATGAATTCAAATGGGGAATTAATTAAGGGGGGCTCCACATAATTAATTCTTGTGTGTAGGCACAAATTAATTAATAGAGTTCAAGAGGTTTCATGGGAGGTGGCTCCATAAATGGGGAGTCCAAGGGTTTCATCCTCGGGTGGTCCCCACCTCACTAATTGACAAAAGGTGTTTAAAACTTGGGTGGGCCCCACCACCATAACTTTTCATTGGAGGTTATGGACTGGTGGACCCCACCCCTAACCTCCACTTGAAGGTTTTAACCACCAAAATAAAAATAATTTTCACACCTTATTTTTATTTAAATTATTCTTTAAAACCCCAAAACTAACTTCCATTCTTGACCAACTTCCGTCGAGGTGAAAGTCTTCTTAAGTGAATATCGGCACTGTGAGTTCAACAGTGCCCCCGGATTTCAATTCCTAGCACCGGTTCAAAAGATAGAAAATACCGCTCATACTTTTACTGAACGTACCCAAAAAAAACTTTAGAAATTGATTCTGGGCACACCGAGCCTCAGAATCAAGCGCCATAAATTATCACAGACTCATAAAAATCTCAACAATTTAAGAGAAAAAAAAATTCCACATAATTTCTGCATGTTTACAACTGAAGAGTAGTAAAATTGTAATAGTAAAACTAAATTTAATTTAATTAATAAACATATTATAAGAAAATTCATGGCATTATTGGGATATGGATCAAAATATCTCATCATTGTAAGTAGAATCATAAACAATCCTGATAAATGATGAGATTGTAACATATATCTCTTACCACTTTGGTAAATTTGAATCGTAAGCCCTGTGAAATGATTACATTAAATGAAAAATAATATATCATGAGATTAATTAACTTCATGATTTTACATTTCAATTGGGATGTATATACACCTTATAAAAGAAGACAGATGCATAACACAACATAAGTCTGAAAGATGACAAATTGTGAAAAAAGAATCCATTAAGGTGTTAGTAATGTGGAAACAGTAAATACCCTAAAAGAGATATCATAAAATGGATATTTAAATCCCATTAAATTTATGGATAATAATAATAAAATGAATTCATTGGAAGTATAGACACCACACATAAAATATAAGTGGTGAATAAGGGATATTCTCAAAAAAATAAAAGTGAGACTATAAAACTCTTAAATTGAGTCAGATTCAACACGCTTGTTATTTATCTTCATAAATAATAAACTTAAGTTAATTATTTAATTTATTGAGAAATTTTTTCCTATTTATTAAAAATTTTATTTCACTTATTTAAATTTTTTATACAATTACTCAATTAATTAATTTTGTACATGATGTTTTGACAATATTTGGATTATTTGTCAAAATTGACTTTGGTCAGATGACTATAGTCAAATAGATAATTATTTAAAAATATAAAAAATAATAATCATGAAATAATTATAGTTGGTATACATAAATTATGCTTTTAAAAAAATCATGAAATATGGTCATCAAAAATGAACTAACTTTACGATCATGGAGACGGTAGGTCGTATGTACGCATGAGTAACGTTTCCAGTTTACATTGATCATTATGGAAAGAACATAAGTAAAATTTATATTTAAAAAATATAATAATATCATAAATATAATATTATTTAATTATATAAACTTATATATATCATTATTTTAATGTGGTGATTAAGAAAAAGGAATCACATCGCTTCAAAGAGGCAGTAGACCACACGTCCATGGAAGACATTATCATTTTTTCAATGAGTTAAAGGGTAAAATTAAAATTATAAATTAAATATTAATAATAAAAATTATGTCATTTATATCATAAATATTTCATTTATATCACATATATTTATTATATTTTCCCTTATTACCTTTCATGTAAGGTGTTAGTGAAAAATGAATCACATCGCTTTCTGAGGTGGTAGTCCGCCATACACACAAGTGACGTTATCATATCCCTTATGGAATGGAATATAAAAATATGTATATATGAAATAATTAATATATAGATATAATTTTATTAATAATTTCATATATAAACTTTATATTCATCATCATACCCAATCTTGGGTGGTGGTAAATAAAAAATGAATGACATCGTTTCATGAGGCGGCAGTCCAGCATACACACAAATAATGATTTCATAACCAATTTGATACAAGTATGTATGGATGTAGGTCATACCATTAAGATTGAAACATCTCATAATAATAAATTTATTTAGGTTATTATATCTTCATGGTATAATAATAATTTAAGTTGATGGATAAATAATTAAAATAAAGACACTCGTTGAAGAACAATACCTCTTCTTTGGGTATCCTCCGTAGGTTTGCACTAAATAATTGAAAGCTAGAATTTATAAAAAGAACAAATCTTCTTGGATGAGGTCATGGAATTTTTGAATTTACTTTATCAGGTTTTGTATGATCTAAATGGATTTATAGGTTTTAATAAGTGAGAGAACTAAGTTCCCTTTTATAGTTGAGTAGGAGTGTCATTCTTGTAAATTCTCAAAAGTATTTACTATTAGGATGTCAATATTACCTAAATTAGATCCATACATGATCATTAAATATTTTTAGGTATTATATGGTCTAAAAACCTCCTAAATACAATTAAACACAAGTTTTAGACATTTTTTTCTTAAATTTTATGTTTCATTATTTTTACCATTTTGGATTTTCACTATAGTAACAAGTTTTCTAACCTAGGTAATTTATCATTTAATATTAAATTAAAGTGATAATTATTAGAAACTTTAGAATCAATTATTATAAATATGAAATAAAATTTATAAAAATAAAATCTTATGTGTGTTGAAAAATAGTTTTAACACAAGTGAAAGTAACTTACAAAAACACTACTTTAACCATAACTACAATAACAGAGTTTTTTACTGATTAAGGGTCAATATATTCATTATAAAAGAAATTTTTTTACATGAATAGGAAATAGTATATATTTATTAAAATTTAAAATTAAATTGGAAGAATATAAGAGTTTAAGTAATTTTATATCATTTAATAAAATATAATTTATTATAAAATAACATTAATTTCAATTTTGAAATTATTTGTTTAATTTGAATTTAAATAATATCATTACAATGATGTAATTTGAATATTTTATTATCAAAACGTTTTAATATGTTATATTCATATAACACAATAATTTACTCAATTTTCATCACTTTTAATATTTTTAGTATCATTTATTTTATTTTATTGCTAACTAAATAATTATTGTGTTGGCATTTATTAAGCATTATAAGTAATTATTTCATCTATAAAAATTAAAGATAAATTATGATGATAAAAACAACTAATTTATCTTTCAAATAATATCTATAACTAAACCTGTGTTTTTCCCTATCCCAACGCATATTAGAAATTGAAGCGAAGAAAAGTTTTTTTTTTGTCTTTTTATTTACTTAACTTATTATATGAGTCGTATTCAAAATAAAGTGGTGATTAATATCCATATTTCCGATAATTTCATTTAAAATTAAAAAAATCATTAAGTAAAATTAATATAATATTTTAGGTCATTTTCACTCTTATCATTCTAATTCTACCCCATGATAAATAAATTTTTACCATAGCATGGTAATTAATTTTTACAACATTAACTATTAATTTTGGTCAAAAATTAAGTTGAAATTGTTAAAAATTATAAATTATTCATATTAAAAATATGAAATCCATTTTTTCAAAGTAATTTCACAAATATAGATAAAATTAATTTAACATTAATCTTACAGATAGGGCAAGACAGTAGGTTTTAAAGAAGAGTATTTTTTAGAACAAGATGATTCTATATTAAATCCATGACTAATAATAATCCATGTATGAAAATAAATTAATATTTAATGATATAAAATATATAAATTGAATTTAAAATATTCCACATTGGGTATTATTTTAATTAATTAACATTGATAACTTTATTCATTTTAAAATAGTTTTTAGAAAAACCTATTTTTAAACCAAAAAACTAACTTATACTAAAAACCAATACAAAGTTCATTCCATGTAATTATGTGGATTAAATATAACTTAGGTTAATTTAAAAATTATTCAAAAAGTATTATTACTTTTAAATCACATAATTTATTGAAAATAATATACCTTTTATAAAAATCAGTATTTTCACTATTCACTTAAAAATAATTATTTTTTGAAAAATAGAAAAGATTAACCCAAAGTAAATTTTGAAATTAAAATTAAAAAAATGAAGTTAATTTTATCAAATAATTTTTTTAAAAATTATAATATTTTATTATAGTATTTTATTAATGAAAATAAATCATTTTTTAGGAAAATATATTTTTGAAGAATAAAATCACTTTACTAAAAATTGATTAATTATTTAATAAAAATTTATGAATAATTAATATTGAATAATATATATATATATATTTCATAAATTATGTAATACTATTAATACATGCTAATTTAATGGTTATATTATAACGGTAAAATATATCATGGGTCTTTTAAGTTCGGTAAAACTCGGTCTTACGTGTAATGAAAACTATTAAAAAATAATTGTTATGTGTAACATAAGATGATTAAGTGTTTATTCTCCTTTAAAATAAAAAATATAATTTTATTCTTTTAAAATCATGGGGTGTTACATCCCCCCCACACACCCACCCTTAATAAATTATGTCCTCAGAATCCAAACTTTATAACGGTAATCAAAGGATGGAAATTTGAAAATACTCTTTTGTAAACCCAAATTGTAAAGAAGTTTAATAAAACATCTTATTAATAATAAAAAAATTTAATTACATTGATCATGTATAATAACACATCACTAGGTTTCAAAATAAGATAATAAAGGTGGTAATGAAGGAAAAGTGTAAATAATTATAAAGAGTGATTAAGGTCATTGATCACAAGAATTTGAATAATTAATGGAAAGTTAAATGGCACAAAACCATGATTCTATTATGATCAATAATACAATCGGTTAATAATAATTAAAGGTACTGAGATAATACATTCTGTTTTAGGATTATTTTCCTATAGTAGAGTAATTTTCTTACCATATTGAGTAAGATAATTTGTAAATATACTTACTTGATGAGTATAATTACATCCTTTAATCAATTTTCACCACAATAACATCTTTTTCTCAAAATTATTTTTATTTCAGGTGAATTTTTAATGACTTTATCGCTAAAATAAACTTTTAAAGGACAACATAATCATAAAAGGGGTAACAATCTATACCCAATTTCTTAAGACATTAACCAAAACAAAAAAGTTTAGCATGTGGTAAGATAATTTATAAAATGAATAAAGATTTATATGATATATTAATCTTAAAAATTCAATAGTAATACCCAAATTTGAAACTAAATCATAACATGACATTATATCCCAAATAATCTCAATATCTTCAAAATTAAATAGTGTTTTAAACTCAATGGTTATCTCATAGATTCTATATTTCAAGACCAAAAATGTGCTGAACTTCTTTTTAAGTAACATTAATCACTTAGTCACCAAATAACTTTTCAATTATGTGGTTATCAATATGATAAAACTTTTTTCTTTAATATCCAAGATCATATAAACCCTAAATGTTATAAATATCTTAAATCTTATTTCCAAAAAAATAAATTCATATTTCATGGTAAACAATAGTATTAAAAATACCTAAACCTGTAAACATTCTCCTAAAATGTTATTAATAACATCAAAAAATTTACTACATAAAACCCTAAAATGGGGTATCTAAGATGTTGATCTTATGATTGACAATAATCATTTCCTCCTATGATGTTATCCATAACTATTAAGATAGTTTCATATTAAAACACCCCAATATCTAAAGTTATCTAAACCTTTCATTTATACTAACAATAACAACATAATAAAATGTCTCCTAGATCTGGTGTTGAAATCGTAAATTATACATTTTAATCTTTGATGCCGATAATTATGACCCATATTTTTTTATCCAAACCTAACAATATAAAAATGAAATATTTTATCACTTAAATTCTTGAGGACTTTTTAGGTTTATAGTTTTATATAATTAGGACTAACTCCTAAAAAATAATCCTAATGACATTAAATGATCATTTATCCCAATTAACCAAATATTTTTTCACATTTATACATCCTCATCATCCATATGAAATACCTTCTAGACATAAATTTTTCCACTTCTTTATTTATAACCTAGTAATAAATGAAACATAAGAAGGGTTAGATCAAAATCTTAGTAAGGGAAAATATAAGCATTAACAAATTAATTCCATTAGTGATAATAAGAATATTATATGGGTATGATGACATAATCAAAGTACATGAGTATAACATATGAATATTCACACCCATAAATACCTGGATCATCAAACATGAAATCATGGAATAGGATAATAACAAAGGAAAAATTCATTATAATAATTAATAATGTAACATTTGATATCAATCATGATCAAATTAAACATCATAAACCCATAGTAATCATAAAAAACGTTTTCATATCTTAGGGCATCATATTCATATAACACATAAAAAACCATACAGAACTCATACAGTTTCAATAAACATAGTGTAAACTTCTAATATAATTATCCATATAATATAATCATTACCTAATACATTAGAGTGCTATCTAGGAACACCCATAGTATAATCTATAATGAGCTCTCTTAACACTATCTGTGTGTACCCATTGTATATAATGTCCAAGAACCACTACATGAATAAAGTACAAAGAGATTTAATTTCATCATAAAACTCATAGAAAACAATAATTATTCCATTTAACAATTTATTATCCTGTGGAAATGAAATGGATTTATTTTAAATATATTTTAAATATGATTTACATGTGGAAAAGAAATGTGTTCCATAAAAATCTTTTTAAAATATTAGGATTAAGTCATGGAAGAGAAATGAGTTTCATAAAAATCTCTTTGAAACAACTTTATTTTATCCAGATTAATAATTTAAATTGAATCAATACCAAATATCCCTAGTATATAATAAGTAAAAATTAGTTTTTTAAGGTTGATGAATTGAAATACTATTAAAATATCATTAAAACATTCTGGAGGAAAATATTCTTTTTATTTTGAAAATAACTTTTTAAAACATAAAACATTTTGAAAATATTTTTCCTTTAAAAGAATTCTTAAAATACAAGAATTTATATAATATTAAGATACTATTTTCCTTAAAAATAAACTTATAAACCTTAAAAATAATCTTCAAAAAAATGATGATCATGTCATTGGGTAATCCCATAAATCTCATTAAGAAAATTCCTTTTGCATGGTAAAAAGGCGAGAAAAGTTCCTTTTTCTTAAAGAGACAAGAAGATTCATTTGAAAAAAACTAAAAAGAAAAAATGGGTAAAAATATATTTCATAAATCATTTTGAAAATTGGAAAAACATTTGCGAAAACATCTTCATAAAATAGGTTTTTGGACGAAAATAGATTTCTAACCAAAGAGAGAAATAAAGTCATTTTTTTATTAAAAACATTTTCTAAAAAATATTATGCAAAAAAAGAGAGAGAAAATAGTAACATTACATTTAAATATCAGTAATAACTTGATTATAATAAAATTAATGAGTTTATTGGGGGGTGTATTAAAATATCTCATTTTTTAAGCATAATTAGAAACAATCCTAATAAATGATGAGATTGTAACATATAAAACTTATCACATTGGTATATTTTAATTATAAACACCATGAAATGATTATATTAAATAAAACTTAAAATACTATGATAATATATAAATTCATGATAGTTTGTTTCAGAATGTATGTATATACACCTCATAAAACAAGATAATTTTATAACATGACATAAGTCTCAAAGAAAGAAAGTTATGAAAAATATTCATTACTATGTATGTAACTTTGAAACAATAATCCCCATGAAATATATATCATAAAATGGACATTTACATCCCAATAAATTTAATTATAATAATAATAAACTACATTCATGGTCATTATATACACCACATGACAAAAAATAAGTGTTCAATATGGCATATATCTCATAAATATAAAAGTGTGATCAGAAAAATCTTACCTTAAGTATGATTCATTAGGATTGTTCTTTATATTACTGAATAATAAACTTATTTTAATTATTTATTTGATTTATAACCTTTTTAATGTTTATTATTACTTTTATTTCACTTTTTACAAAAAAATTACAATTACTTAATCAACTAAGTTTGTGTCGGATGTTTTTCTCATATTTGGATTCTATGTCAAAATTGACTTTGGTAGGTTGGCTATGGTCAAATAGGTAATTATTTAAACATATAAAGAATAGTAATAATTATATAATTATAAAATTTATACATAAATTATACTTTTAAAACCTATAATGAAAAATGGTTATGAAAAATTAATGAACATTACGGTCATGGTGATGGTAGGTCATACATATGCATGAGTAATTTTTCTATATTTCAATGATCCTTATGGAAAGATGGTTAGTAACATGTATCTATAGAGAATGATAATAATATCATAAATACCATATTATTTAATTATGAATACTTATATATATCATTCTTATTATGTGGTGATGAAAAAAATGAATTACATCGCTTCAAGGAGGCAATAGTTCACATGTCCACAAACGGTGTTATCATTTTTTCTAGTGAGTGAAAGGGTAAAAATAAAATGATATATTACATATATATAATTATAAATATATCATTAAAATCATAAATATTTCATTTATATCACATATATTTATTAAATTTACCCTTATTACCTTCTATTTAATGTGTAAGTGAAAATCTAATCACAACGCGTCATGAGGTGGTAGTCTGTTGTACACATGAGCGACATTGTCATATCCCATAAAATATAGAGTATAAAAATATTATATATGATATAATGAAACCATAGGTATAATTATATTATAAATATAATATATTAACATTATATCCATTATCATACCCAACAGTGAGATGTGGTGATTGGAAAAATGAGTGACATCATTTCATGAGGTGGTAGTCTGCCATACACACGAATGATGATTTTATACCCCATTTTATGAAAGTGTGAATATTTTTAGGCCATAAAAATAAAAAAAACATATAATTATATTTAATGTAATTATTATATTATATATTCATGGAATAAGAAGAACTATATGATGTGGAGAAAAAAGTAAAATAAAGATGCTCATTGAAAAAAATTACCTATTCTTCGGGTATGCTCCTTTAGTTCACACTAAATCCTTGAAAGATTTAATTTTTTCCAAACTAATGATTATAGGATGAGTTTTGGGTAGTTTTAAAGTTATTTTATTAGGGTTTTTATGAGAAACATTTCTTCACGGGTGTGAATAATTGATGGGAGTTAGTCTCCTTTTATAGTTGAGGAGTGGTATTTTTATAAATACTTGAAAGTATTTACTATTGGGAGGTCAATATTAACTAAATATACTCAAATATTTATAATTAAATGTTTTTATAGATTATATGGTAGATAGAAAACTCTGTAAAAAAATTAAACACATTTTTTAAACATTTTGTTCCATAACATCTAAGTTTCATTATTTTTACCATTTTGGGTTTTCACTAGAGTGACTTGTCTTCTAACCTAGAATATATATCCTTTAAGACAAAATTAAAGTGATAATTATTAAAAACATTATACCTAGTGATTATAAATATTAAATCCAATTTATCAAATGAAATATTATGTGTTTTGAAAATTATTTTTAAAACAAACACAAGTAACGTACAAAAACACCATTTTGACCTTAAATGCACTAACATAGTTTTATAATAATTATGGGTTAATATATTCATTATAAAAGAATAATTGGTCCATTAATGTGACACATTTTATATTTATTAACACCTAAAAAACACTTGTAAGAATTTAGGATATTTAGAAATTTTAAATATATTAATAAAATATAATTTATTATAAAATGACATTAATGTAAATCTTGATATTATTAATTTAATTTGAATTTAAAAAATATCAATAAAAGGATAGAATTATAATATATTATTATAAGACATGTATAAAAATATATATTCATATTGAAAATTAATTTAACACATTAATTCACTCAATTTATGTCACACCTGGGTTTTTATTTTTCACTTTGTTCTAGTTCTTGTTCATTTCCTCAGGATTCGGGTGTGACAGGTCTGAAATTTTGGGTCATCTTTTATTCCTTTACTTGTCCTATATTTCCCTCAATAGGTTTCACTTGAACCCCCTTATTTTCCCTTAAATTACTTCTATTTTTCCCTTGAATTTGGATAAAAATAAGTTTTTGGGTGTACAGAATAGGTCCCACAGTTTGGCCGCACGGTTTACTAAACCATGAAACCAAAGCATGCACAGTGAATGGTACATTAAAATTTTTAATGTTATTTTAATTTTACCTTTTTGTATTAAACGAAATTCACTTCTTTCTTCCCCCCATTCCACCCTAGCATCCATGGGAGGTCTCCAATCTTCCTCAAGCTCCCATAGAACTCATTTTTTAGGGGGCTTTGGCGGGAAAACTTCAAAATCATGCAAGTAAGTGAGTTTTTCTTTAGTTTATTCCTTATCCTTAGGGTTTATCCCAATATTTCTCGAATTTATCTGTTTATATTACCTTGGGTTTAGTCTTTAGGGTTTAACCTTGGATTTTTTGTGTAATATTATTTGATTAGGTTCATTTACATTCCCTTGTGGTGAGGCGGTGGTGTGGTTGAGGTTTCGCACATTGATTTGGAGTTTCTGACATCTAAGGTAGGTTATTCCACATGTAATCATTCTTTTATGAGTTATATTTTATTTATTTACTTATTTATAATGTTCCTAATATGTTTTGTGTGGTGAGAAAAATATTTTTGGTGGAATTGGTTAAGCGTTGAATTTTTAAAGTTTCATTTTTTCTTGAAATTGTGTGTTTTTAATTTGTAACTCTTGTCGTATCATTTTAGGTCATTTTATAACATATTTTAGTGGTTTATTAAATTTTTTTAGTGCATAAAAAAATTTTAGTTGGTTATTGATGTTATTTTGTCCTTAAAAGAGGTTTTTTGAATGGATTTTATGGGAAAAACAAAGTTACACTTCTTAAAAGTGTTTTATGAAAACTTTAAATGATTTATTGAGTTACACAAAGGGTGAAAAAAAATGTTTCTGTGCTGTTTTGGTGGGTATATGTTCTTAAAATTGGGTTTTGAAAGTTTAAGTGATTATTTTTTGTTTAAAATGTTTTGAGAACGTTTTATAAATTGTTAAATGATTTATTAAATTGTGAGAAAGGTGCGAGATATTTTTGTGGACAGTTTTTGTATGAGTAAGATTTTAAATTGAATTTGAATGTGAAAAAGGGTATTATGTGACATGCGTGTGAGATTTTTGGTGTCTGTATAAATTTTAAATGGAATTTTCATGTGAAATGTGTATTTGATAACATATGGAACATGATTGAGCACAAAGAGTTAAACCCGGTTATCTAGGTGGCTGGACGATGAATAGTATGCTAGTGATCTGGTTGTGGTTTCATCCTTGTTTCACTTTGAAAGATTGATGATGACAACACTAAATAAACTACGATGATGTTAGGGTACCACTAGCCTATTGGGGTTTCTCCTTCCTGTGGCTCGTGCATGAGATAGATATATGTTATGGTTACTTCTACATTGAGATACTATGTACGTAGGGCCCCACAACTAGATAGTGCCTATGGGTGTTCTCATGACTAGTTATCAATGGATTTATTGTACTCACTATTGACATACGATGTTTTTTATGTAAAATTAAGTAGCATGTGTGTTTTATTTAAAATTGTACATTCTTTAAAGAAGACCACTTGAAAACTGTTTTCATTTTAAGGTTTCATCTCTTTGGAATTGTTACTTGCAATCTTTTCTATAAAAAGTGAAAGATTTGTGTCTAAAAATGTTTATCAGATAGAATATTTTTGGTTTGAATCATATTGGGATTAGGATCACACCTTACCTAAAAATTTAGGTGTAATTGTACTTGGTAATATTTTTCACAAGTTTGGGTAAATTTTTTAAAACTGGTGGTTTAGGTAACTTGCAGTCCTTATTGATGTGGTATCATGGAGATAGCTTGAGGGCATATCCTCTTTCCATTATATGGTTATTGGGATATTAATTTTACCTTTATTCTCTTGTGGTAGTCTTTGGGATTTTTTATAAACCTTTTAATCCAATTCTAAATTTTATTTAAAAAAATTTTGTTGAAAATTTTCAGATTCATTTTATCTGTTATTATTGGTTGTTTTTCAATTCTAAAATCAGGTAAATCATTCCCAACCCTTTATTTTTCACACATAGTAACTTTTGCTAGCCCATGGGGATAGGGAATGACCTTATGGTCTTGTCATGGACAGAGTCAAGTGCTAGTTTTGATAGTAACCAGATCTAGTTCGTGACAATTTCCTTCACTTTTAATATTTCATTATCATTTATTTCATTTAATTTATAACTAAATAATTATTGAGTTTCCATTTCTTAATCATTCTAAGAAATTATTTCATTGATAAAAATTAAATATAAATTATTATGATAAAAAAATAATTTATATTTCAAAATAATATCTTTATCCACACCTATGTTGTTGTTTTTTTCTAATCCCAAAGCTTTATATAAATTAAAAGGTTGAAAAAGTGTATTTTTTTTCTTTTTCATTAACTAACTTATTATATGGGTAATATTTGAATGAAGGTGGTAATAAATTAAAATATTTTAGATAATTTTATATAAAATTTAGAAGTAAACTCATTCAATAAAATTAATTTGGTAATTTAGGTCATTTTTACTCTTAATATTCTCGTTTAACTCCCTAATAAATCAATTTTTACCTTTATCGTGGTAATTAATTTTTACTAATTTCACTTTTCATTTTGGTTAAAAATTAAGTTGACATTATAACTTAGTATTAATACAAATATTAAATACATTTATTAAAGTTAAATTCATAGAATTGGAAAGATTTAATTTAACATTAATCCTACAAACTTGGTGAGATTGTAGGTTTTAAAGAAGAGTATTTTTTAGAAAAATATGATTCTATATTAACTCTTAGAATAATAATTATTATTATATTAAAATAATTTAATATTTAATTATATATATTATATACATTTTATTTAAAACATTTCCCATTAGGTATTATTTTAATTAAATAAAATAGAGAAAATTTCTGCATTTTAAAATAGTTTTTAGAAAAAAAAATGTTTTAAACTAAAGAACTAACATATACTAAAACACAATATTAAGTTGATTAATAGAAATTAAGTGTGTTAAATATAATTTATGTTCCTTGAAAAAATACTCAAAATATATTGATACTTTTAAATTACTTAATTCTCTAAAGATAAAATACATTTTACAAAAAAATTGTATTTTTCACTATTCACTGAAGAATCAATACTTCCTAAAAAATACCAAAATATCACCCAAAGTAAATATTTATATTATGATTCAAGAAATGAAGTTAGTTTTATCAAATAAATTTTATAAAAGTTTCATAAATCTATTATAATATTTTTTTAATGAAAAAAATCATTTTTGAAGAAAACACATTTTTGAAGAATAAAATCACTTTATTAAAAATTAATTAATTATTTACGAAACATTTATAAATAATTAATATTGAATATGAAAATTATATATATACATATATATTTATATATCATAAAGTATTTAATATTATTCATACCTACCAATTCAATGCATGTGTTATAACGGTAAAATATATCATGGGTTATTTAAGTTCAGTAAAACTCAATCATACTTGTAACGCAAGCTATAAAATAAACTCATTATTACATGTATTTCAAGATAATTTAGTGTTGTGTATCCTTCACACTATTAAATTTAATTTTGTTCTTTTAAAATCTTGGGTTGTTACATTATGCCACACTTTATGCATCTCTCTTATAATAAGATCTTATTTCAATGTGATGTTCTCATGGATCATGTTCCTTGATCCCTTTATTATTCATGTCTTATGAACTGACAATATTTATTCCATGACTCGTGTACAGATCTAATAATTTTTTGGTATTATTTTAAGATGTTGATCTCATGTTCTCATACCCTTTATTATCATATTATGTTTAAATTATCATTGATATCTTCCATGTTTACCTCTTATTAAGCATGTAAGCTGACCCTATGTTATGTTTTTTCTAGGATATAAAGAATAATTTTAAACTGTGATGTGTCTAAGAATGGTTATAGTTGTGAAGAACTAAGTGGGATATTATTTAGATCTATAATGAACCAGCTGTTTATGTATCCACGTTTCCAAAGACACTAAACCCTTACAGTTTTGGCCTAGATTGTAATTTTATTTAATGAATATTTATATAATAAGCTGTAATATTTATTTATGAAAAGTATGGGTTTATATATATACACCAAACAAACATTCCATTGACCTAAAAATCCTGCATCCAAAAATAAAAATCAACTTAAATATGCTTTAAATTGCACAAGTTTAAAAATTATTGAACTTTAACCCATTTTAAACATCAAATGGACCCTCTAAAGCATCTAAATCATCTCCAAAATATTTTTAAAATTTAAAATTTGAATAATTTTAATAAACTTAAATAATTTTAAAGATACAAATTACTTTAAAAATATTTCTAGAAAAAACATCACATCCAAAAAATCCCTTATACCTTAAGACATATTCCCCTTCAAACACTTTCCAGATAACAACTTAAACCCAAACCACATTCTCCAAAATTGTCTTATTAAAACCATAAATTTCAATTTAATAATACTCTTATCAAACTTTTCATCCCAAATATAACTTTATAACACCAATAAAAAATATATTTTAATAATAATTATCCATAATCAAAACTATATGATATTTTTTATGAAAAAATAAAATAAAATGATATATATAAATATATGATTAATTTAATTTATTATGTCCAAAAAAGACATTAATTTAGAAAAAAATATTATTTTTCTTTGAATATCATTTTTTTTAACAAAAATAAATGAACAAGAACTCAAAACACTATATTAAAACATTACAATACATGTTAGAGGCCATTAAATTAATGAAGTTAAATGTCTACTTTTTAAAATTTAATAGTTCATAATAACTTTAACACATGAAAAAATAGAATAAAATTTACACGTTCATTCTATAATTAATCAATAATTAATAAAAGTCTATGAATTTTAATATGGAACTAATTAATAAATAATAATTCAAGAATATGTTTAATTATTATAGTTTTTGATGATTAAAATGAAAACATGTTTATTTTATCATAAAATCAATATAAATGGAAGATCAATCATGAAATTAAAAATGGCCTTAAAACAGTCAAATGATAAGACTTTCTTAGCTCTCAGTTATATAATCTTCCCTCAAATATCCTTAAAATGTTTAAAACCCTATGGTTTCAAACACCCATTTCATATACTTGTGATGATTTGATATCAAATCAATAATTAATTTGAAAATAAGTTCTAAAGTCATTTATTCTTATAATTTAAGAAATGAATTAATACTATATTGCAAGGAATTTACCTTTTAATATGTCTATTCTAAACATAAAAAAATACCTATATTTAATTATTTCAAATAAATTTATACAAAATAAAAAATTACTATAAAAAATATTACTTTTAATCTATATCAATGAGTATTATACTAAAAACATTAAGAACATGATTGATTAAACTTATAACATTTGATATTAATATACATATTGCCTACTAACCTATAAAATTATATATCAACCTCTCTCCAATTAGGTATCTATAGAAATGAATATTTAAATAGGTTATGTGATTATCCCCATACAGATTAAATTGAATTATAATCTATTCTATTTTATGGAATTATACCATCCAAGGATAAACATAAATAATTAAACAAACATTACATTTAACAAAAGACAAATCATAATTCCCACTATAAAATACACATAATACAATAAAAAATTATAAGTTAAAACCATCCGATAAGATAAAAAAAATTAGTTTATTTCAAAAAATTATTTATGAAATATAAATAAAATTCATTATATTGATTTAAATAAAAACATAATGATTTCAAACAATGTTTATTAATACCCACTCAAACTATTTAAATTTATTATATTATAAATTATAATTACAAATATCTTTCCATTTCCAAACTTATTTCTAAACCAATATAAGAACAAGACAATGAGAAAATTTTTTGACATCCTCATTTTATTTTTAATTCATGAAAGTCCCATTCCTTTTTAAAAATTATAAAAATATTAATTAATATATTGTCAACTCTATGTCACACTCGAACACCCTCACCTTCAATCATTCAAATTTCTCCATAATGGTCCAATAGTGTAATCACTATGAAAATTATCACTTTTATCCACACTTTATAAAGAAATCTAGAAAATAAAATCTATATACACCGAGGGTGTATATGTGGTGTAAGAATAACTAGTCTATTAGGGGCCCACCAAGTGCATTATGCATAAGTTTTTTAAATTAAATCAATCCCTTCTAATTTAGATTTCATGAAAGGAAAAATAATATTTATTCTATTAAAATAAAAGTTACATGGATTATAATTTATATATTCTAAACATATAAATTGTGATAATGAAATAAAATACATTTGAAGTAATTAATAATAAATGAAGAAGAATCATCAGTAAAAACCCACAAAAAAAATATCATTGGTAATCTCCTAAGGAAACTAGGTATGGCCTTATTCAAACATCATGTTCTTAAGTTAGGTCTCCATTGGGGAACCATGTCTAGAGAGTTAAATAATTAATGGAGTGTTATTTTTGAAACACTAGTGTCAAAGGAATATTCAGGTCCTAATTTAATCATCTAAGTGAATTTTGTGTCACGTTATGTCCACTTCGTTGAATGTATACTCATACCACTCAATGAAATTTCCCTTTATGTTTACAATGATTCATGAATTTATGTTAAACAACATTTATTTAAGATTTCACCCATTTCTTTTATAGAACATAGATAATTCAATGATGAATGTAATGTAACTAAAATGTATTCAAAAATAAAAATGAAATAATATCAAGGGGAAATAGATATAATGAATATATTTAATATAGTAAAAAATGTTATATTTGAGTCTCCTTAATAAAATCATCATGCTAATTCATTATAAAATATAACAATTCATCTCCAAAAAATAATTATGTCAATTTAATTTGGAATCCATTGAGTTATTTTCATAAACACTTTATGGGAAACATTTTATAAAGACATAAAAAAAATTATCCATTTAAAAATTAACAATAATAATTGAAAATCAAGAAAATTATAAATTAAACAAATATAAATTGATTATGATTTATAATAATACTTTTAAATTATTAGATTATGTTATGTGACCAAATATCTCGTGTTTTTCTTGATAATTGGTATGAATTAGTTATGTCATGTCACCTCTTATGTATTGTTTTACTTATCCATTTGTAATAACTTTATAATTTAATGTATATTTATATTTAAATACAATAAATGAAAAATATTAAATTGAGACGCAAGAAAAAAAATTATAAACGATTGATGCATGAGACGATGAAGAAGATGGTTATGATTGTACAGATTCTTGTGATGACGATGGAGATATAAATGAATATGATGCACTGTGAGATGATAATCTGAGTTATAGTGGGGGTGAAGACTTTCTTAGAGTTTATAGTGATGAAAATGGTAAAGGAAATGTTTCTAGTGACAATGTTCACAATGATGGTGAGTATAGAGATGAACATGATGGTAGTGGTGGTCATTATCCTTCCTACCATTTCAATATAATTTATTTATATGATATAAACGTTTAAAAGTTCATTATGGACCCTAAAAAGTAACCAAAAACAAAATAATAGATTTTTGTTTTGTAATACATATCAAGACTATTCCATAGAAAAAATTGTTATATTAGATTCATGCACCCAATTTAAACTTTATTTTATGGAATCCCTCATTTTAGATAATCTTTTATAAGGACCTAAACAGAAGAAAAAAAACCAAATTATCTTAGGTTTTAATGAACTCCTTCACCCAAATATTACCTGTATTAAAACCACAAATAAAAACATGATAGTGTCTATTAATCTATTATTCTTCTTATCCATTCATGTATACTTATATCTCTCTTAGATATATTCTTATAGTATCTTCATTTGAAGCCCTCATAGACAATGACATATCACCCATCTCACCTTGAGACTAAATTAAAAAATCTAATTTAGTTGGTGTATTTATTCAAACTTGTGGATTAATATTTCCTTTTATGAAACTATATTTAATCTTAATTCCATTGTTATCTCAAAAATTTACCTATATTAAAGAGTGTAGGTCATCACATTACTCAATTTCAATTCTACTGAGTTTAGGACTACCCAATCCCTCTGTGGTTATTTCCTACACCCTTCTTATAGTAGATTCAAGAAAAAATTGACATTTTTTTTAAAACCCTTTATATGATTAGACTCTATTGTGATATCTTTCACACCACTATAAATTTTTATTTTTCCTTATGGATCTAGTGACCATTGGTTTTGAAGGGATGGAATAGTATTTATTTATTCTGGTTATTCACCCTTTACTTATTGGATAATTCCCTGAATTAAGACATCCCTTTCCTTTTTTCTGCACATCTGAATGGGAAAAAATATTCAACCTATATGTCTGATTTGTAATCTGATTAAATTTTAGAGATGTATTTTTTCCCTTATTTTTCATGTTCTGAGGAACCTTTTTCTTTTCATCACTCTATTCCTTCATACTCTAAACTAATCTCATTAGACATTTTCATCTTTTGTACTTATAAACTTTGGATTTTACCAATGGTTTCATTATTCTTGACCTTTTTCTTTGTATATTATTATCCCTTAGAGCCCTAATTTATCATTAAATCATATCTAGATAAAACATATTCTTCAACCTAACTTTCATATTGTTATCCTACACACCCAAACCTAACCTTAGGGAAGGAGTTCCTTAATCCTCCAACAAATACAAGGGGAATTACGGGGTATGTAATTGTGACACACTGATCCAGTCTAGGGTTCTAAACCACACTCAATAGGATTATCATGGGTACCGATAAATAAGGGGTCCATTATAGGACATAAAATAGCTATATAAGAGACCTGGTTTAAAGTATCTCTAATATTAAAACTCAAGGCAAAGATCCCCCATCCTACATCTCTTATGCCTCTACATTTTAATTATTAACAGACTTATAATATAGACCATTAATGATTTCTATGTGAATATATTTATATGGAAATAGGTGGGAAACAACATTTAGATACATCATCTATATAGGTCTATGAGTGTTAGCCTATTAGTTTCCAAACTCAATCAAATCAACCCCACCCTTCTGAAAATTCTCATCCATAAAGAGGGAATTTTAATCAGTTGTATACAACACTAGCCTTGATATTAGTGTTGTACATTTAATATCATGATTAAATGGTTAGAAATTAAACAAATCCACTTTTATATTAAATCTCTATCATCAACCCTAGATTAGATGACCCAACCTCTTATATGAAGAATAATATTCACACTAAGACTCAAAGTTCATAGTATAATTACATCTACATTCATATTTTACCTCACTATAAAAGGACCCTAATTAAGGTATGGAGACATCAACCAATACATAAATACAAACAAAAAAAGATGGAACTCAACTTCTTTTATACTCTTGAAGCTCATGAAATGACCGAATAAGTTACTATTCAAGCATAGTATTTTTTATTTTCAAAAGGGGATAAAAATAAATAAAGGTGACTCAGAATACCATAGTCAAGGGATCCCTTAAGAGATGAAAATTGAAAGGAAAATAGAAAATAAAGAACTCAAATCCATAAAATAAGCATTTATCTTTGGACCATGGGAGATAGTAACATTCGTCATTAGCGAACAGGGCCAAAAAATGTTTCAAGTTTAGAATCCTTACCATCGCCTGAGATTTCAAACACCTGGAGGTGTTCAAAAGTCTATAAAAGGATTATTTATACATCTATCAAGGGTTAAAGAGAAACCCCAGGTAGTAGTGATGATTATTTGAGGCTTCTATAAATTCAGTAGTAGAGATTGGATAGTGTTTGATGATATTAACTAATTATATATTTTTTTTATTTGTTATTTAAATTATCAACTAATTAAATTTAAATAATACAATATATTTTTTTTATTTAATGTTTATTTTTATTGGTTTAATATATAAATTTTGTTATAGTATGAACTATATTGGTTGAATGGTGCTTATGGTGTTAGTGTAAGATGGTCACTAGGTTGATGGTTTGGGAGCCTATAACAACAATTTTATAACCATTGGTATGGATTATTATACCAATGGATTACTAATCCAATTGTAAAAGAAAATTATAAACCCCCTATACAAATGATTTTATAAAAATAACTAATATTGAGGTATCTCGGTGTCCAACTTCCCAATGGTTTTGGGAACTATGTGTATAGACAATACCAATGGTTCCCATGCTAATACCAATGGTTTAAAAACATTGATATAGATTAATTTTCTAATAGTGATTCAAATTCATGATATAAATGTTTAATAAAAACAATAATATTAATTCATAATTCAATTATTAAAAAAGGACAATGTAAATTTATATATATACATGAAACTATAGTCATATGATTTGAAAAAATTGACTTCAATAATCAATTTATTTTAAGACCATTTTAACTATCAAAACTCGCTTTAAACATATTTTATTTAAAAATATTCACTTTAAAGAATTCAAACCACATATTTAATGAAAAAAAATAAAAACATGTCTTTATTTTAACATATAACATTATCCAAACCAACTACAAAAATCCTTTATCAACAACTATATATGTTCTAAAAGTTACTTTTATTTAAAATGTTTCATTTAGAAAACACTTAGACCGTTAAAATGATTTTTAAAAACTACATCAATAGTTTAAATGACATGATAATATTTGTTCATTTATATATATATAATGATGATAACATCTATACATTTATTTACATAATACAATTTATAAAGGAAAAAATAAATTTTATATATATAAGCATAAGAAAACTATAATACTATCACAAGAAAAAAATATTTAATAAAATATTTATATGAATGCACATGAAAACTTATCATTCCATAATAAAACTATTTAATGCATTCATATGTGATCATTACAAAATAGTGATATATTGTTACTCAAAATAACCATTTAAAATATCAATTTAAAATAAATATATATATTTCAATCAACTAAAAAATCCAAGAATTCATAAAAAAAAATTGAAAATAAAACTAAAAAATATTAGAAAATAAAAAATATAAAAAAAATCCACCAATCCTAACAAAATTAAATTATAAATATTGAAAACAAAATATGGAACAATATAACAACAATATATTCCATAAAAACTTAAACTAAATTTAAAATAATTTTCAATTATGAAATAAATGTAAAAACCCAGATGTCTATTGCTGGAAAGAGGAGGTAGGTACACAAATAAGAGAGTGGCGTTTGTGTGTATGGGTTCTTAATGGCCCTCAATTTCATTATCCTAGCCCATAAAATCAAATGTATAGGGTATTATAGACTAGTAAAAATGTGCCAAATTGTAATGGTCTTTTAGGGACTGGGGAAAGAGCTAGTGAGCTTAAAGTGGATCATCCTCAGTAGATTTGTTCGGACCTGTATGCTAGAAATAATTTTTTCTATTTTATTTAATGTTATTTTATTTTAATGTTTCATTTTTTATGAAAATAATATATATATTATAATTAGGTTATGTTTATATATATATATATTATTAATGTGAGAATTATTTTTTGTTTAAAATTTAATTATACTTAATATTATTTATTTCTTTATTTCATTAAAATTTATTTTTTTATTTTTATACATATGTGAGATGGATCTTTGATCAATCTCCATAAAATGAGAATTAGACTAGACTCAATTTTTTTAGCTCACATTAAATATAGGCCTAAATGGATTGGATATTTTTAGGCTCAATCTCTGTAGACTGGTCCCACTTCATCCAAATTCATCCTATTAAGAAACCCTACTAATTTTATGTGAGATATAGAGAATACAAAATTTAATTCTAAGGGGAGACACCTAAGGTCAACATCATAGAGATAGGATAGGGGGTTGGCATTGCGTAGAGGGAAGAGAGGTGTCAGGGTAGAAGAGATGGGTGGAGGGGAGTGTGTGGAAACATCATTTGGAGAGGATAGTTTATGGAATGAGATGGAAACTATGGTGAACATGGGTAGAGGGAGGACTGTACTGAGTTAAAAGGGGGGTCGAGTTAGGTAATTTTTTAATCATTTAGTAAAGTTTTATTAATTACTTCCATTATATGATGTGTTTAGCAATGGTTTAAAAATTACAAGTAAGTATTCAATTTTTGAGTGATATAATTTTTATATAATATATATATATATATATCTAAAATTTTAAATACAATTATAATTTTTAAAATTAGTTTTTACTATAATGAAATTTAAAATGATAATTAAAATTAAAAAAATGAATGTGTATGTATATATGTGTGTATTCATGCATATATGTATTTATACATGTCTCTTAACTCAAGGTCATCACCAGATTTATCACCCACATGTCATCTTTGTGTTTTTTTAATTTTTAATTCTTTTTTTAGGGTGGTGTGTGTATTGTGTTTTTCTTGGGATGCATGTAAGGTTAGCCCATAACCTAAAGGTGGCTCTCAAAAATTCCAAAAAAAATGGATTTGGGAGGTATGAATATATGTATTTATGTATATGTGTATTTATTTATATGTATGTATGTATCTATATATGTATTATACTTTTACATGTGTCAAGCCGATTAGGTTCAAGATGAAAAAAACATAACCATTTGTTAATCAAGTTTGGTCGGACCAACCATGAATCAACCTCTATTAATTAGGCCTTTAAAAAAATCATGATCGAAGTATTTTTTAAATTTTTTTAGCCCATTTATTAATTTATCATTAATATATTATTAAATTAAAAAATTATAAATATAATAATCAATAATTTGAAATATTAAACACATAATATTTATTTTTTTCAAAAATATATTTAAAATTTTTCTTAATTGGGCCAATTGAGCCATGTATCGAGTTTCTTAGTAAATCTCTTGTATGTCCTTTTTATTAATTGAACTATAAATTTTTTCATGTTTAATAGTATGGCCTGAAAATTTAAGTCCTATAAGGAATTTTTATCAAGTTGGGATAATCATTTTGAGAATGTCCATTGACCCATGTACGGGTCTAGTATGTGTGTGTGTGTGTCTAAATGTAAAAAAATATATAAATAATATATATATACATTTAAATTAATTTCTACATTTATAAGTACATATACATTTATATATACATACATATATACATATATATCACATAGATAATATATTTATATATATTAATTCAATAACATAATGTATTATTTTATATATGTATCTGTGTGAATTAATATTGTGACACCCTATGGGTCATTGGTATATTTAATTTTGATCTTATTTTATCTCTTTGGAGGTTCCAAAACATTTTAGGAGTCCAAGGTAAAAAAAATAGAGATTCGGGAGAAATAGGGTAGATGCACAGTCTGCACACGGTTAATAGTAACCATGTGATAACTTTTTAGAATGGATTTATAAGTTCTAGAGTTTGTTTTCATAGTTTTAGCATGGTTTGTCTAACCATGTGAGTCACCAAGACAACCATGTGGATGAATTGAGTTTTGTGCAGAGGTTTCTGCATGACTTGAGCATGGGTTTTCAAACTGTGCAATTATCCATTGGTAACTATGTGTTTTGGTTTTATTGGGGTAGTAGAAACTACATGATTAGCACCCAATTTTCCTAGGAATGTGGTCTAACCATTCACCTCATACAACTTTCATAGAATTGAAAATTTACTCAGATACCCCTAGTCTTTTTTATTTCAAATCTCCTCTTATTCTCTAATTATCTTGACATGGACCCTCATTGGATTCTATGGGGTTATGTTCATGGATTTTTGAAATTCCTCCTTCATCATAGCTTTATCTATTTGAGGTACGTTTCAATTTATACTCTTATTCTTTTCCTCTTCCTAGATCATCTCTTGGTCTCTCTTCCCCTTATTTCATTGGAAAAATATTGAGTTTTGATTGTAGGATCTAGTTGGTTTGATGGGGAATTTATGATATTTTTTATATATCTAGGATTTGGAGGACCCAACCTCTTCAATTACAATCTCTATTTTCAAAGGAAATTAGGTTTTCTTCGTTGATGAGGTAGTTGTCTCTATTAAATGATTTTGACTTGTTATTTAATTGATGTGATGTTAAATTTGTTTAGTTTAGTTTATGAAAATGATTGATTTGTGTTAAAGAGGGTTTTTTTAAATTGAATCTTGGGTGGAATGTAAAAGGGGTTTTTAAGTTTTTTTCTTCGATAATAGTGTTATGTACTTCATGTATTCGTTGAAATTCTTAAAAGGTAGTTCTAAATCTAAAATTGATTTTTAAGCATGGGAGTGGTGATTCTTCACTTGTGAAAATTTTTTATAAAATTTTGATCTGGTTTTACTTTTATTTTTTAATGAAAATATGATCTTGGGAACTTTGGGTGACTCGGGTTATAAAAATAAGATTCTTTCCTAGAGAAAACTCTAATCCCCACAAATAAAGGATCATGAAATTCCCTTGGATGGACTAACTGTATTTTAATTTACCCAATTAACTATTTTTGGACTCCAAATCATAGGAATATAACCTTTATAAATTTTTAAATTACCTTTAACTCCCAACCTGCTAATGAAAGAAAGATCCTTTATAGAGCTTCCACTGAACCTAATATTCATAGAAGAAGCCCCCCAAACTATTACAAGAATTCTATGCATAAAACAGTAAATTTAAATAAAATTTACTTAATTTATGGTAGTATTCTGGTTCCACAAGATTATGTGAAAATATTCTCCCACTACTACACAAAACAGATTTCGAAGTTTTGGGAAACCATTCTGAACTGTAAAACATTTTAGGATCCCATAAACACTAGCATCAGTGAAAGATTCAGCTTCAAACATGCCTGAAATAATGGCTCAAATCACTCTAATGTAAGTGTAGTGAGTAAAAACATAGTCAAAATAGTCCTCCCTATCCTTTCACACACTTCATAAAGAACAAAAATAAAGTCCATATTTCATAAGGTTAGTTTCCTTGGGTATTTTCTGGTAAACGACCCTCCATATAAGAATAAAATTAGATGATATAATCCATTATTTAATAAAATTATTCAGATATAAATCCATTTCAATTTGACCTCCCATATAGAAACATTGATACAACCTATAGGTAAGTGTCTCATGCTAAGTAGGAATCCAAACCATAGTATCAGGTTTTTCCATAAATTAGTAAGAATAAATGGCCTCCCTAGACATTGATGACAGCAGATCGAAGGGTTGGAATTTCTTATAATTGATAGTGAAATGTGTATCATAAACTCTAGACAGATAGTGATCAGATTGAGAATTCCAATCCTATTATACTTCCATAATTTTAGTTTTCAGTTAATGGAAGAAATCCAATGACTATTATTCATAATTACCATGTAACTTATTTTCCTGAAAGGATATATTGAATATTGAATATAATTTTTTTACCAAAGCCAACTATTTAATATTTTCTTAAATAATCCTTGATAACACATTGTTAACATCCTCCAAATAAATTGATACTATATAGCACCATTTAAGAGGAGGATTTTTTTTATACCTAGGTCCCCCTCTTGTAATGAAATACAACACATTTTCCATTTGATAATGATAGTATTCCTTAAAAAAATAATTTCACTCCAACTAAATTTCTAGAAACATCAATTCATACTCTTAATATATGAATTAGTCCATGTTTAGACCATAAAATTGTAAACCAATTTAGTAATGGAAACACCTTTGACAGGGAAGATTATCTTAGAAATAGAGAAAGACCTTCCCTTCCATGAATAGTGCTGAACCTTCATGCCATAAAAGATATCCCTAAAGTGTTCATCTTTAGGAATAACCCAAAATATTGGGACCCCCAAATAAGTAAAAGGAATAATTCTCTTAAAAATCCATAACATGAACCTAAAGTCCATTCTCCTTTGACTGTTGAATTTATGGCTAAAAATTATGGATTTTTCAGAAATTTTATGTTGATTAAAGATGGATCCATAATTCTCAAGAATTTTTTTTACCTCATAAATGTTTTCCTTCCTCCTAGAATAAAAAAAATTAAATCATCTGAGCAGAATAAATGAGTTGGTGCCTTTAATCCTCTCCCGGATGAGATGGCCTTGAGACTTCCATGATCTACTATATCTAGAAGACATCTACTTAAATAATCCTTAACAATGATAAAAATTATAGTAGAAAGAGGGTCTCTATATCTAATTACACTTGAGAAAGCAGCGTATCCTTCATAAATTCCATTAATAAGTATAGATATCATGACAGAATTAAACAAAACCAAGATCATATCAATAAATATTCCACTACAGCCGAATATAAAGAGGACCCATGTCGCAAAATACCAATTTATATTAAAATCCTTCCTAACATTAGGATTAACATAAAATCTTACTACCTTTTTATTCTCACTCAAAATATTCACACATTCAGAATAAGTTAGAATACAGTCTTGAATTCTTCTACCACAAAAAATTCATATTGATTAGGAGGCACCACCTTGGTGATAATATTAAAAAGAGAGATGGAAATGTTTTTCTCAAGATTTTATAAAGATAATTTCCTAATGCAACATACTGGAAAGAATTAAGGGTGTCCATAGCATTATATTTGGGAAATAGAATAAGAAAATGAGGATTCTTCACCTTTGTAATAACACCATTCATGAAGAATATTGAAATCATTTTAGAGATGTCCCCCTAAATTATGTCCCAATATTCTTGAATTAAAAATATTATTAAAACCATCATGTCTAGGATAACTACCTATATTGAGGGAAAATTTTGTTTCCTTAACCTTCACCAAATCAGATTCGATATTAAAAATTATTTTTTCTTCAAGATTAACAATCACATGTAAAACCTGGTTGAAATCATTAGGGTTAATAGGATAACCATTATTGAAAATATTTGGAAAATAAGTCAAAATATTAGATGTGACCTACCTCCTTCCTGTGATGATGTATTTCCAATTATTCAAATAAGTAATAGGTTTAGATACATTCCAAAATCTATATAACTTATTGAAAAACATAGTATTTCTATGCCATTATTTCAACCATTTAGTTTTAAAGTTTTCCTTTAGAACAGATTCCTTTAAAGAAATTTTATCTTTCAGACAAGATGATATTTCCACATCCTTGTCAAAAGGATCTTCATCAAACAAATTAGTTTGGTTTCCTAAATATTATCCAACTCATTTTATAACCTAATAACTTCCCCATATATAGAATAAATACCTCTTAACTCTAAATTTTAGGCTTATATTTTAGACTCTTATGATTAAGCACATAAGAATAAATATCATCATTACATTTAGTGTTATCCCACACCTCCTGAATAATATTTCTACAATTATTATGGTTGATCCATGAATTATTAAATCTAAAAGGTAAATTCTCCCACTCTTTCATGGTAATTATGGAAGTGAGTATTGGAAAATGATCAAAATTATTCTTAATAAGAGTCCCCAACTTAATTTATTCCTATTTGAATAAGGATTGAAAGTGGAAAATGATTCTATTAACTTTACATTCCACAATATTATTAAGAGATTTTATATAACAAGTATATATATCCCCATTAATATCTACTTCATTAAAATCATTAAAATCTATGTTGTCCTTAAATTCCTAGGTATAAATGACATTACCAATCTAACCCCTCCTTTCATAATAATCCAAAACTATATTAAAGTCATTAGTGAGCATCCATAATTCCATAATTATCAATTTAATTCTATTGATATCCTATTAATGAATCATTATACCTAGATAATTAGTGATATCACAAACAAAAGAGATAAAGAAATTGTTTTCATTCATGTTAATCGTAACTATAATAATTTACTAGATGGTGCGAATAATAGACCATCTTGTGATGCCTTTTGATATCTAAACCCAAAGGGTTTCCATCCCCTGAATGTTCTGATTGGTAGTAACAATTTTTTAGCCGAAGGCCTTAAAAGTGATATCTTTCATGAGATTCAGATTAATCTTGGGTTTATAAATTCCAATCATCAAGGGATTATGGGTGTAAATAAAACACTTAAGAGAGTTGGTTTTTTCCGGATTGTCCATCCCATTACAATTCCAAAGTAGAATGTTCATTTTCTTAGGATATTGATTTAACTTTCCTTCCACCAGAGGGTTATTTCGTTATACCACTTTTACCTTTAGTGATTCCCTTCCATAAAAAAGGGTTTGGACTACCATTAATATCATGATTATAGTTATATTTCCTATTTTTAGGAGTTTCAAAAAAAATCACTAGACTTTTATAGCTATTTTTTGAGGTAGAGTGACCCCCTAATTCACCACCTCCCCAATCATAGGTTCTGATTTACCTAAGTTAGAATACTTCAATACATATTTTTATTTGAATGCATTCATTTTCTCGTTATGGGATCTAGAGTCAACAACCCTGGAAAAAGCATCTAGTGTATCTTTGTGGCTTCCAGAAGTGTCAATGATGACTATATCATTCAGATTATTAGATTCACCCAAACCCTTATCCAATCAAGATTCATTCATAGGGGATTACTATTAGATATTATTATCCCCCATGATATTTCCTTGGTCCTTAAGAGATCTTATTTTTTCAGATTACTTGCCACCATGCACTCCTATTTTGAAAAACCTTCCCATAGTGTGTTTATGATTTCCTAAAATAGAATGTAATCCAAATTTCTCCTCAACCAGAGAGAGTTATTCCATCTTAGACATGGTTTAATCCCTAGATATAAAACCTGAAATCCATTCAAAGGAATCTCTCAAAAGAGGAGCTTTGTCCCCCACACTATCCTTCACAAGTTCATTCCCTATAGAATCCTAAATATTGCTGGAAACGCTGATCATATCCTTTCCCTTTCCTTCATTGGTATATCCAAAATTTCCAATATTATAAGAATCATCTTCTTTATGTTTTTAAGGACCTGTTATTCCAAACTTTTGTCTTTGTAAATTCACATATTATTTATTCATTATAAGTCCAAATTTTTCTCGTTAAGTTTAAGGATCTGCCTACATCATGAAATTGGATGGCCAACTATTTTGAAGAAATCATAAAATGGTGGATTAAATACATATTCAAATTCACCCTCTATCTTCAATCCATTAACCAACAGAGTAGCGTTGCTAGGACATGGATTCAAAAGGTCAAAATCAACCAACACTTTTCTATAATACCCAAATTTACCATTAATGGTATTATAATCAAGTTTAAATGGTTTCCCTACATAATATAAAATGTCATTCAATATGTTTGGTTTCCAAATAACCCAACTGAGTCCATGAATGAACACCTAGATCTAAGAATTTTTATTCTTTTGATTTTGGGGATTGAAATTCATCTCCCAGGCCGAAATCTTAAAGACACCTAGATTTAGATTATAAAATTAAAATTTCTAAGTACAAGAATGATGAAATTTATAATTAAAAATAAGATAAATGTATCCCTTGAAAATTAGAATTATTTTCTAGTTGTTAAATCCCCATATTTCTCTGATCTTCAGTTTCAACTCATCTGTATTTATAGGTTTTCCTCCTTTGGAAATAAGTAGTTACCCAATAAGAGATAATTAACACAATTAAATCTAATCCTACAAGTAATCTTGATCAACATAGATAAAAAACCTACCATCCCCATTATTTTAGAATCTCCACTCATTTGAAAACATATCTAAGGTTTGGATTTTATTTTTAATCAACTTGGATAAAACCTATAAAAAAGATACACCCTTCCTAGAAGGTCATGTATCGATTCTAGATATCATACGTAAGGAATTTGAACCCAAATATTTGGATAAATAATTTGATTCCATGGAAGAAAAATTAGAAACAAAAGATCAAAAATTAGAAATAAAGTCAATGCCAAATCACAATGAGCATGCTCCCCCATCTTGGAAAATATATTTTGCAATGAGTTATGGATATATGAAAACCTTAGTGAATATGGAACCACTATGGGTTATGATTGTGATGATGATAAACTATAATAGGGCTCAATATTAATAAAATTCATGATGTTATTTGCTCATTGTTTCTTTACATTTTCAGGTACATATTCTCATAGGAAATATCCAACTAGTTCTTGGTTTTATACATGATATTAGTGTTTTATGTTTGATTTCCCACATGTTTACCTTATTTTATTTCCATAGAATATTCTGATTATTCCCCCTATATTATATTTCATATACTTTTCATATTTTTGGTTTATATGAATATAAAATTCTTAAAAACAAACCAAATTATCTTTTATGAAAGATTTATTCAAAATTAAATGTCTTATAAACATGTTTTTTGAAGGTGGAACTAATAGTTGAATTGAGATATAATTTTTATAGATTCATGGTGGTATTATATTGAGTGTTTTCATCATTCCTTGAAGATATATTTGGGTAAATAAAGATTTGGTTTTGTAGGAAATGGGTAAATATAAGGGTGTCATGTATCTCTCTAACTTATCTTAGTGGATATCATCATATTGGGTTCAGTTGGTGGTAACGTTTGGTCATATAGGGACTTGTTTTTGTTCTTTTTGAGTTTTTCTTCTAGGTTTAGATTTCTAGATTGACTTTTTATGTATAATGGTTGTTTAATTTTTATTTTTATTTGTACTTTTTTATCAACTTTATATTACATGTGAGACATGTTTTGGTTTATGCGATGTTTTCCTCATTGTGATGTATTATCTTAGGTTATGTGTTATGTTGATATGGGTTGGTTCATTATAAAATATTACCAGATCCAATACCCAGTTAGATGTGCATTGTAAATACTTGGTATTAGATAATATTTTGTGGTATATAGGATTTAGAACCATCATAATTTGGGTAGAAAGTATAAAATGGTGCCTAAACATCTCACTTTTGTTTCTGATCTTAAGTTACCAAGGGTGGTCAGGTATTTGAAACAATATTTGGGATTAATTTATCATTTTATTTAGATGAACTTGAATTTTGGGTTAATATAGAAGAACTTGTTCTTTTTTTAATATTTTTTCTATTGTTCATCGAATCTTTTTTTCTTTAAATTTTAAATTTTTAAATACATTAATCTAGATTCTTGAATTTTTTATTTGATTAAATGATTTTCTTTTAAGCTGGATAGATGTTACATTTTGTGTTTAATAGTAAATTTCTCCTTGAAGAGATATTAGGAATCTAGGATAGGAATATGTGACATATTTTTTGTATTTGAATCCTCATATTGACCATACATTGGTGGAATAAGTTATCCACACAATTCATTCCTTTGGTTAGGTGGGTGTTTGAATCTATAGATGACTAGTGGATCATGGTTTTGAATTTACAAAGCATAATAGAAATATCTTATATAGTAAAAAATAACCCTAAGAATATAAAGAGTGTATTGAATATATCGAGAGGCTCTTCCACTTCTTGAAACTCCAAGGGACTCAAATGTGAATTTTTTCACTTATATGCTTGAACTGCGGAGAAGAAAATGGCTAAACCCCATCATGAAAGCTATATTACACAAGGATCTTATACGGACACATTCAAAAAAGTTATTCAATTAATAATTTCATTATAATATATTTTAATTGGAAAATATTTGTGAATTTTTAACCTTGGATCATGGGGAACATTCATTTATATAGAATGCTACTTTTTTCACCAAGTTGGTCCACCTATCACTCGATATTTTTTCTAATTACTTCCTCAAAGAATAGGGGTTTGAGATGGGTTTGGGGGAGATATTTTATTGATTATTGTCCTTTTTTCCTTTCATATTTTTATATGGTGTTCTGTAAAGTAGCTATGGTTTTTGTAAACTTAGCTGGGAAGATTGGTTTAAGTGGAACTTTAATTACTTTTGTGGTATCTAGGGTGTATCGAATGGCAAGAAAATGAAGCATAGTAAGGTTCGTACTTTTTCATTAGGACTAGTTCCAAGAGATTATTTGGGAAAATAATAGGTATTTTTATTTCAGTTTGGGAATCCTATTCATACTAAGCTTAACTTTATGGATATTCCAAGAACATTTCATTATTGTAGACAATATGGTCATATTAATAAATTATAAATAAGAATATCTCAATGAATTATAATTGGATCTATTCTGGACAAAGGATATTATACTCATTCAGATGCATCAATGGGTGTTCAGTCTCATTCTCATACCAAGGGGGTGCTCTTAAAGATAAGAAATATCATGGAGGAGCTGATTCTAGATGTCTTTATGTATTGTAGTTTTCAATAGAGGAATATGAATTGGGGTTAGATATAGTAAGAGGTATGGTTTTCATTTCATCCTCTATGGTTCTATCTTTGCTTGATAGAGGTGCATATCATTATTTTATATCATCTAAGTTGACCGATATATTGCGATTATATTCCAAACTTATACCGATCATGATAGAAATTTCCAATCCCTTATGAAGAAGAGAGGATCATAGGTTTAAATGTTATAAGTCCCTATTTATGATCAATGGCTTCAATGTCATTTGGTACTTTCTAGTTCTTGATCTTGACATCTATGACCTCATAATTTTTATGGACTATATGGTTATATTTAAATCAAAGATATATTTTTATCATTTTCCATTTTAGTTCTTACCTCCCAGTGGGGTTACTCGTGTATTTTAGGGTGAGTGGGATACTAGATACAAGAGAGCATAGATTATTGTTCCTAAGACCAGGTTGATCTCATGTTATTTTTAAAAAAAAATCTTGATATCATTGACTGACATTCAAGTTTCTATATTCCTTCTATAGTGGGTGAGTTCCCTAAGGTTTTTCATGTTTATTTTCCTTGGTTACCATACCATAGGGATGTTGAGTTTTCTATTGACTTACTTCTATGGATGAGTATCATTTCCTTTCTATAAAATAGTATGAAACCTGCTAATTTAAAGGGACTCAAATTTCATCTTGAGGATATTAAGATCAAAGGATTTATTCATCTGAGTATGTCACCTTGTTCTTCATCAGTTATCCTTTTAAAGAAGAAATTTAGAATCCTATGAATTAGTTTTGATTAAAGAAATCTAAATCAGATAATTATTAGTAATAAGTATCCATTTTAAAGATTTGATGATCTATTCAACCAACTTATAAGGGCCTAATGTTTTTCTAAAATTGACATGTCATCAAGGTACCATCAGTTAATATTCTGAGAAGATGACATACTTAAGAAATTTTTTTGGATCTGGTATGAGAATTTTTAGTTCTAAGTTATACCATTTAGTATCACTAATAATCCTATAGTATTTATGGAATTCATTAAACATATCTTTAATTTATTCATATATGCTTTCACTGTTGTTTTTATGGAATATATTTTGGTTCATTCCAAGTCAGAGGAAGAACACATAAATAATATTCATTTTTTATTGGAACATAAAAAGAACATCATATATATAGAAATATTTCTAAATTAGAGAATGAAATCCATGAAATAAAATTGTTGGTACATGTAGTATCTTTTAGGGGTATCTCAATGAATTCAAAAAAGATCAAATCATTGATTTATTAGAAAAAACCTAGAAATGTGTTTGATATTTATAGCTACTTGGTCTTGGATTTTTATTACAGTAATTTTGTTCAATGTGTATCCAAGATTTTATATCCAGCTATAGAATTTACATATAAGGTTATTATGTTTGAGTTTAATTATAATTTTTATAGATCATTCTAGGAACTTAATGTGAGATTAACTTTGGATCTAGTTCTATTTATTTCATAAATAGGTTTTGATTATGATCATTTTGTGATGCCTCATATAAAAGATCGGGGTATGTATTGATGCAAGTAAAATAGGTGGTGACATATGGCTCTCACAAATTACACCCTTATGAGAAGAACTATCCAACCCATGATCTTTTGTTAGTTTTCACGATTCATGCTCTTGAGACTTTTCTCCATTATATCTTTTAGAAATGGTTTATAGTATATTCATATCATAATATCATAAAGAAAATTTTTACTCAGATAGATTTAAACATGTTACATAGATGCTAGGTTGAGTATGTTTATACTTTTGATTTTGATATTGAAAATACACCTATAAAAGGTAATGTGTTCACTGACACTTTTAGGAGGATGTTACCGACTCAATCCTTTGAAGAATTATTGGAGGAATATTTTTTCTAAGATGATATGGGTAGTAGAAGAGTTATATGGGAAGGTGTTCTTATCTTGATTGAAATTTTATTCATCATTTGATGATAAGGTTTATCTTTGATAGAAAAAGTTATTGAATGTTAGTACTTTAGTAAAAATCGTTAATAGGAGGAGACCTCAGGTGACTGGTATCAGATCCCTGATGGTGTCATATTATTTTAAGGTGGTATGATCATTCTGTTATCTATGGTTGAGGAGTAGATAAATAGTGGAAACTAGTCTAGTTGGTCTATATAGCATGATACTACCAAAATTTTTCATGTTTTGAGATACTAGTATTAGTGTATAGGGATGAGGTGGTTGATTGCGGACTTTTTATCATGATACCTTAATTACCAAAAGATAAAGGTGGAGAACTAGAGACCTATTGGTTTCTTGAAGACTTTTCCCATTCAAGTGTGTAAGTGGGATGAGATATACATGGACTTAATTGTTGGTTTTATATGGAATGATATTGGCAAGGGTGTGATCTGGGTTATCATAGATCAAATTAAAAACTCTACTCATTTATTAATAATTATAGAGACAAGAAAGGTGGAATAACTCGAGCACTTGTATGTCCAAGATATCATTATGTGTCATGGAATTTTGTCTTTTTTATAGAAGAGACCCTTAGTTTAAATCTAATTTTTATAAGGGTTTTCAATAGGTTATGGGTTCCCAACAAAATTTAAGCATTAAAAACAATCATCATATGGATAGGCAGATTTATTGATTTATTCAAATTCTTAAAAATATTCTTCTACCATGTGTACTTTATTTTAGTAGTTCATGGGAAATGCCTCTACCTTTGGATACATATTCTTATAATAATAGTTTTTAATTTTTTATCAAAATGGATCCTATCAATCATTTTTATGGGAAACCATGTTGATGTATCTTGTGTTGGTAGGATTTGGTAGAGTGGTCTTTGGTTAGACTGAGACTTGTTCAATAGATTATGGGAAAGGTATAGTTGATCCAGAAGATATTAGAGACATCGTAGAGTTATAAAAAACCTATTTGTATTGGATTTGGTTCCCTAGAATTGAATTACTTTATACTTGATTACATGTTTTATATTATTAATGAGGTTTCTTATCACATCATGATTGTTCCTCTAAATGAAATTTGTATGTGATAATGTTCTAATAATATATTCCTCCCTGAAAGTTCATGGATGTTCCCCATTATGATGAGAACTAGGAGGTTCCATGACAACGTTCATGAATGTTGTTCTATGGTTGGATGATATTCTATGAAGGGTCATATAAAATACATGCTATCATGGGTGAGAGGTTTATAAGACATTGATATGTCTTCTCATGGTGTTAACCCTTGGTAATCTCCAAGATATGAGGTTATGAGAACAGACTCGCCGATACAAAATCCATATTTTCATGTTTCATTGGATGTTCCTATTTTTATATGTATGTATTGATCGTTAGACATTAATATTATCCTTTATGGATATCATAACTCACATACATTAGTGTATTAATGAAAATGTGATAAAATATGTTAATGGTGATGTGGTATATATAGGGTGTGTCATGAATGATATTTCATTGATATAAAATGTGAGAAAGCATTTTTCACTTATATACCTCAATGGAAGTTGATATATCAGACCCTTTAATTGGAGTGTAACTTTACTCCAAAAATCTCTGGTCATGGGGTTTGTTGGACAAGTTTATTTATCTAAATTCAAAGAAAGAGACATCGATTATATAGGTTTTTGACTCTAGCATACAACCTTCTTGATATGATATATCATGATAAAGGTATTATATTACATTATAAGTGTCCGTAAAAGGTTGGATGTCATTTTGAAATTAATTACATTCTTTATGGGTTCCTTTTAATGTTTCAAGACTCTAACCTTGTAATTTTGTAAATTTTTTCTAATTACACTAAGAAAGAGGCTTAGAGGGTCACATTACAAGTGAATCCACAATCTTTATTAAATTGGAGTATTGAATTTAACAAGTTTTAATAAATAATATTTATTCAAGTTTGGTTGATATCTATGATTTAATCATAAGTTATTTCAAAAAAATAAGTGATTTAAATAATAATAAATATTTCTTTTAAATGTTTGGAAAATAAAATATTCAATATATTTGTCTATGAATAATATAGTGATATTTATTTAATAAATAAATAGTCAATGTTCAAGGATCAGTAAATGTTGATGTAACGACCTGAACTTTTGAATCATATTTTGTTTCCTGAAAATATATGCTTTACTATGTCATAATCAAGAAAAAATGTTAGTATAAATGAAATATGACAATTAGGTTTTGACCATTATATTACCATTGGTCAACATGACTGTTGTAAACAAAAATAATTTTTTTCATTATAATTTTTGTTTAAAATAGAAATAATAATGGATAATTAATGTAGAAAGAAGATTTGATGGCCTCATCCAGAAGACTCGGGTCATATGAAGCACATCTGTCGAAGCTTGGAAAGGAGGTAACATCACTGGGCTTTTCTCTAGACCACGCCCAAGCCGAGCTTCAACATGTTAATCATGAACATAATCGATTATGGGAGAAGTTCAAGTTGATAAAAATCACCACTCAGGCAATGTTTTCTGATCCGCCCCATGATTTTATCACCATTACACACCTTAATCTTATATACTATGTTGGTGTTATAAGGGGATACGTAACGAGGCCATAGTTACTTTGTGTAATCCTTTTTTATAAATAAAATTTGTATTTCTTATTATGGTAAAGTAACCATCATTTATTAATTTCAAATTTCAAAATAAATATAGGATGAATTTTTAGTTTTTTTCTAATAAGTTTCATATTATTGATGAATAATGAAAAAAAATAGTATTTTAAAATATTTTTTATACTTTAAACAATTAATAACTTGAATGGATTTTCAAAAAAAGGACAAATATGGTTGTGATCAGTACGAAATTTATAGTCTCATAAGATCAACTTAATTTTTAGTGAATAGTAAATTATTAATAGTAATAACACCCTTATAAATAGTAATATGACCAATGGAATAGTAACCTCACTTAAGTAAGTATAAATATAATTTAAGAATCTTTAACAATAATGTGATATAACAGTATAAGTAAATAACTATTTTAGAAATTATTAGTTAAGTATTAGTATTTTTTTGGGTAAATCATGATTTTACTTAAAAATTAAATTTATCATATTTTGAAAATTGTTTTAACAAAATAGAGTCCATTTTTGAATCCAAAACATTGGTATTAGGTTAGGGTGAATTTATGATCTTTTTATAAAAAGTTTTTTTGGGGTGAATAGTAAAAATACAGTTTTTGAGTTTTTTGTGTGTTTTATGACAACATAATGATGTAATATATAATTTATAATTTTTGTAGACTCATTTTATTAAAATATAATATGATTTTTCCCAAGTGGCCAAAACCATGGGCAAATACCATTGTAAATCCCATGGTTTTTCAAATACCAATGATCAGGTGTCCTTGAAAATTAATAAAAAATTCCCTCTCTTTTACTCTAAATATTGAGCCATTCCTTTGTTTTACTTCCTTAAAAAATAATTTAACTCAAATATCTGATAGTGCTTCCTCCCAAGGATTCCTCTCAATGTTTCCCCAATCCCTCAAGGTCCTGGTCCTAGTTTTTTAGAAGTTACTCTTCAAGGTAAGGGAATTCTCAACGTCTCTTTTTCAATTCAAGTTCTCTTCTATCTGGTATGTCTTTCAAGTTTCCATAAAATGTTCTTATTTCCATTTTATTCTATACCTCTATAATATTAGGAGTATTTTATTAATTTTTACCCATTTACCCTGTCTTTTTAATATTTTCTAAAACCATATTGCATAGCTATTATGCTGTATAATTTTCATCTCAAAATCTCTCTTTTTTTTCAAGAAATTCTCTTATTTTATTTGTGTGAAAACCGAAACCTATTTAATTTATAGGTGAATTCATCAAGAAATAAAAATTAAATGTTTCATTCTATAATTAAAATACATAAATCTCTCATTCTCTTTCCATGGGTTATGAATGACATAATGATCGTGTTTTTAATCACTTTTTAAAATGTCGTGACTTTGATATGAAACCCATTTATTTTATTCTCATTGGGTTATTTATGAAATGTTTAATTATGATCTATTTGGATTGAATTAAAATAAATATATATTAATGGTTCTCCTTGATATCACTCTAATGCATTGGGTAAATACAATAATCTCTAGATATGACAAGTTGTATGATACCTTAGTGAATAACCATTGTAATATTTATGTCACCTTGGGGATGGACCTTGATGATATGCTTATGAATGTATAAATTAAATGTTATATTTAAATTTTCAAGATATTATTAAATTTATTATTATCATTATATTTATACTGTCATGCCTTTATGATATTTCTTCATGTTCTTATTCCATTATCTCAGGTTCACATGTAATTTTTTTTCACTATTTTCCTTTACTGGGCCTTATGCTCACCCTTTACTTTGATGTATGTCACCAGGTTAGGAGATACAGTACTTGTACATAGGATGAAAATTTCAAGAATCCTTTCAAGAGTATTAAAATAATTTATAATTTTTATTTATTATGTACCTTTTTTCCAAGACACTATACTTTAAAGATTCTTTGTTTGTAAAATATAATGAAAAGTTATGTAATAAAAAGGTGGGTTTCCATTGTTGGTATCAAAGGAGAGTTTAGTTATTTTTTGAAATTAGTATATGTAAACCCTAGGAAGAACCCTATATAGAAGTTTAAATATATAAAAACTTCATGGTATTTTGGTTAAATATTAAGTAAGTGGTTTCCAAACAAATAAAAACATATCTGAATATGAACAAGTGGATGTGGCTCTGGAATAGATATATCTAGGGGTAAAACCTGAAAACACCGCTTTGAGATATACTTGAAAGAGAACTGGTGCAATACAACAGGCATTGATGCACTCTTTTTTAGACACTCCAGGGTGATATGTTTGGTTAATCACAAGAACATTATGAATAATTATGAAGGATTTATAGAGAAATGTAATTGTTGTTAAATAATAATATGTTTAAGCATGAATTTTTATGTCATAAAAATCCTTTATAGATAAAATATTCATAAATGAAATAAGTTTAATACTAAGGTTTTATTATTTTAGAAAATGGAAAGAAACAGGAGGAACCATGAAAAGGTGACTATAATAGACCATGCACTGACGGTCGTCCAATAAAAGTTGAAATGGAAACTTTGATGAGAATGATGAACCAACTGTCTCAAGTTATGGGAAATAACTTGAATCAAGATGAGAGACTAATTTCACCATGAATGTAAAAACTTTATGTTGAGTCCTTTATGTGTCAATTAACACTGACCTTCAGTGGATCTACTGACCCATTTATTTATGAAGAGTGGATAAACTATATTGAAATGATATTTTTTATGCTCCATTGTCGGAACAAGAGAAGGTCACCCTGGATTTTTTCCGCTTTAAAGAAGATTTTGATAAGTGGTGGGAACTGATTAAAAATATGAGCCCAAGAGTGGAGGTTGAAGATATGGAGTGGGAAGAGTACATAGTTATCTTCTTCAATAATTTATTCCCTCTTTTGATGAGAAAAAAAATGGAGAAGAATTTTCTCGAGCTGAAGCAGAAGGATAATGAATCTATTAGAAGCTACAAGATGAACTTCACCAAACTTTCCCATTACACATCAAGATTTTTCATGGATCCTAATGGGAAGGTTGATAGATTCTTTAGTGGAATAAGACCTCATTTTCAGAATAATCTAGCCAACTAATACTATGATAGATATGAAGAGATCGTGCGGAGTGCTATGAAAGTCGAACTGGAGTTTGGTGAGATGTAGTGGTCTCATAAATCCAATGACAAGAAAAGATAAATGGATCCAAGATTAAGGAGTATATTTGATCAGGGAATAGGAGGAAAGCAATTGAAACTTCCCACATGTAATAAGTGTATGAAGAATCATTCAGGTTACTTCCTACTCAAGAACGGGAAGTGATATAAGTGTGGAAGAGATGACCATATCATACGGAATCGTCGTAGTGAGGTGAATCCTCAACTTTCGAATACTAACAAAAAAGAAATGATGGAGTAGGCTCTAAATAAAGTCCAATTCTTCAAGTGTGGATAGCTTGCACACTTTTCCAATCATTTTCCAAATCTGAGGGTAGTGGAGGGGGTTCACCATCAACCTCAGCAAAGGCCAAGGGAGAAAGGTTGTGCTTTTTCTATCATGACAGCTGATGTTGATCCTCCAAATGATGTATTGGAAGGTACTCTTGTTGTTCTCTTAAATCTATCAAGTATATTGTTTGATTATTATTATATGTATTCTTTTATTTCCTCCATGTTTGCAATGAGTTTAGAATCAACCCCTGAATTTCTAAAAGTAGAGTTACTAGCCAAGACTCCTTATGGGATTACCCAAGAATCATCAGTGTTTAGAAACTCTAGTATGCACTTTAGTGAGCACAATATTATCTAAAATCTTGTAGTCATTCCCATGTTTTATTTAGACATTATACTAGGGATGGACTAGCTCTCAAGGTATAATGCTAAGATCAACTGTAGAAGTAAGGAAATCTCAATAGTCTTAAATGGATGACCTATAGATGTATTCCAAGGAGAGATTTCTCAACCAGATTTTTGTCTAGAAGCATATCCTATAGCATTATTTATGGATTTTATCAGTGAAGAAGAATAAGGAAATGATAGTATAAGGGTAGAAAATGTACCCATTTTCTAGTAATACATTGATGTATTTTCTGAGGAGTTACCTGGACCACCCCCAGAAATAGAGGTAGATTTTTTCATTGAACTCATATGTGGATCTCATCTAATATCAAATACCCCATATAGGATAGTAAATGTGGAGATAGAGTAATTAAAGAACAAACTCCAATATATTTGGGAGAAGGGGTTTATCTAACCGAGTGTGTCTCTTTAGAGAGCACGTGTTCTCTTTTTGAAGAAGATGGATGGATCAATGTGTTTGAGCATTGATTATAGAGAACCGAATGGGATCACATTAAAGAATAAAAACCCTCTTCCAAAAATTGATGACTTATTTGACCAACTTCATGTATATAAATTCTTATCCAAGATTGATCTTTGATCTGGTTATCATAATTTGAGGGTGAAGATAAAAGATATTCCATAAAATGTATTCTGATCAAGATATGAGAATTATTAGTTTGTTTTTATTCCCTTCGGACTGAATAATTAACCTTCTATTTTTATGGATTTGATGAATATATTCTTTAAGGTATTCCTTGATAGTTTTTAGGTAATTTTTATTGATGATATCCTAATATATTATAAAATTCGTGAGGATCATGAGGATCATCTAAGGGTTACTTTGAAAACTCTATAGAAGTATGGGATTTTTTGAAAGTTCTACAAGTGTGAGTTTTGGTTAAAAAAATATTTTCTTTCTTAGGGAACATTGTAACCAATGAAAGAATCAAAATTCACCATGCAAAGACAAAGGTTGTAGAGGAGTGGCCGCTTCCTACAATAATAACTAAGATTTATAGTTTCCTTGGATTAGAGGGATGTTATATGAGGTTTTTGAAAAACTTATAATGAATTTCTTATCCATTAACCAAGTTAACTTAAAAAAGGGTCAAGTTTATCTAGAAAAAAGGAGTGTGAAAAAATTTTCCAAGAGCTGAAGAAGAGATTGGTTATTTCACCCATGTTAACTCTGTCCCCAAGAGGATAAGGATTCATTATTTTTAGTGATGCATATCTAAAATGGATTGGGTACATCCTTGTGAAAAATGACAAGGTAATTGCTTATGCATCTCGACATTTGAAGACTCCTAAGAAAAACTATTCTATGCATGATCTGGAGCAGCTAGTGGTTGTTTTTTCTCTAAATATATGGAGGAACTATATTTATGGGGAGAAGTTTGATATATACATAGACCATAAAAGTTTGAATTATGTTTTAAAACAAAATTAATTGAACATGAGATAGAGGAGATGGTTGGAACTTCATTAAGACTATGATTGTTCAATTCATTATCATCCCAGAAGAGAAAACAATGTCACTAAAAAATGAAGTAGGAAAGACCATGTTGTTCTGTTCATAATGAGGATCCAAGGAGATCCTATAATCAAATACCTAGTGAAAATGGACATGGTAATTGTAAGGTAAGGTACATCATCAACCCTATCCTAAATGATTTTTCAACCATTACTACTAGAGAAGATCAAGAAATCTCAGAAATATGATCCTTTGATACAGAAGAAGTTTGAGGCTATGAAGGATGGGAAGTTTCCTGAGTTTAATATTGATCAATAAGGTGTACTAAAATTTGGTACAAGACTATGATTTCCATCTATTTCGGAAATAAAGAAAGAGCTTATGGATGAATCTCATAACTCTACTTTCTCTATACATCATGGAAGAACAAAAATGTATAGGGACCTTTGTGATCATTATTGGTGGGATAATATAAAAAGTAAGATTGGTGACTACACTACAAGGTGCCTCATGTGTCAGCAAGTGAAGGAAGAGCAAAAACATCCTAAAGGGGTATTACAACCACTACCCATACCAGTATGGAAGTGGGGAAATATCACTATAGACTTTGTTACTGGTCTCATGAGAACTTCCAAATGAAACAATGTGATATGGGTTATATTTTACCATCTCACCAAGACTTCCCATTTTATCTCTATTCATGAAGATTTATATCTTGATCAACTTACCATGATTTATGTGAAGGAAGTGGTAAGGCTGCATGGAGTTCCAATTTATGTTGTATCTGACTGTGATCCAAGGTTAACACCAAAATTATGGAGAAGTATTCAACATTCTCTGTTTACCGAATTGAATTTCAATATGGCCTATCACCCCAAAACTGATTTCCATTCTGAAAGGACTATTTCGAAACTAGAAGACATGCAGAGAACATACTCAATGGAATTTAAAAGTGGACGGGATCAACATATCCCATTAGTTGAGTTCTCATACGAAAATAGCTTTCACTCAAGCATTCAAGTGGAACCCTATGAAGATCTAAATGGGAAGCAATTTAGAACTTATACTTTTTTGGATGAAGCTAGTGAGATAAAGCTTCTTTGGCGAGATCTTATGCAAGAGAGGATAGAAATGGTTCATTCTTTCCAGAAACACATTAAGGGTGATCAAAGATAGAAAAAGAGCTATGCTGAAAACCATTGAAGGGACTTGGTGTTTAATGTTGGTGATAAATAATTTCCTCAAATTTCACCTTGGAAGAGATTAATGAGGTTTTGGAATAAGCTTAAGCTCAGCACTAGGTACATTGTCCCCTATGAAATCCTTAATCATGTAAGAGCAGTGGCCTATCAGCTTTCACGTCCTCATAATATATAACAAGTTCATGATGTCTTCCATGTAACCATCTTGAAAATGTAAATACATGACCCTTCGCATGTACTAAATCCAAAGTTGGTACAATGAGAACATTACCTCTCTTATGAGGAGTAAGCAGTGGAGATATTGAATTATAGAGACAAGGTTCTACGCAATAAGAATACACACCTTGTTAAAGTGTTGTGGAGGAACAAAAATATGAAGAAGACACGTGGGACTAGATGAGTCTATGAGGTATAAGAACCCACACCTTTCCTCTTCTGAGGGTACGAGTTGAAATTTCAGGGATAAAATTTCTTAATGGGGGGAAGAATGTAATGACACGAACTTTTGAATAATATTTTGTTTCCTAAAAATTTATATCTTACTATGTCATAATGAATAAAAAATATATTAGTATAAATGAAATGTGACAATCAATTTTTGACCGTTATATGACCATTGTTCAATATGACCATTAGAAACAATAATAATTTTTAACGTTATAATTGTTTTTTAAAATAGAAATAATAATGGATAATTAATGCTGAAAGAAGAGTCTATGGCCTCATTCAGTCGACTCGGGCCATACGAATCACATCTATTGGATCTTGGGAAGGAGGTAGCATCACTAGACTTTTCTTTGGACCAAGCCCAAGCTGAGCTTCAACATGTTAATCTTGAATGTAATCGCCTATGGGAGAAGTTCAAGTTGATAGAAATCATCACTCGGGCAATGTTGTCTGAGCCACCCCAAGATTCTATCACTATTTCACACCTTACTCTTAAGTACTATGCAGGTGTTAAAAGGGGTTATGTAACATATCCTTAGTTACTTTTTGAAATCGTTTTGTATAAATAAAATTTTTATTTATTATTATGGTAAAATAACCATCATTTTTAAATTTTAAATATCAAAAAAATATAGGTTGAATTTTCAGTTTTTTTCTAAGAAGTGTCATATTATTGATGAATATTGAAAAAAAAAGAATATTTTAAAATATTTTTTATTCTTTAAATAATTTATCATGTGAAATGATTTTTAAAAAATGGACATATACAGTTGTGATAAGTAAAAAATTTAGAGTCTCATAACATCAAGTTAATTTTTGGTGAATTGAAAATTATGAATAGTAATATTGTCCTTATGAATAGTAATATGACCAATAGAATAGTAACCTCACTTAAGTAAGTATAAATATAATTTAGGCATCTTGAATGGTAATGTGATATAATAGTATAATTAAATAACAGTTTTAGAAATTATTAGTTAAGTGCTAGTATTTTTCAAGTAAATAGTGATTTTATTTAAAAATTAAATTTATAATATTTAGAAAATTATCTTCATGAAATGGAATTAAATTTTCAATTCAAAACATAAATTTTAGGTTAGGGTGGATTTATGATCTTTTTATAAAAAAAATTTGGATGAATAGTAAAAATACAGTTTTTGAGCTTTTTTTGTGTTTTATGACATCATAATGATGTATTAAATTATTTAAAATTTTGTTCAACTCATTTGTATTAAAATATTATATTAGGTGTCCCAAGTATCCAAAACCATAGGAAAATACCATGGTTAATCCCATGGTTTTGCAAATTCCACCAATGAGGTTTCCTTCAAAATTAATAAAAAAAACTACCTCTCTTTTACTACAAATACAAAGCCATTCCTTTGTTTTCATTCATTAAAATTTCATTAAAAAAGAATCTATGATGTTTTTACCTTATATTGAGTCCTATAAAAGTTTTCCCTAGCCCACAAGGTCTAAATCCTTTAGTTTTAGAAGTTACTCTTCAGGTAAGGGAATTCTCAACGTCTCTTTTTCCATTCAAGTTCTCTCCTATGTTGTATGTCTTTCAAGTTTCCATACCATGTTCTTATTTACATTTTATTATTTACTTATACTATATTATGAGTCTTTTATGAATTTTTTACCCATTTACCCTCTCTTTTTAATGTTTTATAAAACCATGTTGCATAGCCATTATGCTGTATAATTTTCATCTCAAAATATCTCTCTTTTTTCTCAATAAATTTTCTTATTTTCTTTATATGAATACCCAAACCTATTTTATTTTCAGGAGTATTATTCAAGGCATAAATATTATTTATTTTATTCTATAATTTAAAAAAATAAAACCCTCATTCACTTTACATGGGTTATGAATTACATAATGATCATGTTTTTAAACACTTTTTAAAACACCAAGATTTTGATATAAAACCCATTTCTTTTATTCTATTTGGTTTATTTATGATATGTTTCATTATAACATATGTGGATCACATGAAAATAAATTAATATTAATAATTATTCCTAATTTTTCTCCAATGAATTGGGTATAGAAATTAATCTCTAGAGATGACCAGTTTTATGATACCATGGTGAATAACCTTGGTAATTTTTATGACACCTTGGGGATAGTTCATGATGATAAGATTATGAATGTCTAAATTAAATTTTGTAGCCACATTTTCAACATATAATTAAATTTATTATTATTATATGTCTCTTCTCATTCATTGATGATATTTCTTCATATTCTTATTGTATTATCTCCAGTTCACATGCAAATTGTTTTCCCCATTTTCCATTATTGGGCATTATGATCACCCTTTCCTTTGATGTATATCCCTAGGTTATGAGATCATGTGACTATACATAGGATTAACATTTCAATAATAATTTCAAGGAGATTAAAAGAATGTAATATGTTTTCATTTATTATGTACCTTATTTTCAAGACACTAGACTTTAAAGATCCTCTATTTGTAAAATGTAATGAAAAGTTATCTAATAAAAAGGTGGGATGACATAGTTAATGATGGAAAGTGGATTGATCTTATTAGTCATCTTAAAAATTTTATAAATGATATTTTTTATATTATTGAAGTGGTTTCATGTCAATTTATTAATAATAGCAATATTATTATTATTGGAAATGGGGAAAACTTAGAATTATATAGTTGGAAAGGGGCTTCTGTGTGATTTCCCAACCCTAAACCTTCTAGAATAAATATTTAATAATATCACTTTCGATAATCACACTTTTTATGAAAAATAAATATACAAATACTCTATTAAGACCTATATATATATATATATATATAATGCACTCTTTCTTCCTCCTTTATCAAGACATTAGAAAAAATCAAGAGATATTCCTTATTCAAGAATAATTCTGCTAGGATCAACCACAAACAATGAAAGCGATCAGGATCAATTTTTCTTGCACCCTGTGATTTTATAGAGATGTTAAAAGATTATATTACATGTTTGGATAACTTATAGGGTGATTCTATACTTGTATACTATATTTAAATGGTGGTACGACAAGATCTAGTTAATTAGATAATTAATTAATAGGGAATTAAATGTTTAGGTAATTCAATATCATCTTATAAATTATTTATAAATAATTTGTGAAGATCCTATTGTTTTTTGTTTTGGTATTTTCTCCAGTCAATTAATCAATGGTTTTTTTTACACATGAAATTGTTTTTTATTTGAAGAAATTATTATTCATAAATTAAGATAAAAAGTCCATATTTTTTGTGCCATAAAGGGATTTTTTCATCTCTTGTATCCTTCAAGTGGTAACAGAGGAATCGCATGTTAAATTAATTATTATTTATTATTCATTAATTTTTTTCATGTGTTTAAAAATTATTTTACTTTATGTAAAATCATTTTTAATATTCTAACATCATTTTTTGGTTCATTCTTCAATCTCTCTAATATAAATAGTAAACATGTTAATATTAAAAATAAAAAACAATCAAAATACATCATCTTGAGGTTACAAAGGTTATTTACAAAAAAAATTAAACTCCATATATTTTAATACCTAAATAAATTTTTTTTATAATATATCTAATCTATTTATAATTATATCAGGTTATATATTATTAAATCGAATATAATATCCTATAAAAGTTGATCATTAGGTAAATATAGATAGACTAACACACAGTTTAAAGAACAACACACTGTGTAACCATTGAACATGATGTGTAGATGCCATTTTATTATGGACAATAAAATTGGGGTACTAGTGTTTCATGTATTGTATGTACTACATAGTGACTTACATGTTATTAAACTCTGATTTCACATGCCATGTAAGACGGAAAACACACTGTGTACCTCAAACTTGTACATGGTAGGAAAACCTATCCAGTCCCAAGTTGTGTTTGGTGCACATTAGAATATGACTATATATTAAATATAACTAATTACACACCTTTTAGTCTACTTCCAACATTCTACTTAATTTAATGCGGAGATAAAAATTAATTATTTGAGTAAACCTATTTACCTATGTCATGTGTGTCATTCATTTGATAGTGCACAGTATGTCATAATATTGTTAATTGTATATTGAATTAATTTCCATGTTAAATTTAAAATATATAAGTTTTCATGGTATTTTCTTATAGTTCAATCCATGAGCATCAAAAGCATAAGGATCATGCTAGGTAATTTGGAAGAGTATGCCTCGTTTCCTCCAAGAACAGTTGTGTACTTCATTAATTTTAAATAAAATTAATTTTACTTAATATTATGGATGATGGTGTGTTAATTATTCTTGTATATAATTAAGATAAATTGAATTAATTAGATTAATTCATTGTTATTTATCTTAACTAATGAACAAATCAAATTAATTGATAAAGATATTGAAAATGTATGTTCATTAAATGTTGTGTGTATGATCATGAGATTAGACCATCACTATGTATTTTATTGGTTTCTTTTAATTTATTATGATTGAATTAAAATTTATGGCATATGTTTCATCCACACCTCTTAATTATGTAGGGTCATTTGTGCCTTTAGATTATTTATGTAAACCCCCTTTATCCAATCCATTTGATCCCCTCACCTGCGTGTGAGTAAATGATTATGTATGTATTGAAATCCTAAAGAAGATGATATATTCCAAGTATTGGATCCAAGGTGAAACCAATTTAGGTAATACATATAAACCCATGTTGAATTAGAAAACATGAAGTTAGCTGTGGTTCATGATGTTTATCCCTAGAGTCAAGGGTAATTTAACATATTCTTGATAAACTAACCATTAGATAATCTCATGATCATGACACTTAAATTTTATTTCTATCAATTTTGTGGTAAATTATTTATGTTTAGGGATTTCATGAGATCACCTAATAAATAAATTAAATATTATTCAAGGTAAAATAAAATAAAACAAATTTATATATAAATTTTATTAGACATGGATTATAAATTAAGTAAAATTGACTTAATATTAATAATACATGTGATAAAGATAAATTGGTCTTTTACACATAATGATAAAAAATCCCACAACTAAAATATTATTTTGGGTTATCATTACACTACTTAAGTTAGAATTTATCACATAGTTCAATGTGCATAACCAACCAAAGTTTGGGTGTTTAAAATTATTTCAAAACTTTTAACTTAAAATTTTAGGTTGAATTAACTTGGTTTACATAAATGTTTTACTTATAAAGTAAGAATTAGTGTAACTAATAGGAAAGGTTTAAGAAAATAATTATTCTTGATTTTTGGATTATGGAGTCCACTCATCAAATCAAGGAACTTCTGGTTAATTCAGTTGGAATGATGCACCTACCTAAAACCCTTTAAATATATTTTTAGGCCTAATTATAGGTTATGTGAAGGGTAATATGGATCCTTTACACTAGAATATCTAATTTACAATATATTTTGAAATTAATGTTGTGGTATATTAGGTTTCAACAATTAAGTGGGAGATTCATGGAACGTAAGTAAATTTGAATTTATTAATTTGTAATCAAAGAAGTACTAATCATATTCTTTTAATTTGTAGAATTGGAAGAATCAAATATCTTCAAAAATATCACTATGATACATAATATAGAAGAATAACCTTCCCACTAGCATGATTTTCTAGGAATTGTATAGGCCCTTATGTGTTCTACTGTTCCAAGAACAAAAATTATACATACTGGAAACCCCACTTACTAATTCACTTACCAAAGAGGATAATGAGGTAAAAGTACCTCTCTATATAAAACATGTGGATGGTGGAATGGATGTACAATGTTTCATGTTATCATCCATGTATTATGATATTATAAAACAATATGTGGATATGGATACAAATAGTATCATTTCTCCCCATCGGTATCTATATCAAGAGAATGGGAGATCTTGGAGCTATGGTATTTTCAATGCATGGTTCATTTGAAATCTTGGAGATTCAATGCATGTTGGGCCACATATAGTCATGTTTATTGGATACATTGAGCTCCTAAAATTCTTGGGGTTTAATATCCTTGATGAGTTTCACAAATATCTCATTCTATCCTCAATACCCAAAAACTTCTTCATTTTCATTATGGATTATAATATGAGCAATAACAATAATACAATTTCATAACATATTACTCTTATTCTCCAAGTTGAGAGAGACATGGAGTGTGTAAAACATATGATCCTTATGGTTAATAATAAGTGGAGGAACAAGTAAATGGGGTTGAAGAATCACTTAAATTATAAGGCTCTAAATAACCATCCTTCCAAGAAGAAGAAGATCTAGATATAAGGAAAGAAAATGGATGCAGTATGTTTTCCATGAGGCAAGAAGTACCACTGGAAGAGGAGTTGAAACTAGAAAAATAAACATGGGGAAGCTTCAGGTTTGTTTTTTATCGAGTTTAATATTTTCATATTTATAAGTTTAATATTAAATTATTCTTTTGGTTCTCACATTTGTTTCCAAATTCTTGAACCAAGTAGAATTAGGGTGGTTTCTAGAGGTGAGTTGGATATATGGGATACCAATAGAGTGAGGATGGATGATATATCCATCAAGGAATACCATATAACATTTCCCACAAGATTAATTTTGGTTTTAGAGAATTCTTATTATATTTCTAGTGTTACCAAGAACATCATATATGTTTCTTGTTTAGACATGGATTGGTTTATTTTAAGTTTTGGAAAAAGGATCTTATATTTTTATGAAGATAACATATGTTATAGTATGGATAAATTTAGTAACAGTGTTTATGTATTAAATCATGAAAACCAAATATTGGAAATTGATAAAGAAACCAATATTAATGAATCATTTAACACTCATATATTTCATTGTAATCTTGGTCATAGAAACGAGAAGAATTTGAAAAATATTTATGAAGATGGTTACTTGGACTAGTTTGAGCTTAAACCACTTGAAATAAGCCACACTTGTTTACAAGGAAAGATGAATAAACCAGAATTCAATGGTCAAGGTGAAAGTGATATATAACTTATAGAATTGGTACACACTGAAGTATGTAATAATTTTCAAGTAGAAGCTAGAGGTGGATTATATTACTTTATAAAATTTAACAATGACTTTAGTAGGTATAGTGATATATAATTGATGAGGTATATGTCTAAATCCTTTAAGAGTATAAAAGAGTTTAAAAATAAAGCTGGGAATAATCTTGGTAAGAATATTAAGGAACTCTGATCAGATCATGGTGGTTAATATCGTAACCAATATTTTATCAACTTTCTATAGGATTATGGTATTTTATCTCAACTAACTCCATATTATAAACAATAGTGGAATGGTGTTAGCAAAAGTTGTAAATCTTCACTAATGGAAATCGTAAGTTTAATGATGGGTCACACAAACCTTCAATTATCTTTATGGGAATATTCATTACAAAATACATCATACATACTAAATAAAGTCCCCACAAAAGTGAAAAATAGTATTCCTTTTGGGTTATCAAGTGAAAACAAACCCTTTTTTCACATGTTCATGCATGGGGTTGTGAGTCACTTTTTAAGGTCTTCCTAAGAAACAAATTAGCACCTCAAGGAACAAAGTGTATCTTCTTAGGGTACCCCAAGGAAACAAGGGGATATTTTCAATAAAAAACTTTAAAAAATAAAGTAAGCATTGCAAGATAGTTTAACGTTCTTGAGAGGGAGAACATCCTCAAGGAGAATAGTGGGAGAAATATTTACATTAATGGAGATGATTCTAATGATATGAAAGAGTTAATAATTTATAAAATTAAAAAAAAATTGATGGAAGAAGATGTTCATAAAACACAAGTGTTTTATAAGAGTTCTAGAGAGATAATAAAACTAGAGAGTTATGGTTTTTTAGTCACCAATGATGGTTACTCATTATTGGTTGAAAATAATGATCTAATATCATAAGAGGAGGTCGTAGAGAGATCAAAGTCTATAAGATGGAAAGGAGATAAATTATAAGATGGATTATATGTATCAAAACTAGGTTTGGGTTCTAATCATTTTGAAATTGATGTAAATATTTTTGGGATTAAATGGGTATTCAATAGAAAAATGGAAATGGAAGGAAAATTAAATGAATATAAATCACTTATATTAGCTAGAAGTTTTAGATAATTTCAAGTAAATGACTATGATGAATCCTTTTCTAATTTTTCCTTGTATAAAAACATTATAATTTTGATTTCCTTAGAATCTTTCCATGACTATAATATTTGGAAAATGGATGTAAAAACTTCTTTAAATAATGAGAACCTTTAAGATGATGTGTATATGACACATCCAGTAGTATTTGTGACTCCAATAAGTGTAAAAAAATATGCATGTTGTAGAGATCCATTTATGTATTTAAAAAAGCATCCAATTCATAGGCCATTAAGTTTGATGGAGCCATTAAAGAATTTTTTTTCATAAAAAAAGAATGTGATGGATATTTCTACAAGAACTTTAGTGGGAGTATGGTTTTTTCATAGTATTATATGTTGATGAAAAATTTATAATTATGAACAACATAACTTACTTAAAAGTGGTTAAGGAATTGTTTATAAAGTGCTTTTTTGTGATAGAATTTAGTGAAGAAACCTATATTCTAGGGATTGTGATTATATGTGACAGATCTAAAAGGCTAATTGGACTGAGTAAAAGTACAAAAAATTGAATATATACTAGAGTAGTTCAGTATAGAAAAATCCAATATGAGATTGGTTCTAGTTCCATATTGTGTACATGTTTCCAAGAAAATGTTTCCTCAAACACAAGAGTAAAGAGGGATAATGAGTAAGATCTCATACAATTATGTAATAGGATCTATCATGTATTCCATGTTATATAGGTATCTCGATTTTTCGTATTCTTTGAGAATGGTGGGAAGATATCAAGGGGATACAAGTGAATAACATTGGACTATTGTTAAGTATGTCCTTAAATATCTGAGGCAAACTAAGGATATAGTCCTAGTGTATGGAGAAGATTAATAACAAGTCATCATGGGTTATATAGATAATAGATTTTATACAGATTGGAATGATTTGAAGTCATAGTCAAGATATTTTTTTTCTCAACGGAGGATTTGGAGCTGGAAGAGTTTAAAGAGGACAATTTTCTCTAATTATACATAAAATTATGAGTATATTTCAGCTTCTGATTCATCCCAAAAATAATTTTAGATTCACAAATTTTTCTATGATCTGTATGTAGTTCCTAATAGTTAAGACACTATCACATTTTACTATGATAAACCTGTATTATTGGACCTTTCCAAAGATCCAAGGTAACATAAAATGGAAAAAAACATACTTCAAAAAAAATAACTCTTGATGGATTTTTTTCAACAAGGTGAAGTTGTAGTTAATAGGCTATAAATGGAGAAAAATATAGATTACCAGTTGATTCAGTATTTATCTCAAAAAAATTCATTATTATAATGTGAGTGCTATAGGATTGAGATTTGTTATCAGTTGGATCTATTGTAAGTGGGAGTTTTTCATAGTTGGTTCCCAAGAAATAAATTATTTAGTACTTGATTACATTTTTTATATTGTTAATGAAGTTTATTATCACATCATGATTATCACTATTGGAATTCTTGGTATTTGTGACCGCTTATTTATGACGGGATCCCATCGCAAATAGTCCATTGCAGAAAACGCGGTCGCAAATACCATTATTTGCGACGGGCCCGTCGCAAATAAGTCTTCGATTATATGTATTATATATACATAAACTTTTTCACGACGGGTCCGTCGCAAATAGTTTTTGTAATGGGGTCATCGTCCCATCGCAAATATATATATATATATATATATATATAATGTTCTGCAATGGGCCCATCGCAACAAAGTATTTGCGACGGGTAAGTAGTCCCGTCGCAAATATGTTTTTTAAAAATATTTATTTAGACTATTTGCGACTGGACTCGGTATCAAAAAATATTATTATTATTATTATTAGTAAATAAACAAACAAAAAAATATAATACTAAAAAAATATATTTAATAAAATAATATTAATATTATTAAAATAATAAAAAAATAAAAAATATGAAAATTCTCAATATTCACAAAAAAATATAATAAAATAATAAAATATTTTAAATTAAATTATTTAATATTTGCACCGATATAAAAGAAAGAAAATGTAAATAATTCATATTACAATGTTAAATTCAAATTTTTTTAACATAAAAAATCCCTAGGGGTCGTCTTCGGGAGGAGGTGGAGGAGCTGAAGGAGATGGTGGAGAAAACTCCATCCCTAAACTATGACTCAGACGGCGCATATACTCTATCTGCTCATGATGTTGCTACTGCCATCGATGCATCTCCTCCTCATGTTGCTGCTGCTGCTGCTACTGCAATCGATGCATCTGCTCCTCGTGATGTTGCTCCTACTGCTGATTCCACCGACTCATCTCTTCATGCTACTTCTACAAAGTCTCTATAAGCTCAAGCTGAGTTCGCAACTGCTTCTGATATTGTGATCCAGAAGATGATGTCTCTCCACGAGCTCCTCTTGAGCTGGACGCCGACATCACAGCAGTACCATAATAAGTGCCATGAGTCAAATGAGAGTCGATACCAACTATTTGGCCCTTATCAAATCCATACTAAGTCGCATGTATCCATGTCACCTCATCGAAATGGTGAGAACCGGTCTTCTCTGTCATCTCGTCCTGACCCTCAGCCTATGTCTGAGAGGTCGCAGCCTCATATGACTCCTTCGATTCCAATTTAAAATTAAAATTTTGAAGATATTATATGCATTTAATTGTCAAACTAAAAAAATAATACTAACCACAATCTGACATTGGTGATCACCTCTAATCTCTCCAGTGACTGGATCACTATACATCCTCCGATAAACATCGGACTCTGTAATATCGGGATGCTCGACTACCTACAGAAATATAAAATAAACTATTTTTATTTAATTTTATATAAAATATTTAAAAAAATATACATACCAGATGCTCTCTATGCAAACTGAATGTACGACTACAAGCTCGATGCGTCACCTCCTATCTCCCCCAGTTTTGTCGTCCCACAAAAGATCTCCTCTGAAATCCACCACCCAAATAGTATAAACATAATCCATCCTAAACGTGAGAAGAAATGTACTTTGGTCAGTGGTCTCTATATGAATCATCAAATTATGTCACTCCTGCTTTCTTAATGGTTTCCCTTCTCAAATTGTGCAAAAACTAACGGAAACGGTCACGCATAGGAACCTGCCATGTCGCGTGGATAGCATCATGCATGCTATCATCGATAGGATACCATAAACCCTAAAATAATTTATAATATCAAGTTATTAATAAAATAAATTTCAAAATAAATATTATTTATTTACAAACCATCCAATGATGGAACATGTCGCGTCGCACATCAATGAGAATATGTTCTCATGTGATCCACGGCTGAGAAAACTAATTATGCAAGATAGCGCTTCCCTGTCTAATAGCTACATGCGCAAAACTATGAAAAAGGAATAAATAATCAAACAATTAATATATATAAAAATAAATTAATGAAATCTAACTAAAATATACAGGTTACCATACCTTTGTGTGTATGGATCGAAACCAAGATGTGGACATCGCTTGGGGATAGGGTCAAGAATCATCAGTCGTGCAAGACCATGCCCCCTCCACATACCCCCTGAACCGCTAGAAGGCTAAGGGTCAGATGATCCAAAATCTCCCTCATCCAACAGTAGGTCAGCCTTCTGCAACTCGCGATATAGATCAGGGTCCATCTGAAACAAAAATGATTATTATTAGAAGATAGTTAAAAATAACTTTTATATATAGATATATATTATTTATTATTATAAACAGCATTTAACTGTGTCAATGTTCATCTTCATCCTCTTCTCCATAGCTGTCAATGTCAATGTCTTCATCTTCCTCATCAGCATCATCAATATCCATATGAGTTTCAGTTTCAGCATCTCTTGTCATTTCAAATTCATTTGTAACATCATTAATATATCTATCACCATCGATCCTTAATTATGGGGTGTCATCATCGATATTCACGTCTCTCTGTGAATCAGATGGATTTTGAGCAGTCTCTTGAAAATTTTCAATTCCTTCTACTTCAGCGGAACCACATTCAGTTTGAGTAAACTAATTTTCCCGAGATTTCATTTTTATTATGCTCCACTAATCTCTCAATTATCTTGAAGTAGCACATTACTTTTCATAATAAATTGATGTGCATGTTGATCCAGTAAAAATGGTTCATTTACTGTAAGAAAACTTTTATATTTTATATCGACGATTCCATGAATCGGATGAACAGGCAATCCTCTCTTAGTATCCAACCACCGACATTTAAACATTGTTATATAATTCTGTCCTAGATAACACAGCTCTATAATTTCATCCAAAATTCCATAAATGTCATCTTTGGTTTCTCTGTGATGTGATCCTCTCAAGAAAACCCCATTGTTCATTGTTTTTTTTAATTCCATGTATGCATGTGTATGAAATCGAAAACCATTCACCACATATGCATTATAATATTTAACAGTTTTGGATAATGGGTTACTCAATATACACAGTCGCTTATCAATTTTATCAGCATATTGAGACACCTGAAAATTTTTAAAGCAATTATAAATATAATAAATAATAAATGAAATTGATATTAAATCATCAATAATTTATGTTACCAGTTTTTGAAACCATTGAGAAAAAAAATTGTATGCGTTCTTCAAGAGCAGCTATTGTAATTTGTGAAAGTTGTTTCTTGATATGATTATCATATAACCTACAAATAAAATCAGTTAAAATAATGTAACATAAATTATAGAATAAGCGATAGAAGAACTCATAGGACAAATGATGTCATTTCTTTACAGTTGAGCAGAACATATGTATGAGCTATGTGATGTTCATCATCTGAAATCCATTGTTCATGAACTCCACTAAAACCAATATTTGGCTGATTAAAAACTGTTAATTGATTTTCCATTTCTTCATTAACATTCCCCTCGTTTCATCCCATGCGATTTTGTTTTGAGGGATATTGAGATTCAAAATAATGAGAGCAGAAAAAGGCAATTTCCTCTTGCAAATAAGCTTCATCAATTGAGCCTTCAACTAATGCTTTGTTATATACTTTTTTCTTCAATTTCTGCATGCATCTCTCGAATGGGTGCATCCATCAAAACTTCACTAGACCTCCACATTTAGCTTCATGTGGCAAATGTAATATCAGATGTTCCATTGAGTCAAAGAAAGTCGGTGGAAAGATTTTTTCCAGTTTACATATAATTACAGCAATATCTTCTTCCAGATTGCTTAGTGCATCATATTCTGTTTTCGCTACACAAATGTCTTAAAAAAAATATGATATTTTTGTTATCGAATCTCAAATCATAGAATTCAACAAACCTCTAAATTCAATCGACATTAGTCTTTCCATTATAACATGACAATCATGACAGATAATCTTTTGTCTGACGGCTCATTTATTACAATTTATTACTAATTATTACAATTTATTACTAATTAATACAATTTATTTCAATTTGTTACTAATTTAACAATACTTAACAATACTTAGAAAAATGAAAACTGCTTGAATATTGAAAGGAAATTTGGTAATCATCGTTGTGGACATGATTACAAATTTTCCCTTCATTATCCAAGAAGATTCCGTTTACTAATTATTACTAATTCTTACAATTTATTACTAATTATTACAATTTATTACTAATTATTACAATTTATTTCTAATTATTATAATTTATTACTAATTATTACAATTTATTACTAATTATTACTAATTATTACAATTTATTACTAATTTAGTAATACTTAGAAATACTTAGCAATACTTAGAAAAATAAAAATCTCTTGAATAATGAAAGGAAATTTGGTAATCATCGTTGTGGAGATGATTAAAAATTTTCCCTTCATTATCCAAACAGATTTCGATTACTAATTATTACTAAAAAAAAGTTATATTATCAATATTTATCAAAAAACAATATTAATATTATTAAAATAATAAAAAATTTATAAAATAATAAAATTATCAATATTCGCAATAGGCTTTGCTCTATTTTTAACAAGTTCAAATCTCAAAGGGTTGCTAATTGTCAGGTCATGCGCAATAAAAAGTTTGTGTCAGCCATGTCTAATGTAAACTCTATAATTGTCCTTGCGTGGTTGATCACCTCGCAAGTAGTGTTGCAATAGGATGACCAAAGTAATGTCGGTTGCGTCTCTAAGAATCATCTCAGATGACCCTTTACATAGATCATTCTTCCTCAAAAATTTGATGGGACATCAGTATCTTTCTGTTAAATTTTCAAAGAAGAATGGTCTATGTAAAGGGTCATGTGAGATAATTTTTATAGATGAGAATGGCATGACTTTGGTTGTCCTATTGCAGCTCTATTTGCAAGTTGATCAACCAAACAAGGACAATTATGGAGTTTACATTGGACATGGCTGATGCAAACTTTTTATTACGCGTGACCTGACAATTGGCGGCCCTTTTACATTTGAACATGTTAAAAATATAGCAAATCATGTTGCGAATATTGATAATTTTAATATTTTATAAATTTTTTATTATTTTAATAATATTAATATTGTTTTTTCATAAATATTAATAATATAATTTTTTTATTCATAGTGATTATTGGTAATTATCGGTAATTATTGGTAATTATTGGTAATTATTGGTAGTTATTGGTAATTATTGGTAATTATTGGTAATTATTGGTAATTATTGGTAATTATTTCTAATTATTAGTAATTATTGGTAATTATTGGTAAGTATTCCTAATTATTGGTAATTATTCCTAATTATTTGTAATTATTCCTAAATATTGGAAATTATTGGTAATTATTCCTATTTATTGGTAATTATTCCTAATTATTGGTAATTATTCCTAATTATTGGTAATTATTCCTAATTATTGGTAATTATTCCTAATTATTGGTAATTATTCCTAATTATTACTAATTATTACTAATTATTACTAATTATTACTTATTATTACTAATTATTACTAATTATATCTAATTATTACTAATTATTACTAATTATATCTAATTATTACTAATTATATCTAATTATTACTAATTATATCTAATTATTGGTAATTATTACTAATTATTGGTAATTATTACTTATTATTGGTAATTATTACCAATTATTGGTAATTATTACGAATTATTGGTAATTATTACGAATTATTGGTAATTATTACGAATTATTGGTAATTATTAGGAATTATTGGTAATTATTACTAATTATTGGTCATTATTAATAATAATTGGTAATTATTACTAATTATTGGTAATTATTACTAATTATTGGTAATTATTACTAATTATTGGTAATTATTACTAATTATTTGTAATTATTACTAATTATTGGTAATTATTACTAATTATTGGTAACTATTACTAATTATTGGTAACTATTACTAATTATTGGTAACTATTACTAATTATTGGTAATTATTACTAATTATTGGTAATTATTACTAATTATTGGTAATTATTACTAATTATTGGTAATTATTACTAATTATTTGTAATTATTACTAATTATTGGTAATTATTACTAATTATTGGTAATTATTACTAATTATTGGTAATTATTACTAATTATTGGTAATTATTACAAATTATTGGTAATTATTACAAATTATTGGAAATTATTACTAATTATTTCTAATTATATCTAATTATTCCTAATTATATCTAATTATTCCTAATTATATCTAATTATTACGAATTATTGGTAATTATTACGAATTATTGGTAATTATTACGAATTATCTACTGGTAATTATTATGAAATATCTATTACTAATTATATCTAATTATTACTAATTACATCTAATTATTACTAATTATATCTATTTATTACTAATTATATCTAATTATTACTAATTATATCTAATTATTACTAATTATATCTAATTATTACTAATTATATCAAATTATTACTAATTATATCTAATTATTATGAATTATATCTAATTATTACTAATTATTGGTATTTATTCCTAATTATTCCTAATTATATCTAATTATTCCTAATCATATCTAATTATTACTAATTATATCTAATTATTACTAATTATATCTAATTATTACTAATTATATCTAATTATTACTAATTATATCTAATTATTACTAATTATTACTAATTATATCTAATTATTACTAATTATATCTAATTATATCTAATTATTACTAATTATATCTAATTAATACTAATTATATCTAATTAATACTAATTATTACTAATTATCCCTAATTATAACTAAATTCCGCTAATTATCTATAATAATCTCTAATTATTGCAAATTAACAATAATTATTTATAATTATCACTAACAATATCAATTTCGTGCTAAAAATAAATATAAATAAAAATCAATTTAAATCTAATTTAATTAGAACTAATAAAAGACAATTAAAATTAATATAAAAAATTAAAATAAATATAAAAAATTAAAATATAAATACCTTAAACTTTGATATTCTTAAGGTATTGACGCCTTCCAATTTCTCTTGTATAAAAAACTTCAACTAAAAGAAATTTTTTCCTTAAAACTAGAGATTGAAGAGAGAAAGTGAGGAAGATCTGAGTGATTTGAAAAAAAATGAGTGGGGGTATATATAGGTTAGATTAGTTGCGACGGGGTTATTTGCGAAGGGTTTCCCGTCACTAATAGTGGTATTAGCGACGGGCCCCGTCGCAAATTCCATCGCTCGTATTAATTACGGTCGGCGGTTAAAAGGGTATTTGCGACGAGCCTCGTCGCAAATAATTCCTGTTGACACTCTTTTTGCGACGGGACGACATCCCGTCTCAAAAATCTATTAACCGTCGCCGGGTATTTGTGACGGGTATCGTCCCAAATACTCTTGCGTGGTTTGGCGCGCAAGCCTCGCGGTTTGGTTCACAAGTCGTGCCAAACTATTTGCGATGGGGAAATTGCCCCATCGCAAATGACCTCCCGGACAGGTTATTTGTTACGGGAATAAATCTTGTCGCAAATATTGCTTTTTCCGGTAGTGTATTCCTCTTTATGAAATTTTTATATGATAATTTTATAAGAATATATGTCACACTAAAAGGTCATGGAAGTTCAATGCTATGATGAGAATCAAGATATGCAATGGAGGCATTCTTAAATAGAGTGATATGGATAGATGAAATTGTCTGATGGGACATATAAACCATATGTTATCTAGGGTAGGATTCTCTTAATACATTTAGACACCTTCTTATGGTGTTCTACCATAGTAATATCCAAGATAAGAGGTTATGAGAATGGACCCGCCAAAAGGAAATCCATATTTCCATGTGTCATTGGATGTTACTTTTTGGGGTCTATATGTTAATCCTTAGAATTTAATATTATCATTAATGGATATCTTGATCGGCATAATTTTATGTATTGACGAAACCTGTTATGAAATATGTTCATGGTGAGGTGGAATACGTTGGGTGCATCATGAGTGATATTTCCATAATAGATAATGCGAGAAAAGATTTATCTCTTCTATCCCTCGATGGAAGTTAATATCTCAGACCATTTGGTGGGAGTAGAACTGCCTGCATAAATCCATGGACATGTTATTTGGTGGATGAGTTCATTTTTATAAATTCAAAGAAAGATAAATCGAGTATATAAGTTGATTTCGACAACATGGATCCTGATGTATTTAAGATATCATGGAAATTGGATTATATTACATGGTAAGAATTCATAAGAGGTTGAATTTCATTGAAACATTAATTTCTTTGTCTCTGGGTTTATTTTCATGTTTCTAGATGCTAACCTTGAAAATTAGTTATTTATTTCTAATTCCACTAAGAAATATTCTTAGATGGTCACAAACCAAGTGTATATGTAATATTAGTTAAATTCAATTAATGAATTTTAAAAAGTATAATAAATAATATTTATTCAAGTTTGGTTGATCGTCCTGATTTAATCACAAGTTATTCAAAAGAATAAGTTAGTTAAATAATAATAAAGTTTTATTTTTATGGTTTGGGGAATATAATATTTATTATATTTATCGATGAATAATGTAGTGATATTTATTTATTAAATAAATATACATTGTTCAAGGATCAGTAAATGTCGACAAGTGAAATCATACAAAGATTAATGGTCAAATTAGAAATGGTATAAATGATATTTATTTATATTCTTAATGGTTTGTGAATTTCATATGATTAATAATATTATTAGTAGTAGTATTTGACATGGGGTTAACTAATAATTATTTATTCAGAAAGGAGCTTGTGTGATATTTTCCAACCATAAACCTAGAATAATAAATATCTAATTATATCAACTTCCATAATCAATATTATTGTGCACAATGGATATAAAGAGACTCTTTCAATCCCGAGATATATATATATATATAATGTTCTATCTCTCCCTCGTATCTCAATACATCGAGATAACATCAATATTTCTTCCTTCTTCAAGAAGAATTCCACTGTGGTCATCCACAAACAATGAAATAAATCAGGATCGACAATGTTAGCACTTAGAAATTCTATGATGATGTTTATATATTATGGTGCATGTGTGGGTCACCATAAAAGGGATTCAATGCATGGGTCTTATAGTGAAATGGTGGAAGAATGAGATCTTATAAAATGGATCATCAATGAAGATGGAATTACAAGTTGAGAAAAGTCCATATCTTATCATAAATAAAATTTAAATTACATGTGAAGATCCTCTTCTTTTGGTTATAGTGTTTTATCTACTGATTTAATCTATGGTTTTAATTGTACATGACATTATTTTTCATGTTCAATAATGATTATTCATAAATTAATACTACAAATATGAGTTGCTCATGTCATAAAGGATTTCCCTCTGTGCCTGTAACCTACAATGTGAACCATCTCTGTTTCATGTTAGAGTTTGAGATTGGAGATCGGGTTTCTCTCAAGGTTTCACCTTGTCTAGAACATCATTTTTTGGGTAAGAAGGTTTTGTTGGAACCAAGTTTTTTTAGTCCTTTCTAGATCATGGAATGTTCTAGAAATGTGGCTTATTTATCGGAATTTTTGTCTCGCATGATATCAATTCATGAAGTCTTTCATGTTTCTCAATTGAGGATGTATCACCGGGATCCATCCCATATGATTGAATGGGAGGATACTGATCTTGAGATTGACACCTCACTGGTTAAAAAACCTGTCTAGATTATGGATCTCCAAGATAATTTATAGCATGGTAAAAAAATTATTTTTGTCAATGTACTATGGAAGTGTGGAAGAGATAGCTACAAGACGTGGAAGCAGGAATTGTTGATGAGGTAGCAGTGGCCTTCTCTTTTTGAGAGTCCATAATCATAAGTGATTTCTAGGGATATAATTTTTATTGGTGGGGAGAATTTTGACACCATCTTGGTCACGTTTATGTTTAAATTTGAGCATAGTTTATCCCTTTGGAGGTTTTAAAGACTTTTGGGAGTTGAGAGTCAAAACATTACGGATTTTGGAGAAATGGTCCAAGTGTATGGTCTAAACACATTTAATATTAACCGTGCAGTAATCATGGGAAATGGAATTGTAATTTCCAAAAAATATTTTCATAATTTGAGGAAAATTTTTCTAAATGTGTGAGTCGTGAAGAAAGATGTACCAGTGGATGGGGTGTTATACAGTGGTTTTTGTATTGATAGAGCACCTTTTTTTAACTCATGTGGCTATCCCCTAGTAAATATACGATTTAGTTTTCATAGGGAAGTGGATATTAGATCGTTAGCATACGGTCTGTCAAAACGTGCTTCAAAATCGTGTTCCCCATATGAATTTATCAAGATTGAAAAATTGCCCCAATAATTGTGGTCGTTTTTGTGTCTACTACCCTTTTAATATCTTAATTACTCAACCTAACCCCTCTTTGGAAGACTACGGGTTTCTCTCTTTGGATATTTAGCATTTCTCATTTAATTTGGGTGGATCTCTTCAAGGTATGTTTTTATTTCCACCTATTTTATTCTTCTCTTCATAAATATTCTATTGATCTATTTTCCCCCTCTATTTTTTTAAAACTCGATTGGGATGTGATCATTGGATCTAGTGGGTTTTGTTGTGAATTGATGATGTTTATTATGAATTTATGTTTTTGAGGACCGAAGAACTTCAATTATTATCACATTTTTGAAAGGTGACTAGGGTTCCTCTATTGATGAGGTAGTTGTATTTATAAAATGGTGTTAACTCGTGATTTACTTGATTTTATTGTAAATTACTTTGATTTGGTTTATGAAATTGATTCAATTGATGTCAAAGAAGTGTTTTTTGTGAAATTGCATCTTGGGTGTCATGTAAAATGTGTTTTAAAATAGGTTTTATTTAAAAATGATTCCATGCACTTTATGTGATAGATGAAATGATTCAATGATTGTTTTGACTCTAAAATGGATTTTCAATCATGGGATTGGTGATATTTTACTAGGTTTTATAAAATTGTGGGCATGTTTTACTTAGTTGTTTTTGTGAACACATATCACTTGGAAACCCTGGGTGTGTTAGGTTATGGAAATATGCTAACCATAGTGAGTGTGGTACCTTTAGGGGTTATGATTGTGATATTCATAGACTGTGGAAAGACTCGATATTGATAGGATTCATGATATTTCTACCTTTTTATTCCTTCAAGTGTATAAGTACATATTCCCATATGTTATATCCCAGTTTTGATTGGTTTTATACATAATAGTATTGTTTCATTATTTATTGTTCAAACGTTTACCATATGGTATTTTAATAGATTGTTCTAATTAAGCCCTCCGAACAATATTTCATATACTTTTCATATTCTTGGTTTATAAAAATATGAAATTCTTAAAAGAAAAAAATAATGTTTCTAAGAAAAATATTTTCAAAGAAATGGATTTGTAAACTTATTTTGTTTTAAAACTATAACTAATTTTGATATTGAGATAAATTTTGTATAGATTCATGGTTGTATCATACAGGGTGTTGTCCTCACACATTTCATATACCTTTGGGAATATATAGATTTGTTTTTTTTTGGAAAAATTTAATGGCAATAAAATCATGTATCTCACCAGTTTCTCTTGGTTAATGTCATCTTCATAGTGGGTTGGGTTGCTTGTGATGGTTGATCACATAGAGACATAGTTTTGTTCTTATTTAGTTTCATTTCAAAGTTTAGTCTTTTGGATTTTCCTTAAATGTCTCATGGTTTTTTACTTTTTAAATTTTATTTTACTCAGTTTTTTTATCTATTTTTTGTTACAGTTGAGACGTGTTTTGGTTTATGTGTTGTTTTCCTCTTTATAGGAGGTCATGATGTGTCATGTCAACCCTTGTTGGTATTTTAAAAATATAACTATGAATAAATATCTAAATACAAATTTAAATATTTTTATATAAATATATTTTAAAATATATATATATATATATTAAACATTTATATTTTGGATGATCTCTCAAGGTTAAGGTTTCATGTCTTAGTGCCTTTATTTAGCACTAATACAGGGTTTACAAATGGAACAAAGAACAATGGGATATTGGGAGCTCTATGGGGATCACTCAAGCTAGATAATACTCAAATAACCATTTGACCTTACATTCTCATCCAATATATAATTTACAATATGTATGTGTGTGTGTGTGTGTGTGTCTATGTGTGAATATTCATGTCTATGACTATATTTCAATTTATATTTATATATTTTATATATTTCTATAAATATATATATATTCAATTTTTATACTTTTATTTATTATTTTAAATTTCATTTTCTAAAAAACAAATTATAATAATAAAACTATATTTAAAATTTGATATACAAATATATATACATATAAATTCATGCATGCATGAATTCGTTCATGTATACATACATACATACATAAATATATATTATATTTACAAAAATAAAAATATTAAAATATTAAAATATATTTACACATAAATATATTATTAATTATATTTAAATAGAAATCAAATTTGTACATTAATATGTAATTTATAAAAAAAATAACTAAAATTTATATTCTAATTTCAATTTTAAATTACATTGAATAATTAAAAAATAAATTTACTTTTTTTAAAATATTTTTATCAATATTATTATTTTATTCATAAAATAACATATTATCTAGAGATATATACAAATTTTATTTTAAATTTAATTTCCATTTATATATATATGTATATATGTGTGTGTATATATATATATAAATGTATGTATGAAAATATTCAGAGACATATGTGTATGTTTTTTATGACTTGTATTAATATAAATATGATCCATATATTTCAAAATGATTTTTTATCAAAATAAATCTTTATCCGAACAAAAAAATAATTGTTGAAAAAAAAATTCCTTTCTCAATAGTGGGTTTTAGAATTGATAAACTTCTCCTTATAAAAACAATTGAGAAATTATGGAAACTGATTTCTGCGATTATGTGTTAGTGACCACACAATTATGGATTAATGAATTAATGTTTTGGTTATTTCAAATTAATAGATACCAAATATTGACTTTGATTTTATTGATAAGTTATGGATTGGATCATTCATTTTATTCAATGAAATTTCACTATACTCATATGGAAAATTCATCTATTTAGAGGTTTTTTATGTATGTGATGTAATTCTTAATTGGTCGACAAAATATATTAATACATCTTTATTTATCTTTACCTTGAAATTTGATCAAAAAATCTATAAAATAAAATACATTTATGGATTCAACACAAGTGATAGATATGAAAACTGGTATTAATATTATTATTAAATATGTCATTTATTTTTAATATATATTAATGTTAAATATTAGGTCATTAATTAGGGTTTAATCCATAATATTTTTCTATCATGGTTTCCATTAGTCTAATATGGAGTAATAATGAGGCTAAGAATTTTGTGTTAAAATATCCCAATCATACACAAGGGATCGTATGATGGTGGAGAAATTTAGAAAAATCGTGATAGTGTAATTTTTTCACTCTAAGAATATTTCATTTGCTATAACACAATATTTTAAATTTTTTGTATAAAATTAATCATGATTAACCCCCCACGACTATTAGAAACCCTATAAATAACTGCTGATGTTGAAAATCTCTCATCTTTAAACCTATTCATGTTCCCCTTGCCTACTGTATAGTAAACCATCTAAAGTACTTCATTTGAAGATTAAGTTCAATAGATTCTACTAGCTATTCGAATTTAAGTTTTAATCATGTATAGTTTAAGTGACTTATAGATGGACAAGTGGAATAATTTCCATGCCTTTTTCCTCTACTTCTCTCCCACTCTCTATGAATTCCCAGCTCATGTTCTCTTTTATGCACCCAACACCTCACTCAATGTATCCTCTCTGAGCTCCTAACATATTCGAGCATCCCAGTATTTAGGGTAAACAATAGTTCTTATCATTGACTATGTAGGGTGGTTCGTCTTGGAGATCATATTCAGGCTCTCTCCAATATCTTTTATGTTCCATTTGTTGACATGTTAGAACCATAATATAGGTTGGGTTTGTATTTTTTCCATTATACTTATGTACCTCATTGTTGTACTATTTTTTATTCATATAGGTTTCTTAGGCATATATTACTGTATATATTTTCATTTCTATCTTTACCTCTACATTGTTTCATGGATATTGTTATGTGCATGTGTACAGGTACATAAGGCTAATGTCTTCCATGTGTGTGATATGTCTACTCAACACTTGTTTTCATCCCATTTCCTAGTGGAGGCAGGCTTTGTGTGTAACATTTATCCTACTTATATCTAGGTGGGGCCTTGTATTTCAGGTCATATAATTATCTAAAACTAGTGGTAACTTCATATAATTTATTATATTTCTGTAAGAATTTTTAGAAATGCTCACTAAATTAAATGAGTGAACTTGGTATATATTGATGGATCTCAGAGGTGGCTTGTTAGAGAACATCATATCTAGGTATTCATTGATCATACATGTGGATTCCATGTATGTAATGTCCTAGATTTAATAAAGGTATGGACCATTAAGTTTTCATGTACAAATCCTTAAGATAACCTTGGGAGTGCACCTGTGCACCCCATTGTGGATCCTAGGAATCTATTTAAATAATTTAAATGACTGCACGGGATTTATTAAAAATGTTACATCATGCCTTAGCATGGTGTTTTGGACTAAAATAAATAATTAAGGATTAAAAAAATAACAAGTTATTTAATGAAAATTAAAATAATGAAAGAATGCATAAAAGGAAATTTAAAAATAAAATTTAAAATGGGTTACAAAAAAATTAAAAATAATGAAAATGGAAAAATAGCATTTTTTTAATATTTTTATCTTCATTATTTTTCCATCCTTTTTATTTAATTTTTCTTTCCTTCAATTTATTTTCCTTTTTTATTTATTTTTATTTTTTTATTTTATTTTTCTTTCCTTTTTTTCTCCTCTTTCTCTCCTCTCCCACTCTATGTGTGTCGCCCCTATAGCGCCCCCCTAGTGGTGTACCTCATCCTCTCTCTTCCTCCTTCGGAAGACTTTTTCACCCCCTTTTATCATCCATTTTAATCACCGTAAGGTGCGAAATAAATCACTCGATAAGTCTAACCCAACGCACTAGGAATTGTGTGATCTCATTCCAAATCTATCGCAGAAGGATTTTACCAAAAATTGGGGTTTTCCTAAAATATTTTTTTTCTTCTATTTTAGGTCAAATCAAAGCCTATCGCGGGTCATATGATCATTTACGACCATAAGGTTGGGATTCTACTTGCTTTCCCTTTATTTATTTGTAATTTATAAAAAATGCACGGTTGTTATGCTCATCGGTGCCTACCGGCTTTGTTCAATTTCACCCAATATTTGCAGTCTATTTTTATCGTAAATTGAATTTCTAAAATTGTTGCAACTTTGTTGAACATCCATTTGTGTGTGCCGATGTGGTCGGTATAAATATTCTTAGCCTCGAATATTTAATTTATTTAACTTTATGCGTTACGCAACACATTTTAATTAAGTTTAAATTAAATAATCATTTTAGAATAATTATGAACCATGAATTGTTGGGTTTTTGATATTTTTTGTGCTGGTTTACTTATTAATAAAAATGTGCATTTTTTCGTTCACTGATAAATTGTCTTGGTTGTAACTGCTTGGCTAGAATGATCATTTGTATGTGGCTTTGAGTTGCACTTATTATTTTATTGTAATTATAGATGGATATTTTGTGATATATGCTTCCTTGAAAAAGAATTAAATTCAGGTAAATGAGACAACGTGAGTTCCGTATTAAGGACTACACAAGGAATCCATGTTCTTGACTGGTTACACATTATGCCAGGGAGTCGATGTCTTAGGATCTACCAAATGAGGGTTCCCCTGGGTTTCTAAAATACTCATGAGTGATACTGGTTTCCAAAAAGACATTCAGGGATGGACTTGTTGGAAAAGTGGCTATTCCATGCCTGAGGTGATACTTGACCCCTTCTATGTGATGTCGTGATGGACTCATGCTAAAACCATGCCCCAATAAATACTTGGTATTTTGAAAGAATGCCTTAGACGGGCTCGGTGGTATTGTGTAATTTGAAGGATGTACCTTGGAGATACCTTCGGGATGGGATCAGACTCTAACTCTCAACTTGATCATAATAATAATGATACACAAAAAGTTCTTTATTAATGTTTCCTTGAGTCTCTTGAGAATTATGATGTTTTTCTAGTGTCTTGAAACACGCATTATTGACACATAATTTAGAATCTTAGTTAAAGCATAATCTTGGGGTATACCTCCTCTATTTTTTACTTTGTTTATTCTAGGCTTATATATATGTGTGCATCCTACTTCCTAAAGGTACTTTATTTAGACTCCCAACTTAGGCCGAAGTACGTGATGTGATAGGGGTACCAATGAAGATCAAGCCTAGTCACACTTATTTAGTTTTTTTATTTAACTACTTTCATTTATTATATAATGTTACACTGTTTTTTTTATTGCACAAAATGGAAAGGTTTAGACACTATGGGTGATGACCTACTGGGATTTTATCTCACACCCCTACTCAGGTGTCGTTGGAACTCGAGTAGATTATATGATTGTAGGTATTGACAAAGGGAAGTGTGCTGATTCTGATTCTTGATTGTTTCTTGCTACATAGAATGGAGACTAGGGGCATAGAACTTAGCCTTTCTCATGATGTAGTTGTCATACTTTGTGCATTTTCATTTTTGTTTGGTATCATGCTTGTGTTAATATTTTATGTACTTTTCTTTTTGAACAGATATCATGGAATGAAACTATTATGTATCTGGTTTACCTGTCATCTTCCACACTGATCATTTATTCAGTTGGATTATTCATATTTCCTCTACTTTAGTTTGGTTATTTATATTCTTTCGCTATTATTATAAATTGGTTTTCTTCCGCTGTATATTACTTATTACTAATTAGGTCATAGTCTTCCCCATGAAAATGTTAAAATGTCCCTTGCTTCTAGTCGTCGACCTCTGGCATTCAGGAAGATGTGCTTAAGGTTATGTTGCCAACATTGCTAAGAGAACCCTTCCAATGGATTTTGGGACGGGGATGCTACAAAGTGGTATCAGATGATGTTTTCTTCATTTTTTATTACTATTTGGGTTAGACATGAGACTAGGATATAGGGATTTGGAACATACCTTGTGCTTGGACATAGCTAACCCATGTATTGGGGAAACCCAAATTCTTGGGTTGGGATTGCAGTTATTGATTATGTCAATTAGTGTTGATATGATTTCACCCTTGGTTGACATGCATGTTTTACACTGTTTTTGATATTGGTATTATTGAGATAATTAATTTTACTATTGAAGACCGATGATATGAGGGAAATTAATTTACATGCATCATATTAGGCACCATAGGGGAAAAATGGCATGCATATTGTTATGCCATATCTACTTTCAGCGTGCATTTTCATATTTTCATGTGACTGTTGTTGTGTCTAGCTGTAAATTGTTGGACTGATTTTTTGTTAAATATATCGTTGTGTTATTTTATTAGATGTTAACTTGAACTTACCTAGAAATGGGAAGTAGAACTTTTTTAGTGATCCTTCTAAGTCTTCTCTTCCTTTTCCAGAACTGGCTCATCGATTAGGCTACCTATTGTGTAGTGCTAAGAGGAAGGCTATGTGCCTAACCCCTTTGTTGAACCTTTACTTTTCTTTACTTGTATTCATTATATTATGTCTAAATGTGTGCTTTTGGCTATTTTAGACTAATGTCTCTGTGGCGTCTTCATGTCATGCCTTAGAAGAGTGGCAATTAGCACATCCCATAGGTGGTGGGTCCCAAACCACCAGGGGTACCTCTTGTAGTGCCTCCTATGGTACTACCTCATGCCGATTTTCTGATGGGCCCTGATGCTTAGTTCATAGATAGTCTCCTCAGGTTTATGAATTCAGTTTAGAATATTCCTAGATCTACCCTATTTATATCAGAGCTCACGTGGGACTTTTTTCTGCAGCACCCTCACACTTTTATGGGGATTGGCGGACCTTATGCTGCAAAAACATGGATAGAATCCATAAATTCTATCTTTGACCATATTGAGATGCTTCTAGAGAGGAGGGTCAAACTTGCAGTCTATATACTTTGTGACTCCTCCAAGCATTGTTGGGATGTTATATCTTAGGCAGAGCACATTAGGGACATGGTTTGGGTCGACTTCCAAATCACTTTCTATGATCACTTATTTCTGCAGACTCTAAGAGATGATCGTTCCAAGGAATTATTACATCTTCAGCAGGGATCTATGACCGAGTTAGAGTATTCTACTCATTTCACAGAGCTCTAACATTTTGCTCCATCTCTTACTGGTGACACACAGACAACAACGAGACGTTTTGTGGATGGACTTTACTATACTATTCCATCACAGGTGAACGTATTCTATTTGAAAATTGTTAAATAGATAGTAAACCATGCCCTAATATCGGAACAAAATGCCAAGGAAGCTAAACCAGTGAGCCAGGGTGGTTCAGTTCTGAGACAAGGTGATGGATCTTCAGGCAGTAGGAAACTCCATTTTAAAAGTGCACGTGGGAGAAATCCTATCCAAATGGTATGTTTTGATAATTCGGTTACCTTTCATTAGTGTAGTAGAGTTGGTCACAAGAAACCTCAGTACACGAGAGACCCGATGGGGTGCTGAGATAGTGGAAATATGGGAAAACTTCATCATTTTTGTCATTCCTTATCCACAGTATCCAGTGAAATAGGATCTATACCTGCACCTTCATCAAGGATGGGATCTATGACTCCACAATAGGCTATAAGTTTTTTTCCCACTGGCTAATCTGGATGAGGTAATGGTGGAGGTCGTGGTTGAGGAATTCAAGTTCCAGGTTATCAGTGTCAGCAGAGTGGACCTACTCAGGCCAGTTAGGCAGCATCTCAAGGACATGGTTCTAGTATTTTGTATGTAGTGCAACCATCACTAGTACAAAACCATCTCTGATTATAGGTATTATTCTGGTAACCTCTACAATAGTTTCTGCTCTTTTTGATACCAGTGTGCCACACTCCTTTTTTTCTTCTGCTATTTTTGGAAGACTTGGTTTTACAATTGAGTATCTTTGTAGTTTCATGTCTCTTGGAAATCCCATGGTGGGTCATAACAGATGGAATATGTCAGTGCCTTAAGTGACCCCTTGAGATATATGGGTACCATTTCCTTTGTAATTTCAATGTCCTCGGGATGACCAGCTGGGATTTCATTCTTGGTATGGACTGGCTTGTCCCTTATCATGCTCAAGTGGATTTAAATCTTCATCGAGTGTCCTTACCATCTCCTGGGGGTGACACATATCTACACAGGGTAGAATGGGATGTCCAAGAAGATCAAGATGGAAATAAATAAGCAGGACTGGGCAGAGTGACAGCTCATTTAACAAGTCTCTTTCTGAGTAATCGGGAAATGCATCTAGTGGGTTCTCCTCCCATTGTGGATTGTTTCAGGGATGTCATTTATGATGATTTCACTAGCTTACCTCCCATGAGGGAAGTTAAGTTCACTATCAAGATAGTTCTAGGTGCGGAACAAGTGTCTATTCGACCCTATAGGATGGCACCTATAGAGCTATATGAACTCAAAAAACAGCTTGAATACCTTGAGGCTAAGGGTTTTATCAGACCTAGAACATCACCATGGGGATTACCAGTTCTTTTCACCATGAAGGAAGATGGTACCCTTGGGTTGTGCATAGATTATCATCGACTCAATCAGCTTATATTAAAGAATCGATATCCATTTCCTCGTATATATGATCTCTTTGACCAACTCTAAGGAGAAACTATTTTCTACAAGATTGATCTGAGGTCAGGATATCACCAGGTGCATTTGAGACCATCTGAAATACCACGTGCACATTTTTTAAGTTGGTATGGATTGTACAAGTATTCGGTTATGCCATTAGGTCTCGTGAATGTGCTAGTATTCTTCATGGCTCTGATGAATTGCGTTTTTCAACAATACCTTGATTTCTTTTTGGTTGTTTTTGTTGATGACATCTTGGTATATTCACATTCTATACACAACCATGTAGACCATCTTGATATCATGATGAGTATGTTAAGAGAGAACCAGCTTTACGTAAAGCTCAGAAAATTCCAACTTTGGATCAATAAGGTTCACTTCTTGGGTCATATCATATCAGAGGTAGGTGTTTCAGTTTACACAAATAACATTAGTGTAGTGGTTTCTTGGGTGTATCCCAAGAATATTTTTGATATATTTAGTTTCTCGGGTCTTGCTGGCTATTACTGGCATTTCATCCATAATTTCTCTTGCTTAGAAGCGCCTCTTATGGCCCTGACTAAGAAAGGTGTATAGTTCATCTAGTCAGAATCTTGTGAAATATATTTTAAAATGTTGAAGGGAATAGAAGCCTTATCTCTAATTCTGATTCTTCTTAACACAGGTAGAAGCTATATTTTTTACTGTGATGCTTTGGGAATCGAACTGGGTGCAGTTTTGATGTTGGGTGATTGATTCGTGGCTTATGATTAATGCCAACTGAGACCTCATAAACAGAACTATCCTATGCATGACCTTTATTTATAAGTTATGGTTCATGATCTATGTTTTTGGATACACTACTTATTGGGTGAAAGGTTTTTTTACATGGATCATAAAATCTTGAAATATATCTCCACTCTGTGAGAATTGAACTTAAGGTAGCGCAGATTGGTCAAATACCTGCAGTCATTCGACTTTGAGATTGCTTATTCCCCTAGTAAGGGTAATTTTGTGGCTGTTAATTTAAGATTTAAGAAATAGACACAAGCTATTCAGGCAACCAGTAGTGAGTGGAGAAATGTGGCTTTGTTTTCTTGAGATTCATCTGGAGGTTCTGGAACTGTGCGGGAAACTAGTTTTATCAGCTCTTATAGTGACGTCCTCTCTTCTAGAGTGAGTCTGTATGTGATCGTTGTCTAATCCTGGGGGTCGTTTTGAGGGAAAGTGTTACAAGATAGAACCCACCTCCTGGTTGGTTTGTTGATGGAAGTAAAAATCTTCATTACTGTGGCCATTTATGGTTACCTTCAGATGTATGGGAAGAGCTGATAAAGGAATATAAAACCTATGTTTGTGAAATTCATCTTGTAGTGACCAAGATGTGTAGATACATGTGTCGACAGTAGTGGTGGCCTGGTATGAAGAAGTAGTTATTGGATTTCATCACTCGGTGCTCCACCTATCAACAGGTGAAGGCAGATCACCAACGACCTGCTGGACTTCTGTAGCATCTATCCATTCCTAAATGGAAATGGAATGACATCACCATAGATATTTTTTATAGGCTTGCTAATATCTCCTTGATTCAGTGATATAGTATGGGTGGTTTTCGATAGGTTTACCATGTTTGGGAACTTCTTTCATATTCGAGATACCTTTAAAATTAATGAGTTTGGAAGGCTATATATCCGGAAGATAGTGCGACTTCATGGCGTACCTCATTCTATTTTCTCAGATAGAGATGTCTGTTTTACTTCATGGTTCTGGAAAGGTTTTCAGAAGGCACTAGGTTCACAGGTACTCTTGAGTACTGCATATCATCCTTAGACAGATGTATGGTCCTAGAGGACTATATGAGTGTTGTAGGACATGCCATAGGCATGTAACCTTGATTTTGGAGGTTCCTGGGAGAAACATATACCTCTTGTTGAGTTTACCTACAATAATAGTTTTTAGGCGATAATTAAAATGGCTCCGTATGAGGCCCTTTATGGTAGACTGTGTTGTTCACCCTTATACTGACTCGAAGTAAGTGAGGCAGCTCTTTTGGGTCCTCACCTCGTTCAAGAAACTTCTAAGCAAGTTTAGTTGATTCATAAGCATATGATTGCATCCCAGTCTAGACAGAAATATTATACTGATCATCACTGCAAACCTATTAAGTTTTTGGTGGGACATCGAGTCTTTCTACATTTTTCTCCAAGGTTGGTCACAGATGGATTAGATGACATAGGAATTTATCACCGAGATGCATCGGGTCATTCGAGATAGTAGAGAGAGTTGGTCTAGTAGTCTATGAGTTATTGTTACCTCATAGGTATAGTTCCATGCATGATATCTTCAATGTGTCTTAGCTTCGACAGTATCACTCATACATACCCCACTCTTTTGATCCGGAAAACATTTAGCTCCAAGCGGATGCATTCTTTGAGAAGCATTTGATTTGTATCACCGACCATTGTATGAAATTTCTCCAAACTAGGTCAGTTCCCCTAGTCTGGGAGTTATGGAAACACAAACGCGTTTAGGATGAAACTTGGGAGTGTGAGACTAATGTGTATACTCAATGGCCAGATATTTTCTTAGATGAAGTTCCACTACCCTCAAAAGAGAAACTTGGGAATGAGTTGCTGTAAGGAAGGGATGTGGTAACATCCTGGATTTACTCAAGGTACATACCATTAATTTTTCTTTTCCAAATCTTTAAGAGAACCCAGGGCGGATTCTGGCACACCCCGTTGCAGATCCAAGACAACTATTTAAATAATTTAAATGACTGCATGGGATTTATGAAAAATGTTACATCGCACCTTATCAGATTTTTCAGGATTAAAATAATTAATATAGGATTAAAAATAAATAATAATATATTAAATGGAAATTAAAAGTAAGAAAGAAGGGATAAAAATAAATTTAAAAATAAAATAGTAAGGGTTATGGAAAAAGAAAAAAAATTAAAATGGGATAATACCATTTTTCATCAAGTATGTAGTAAACCTCTCGGTAAGGCTAACCCCACGCACCAAGAATCATGTGATCTCCTTCCAAATCTGTCATGTGATCTACCACGGAAGGATTTTACCTGAAATTGGGGTTTTTTCTAAAATTATCTATTTTCTTCGGTTTTAGGTCAAATAAAATACTACCGTGTATCATAGGATCATTTACATCCATAAGGTATGGAGTCTACTCGCTTTCCATCCATTTTGTTAATATTTATAAAAAAATGCACGATTGTGCCGTTCATCAGTGCCTACCAACATTGTTCAATTTCACCCAATATCTTAAAAATTAATTGTTTCTCTTAATCATTATAGTCTTATTTTTCATAAATTGAATTTTTCAAATTTTTTCAACATGGTCAGATACCCATTTAGGTGTTCCGATGTGGTCGATATAAATACGATTATCCCTGAATATTTAATTTATTAATTACATGTGTTGTGAAACCGTTTTAAATTGACTTTAAATTAAATAATCATTTTAGAATAATTATGAACCCTGAATTTTTGGGTTTTTGATAGTTTTTTGTTCCAATTTATTTATTAATTAAAGTGTTCATTTTTTCTTTATTCACCGATAAATTGTCTTGGGTGTAACTGCTTGACTAGAATGATCATTTGTATGTGGATTTGAGTTGATCTTATTATCTTATTATAATTATAAATGCATATACTATGATATCTTCTTCCTTTAAAATGATTTAAATTCAGGGTGGTGAGACAATGTGAGTTACGTATTAAGGACTATGCAAGGACTCCAGTGTTCCTGACTGGTTCCACATTACGCCAAGGAGACGATGTCTTAGGCTCTTCCAGATGATGGATTCCCTAGGTTTCTAAAATATTCATGAGTGGTAATGGTTCCCAAAGGGATATTTCGGGATAGAATCATTGACAAAGTGTATACTCCATGCCTCAGGTGATACGTGACCCCTTCTATGTAATACCGGGATGGACTCATGATAAAATCATGCCCTGAGCGATAATTGGTATTTCAGAAGTATGCCTTGGATGGGCTCAGTGGTATTGGGTAATTTGAAGGATGTACCGTAGTGATACCTTCAGGATGGTCTTGGAATCCAAATCTCAACTTGAATGTAATAATAATGATTCATGGAAGTCTTTTTATTAATATTCCCTTTAGTCTATTGAGAATTGTGATGTTTTTCTAGTGTCTTGAAACACAAATTGTTGACACATAATTTAGACTCCAAGTTAAAGAACTGGATTGGGGTATGTCTCCTCCCTATTTTTACTTTTTTTATCATATGATTCTATATATGTGTAGATCCTGATTTCTACAAGTACTTTATTTAGACTCCTAGCTTAAGTTGAAGCAGGTGATGTGATAGGGGTACCAATGAAGATCGGACCTAGTCACACTTATTTAGTTTTTATATTTAACTAATTTCATTTATTATATAATGTTACACTGCTTTTGTTTATTACATAGAATGAAAAGGTTTAGAAACCATGGGTTCTAGCCTACTGGGATTTTATCTCACACCCCTACTCGGGCGTTGTTGGCACCCGAGTATATTATATGATCATTGCTATTGAAAAATAAAAGTGTACTACTTCTGATGCTTGATTGTTTCTTTCTTCTTAGGATGGATATTGGGGTCAGAGGACCGAGCCTTTCTCATGAAGCAGTTTTCATACTTTTTGTCTTTTAATTTCAGTTTGGTAGCATGCTTGTGTTCCTATTTTCCATATATTCTTTTTTTAACAGATATCATGGCATAACATTATTGTGTATATGGTTTATCTGTCATCTACCACACTGGTCATTTATTTATTTGGATTATTCATATTTTCTATATTGTATTTTGGTTATATATATGCTTCCTCTATTTTTATAAAATGGGTTTCTTTCACATTATATTACTTATTACATATGAGGTCATAGTCTTCCCTGTGGACACGTTAAAAGGGACCTTACTTCTAGTTGGCAGCCTCTGGCATTCAGGAAGATGTGCTTGTGGTTATGTGGCCAACCCAACTAGGAGCACCCTTCCAGTGGATTTTGGGATGGGGATGCTACAAGGAAATACCAAACTCACATTTCCTTATATACATCAATTTCATGTTGGTAATAAAAGGAAGATCAATGGTGAGTCTTATATATATTGAAAATATTCCATTATTTCTTTCAAGACATGTTTTAAAAATATAAGTGAAACAACTTACCATATGAGAACTATATTTTCTGATGGATATCGTATAAATTGTGATTGGATAATAATATATTAAAAATTAACACTAGTTTATGTTGAAAATATTTTTCAAAAACATGACTTTAGCTATAAAAAACATCAAACACTAAGATACACTTAATATCTAGTCATGAACAACTATATTATCATAAATTTATCATGTCTCTTGAAAGATAATGGGATCAAACTTGACTTCTATGGGTTACATCTCTAGATGCACATGGATTGTCATAGAAATATAGGACTCCATTGATCTTAGTGGGAGGAGTAGTTCCATAGACACATACTATAGTACCCCCGATTTCTAGTATGTAACCCTTACATGATGCTTTTCTTGTTTTTAAAAGTTATGGGTGACGTATGGGATAATTGGGAGATCCTGGAGTGATGTTTGAAGCAAAGGGGAAGGCGCAGGGGCGGCACACGGTTTGTCAAACCGTGCGGCCAAACCGTGCGTGTCTGACTGGGGAGACAGTGGCTTCCACACGGTCGGCGCACGGTTAAGGGAAACCATGTGATGAGTTCATGTGTGAAGGATGGATGAGGCAGAAGCTAACGCATGGTTAGCACACAGTTTGTCAAACCGTGGGTACTAACCGTGCGGTCACTTAAAGTTAGATCTAAAAATTGTGGATCTAACTCGTTTTGCCTTTAATTGCCTTGTTTAAACCTCCTAAGCGGCCCTAACTCGGGATTACTCTCCCTTGAAGGTTGGAAGACTTCTCCCAAGCATTCCATAGGTGATCCGAAGGCTTCTCTTGGCGAATCAAAGCCGGATTCTTAAGGAATGTGATCGTTCTTGATTGGTTTCTTAGATCTACTTAGATCTACTTATCATCTTCTCTCATTTTCTAAGATCTATGCCTGTTATGGGTAGATCTAAGGGTGTGGATTCCAAATATGACATGATTTGGTCTTGGTTGTGTTAGGAGAAGAGATCTAAGGAGGGTTTTTGGAGTTTTGACCCGGTGTTCTTGAGCGTTCTTAGTCTGTGGCTTGGTTTCACCAAATTTGTTGAGGTAGGTGGATTCACTCTTGATTCCACTTTCTTAGAACTTGAAGGATTAGTTAAAATTGATTTAATCACTTGGTTTGATTGTAAAATTGTGGTTCAAAGTATGTTATAAATCTTGTTTAGTGATGATTTATGGGTTTTAATGAAATTGTGGAAATTGAAAGAATGGTTTGTGAAAAGTGTTTTGGTTTATTGATTTTAAAATAGTGATTTAAAAATATGAATTTTCGGGATTTGGAAAATGGTTTGTGGGAAAAAGGTTTTCAATGAATGGGTGTTTTATTAAAATGGTTTTGGCATGGTTGAAATGGTGTGGTTTTTGGGCATAATTGGTGTGTGTGTTCATATTGCATTTTTGAGGCTTGGTTGAAATATGAACTTATGCTCGGGACTAAAATTGTAATGGAACATAGGGAATAATTACCTTGTGATGACTTGGTAGATCGACAAGAGACCTCTCATGACTATGGAACTATCATAACGATGCATGTATAGTGGATTTCACAGGTTGTGAAATGGTTTGTTGTGTGGATTTGTGAAATGGAATGAAAGTGCCAAAATGGAAATGTGAATTTGATTGGGAAACTTTTCTTGGTTTCTTTGTTGGAAAATGGTGTTTTTTTTTTTGGAAAAATGGCTTTGACATGGAATTTTCTATATTTTGAACTGTTTTATAATTGTTTTATATAAATTGTTTTATATAAATTTGCTAACATGTTCTATCCTAGAGGCATGGGTTGGGAAGTCATCGGGGAAAACCTACTGAGTTTTATTACTCACCCCCTGCTTTGGCACATTGGTGCTTTTCTAGATGTCATATACTGGGATGCTGGAAAAGGTAAAGTGTCACACGTTTATAGCACTACTTCATGAATCTTGGGCTGGTTCGTGATGTTGGAGCTTGGAACTTGTGGAGCATGGAGTTGGGTTGTCGTATTGAAGTCTTGTAGTTGTCTTTCCACTATTTACTCTGATTTGGTTTTGTACTCCATTGTTGCACTTAGTTTGGTTTTTACGAAAATAATGGTTGAGATGTTTTGGTTTTAAATCATGCATCATATAGTGGTTGCTTGGAGATGTTTATCTAGTTGTTCTGTTTGTTGGTTGTTTTCAGTTAATGGGTAAATCATCCCCCATGTATTTTAAAACCCTTCGTCATTTATTTCCTGTCTTTGTGCCTTGGGGATGTCTCTTAAGGCCAAGTAATGACTATTTACACTCCCAATCCAATGAGAATTGGTGGGTCATTACAAATGGTATCATCTTGTTCAGTCCTTGCCTAACAATTAGTCATCGATGTTCTTGGTCTTGGAGTTGAAATTCCTTCTTGTCTATTCCTTGGGTTGACATCTTAGATAGGAGTAGGATTGTCAGAACTTTAAATGTATAGCATAAAAGGACGTAGGTAACCCGCTTATGCTGAACTTCAAGTTACCAGGTTGTTTGGTACATAAGTGTTTTGGATACACTTGTAGAATGTTGGAAATATCATTTTAATGGTTTTAGCCAATGAGATGAGCATGAAATGAATTATAGAGGAATGACTTCCCACTAGGATTGCATAAATAATTTTTAGAAATGGATTATGGTTTGATGCAAAAGCGTGATTTCTAAAAAATTTAATCACGTTTTCAAATGAATGATTTTGAAAAGATAATGGTTGATGTATTTTGAAAATAGATTGATTTTCAAAAGAAAGAAAAGATATGTTTTAGAAATGGTTGGAAATAAATGTTGTGATAGTGGTGTAATACATATTGAAATTCTAAGCCTTCAGTTTCTAGGAAGTGAGACTAATGGCGTGCGTCGTTTGTATAGAAAATGGCACCCGTTAGACGTCGGAGAAACCAAATGGAAGAAGTTGCGGAGAATTTGGTTGCACCTGAACCATGTGTGAACCAAGAGTTGGTTCAGAGTATCGTTCAAGCATTTAAGGTTGTGGACACGGGGAATCAGAGGGATGAGTCAAGGAATTTAGACCATTCCGTCCAGTTCTAGAAGCAGAATCCACCCATCTTTCGGGGTGATTCTGAACCAGAAGGGGCAGAGGTGTGGCTGAGTAGGATGAATCGTATCTTCAATTTCATTGGCACACCAATAGAACTAAAAGTGATGTTGGAGACATATATGTTGGAGGATCTTGCATTACAGTGGTGGGAGCTAGTGGTGCAGGCTAAAGTGGATCAAGGCCTGGTATGGGAGGAATTAGAGGAATTGTTTAATAAATAATTCTATCCTCACACGTTCAAGATCCAGAGGACAACTGACTTTTTCAGCCTGAAGAAGGAAAATCTCTCTGTCACAGAGTATGTGGCTAAATTCATGAATTTAGTACTCTTTTCACCAGAAGTTGCTACAAGTGCGTTGCTAAAGGCACACATCTTTGAATCAGGGTTGTGACAGGAGATTCGTTCGAAGATATATGTGCTCTATATTACGGATTATATGGAGATGGTAAATAGAGAAACAATAGCAGAAAGAGACATATCAATAGTTATGGGAGGATAAAGTATGATGATACCCACAGGAACGGGTGGGAACTCTAATGTTGGGAACAAGCGGAAGAAGGATACTTACTTCCAAGGTGGGAGTACAAATCAGAATCAGACGGCTAGATCAGTGAATCTTCCTCCATGACCCATGATGAAAGCCGGGTGTTTTCAATGTGGCGCGATTGACCACATGAAACGAGAATGTACAGCACCACCAAAATCATGTCACAATTGCAACAAGATGGGGAATCTTCAGTGATATTGTCGCAGTGCTCCCAGGTCAGGTGTGCGTGACACTTCCCAGGTGTCGCAAGCATATTATGCTTCGACAGGGCAAGGATAGAAAAATCAGCCTCGCTAGCAGAACAAAGCTAGTTATGGTGATTCCAGGAATACCATGACACCTCAGGCAGGGAAATCTCAACAAGGCAATAAGGAGAAAAGTGCAGCAATAAAGAAATTGTATGGAGCGGAACAGGTGATTATGGATGACCAGTCTGGACCGTCTACGGTGAGAGGAATGATTCTTTTGAATTCTACCATCATACAAGTGTTGTTCGATACTGTTGAATCCCGTTCTTTTCTTGCTTCTCGGATTGCTAATTTTCTGAACTTAAAACTTGAAATTATGCCTTCTGTGTTAAAACTGCAAACTCCTCTAGGTGAAAGAGAATGTCAAGCCTTCGTGTGTAGAGCATGTGTTATAACGGTTGATGGAGTTGAGCTGAAATGGGACTTATCCATGTTGGATATGGATGTCTATGATATAATCCTGGGTATGGATTGGTTGATAACATTTAAGGCTCACATTGACTATTATGGTAGAACAGTTAGTTTCACGACAGAGGATGGAATCGACCATCTCTTCAGAGGAGAGAGGATGGTAAAGAAAGGTGAAAAGAGCTTGTTGGAACCAATGGTGGGAACGATCTCCTACAAATTGGTAGTGTTGACTTTGGCATCATTGGAATAGATTGCGGAAAATAGTTTTTCAGCTGTGGTGGATCAATTCCCTGATGTTTTTCCTGAAAACTTCTCAGGGTTACCACTTATAAGAGAAGTGGAGTTTAGGATTGATCTCCTTCCAGGGACTAGTCCTACCTCACTTCCATCTTATATTATTGCACCAATGGAGTTAAAGTAATTGAAGGTGCAGTTAGAGGAACTGGAAAGAAAAGGTTTTATTCGGCCAAGCATGTCTCCATGGGAAGCACCCATTTTGTTTGTAAAGAAATTAGATGTAATTTTGAGGCTATGTGTAGATTATCATAAACTTAACCAAGTTACGATAAAGAATAGATATCCACTTCCATGAATTGATGACATGTTTGATAAATTGAGGGGAGCTCAGTGGTTATCCAAAATTGACTTACGGTCAGGATATCACCAGTTGCGAGTTTGGAAGGAGGATATTCCGAAGACAGACTTCAGAAGAAGATATGGCCACTACGAATACGTAGTCATGCCTTTTGGTCTTACGAATGCACCAGCGGTATTCATGGCTTTGATGAATCGGATATTTCAGCCATATCTGGATTCTTTTGTTGTGGTGTTTGTGGATGACATATTGGTGTATTCAAGAACAAGGGTTGTGCATGAGAAACACTTGGAGATAGTGTTGGAAATCTTGAGGGATCGTTAGTTGTATTCCAAATTTTCAAAGTGCGATTTCTGGGTACAATAAGTACATTTTCTGGGCCATGTCGTTTCTAATAAAGGTGTTTCAGTGGATCCAGAAAAGATAGAAGCTGTTCTTTCTTGGCAACCGTTGAAGAATGTCTTTGAAATACTAAGTTTTCTTGGTCTATCTGGTTATTACCGATGCTTTGTGCGTGACTTCTCACGACTAGCTTCACCTATGATAGCATTAACAAAGAAAAATAGTGCATTTTAATGGATTGAGGAATGTCAAAGATCTTTTCAAGAGTTGAAATTTTTCCTTACATCATCACCCATATTGATTTTTCCGGAATCAGTACAGGGGTATGTGGTGTATTGTGACGCTTTGGGAATAGGGTTGGGTTGTGTTCTCATGAAAGGAGACCATGTTATTGCTTATGGTTCAAGGCAGTTGAGGGTGTATGAGAATAATTACCCAACACATGATTTGGAGTTAGCTACAGTTGTCCATGCCTTGAAGTCTTGGCGTCATTATCTCTTTTGTGAGAAGTTCACTGTGTTTACAGATCAAAAAATCCTGAAACACAATTTCTCACAATAAGATTTGAATCTGAGGCAGTGGAGATAGATGAAGTACCTTCAAATGTTTGACTTTGACTTGATGTATACACTAGGTAAGGGAAATTCGGTGGTTGATGCATTAAGAAGAAAGTCGTATGCTCAGTTGGCGAAAGAAGCTTCAGATGAATGGCAGTTGATGTTGGTCTTAGCTGACATGCATGTGTAATGTGAAAACCAAGGTGATGTTGCGGTTTTCTTTTCAGCTACTCTTGTTTCTGAACTGGTAAAAGTTTTCAAAGAGGCACAAACATCTGATGTGGAATATCTGATAATGAGTTCAAAACTCAGTGGTGGGGAGACCATTGATGGCTGGAAATTGGAAGCGAGTTTTGTTTTGTGTTTCAGAGATCAGATGGTTGTACCTATAGTTTTTCAGGAACAACTCCTTAATGATTACCACCATTCAAGATAGGATGTACATCTGGGTACACAGAAGATGTATAAGGCGCTAAAGGTGCAGTTTTGGTGGAGTGGCATGAAAAGGAAGGTGGTTCAATTCATCTCGTGATGCTTAACATGTCAGCAGGTTAAAACAGAGCATCAGAGACTAGCTGGTATGTTACAGTCTTTATGTATCTTAGTATGGAAATGAAAGTAGATAGCAATGGATTTTGTTATAGGTCTTCCAAGAATGGTCCGGAAACATGATGTCGTTTGGGTGATAGTGCATCGTCTAACCAAGTCGGCCCATTTCATCCCTATTCGTGAAACCCATACGGTGGAAGATATTTCAAAAATATATATCCGGGAAGTGGTAAAGAGACATGGTTTACCAGTGTCTATCGTCTCAGATAGAGATTTGAGGTTCAAATCTCGTTTCTGGAAATCCTTACAACAATCCCTTGGGACTCAGTTGACTATGAGCACGGCGTATCATCCTCAGACGGATAGGCAATCCGAGAGGATGATACAGACGTTAGAAGACATGTTGTGGTCTTGTGTGATGGATTTTGGTGGCTCATGGGAGGAGCATATACCCTTAGTGGAGTTCTCATACAATAACAACTATCAAGCCTCGATACGCATGGCTCTGTTTGAAGCATTGTATGGGCATCCTTGTCGTTCTCCACTATGCTGGGTGGAAACTGGTGAAACTTCAGTAGTTGGGCTAAGCCTTTTCCAAGAAACAATGGAGAAGATTCAGTGGATTAGAAAGAGGACAGATATGGCTTAGAGTCGTCAGAAATCTTATGTGAATCATCACCGAAGACCGTTTTCGTTTACAGTGGGTGATCATGTCTTCCTGAGGATCTCTCTAAGACTTAGACAATGTCGTTTTGGGAAGCAGGGAAAATTATCTCCTTGATATATAGGCCCTTTTGAGATACTAGAATGGGTTGGAGAGGTGGTGTATCGGTTGGAATTACCACCACATTTCAGTGCAGTGCATAATGTGTTCCATGTATCTTAGTTGAAGAAGTGTTTACCTGATCCTGACCATGTGATCAGATGGGATCACATTAACCTAGAGCCAGATGCTTAATTGTTACATATCCCGGTGCGGATTTTGGATAGGAAGAATAATGTCTTTTGTGGAAAAATCATCGGCCTAGTGCGGGTTTTGTGGCAACATGGTCATATTTAGAAAGAGACTTAGGAACGCAAGAAAGAAATGAAGGAGCAGTGTCCATAACTCTTTCAGTCAAGAAATGGTTTTCTACATTCCGGGGATGGAAAGGCCAATGGTGAGGAGAATGTAGTACCCCTGTTTTCTTGTAAGTAACCCTTACTTGATGCATTTATTGGTTTTAAAAGTTATGGGTGACTTTTGGGATAATCAGGAGATCCTGGAGTGAAGTTTGAAGCAAAGGGGAAGGCGCACAGGCGGCGCACGGTTTGACAAACCGTGCGGCCAAACCGTGCATGTCTAACGGGGAGGCAGTGGCTTCCATACGGTCAGCGCACGGTTAAGGGAAACCATGCTATGAGTCCGTGCGTGAAGGATGGCTGAGGCAGAAGCTAACGCACGGTTAGCGCACGGTTTGTCAAACTGTGCGGAATAACCGTGCGGTCACTTAAAGTTAGATCCAAAAATTGTGGATATAACTCGTTTTGCCTTTAATTGACTTGTTTAAACCTCCTATGTGGACCTAACTTGGGATTACTCTCCCTTGAAGGTTGGAAGACTTCTCCCAAGCGTTCCATAGGCGATCTGAAGGCTTCTCTTGGCGAATCGAACCCAGAATCTTAAGGTATGTGATCGTTATTGATCGGTTTCTTAGATATACTTAGATATACTTCTCATATTCTCTCGTTTTATTAGATCTATTCCCGTTATGGGTAGATCTAAGGGTTTGGATGCCAAATATTACAATATTTGGTCTTGGTTGTGTTAGGATAAGATATCTAAGGAGGGTTTTGGAGTTTTGACCTGGTGTTCTTGAGCATTCTTCGTCCGTGTCTTGGTTTTGCCCAATTTGTTGAGGTATGTGCCTTCACTCTTGATTCCCCTTTCTTAGAACATGAAGGCTTAGTTCAAATTAATTTAATCTCTTGGTTTGATTGTGAAATTGTGGTGAAAATTATGTTATAAATATTCTTTAGTGATGATTTATTGGTTTTAATGAAATTGTGGAAATTGAAATAATGGTTTGTGAAAAGTGTTTTGGTTTCTTGATTTTAAAATAGTGATTTTAAAATATGGATTAGTGGGATTTGTAAAATGTTTTGTGGGAAAAAGTTTTTCAATAAATGGTTGTTTTATTGAAATGGTTTTGGCATGGTTGAAATGGTGTGGTTTTTGGGCATACTTGGTGTGTTTGTTCATATTTCATTTACAAGGCTTGGTTGAAATATGACCTTGTGCTCAGTACCAAAAGTGTAATGGAACATGGGGAATAATTACCTTGTGACGACTTGGTAGATCGACAAGAGACCGCTCATGATTATGGAACTGTCATAACGATGCATGCATAGTGTATTTCACGGGTTGTGAAATGGTTGGCTGTGTGGATTTGTGAAATTTAATGGAAGTTCCAAAACGGAAATGTGAATTTGATTGGGAATCTTTGCTTGGTTGCTTTGTTGGAAAATGTTTTTTGTTGGAAAAATGTCTTTGACATGGAATTTTCTATATTGTGAACTGTTTTGGAATTGTTTTATATAAATTGTTTTATATAAATGTGCTAACATGTTTTATCCAAGAGGCATGGGTTGGGAAGTCATTGGGGAAAACATACTGAGTTTCATTACTCACCCCCTGCTTTGGCACGTTGGTACTTTTGCAGATGTCATATACCGGGATGTTGGTAAAAGTAAAGTGTCACACGTTTATAGCACTACTTCGTGACTCTTGGGCTGGTTTGTGATGTTGGAGCTTGGAACATGTGGAGCATGGAGTTGGGTTGTCCTCTTGAAGTCATGTAGTTGTCTTTATGATGTTTACTCTGATTTGGTTTTGTACTCCATTGTTGCACTTAGTTGGGTTTTTACGAAAATAATGGTTGATTTGCTTTGGTTTTAAATCATGCATCATATAGTGGTTGCTTGGAGATGTTTATCTAGTTGCTTTGTTTGTTGTTTTTTTCTATTAAAGGGTAAATCGTCCCCCATGTATTTTGAAACCCTTCGGCATTTATTGCCAGCCTTTGGCGCCTTGGGGATGTCGCTTAAGGCCAAGTAATGACTCGTTATACTCTCAAGCCAATGAGAATTGGTGGGTCACTACACATACTATGTATGAAATCATAACCAAAGAGGTGTTTTGTGTTCACCGTGATGGGTGAAACATATATTATTATTTCATAATCAAGATTCATACAAAGAATAAGTAAATGGAAATATGATAAATTTGACAAGTATGTATAAACTCAAGTAATGGACTCTATGTATCAAGTTTATGGGACTCTTTATTTTGAATTATTCTATGATTTGATATTTCTATTGAGTATTAAAGAGAAATGGGACATGGGTGGTACAATCCAATACCAATAAATAATGATTTATTAGTTAAAGGTTTAGTATATTACAAAACATATACACCATTCATCATGACTAAATCCTTTTTTAATAATACTTATCAAATCATATTTCTAAAATCATTATATTGGGTTATTGGTTCTCAAGGACACCTTTTTAGAGGAATCTTAGTGGAATATGTATATATGATGTGACCAAAAGAAGACCCTATTGTATATGTCTATAAAAAATAACTAAAAATGGTTTGTGAAATCAATAAATTACAATAAGATATAGATATTACATAAATTAATTTATGAATAAATAATACATAGTGGTCATATAATATTCATTCAGAAACAAATGAGTGACGAGTGTCTATATTTTGTTTGTGGGAGAACTATATGTTTTAATGATAGGTATGTTGATAACATATGGAAAAAAATTGTTGTGTCTTACCATTTTTTTAAGGATAAAGAATAAAATTTCTCTAAGTATGACTTAAAGCGTCATCTATGTTCTGGGGAACAAGATCTATATCATAGATCTAGGGGTTTTCTAAATCTATTCATATTTCATATGTGAACAACATATAAAAAACATACAAGTTAAAATAATTCATGATTTATTTTTTATTATCATATAATCTTTCTAGTAGAACATGATTGGGAATAGAAAGAAAACATTGACATTAAAATAATTTCACAAGCTTAATTTCTAGGAACTTGTATCATATTCTATGATATTTATGTAATGGTCTGGGTTTTAGGGGTCCATTACTTTGTGAAAATATCATGTTGGGTTTTCTGGTCTGGGAATCTCGGTGAAGTTTGGCGTAACGGTAGGCCTATCGGTAGCCTTAGCCTACCGGTAGCAAGCATACCGGTAGCTCGGTCTACTAGTAGCCGCAGGCTACCAGTAGCTCTGTCTACTGGTAGCTCAGTCTAACAGTGGCTATAGCCTACTGGTAGCTCGGCTACCGGTAGCTGTCAGCCACCGGTGGTTCTCGGCTACCGGTGGCTCTCGCCTACCCCCACAGGTTCTTTCTAGTAGCACTCCTTTTTGTGAAAATTGGGTTTTAAACCCTATTTTGACCCCTTTAAGATTTTTTTAAAGCCCGGTAACACCCATAAACGTTTTAATTAAATATTTAATGAATTAACCTGGTTTGTGTGTCGGTTTAAACCGCCCGACCCTTTAATGACGTGTGGGGTCGTGTGGTCAACCCACGACCTCGCGCCTTATGCAGCTTTATGTTCTAATCTCAACCATCCTCGGCCTTATAAACAAAAGGGTTCGCCATAGGGTTCTTTTCTCGTTCACCCTGTGCTAGAGTACCCTTCGTTAAGACGAGACACTTTTCGTTCAGGCGAGCCGCATCGCTATACATGAAGTTTCGTGCCCGGCCTAAGTGTCAATCGTTGATCAACAAGTAGGGAATTTCTCCTTCGTCTCTCCCTTTTGTGTATCATGTGGGGTGGGTGTGACTTATTTTCTGTATAATTGGACAAACCATACCTAAATAAAGATAATGAACAGATTCTATAAAGAAATAAGGGGGGGTTGTTATCGTTGATGTTGTTTTATGTTATGATCATCTTTCTGAATTGTGCGGGCTTATGCCTACTGAAAATTGAGTCTGTTGGTGGTCGTTGTCTGTGCACTAACAAACCCTTACCTCTGATGATGTTTAAATGGATCATGTTTGTGGTGGATAACCCTTAATGTGTAAAGTAATTTTGATTAATCAAGTATATCTGGATAAATAAATTGAAAGCACCAGGATCAATCCCTTCTGTGATAACCCCAGTTAAGACACGGAAATTGAAATCATGGAGTGTGTTAAATCTTATAAATCTGAAAATATGGGCATGGCCCTGCCACGTGTTAGTGGTAGTGATTGGGTTGTTTTTCTTCATGGGCTGATTGCTGGGTGATGTGGGTGGGGATGGGATCCCCTGTTTTTATACTCTTGGTGGTTGTGAAATTGAGGATGGGATCCCATGTGTTATGGATTCAGTGGTTGTGAGCTTTAAGACCGGGTGGTTACGTTGTTTGTATCACAAATTGGGGTGGGATCCTCTGTTTTTGAGAAACCTCTTTTGGCTCCTGGATATCGGACACGGGGCAGTGTCTCGGGGTTGTCTTTGGTCCCAGTACTTCAAGGGATCTCACTTATCCCTTTGTTGTTGTGACTTTACAAGAGAACCGGGTGTGAATACTTAAATTGACTTTTGGATGGATCTTTTCCTTGGTTTTTTCTTATGATATTACTTTCCCAGTAGTGCATAAACTTATTTAAACATTATTACTGAACATGAAAACAAGAATGGGACAAATGGGTTTTGTTGGCGAGAGTCGTGACTCGGACTTGAGTGTTGTTTGTGACCTTTAGGCTGGCTGAAGAAAAACATAACCTTGTGTGAGTGCTTGTTACCTATATATATACTTGTAGCTTTGTGTTTCTTATTCGCGCCCCACCCAAGTTGAGCACTTAGTTCCGAACACCCCCATTTCTTGGGGGAGGGTGTTTTCCAAACACTATTATTAGTGGCTGGTTATTAGATCCTTTTCTGCTCCCTTTACTAAATATCCCAAGTATCTTTAGGCAGAGTGTGATGGACTGAGGTCCATTATTAGTCCAAGAATCTTCGGGCAGGGTAGTGTGGTGGTTGGACAGGTGTGTGCAGCAGGTGGTTTCCCAAGTATCTTCAGGATAAGGCCCAGGTGTCTTCGGGCCTGGTAGTGGATCTTCTAGCCCATGTGTCTTCGGGCATGGCGGTGGTTGTTCTGGACTAGGTGTTTGCAGGCGTGGTTACGTGTGACAGTTGTGGCCCAGGTGTTTGCGGGCAGGATTCGGCAGTGGGACTGCGTGTGGTTGTAGCCCAGGTGTGTGCGGGCAGGTGTGGCAGTGGGACTGCGATGAGAATTACGGGATTGGTTCGATGCGTAGGATGTCTCAATAACCAGTGGGAAAGTGGCGCGGGGTACCCAGACTTTGATGTGCTCTTATTATATATATTACTTGACTTGTGTTATTTGGGGAGTGTGTCTTGGTGAGGCTTGGGTGGATAGTTTACCTTGTTAGGTGTTTGGTTTACTCCTTTTTCTCATGGGACTTTAGTATGTTCCCCCACTTGTGCACGAGAGTCTTTGGTTTTCCCTACTGAGTGTACTTTTATGCTCACCCTATGTATATAAAACTGCTTTTAGGATTCCAGGAGGACTTTGGGGATCACACAGGACCTTACTAGCTCGGACCTTTGGGGCAATTGTTGTTGCTGTTTTTCCTTCTTTGGTACTTACCCTTGTAGTCACTTTTTTACTTTGTGGCTTTTACTTTTGGAACATGTATGTGGGAATGGTTTACTTTTGTATTTACTTTTCTTTTTGTTTTGGTATTGTTGGGTTTCATCATCTTATCTCCCGATCCTATAAAACAGAAAAAAAAAAGGGTAATGCCTTCCATTTAGTGTGTGATTCTATACCCTTGGTGCTAGTCACCACTCCGGGACCTATTGAAGGTGGGTTTTGGGGGTCATTATCTCTCCTTCAACTTAAAGAAAGAAGGTTCTGGTAGTCTGCTGACCCTTCCCTCCTTTTGGTGAAGGCGGTTCGTGACAGAATGGTATCAAAGCTGATGGTTGAGAGATAGGATGGAGTCTAGAGTTAGGAACAGTGAGGATTGCATGGGATGGTAGGTAAACAGTGTTGGTTGACCTTGGTGCGTTAATTAGGCCAGGTAAGACTGGCTAGGACACGGGATTTTAGGTCCCCCCGTGATCCGATGCAAGGACTCTGGACCTACCGAACGACCAAGTAAGGCCATGCTGATTGCAGGGTAGAGAGACCCTAGGAAAGGTACATGCATCATAATGACTGTGTTCTCGTGTTTCTGGGGTGTTTTGGGAATTAAGAATAAAAAAAATTTAAGAAGTTTTAAAGACAATATTCTGTACTACTTGGTCTTAGGAATTCCTTGTTTACCTTGCAGCTATGGCACTTGGAAGGCGACCACATGTGGTACAGGCGATCGACACCCCGGAGACTAACTTGGCCGATCGATAGAGAGATGATCGAGAGGAGGAGGAGGACTAGTGGTAGAAGACACTTCGGGCCTTCCAGCGACAAACCCTCGAGAAGTATGAGGGCAGCACCTCTGACATGAAGATGGAGGGATGGCTAAAAGTGTTGGTGATAGCCTTCAGCTTGATCCGGGCTCCGACCGAGTACTGGGTTCCTCTGGCCGTCAGCCAGATGCGGGGAGCGGCGCGTCAGTGGTGGATGCTTTACCTGGGGGAGAGGAGAGAGGATGAGGTGGCATGGGATGATTTCAAGAGGGAGTTCTGGGCAGAATTCCTCTCCTCTATGATGAAGGCAGAAAAGGGACAGGAGATACTCTCCCTCCAGCAGGGGATTATGTCAGTAAGGGAGCTAGGAATCAAGTTCAAGGACCTCCTACGTTTTTCTACGGACCTCTTTCCTGACGAGGAGTCTTGGGAAAGACGTTTGGAGGAGGCTCTCCGACCCTCCCTCCAGTATGTTGTTACCCCTTTTACCCTGCCGACATACTTAGAGGTCTAGAAGAAGGCCGAAGTGGTGGATAGGATGCACACTCTAGGAGGAGTGTCATGAGAGGAGATACAGTTGGGACCATCGAAGGGGAAGGTCATCCACACTAGGCCTCCAACATCAGGGCCCTCCAGGTTCCGACGAGTAGGGAGCAGGCCGCAGCAGTTTCAGTTCTGATCCCCTGGCCCTCGCCCTTTTTCTTCAGTCCCAGGGCTGCGGTGCTTCGTCTGTGGGGGCCCTGGACATCTTTGGAGTCAGTGTCTGGACTGGGTACAGTACGGCGGTGGCGGAAAACCCCACCACCCACCCCAGCAGCAACTTCCATCCAGGCCTTTCCCGCAGCAGCAGCAGGGACAGCGAGTTCCCACTCCTCCGAGGGCAGACGTAGGAGGAGGAGGCCGACCTCAGGGTGCTCCTCAGGGACCTCAACCGGGGCGTGGTCGGGGAGGTGGCCGACATCCGAGGGGCAGAGGTGTTGGGCGTGGATAGCTACACGTCGTGGAGGCAGCAGTTCCAACATGGTTGGAGGTTGTTCGAGGTATGATCAATTTGTTCAGTACCCTTGATTTTTCCTTGTTTGATACCAGAGCTTCGCACTCCTTTGTTGCACCCAATCTAGCCCGTGCCTTAGGTCTAGATGGCAAGAGACTTCAAGTGCCCCTGGTGTTGAGCACACCAGTCAGAGGTCAGACCGACTTGTTGTTTGTTTGTCGGGGATGCAGACTGATGATAGGGCCACATCAGTCGGTTAAGGATCTTCTTCTGCTACAGATACAACCATACGATGTCATCCTAGGCATCGACTAGATATTCTCTGTGTGTGCCATCATCAACTGTTTCTGAGTAAGGGTTGTGTTCTCGGACTTCGGCGGCTGGCGTGTTACCTTCACCGGCGAGCGGAGTAGTCAGAAGGGCAGCAGGAGAGAGGAACCCCTCCTCTCTTTGTTAGCTGAGTTGTCAGTAGAGTCAGTAGATGCTGAAATGGTGGAGGTGCCAGATATCATCCGTGACTTTATGGACGTCTTCCCTGAGGAGGTGACGACTCTACCCCCTTGACGTGATATCGAGTTCGGGATAGACCTACAGCCTGATGCTAATCCGATCTCGATGGCTCCTTACTGGATGGCACCTTCAGAGCTACAGGAGTTGCGGATCCAAACTGACGATCTAATGAAGAGGGGTTATGTTCGGCCGAGTGCGTCACCATGGGGTGCTCCAGTCTTGTTCAAAAAGAAGTCAGATGGTGGTCTTAGGTTTTTCATAGACTACAGGAGGTTGAATCAGGTGACGATCAAGAATCACTACCCTCTTCCGAGGATAGATGATCTTTTCGACCAGCTGAAAGGGGCAGGGTGGTTCTCGAAGATCGACCTGTGGTCTGTGTATCACCAGCTGAGAGTGAAGAAAAGTGACATCCCGAAGACGGCGTTCAGGTATAGATATGGACACTTCGAGTTCGTGGTGATGCCCTTCGGTGTTACGAACGCCCCAGCTGTGTTTATGGGGCTTATAAACTCCATCTTCTGGGAGTGCTTGGATCGGTTCGTGTTTGTGTTCATCGACGATATCCTGATCTATTCGAGATCAGAGGAGGACCATGCAGAGCACATGAGGATGGTTTTGGAGGTCCTCCGACAGCACCATCTCTATGGGAAGTTGTCAAAATGAAAATTCTAGACATGAGAAGTGCACTTCCTCGGGCACGTGGTGTCCGAGAAGGGGGTAGAGGTAGACCCATCAAAGGTTGAGGTAGTTGCTTCTTGGGAAGCACCCAAGAATGTGGCAGAGGTCCGTAGTTTCCTCGGGCTGGCAGGTTACTATCGGAGGTTCGTACCCCGACTTCTCCCGAGTTGCAGCACCTTTGGTAGTCTTGACCAAGAAAGACCAGGTTTTTGTGTGGAGTGAGCAGTGTGAGTCAGCCTTCAGCTATCTGAAGGAGAAGTTGGTCAGTGCCCCAGTGCTGAAATTTCCAGAAGAAGGGGCAGAGTATGAGGTGTTCTGTGATGCTTCAGGATAAGGCCTGGTATGTGTGTTGATGTAGTGAAAATGGGTGATCTTTTATGGGTCCAGGAAGCTATGCCCTCATGAGCATAATTACGCCACCCACAACCTGGAGCTTGCAGCGGTCATTTTTGTGCTAAAGTTATGGTGGCACTACCTCATAGGATAACACTTTGTGGTCTTCATGGATCACAAAATCTTGAGGTATATCTTCTCCTAGTGGGACCTAAACTTGTGACAGCGGAGATGGGTGGAGTTCCTCTAGGATTACGACTTCGAGATCTCTTATACTGAGGGCAAGGGAAATGTAGTGGTCGATGCCTTGAGTAGGCGGATGAAGAAGGATGCAGTCCGAGATTCGGCGGATGCTTGGAAGGTGATGGAGGAGTTGGTTGCCTTACACTTGGATGCGGGGATGGATAGTAGTAGAGGTTGCCTATATCAGATGATAGTGCAGTCGTCTCTATTTTAGAAAGTGGAGGAGTCTCAGTGGGGAGACCCAGAGTGCGAAGTGATGCATGACCGAGTTGACCAGGGCAATGCCCCGGAAGGATGGACGGAGGATGGCCAAAACCGGATGCTTTTCTAGGGAAATTTTTTTGTTCCGGAGACGATGTGCAGCAATTCTCTCAGTGAGTTCCACAACTCACCCCTGGTGGTACACCCAAAAATTTCCAAGATATACCAGGGACTGAAGAGAAAGTTTTGGTGGCCCGAAGTTAAGCGAGTAGTGGCAGAGTTTGTTGCCAAGTGCTTAGTGTGTCAGCAAGTGAAGGCTGAACACCGAGTTCCTAGCGGCCTACTGCAGTCTCTATATTTCCCCGAGTAGAAGTGGGATGACATCTTGATGGATTTCATCATGGGACTACCCAAGGTCCAAGGGGGATACGACGCCATCTGGGTGGTAGTGGACCGGTTGATGAAATCGGCTCACTTTCTGGCGATCAGGGAGTCGAGTGGAGTGGATGCTTTGGCGTGAAGGTATGTGGATGTGGTTGTGTGTTTTCATGGAGTTCCAAGGTCTATAGTTTTGGATAGGGATGCACAGTTTTCCTCGTGAGTCTGGAGAGGATTTCAGCATGCTTTTGGCACCCATCTGCATCTTAGCACTACTTTCCATCCCCAGACGGATGGACCGACAGAGCGCACCATCCAGACCATGGAGGATATGCTGCGGGCATGTGTTCTGGACTCAAGAGGATCATGGGCACGACACTTACCTCTGGTAGAGTTCACATACAATATCATCTATCACTCTACCATTGGTATGGCCTCGTTTGAAGCCTTGTACGGGAGGCCATGCCACTCACCTATGTGTTGGACCGAAGTCGGGGAGATGGGCATCCTTGGCCCGGAGGTGGTGTAGAGCAGGACGAAGAAGGTTCAGCTCATACGGGAAAGGATGAAGGCAGCCCAGGACCGACAGAAGTCGTATGCTGATACCAGGAGGAGGCCCTTGGAGTTTGAGGTTGGAGACCACGTATTCTTGAAGGTCTCCCCTCGGCGTGGACAATGGAGGTTCGGCAAGGGGAGTAAGCTTTCTCCTAGGTTCATCGGGCCCTTCGAAGTGTTGCGGCGGGTCGGCGAAGTGGCTTATCAACTAGTGTTACCACCGCTGCTACTGAGGATACATGATGTCTTCCAGGTGTCCCAGCTCCATAAGTATCTGCACGACGATTCACATGTCCTTGATTGGGGTGAGCTGGACATCGAGGATGACGTGACTTTTGTGGAGAGACTAGTGATGATCAAGGATCGCAAGGGGAAGGTGATTTATGGGCGAACCATTCCCTTGGTTCGTGTGTTGTAGAGACATGGTGGGCTTGAGGAGAGTATGTGGGAGAGGGAAGCACAGATGCGTACCCAGTACCCAGGGTTGTTTTGAGTTTTGTTCTTTGTTGTACCTGTTGTGGTAGAACGTTTTGTCTTTTTGGCTATGAAATGTACTAGTTTTCATTCCTCTAGATGTGTGTGAAAAGCCCTAGATATGGGGGAGTAGAGAACCCAACCCCTAATCAAGACGCATTAAGGTGGATGCGATTAAACCCGTACGGGCGAGTCAGTGCCTCCCAAAGTGGATAATATCTTGACATGGGGAAGGAGACTCCCCAACCCCCACATACCTGGGCAGTTTGACATGATATGTTGCTTGGTTCTTGACAGAAGGGCGTTTTTAGTTAACATGAGGTTCACTCCTAAGAGGTATCTTTCGAGGTGGTTGTTCGGACCCTCTCTTTCCTTCGGGTTTGTTTTGATTCTCAAGGACGAGAATCATTTAAGCGGTATCTGATGTAATGGCCCAGGTTTTAGGGGTACATTACTTTGTGAAAATCTCATGTTGGGTTTTCTGGTCTAGGAATCTCGGTGAAGTTTGGCGTAACAGTAGGCCTAGCGGTAGCCTTAGCCTACCGGTAGCAGGCCTACTGGTAGCTTGGTCTACCGGTAGCTCTGTCTACTAGTAGCTCGGTCTATCGGTAGCTGCAGCTACAGGTAGCTCTTTCTATCGGTAGCTCAGTCTATCGGTAGCTGCCGCCTACTGGTAGCTCGGTCTACCGCTAGCTGCAGCCTACTGGTAGCTTGGTCTACCGGTCGCTGCAGCCTACCGGTAGCTCGGCTACTAGTAGCTGAGAGCCACCGCTAGCTCTCAGCTACCGGTAGCTGTCAGCCACCGGTGGCTCTCGCCTACCCCCACGGGTTCTTTCTAGTAGCACTCCTTTTTGCGCAAATAGGGTTTTAAACCCTATTTTGACCATTTTAAGCTTGTTTTAAAGCCCGGTAATTCCCATAAACGTTTAAATTCAATATTTAATTAATTAACCTGGTGTGTGCGTCGGTTTAAACCGACCGAACCTTTAATGACGTGTGGGGTCATGTGGTCAACCCACGACCCCGTGCCTTATGCGGTTTCGCGTTCTAATCTCAACCGTCCCAGGCCTTATAAACAAAAGGGTTCGCCGTATGGTTCTTTTCTCATTCACCCTGCACTAGAGTACCCTTCGTTCAGATGAGACACTTTTCGTTCAGGCGATCTTCATCGCTATGCATGAAGTTCCACACCCGGCCTAAGCGTTGATCGTTGATCAACAAGTAAGGAAATTCTCCTTCGTCTCTCACTTTTGTGTATCATGTGGGGTGGGCGTGCTTTTTTTTATATAGACTTGGATAAACCATACCTAAATAAAGATAATGAATGGATTCTATAAAGAAAAAGGGGGGGATGTGATCGTTGATGTTGTTTTATGTTATGATCATCTTTCTGAATTGTGCGGGCTTACACCTACTGAAAATCGAGGTCGTTGGTGGTCTTTGTCTGTGCACTAACAAACCCTTACCTCTGGTGATGTTTAAATGGATCATGTTTTTGGTGGATAACCCTTACTGTGTAAAGGAATTTTGATTAATCACATATATCTGTCTAAATAAATTGAAATCACCAGGATCAATTCCTTCTGTGATAACCCCAGTTAAGACACGAAAATTGAAGTCATGGAGTGTGTTAAATCTTACAAATCTGAAAATACCGACATGGCCCTGCCTCATGTTAGTGGTAGTGATTGGGTTGTTTTTCCTCATGGGCCGATTGCTGGGTGATGTGGGTGGGGATGGGATCCCCTGTTTTTATACTCTCGGTGGTTGTGAAATTGGGGATGGGATCCCCTATGTTATGGATTTTGTGGTTGTGAGCTTTAAGACCGGGTGGTTACGTTGTTTGTATCAAGAATTGGGGTGGGATCCTCTGTTGTTGAGAAACCCCTTTTGGCTCCTGGATGTCGGACACGGGGCAATGTCTCGGGGTTGTCTTTGGTCCCAGTACTTCGAGGGACTCACTTATCCCTTTGTTGTTGTGACTTTACAAGAGAACCGGATGTGAATACATAAATTGACTTTTGGTTGGATCTTTTCCTTGGTTTGTGCTTATGATATTAGTTGCCCAGTAGTGCATAAACTTATTTAAACATTATTACTGAACATGAAAACAAGAATGGGACAAATGGGTTTTGTTGGCGAGAGTCGTGACTCGGACTTGAGTGTTGTTTGTGTCCTTTAGGTTGGCTGAAGAAAAACCTCACTTTGGGTGAGTGCTTGTTACCTATATATATACGTGTAGCTTTGTGTTTCTTATTCACGCATCACACAAGTTGAGCACTTAGTGCCGAACACCCCCATTTCATGGGGGAGGGTGTTTTCCCAACACTATTATTAGTGGCTGGTTATTAGATCCTTTTCTTCTCCCTTTCCTGAATAGCCCAAGTATCTTCAGGCAGGCTGTGATGGCCTGAGGTCCATTATTATCCCAAGAATCTTTGGGCAGGGTAGTGTGGTGGTTGGCCAGGTGTGTGCGGTAGGTGGTTTCCCAAGTGTCTTCGGGATGAGGCCCAGGTGTGTTCGGGCATGGTAGTAGATCTTCTAGACCAGGTGTCTTCAGGTGTGGCGGTGGTTGTTTTGGCCTAGGTGTTTGCAGGCGTGGTTACGTGTGACAGTTGTGGCCCAGGTGTTTGCGCGCGGGATTCGGAAGTGGGACTGCGTGTGGTTGTGGCCTAGGTGTGTGCAGGTGGGTGTGGCAGTGGGACTGTGGTGAGAATGGCGGGATTGGTTCGATGCGTAGGATGTCTCAATAACTAGTGGGAAATTGTCATGGGGTACCCAAACATCGATGTTCTCTTATTATATATATTACATGACTTGCTTTATTTGGGGAGTGTGCCTTGGTGAGGCTTGGGTGGATAGTTTACCTTGTTAGGTGTTTGGTTTACTCCTTTTTGTCACAGGACTTTAGTACGTTCCCTAACTTGTGCACAAGAGTCTTTGGTTTTCCCTACTGAGTGTACTTCTATGCTCACCCTACGTATATAAAACTGCTTTCAGGATTCCAGGAGGACTTCGGGGATCACGCAGGACCTTACTAGCTCGGACCTTTGGGGCAGTTGCAGTTGCTGTTTTTCCTTCTTTAGTACTTACCCTTGTAGTCACTTTTGTACTTTGTGGCTTTTACTTTTGGAACATTCATGTGGGAATGGTTTACTTTTGGCTTTACTTTTCTTTTAGTTTTGGTATTGTTGGGTTTCATCATCTTATCTCCCGATCCTATAAAACAGAAAAAAAAGGGTAATGCCTTCCATTTAGTGTGTGATTCTATACCATTGGTTCTATTTGCCACTCAAGGACTTATTAAAGGTGGGTTTCTAGGGTCATTATCTCTCCTTCAACTTAAATAAGGAAGATCCTGGTAGTATACTGACCCTTCTTTCCTTTTGGTGAAGGCGGGTCGTTACAATTTACTAGTATTTGATATTACTGGTGCATGATTTATAGTACATGAATATCAAACAAAACCAATATAAATACATTAACTTGTAGTTAAAACTATCCAAATATACGTTAAAAAGTATAACTAGGTGGGTTCTTAGTGTTTGGATAAGTGGGAATACTAGTGATCAAGTGAATTGAATACTTTTATTCATTTAGTTCAATTTGATCTATCATCATAGAAAAGATTAAGGTAATATGCAAGAAAAACTTATTATAGAGAGGGGTTTCTATATCTATAATATATGAGTACGTTGTAGCTTCTAATGCAGCTTAAGGAGTGGTTTAGAAACATCCTGTTCCAATTTAGGGTTATAAAAAAAGGTATTTTTTATCATTATTTTGATAATATTTAAATATAAAATCAGTATTTTAAGACACTCACATGAGAACAGAATGTGTATACTTGGTTATATCACTAATTGAGTGATTTTATCAATGTAGTAATATTGTAGTAAATAGATTTCCCATATATACATATGGTTTTAACAACCCATTCTATAGAAACCTGGTAGGAAAAGAATCTATATCCATTCTAAGAAGAAGAATGTTTAATATGTGGGAACTAACCAGTCATTAGAAATTAGATCTAGTTCAAGTGGAAGTTTGTTGGAGTTGGTACCCTAGAACCAACTACTTTGTAATTTAGATTACATGTGTATTCAAATAAGTGAATATTAATTTAAATATATTATAACATTTTTTTTATTTATCATGACTTTATTGTAATATTGTACTGGGGTTTCTATCACGTTGATAAAGTTATATAAATTCCCCACTATGAGGAAAACCTTGAAATTCCATGATGATATTCTTTAATATAGTTCTCCTATCAGATAACATTTTATGATGGGACACATAGTATTTTGATTTTCAGGTATGAGTAATCATAAGAAGATGATACCTTGTCACAACTCAGTAGAATACGGCTCGAGCTACAACTACCCTAAGCCTGTCTCCATAGGCCAGGGACTGGAGACAAGTCCCAAAAGGACTAACTAGTATGGGAGGCCTTTTCCTAATGCACCTATACTCACACACCTGACTGTATCAATGTATAAGTGTAGAGGAATATTAGAAAATGATGAAACATATAGATTAATAACCATTCATGCAAAACCTCTATGGGATACAAAGAGTACTATAGTGTAAACTGAATAGTAAAGGGTCAAAATACATGCCCATCCAGAAAGATGTCCCAACCTAAATAAACTCAAAAAAAATGATGAGAGATCCTAGCTCCATATCTACCAACCTCAAACACCATATGCTTTCAAATGCACCATGTATCCCTATTCTCCATTGTAATCACTTCTAACCTATTTGTCATCTTCATAAGACACGACACATGTGGAAAAATCTCATGCAGGAATGAGTATATACATACCCAGTAGGATTCCCTAAAAGCTAAAGGGGGAGCAATAAGAGACACAATAGGAATAGATATTAGCCATATAAACCTAAATAAAGAGAGTAAAAACATCCAACAACATTAATACAAATATATATATGCTCAACAAATAATCCCAAATGAGAGAGAAATTGGATCTTTATAACATATCCCATCCCCGGAAAAGAGTGCCAACAGTTCCAAGAGATCCATAAATGATTCCCATCATCACACGCATCTGTCCAAAAAAATAATCCAAGTCAAGCCACACCTCGCCACTTTTCTACACATTCGAGAGACAAAATCTCTTGGTACAGGACCCATACCCCAGTACAATAGAAGGGTGCCACTCGATTACATTGGTAGAGGACCCATGACTAGTCTCCACAGAAGGATTCCACTCTGATGGTTGAGGACCCATGCCTTGACACTACAGGAGGGTGACACTCTAATGTTTTAGGACCCATGCCCTAAATCTATAGGAGATTACCACTTAATAGTCGATATAGTAATCATGCCTTATCTCAGTGGGAGGGTTCCACTCTAGTAGTCAGTAGATGACCCATGACTACACTAACTAGAGGGCGTCATTCTTGTAATCGGCAGAGGACCCATGACTAGCCCAGTAGATGGGTGTCACTCTAGTGGTCAAGAGCACATGACTTGATACATAGGAGGGTTCCACTCATATATCTAATATAGGATCCATGACTAGCCTAGTAGGACGGTTCCACTCGATGGATAGGTAGAGGACCCATGATATAGCCAGTAGGAGGGTTCCACTCTGATCTCTCTGATGATCATTCCCAATCACTACAGTCGTCGAGCATTGCCTAAATATGTGTCACGCCCAAAACATCTCACACTATATCCCAAAATTCATTATGAAGGACACCATCATGCTTTAAGTATAAAAATAGTCAGGATAAGATACTCACAGGGAAAATTATGAGTCCAAATAAAGGATATATGAGAGGTAGAAGTTTCTTCAAAAGGAAGATAGGGGTAAAAAACATGTAAGGGGACCCACACATTATGTGGTCCCGCTTTTCTACCATTCTATGTCCCTGTAAGTACACATATCAATTACCATGTAGCACTATGTGGTGTGTAGGTGGACTACATGTTGTTCCTCAGCCACCTGGGGTCCTTCATGTGCTCCAAGCTATGTCTGTGTAAAGTTTCTTGTATCTATATACATCGGTACAGGGAGGGTCCACCCACACGGGGTCCTTCCAATGTTATCCACCACATGGTATGTCTACCCAATGAGGGTCACATGGAATTTGAGCTAGTCACGGGACATGTGACCTAGTCACACTGTGTGTGATCCATAACATTTTCCAAAACCCAACCACCATAGCTATAGGGGTACTATACGGTGTGTGTTCTTCCTTATACATGTCCTGTGGTTGGGTTTTTCATAGAAAGATAGATCAAAATCTGGTTTTCTAAATCTGGCCTCACTACCTTCAAATCCTTCATTTGACCACCTGAAAATTGTGGAATCTTCCTTAATTAATCATTTATGGCCCTCCAATGGTCTTAAATTTAATTCTCATCACTTTTACCAAATCATGTATGCCTCGTATGCCTCCCATCTCTTACCTTCATTCGCATCAGATACCGGATCTACAAAACGATCATTTAAAACCCACAAATCCTATGAATTCATCCTTTATTTACCAATCTATTCCTCGCACATGAATTCTCCCTAAATTTGAGGGTGTAATCAGGCTCAGTCCTACCCTGCAATGTCGAAACGAGACCCCATAGTACAATCAATGAATAACGTGCAGAATGATTGGGATAAATTCACAAAAACAAAGTTGTAATGATCTTTGTTCAAGAATTCTTGGTTGAATAACACAAATTGGGATGTACGAGGGTGAGAAAACTAAATAATAATTTTAAAAACTGATGTGCAGGACCACGTAAAATCTTAATTAGTATAGATCAAAGTAATAGTATGATCATGCTCAAATAGTTTAATAAATTTGGGAAGAATCCAAAAATTGATGAGTCCTACCTCAATTATGATCATTCCTTGATGAAGAACATACTCACCAATGAATGATAGAATTCATTTTGTTTGTAGAATCTCTATCTTCCTAGATCCAGATTTCCATTGTCATCAGATTATGATTCACTAACAAGAGGTGTAAGGATTTCCACTCAATGTTCATAGAGTTATGTGTCTAACCCTAGTGATCCTCCATAAAAGGGATTTTATAGACAAAACAAACTTATTTTATTTAATTTAAAATAAATTAATTCAATTGTTTATTTTAATTAAATGCACCCACCAATGATCAGGATATCTGAATGTCCCACGATGACCAAATTTATGTCACAACTATGGTAAACCTTATGTTCTGGACTCAACCATGGTCTCTGATTTCTAATATGAGATTCAGCTTAAGAGATATCCCATTTTCATTATAAAATAATGCACGTGAAATATAAAATATATTTAATATTTTTATAAAATTAATTATGGGAACAAAAAACCTTGGAATAACATGTCATCTCAACCCCTAGATCCAAAAATATTTTCTAATATATTCCAAATTATTTAAAGTAAAAAAGAGGGTCTCTATATTATTCCATATTTCAATTTTTTTATCCCCAAAAAGAAAAATTAAATAAAAATCCTGAGATAATGAGCATACATCTAGATATCCCACTCTGAGGAGATCTCTTGAATGCTCTAATTATTCAATAGTACATGAACCAAGTGAATGGTCCATCCATGTAGGGTCCTCTCCTATCGATCCTTGATTGCCAACAGGTGGTCCTCAAAATTGACTTCATCCTTGATGTCCATATCACCCTACAAAATAAAATGCATAGGGTTATGAATGTATCTCCTCAACACCGACATGTAGAATACATCTTGCACTAACTCCAACTATGGGGGTAGGGAGAGGTGGTAAGAAATATTTCCAACCCTCTTCAAGATCTCAAACCTCCCAATGTACCTCATGGATAGATTTCTTACCTGGCTGAATCTCAACAATACTCTTTGTGGGGAGACTCTTAGAAAAACATGGTATCCCAGATAAAAATCTAATGGAATACAACATCAATATATGTATTATATATTCATACTTTGAGTTATCCTCATTCACTAATGGATGACCTGTAACTTCTCTATCCTGGTCTTCACCATCTATGGCCTAGCAAGAGATGTCTCACTGATCTCTTACCAGCACAAGGGTGACCTGTAGGGTCTCCCGTACTGGGAATCAAAATTTACCATGCCAATAGTATAGTGGTGCCTATTATTATATGAAAAATATACCAAGGGAAATTTATCTTCCTAGCTTCTGTTGAAGTCTAACATGAATTCCCTTAGAATATCCTCTATCACCTAGCTAGTGTTCTCATTCTACCCATATTTCTAAGGATGGGAGGTTGTACTCATCCTCATCTAGGTCCAGAATTCCTCCTATAGGCCTCTCCAAAACTATGAAATGAAATTTTCATCACATTTGGATACTATAGTTGACGTCACCTCGTGAAGTAAAATAATCTCCCATACGTACAACTATGCCAAACTCTCCACTAAAATCATCTCCCTGGTAGCAAGGAAGTGCACCGACTTCATGAGTTGGTGAAATTTCACCCATATGGTTTCATGGACCCTTTATATATGAAAAATCTCTATAATGAATCTATCTATACATCCATGTACATTACATAACGTTTTTTAATACCTAAAACATTATTCAAAAAAACTCCCAAATACAGTATTAGTTTAGTGCCTTTAGAAACTTGGAAACATAAAAAACTAGTTCATAAGTGAGCTACATTATCCCCAACTAGGTTATTTGTGACTTTAACCCCTATTAGACACATTATAATTAATTCGTGTATTCATAACCTAGGGAATGAAACATAAAAAGGGGTAATCTTAAATGCTCAGTAATGGAAAACAAGGGAGACATGTAGGCATGGACAAGAGCATAGGGGTATGGGAACATGATCATAACATTAGAAGATCATAAACTTGAATCATGTAATAAATTTTTATAGTTTGTATGACATGAATCATAAAGAAATAAAGAATACAAACCATGAAATCATAACATAGGAATAAAATATGGGATTGTGGTAGACACCTAAACATATAAAATGATCTCCATAGTGGTCAAAGAATCACACTACAAAAGCCATATTGGTAGTATGTGTTTGATGTTATTAATATTTTCATATCTTATTATATAATCCCTTTACTTATTTTATATGAAATATTCATAATTTGTGTGAAATACTCATGTTTTAATATTAAATGTAATTTTTGAGCATTATTTGAATTAATCAAATCAAGTTAGTTTACTATTTTACTTATAACTCTCACCATACATATTCAAATTTCCTGATTATTTATTTTTAGTGTTACTTAATCAAATTAAAACATTTAATTAGAAGATACCTTTGGCCAAATTATCTATTTTGAGGGCCATATGGACCACCCAATAAGGCCCATGAAATCTATGAAGAAATTGGACCAGCCATGAAGATTGAAATACTGGACTCAATAAAGAAGTTAAAATTTCTTTAGTCTCCTCCAAAGTTCAGGGAACAAGGCCCAAATCTAAAAATAATAGGCCCAAATAAAGCTTTGAAGTCCAACCCAAAATTCTGGACGGGAATCAAAATCAGGACACTATTATTAAATTTTCTTCTGATTTACTATTCAAATCAGGCTGGCATATTTCAATGTGAAATATAAGATGTGGGTGGACAAATTGTTAGAATAAATTATTTTTATTTAATGGCATCTTCATATTCAAAAACTCATTCACATTTCAGCCTTCAAAAAAGTGTTTATAAAAATGGGAAGGTGAAAATTGTTTAGTAAAATAGCCATATCATAGGTTCCAAAAGTCCAATGGCCTCCAACTTTTTAGGTATGATAGAAAAAATCTATATATACATCGTTTAAGAAGATAATATCTCTATATTCAGATGTCTGGATGTCTAAATTGTCAATGAAAGTAGAGAGGAAGATTAGGAATGCAAACAGTCCACCTCCTTGGGATATAAATAAAACCCCCTCTTCTCCTTGCATGTGGTTAGAATTTCAGAAGAGAGGAGAAACATTTTCATGAACAAATCTTTACCAAAGTATTTGGATGACCTTCTATACTCAAGTTTTAACTTGAGATACCCTTCCTCTTCTCTCTTTTTTCATGTTCTTTTGTGTTCTTCTTATTTGTAATCGTGTAAGTCTGTTTTCATTTTAATAGAATTTTAATGCTTGTTTATTAATATTCATATATTATTCTCATTAAAATTATATTAAATAATATTAATGTTCTTAAATATAGTTGAATTTTCTTCCCTTATTTTACTTTCTCATTCAATCTAAAGTTTGTATTTAATTCCCTTCACTGTTTGTGTGTGTGTGTTCGGTGCACCACTCTTTTCTTATCCCTTTATTTTTCTTTTCTTCTTAATTAATCATCGTAAACTTAATAAAATATATTACTAATAATTTAAATGCATGAGTAAATATTTCATAGGTTTGATTCAATATTTAGAGAAGTTAAGCGATTTAGAGCTTTTTCTCAATGAGTTTTCCTTAATTTAACATTGTGTATGTTGGACTAAACATGTCATGGATTAATGACATATTTTGTTTAACGTATGGATTCCATGGATTATTGGAACCATAAATACACTACCAAAATCAAGTACTGATTTATATTAGAACCCTAGTTAATTTAAGGTTTGGATTAAAACCTTAACACTTGGGAATTCTGATCAATGTCATCTTGTGAAGTGGGTGTTAATTTAATGCAATATAAAGAAAATTTTGAGGATATCACAAGATTAACTCCCTAATAATAAATTCACCCAAATATTTATCAATTTTTTAAATCAAAAATCATATATAAATTATTTCATAATCTCTACAAACAAACCCCCCAATCAAAATACAATTAACTAAAAACAATCTACTATTAAAAAGTATCATTGCTGAGGATTCAACCTGAGTGCTGCTATACACATTAGCAATGCACCAAAACCTTGAACATTCAATAGGAGAAAATAGTCTTCACATTTAGTGTTCACTCCCTATACCATCTTGTTAGTCATGGTTTACTCCCATATACATCTTAGTATTATTTTTTTAATTTTTATGCCATCTTAGTAGTCATTGTTCACTCACATGGTTATCTTAGTAGTCAAGATTCACTCCCAATACCATCTTAATATATCTCATGGGAAATAAATATTTACCCAATGCATTGGAGGTATATATAGGTCCCACTCATATCGTAATGAAATCATATATAAGTGTACCACAAGAACATAAATCATTCATCATATAATATCATGTGAAAATAAATGGTTTTTTTAAACATCATTCAATCATAACATAACCCACATAAAATAAATGGGTTTCATAAATAAAAAATATCATTCATTGAAATAATAATAATGGAAAAATTTAATCATACACCTATTAAAACACAACTTACATAAAATAACATAATTCAGATTTAAATTTTTTTATCTTTCACTTGAAAACAATTCTTGAGAAAAACATCCTTTTGTCTTTGAAAACATTTTCATTACATGAAATGCCGCACAATTTTAAAATAAAATATTTCTTTTTTTAAAATAACCTTATAATATTTTAAGGTAATCACCAAGTAATTAAGGAATCATAAAATCATAAAAATAGATTCATGACTTATAATTTAAAAAACATTTTTCTCATACTTTTTCTGAAAATGAAAAAAAAAGTACCTCATCGGGAAAACGACAAAAGATTCATTTCAATCCATTTAATAAAAACTCATACCTTGGTAAAAATGAATTTAAATAATTTTATAATAATATAAAAAAATATAAAAAATTTAAGAAACATAAACATGGATGATAAATATACCTTAGTAAATATTTACATATAAAAAATCTCTAAAAGTAATGAGATTATGAAATTACCCCCTTTTTCTTTGAAACCACTTTTTAGAAAATAAAACATTTTTCAAAAACATTTTTCTTTGAAAATAGATTTATAAACTTCTAAGGTATTATTTTAAAAAAACTTTAAAACATATAACTTTGATTTATAATCCTTTTCCTTGGAAATGAGCTTAAGTGATCTTTTAAAAACATTTCTTGAGGAAAATAATCTTCAAAAATTTAAAAGTGTCTCATACCACTTTGAAACATTTGAATCATAATCCCTATAGAATAATAACATTAAAATAATCTGAAAATATAATTAAAAAAATTATATTACTGATATAAAATTTCAATTTGATGTATGTACACCTTGTAAAATAACACAGGTGCATAGCAAAACATGTGTCTCAATGAAAGAAAATTGAGACAAAATTATCTTGATCATTTCGTAACTTTTGAACCATAAAACCCCATGAAATAGTGATCATAAAATGGATATGTAAATACCCATAAATTAAATTAAAAAATCCATATAATACATTCATGTGTAGTATTTACACCACACAAAGGAAATGAGTGGTGAATAAGGCATTTGTCTCACAGAAATAAAAAGTGAGGCGAAATTCCCATACCTCACATTCTACTTTCTTTAAATGTGTTAAAACCTTATATATAATAAGTAAAAGTTAATTATTAATATATAACATAACTATATTCATATATATAATACCATATATTATTTATTTAAGACATTATATATCTCTTTTATTAGTAACTACATGTTTAAGATACATTTCGGGTGATATTTTCTTTGTTAATCATACATGTTTTGACTTGTTATTCTTGATTATAAAGAATTAATTATTTGAAGAATATAAAACATGATATGAATATCTTACATATTCACTATATAAGTATTTATAATAGTATTTAAAGATAAACAAAAAACATTGTTCATAGATACGGTAGGTCATACGTAGGCACGAATGTTATTTTTGTTTTCTTATCATATTAAAAGAACAAAAGTAGATAAAATGAATGTAAGTATTTATATATATATATAATATCATTAAATTAGAATTAATATTTCATTAATATCATATATTTTTACTAAAACAATTCTTAATACATTTTATGTGAATTTTGAACGAATCACATCGCTTTGATGAGGCGGTAGTCCACACGTCCACAAACGAAGTTATCACATACCCACAATATAGAAAGCATGAAGGTATGTTGAATATAGAATTACCAAAATATTAAATAGGTTATAATATAAATATTAAATTTTAATTTAACCATAATAATATTTTTAATACCATCCATGAAGGTTGTAATAGAAAAAGAACAAAAGCATTATTCACGTCGATAATAAATGGGCATAACTTGGACAATAATTTCATTTCTTTGAATTAGAGGAGATGAGAAATGAAGTGGATATGAGATGTTAAATTATAAAAATAACACTTCAGTTTATACATGATTATATATTTATAATGAATTCTTGTATGAATGGGGTTATGATAATGTATAAAAATAAAAGAAATTAATTGTGGTACTTTGGGAAAATTACCTCTGGAATATCACCTCCATGAGAGACCCTTGAGGACCTTGGATTTGGTATTTTGGTGAGACCAGAAGAACATAGAAGTAGGGAATATTTATAAGAAGTGGTTTTTTCAGAGATTTTACGAGCTAAAAGTCTTTTTGGGTTGAATTGTGGTTGTGATGGATGGTATTTATACATGAGGACAGGTGGGTTTAAGTGATTAAATAATGAATATTTGATATTTAAAGCCAACCATTTTGATTTGGAATTAAATTAAATGAATTTGGATGGAAATTAATATTTTGGAGGATGTTTAGGGTCAATAAAAACCTTAAAAAACCTTTAAATGTTTATTTTTTATATATTTTAATACTTTAACCTTTTAACCTTATAATGTTTCATTTTTTTCTATACTCTGGTAAATACTTTTTTTACCATGGAAACATTTTTATACCTAAAAATGAAATTGACCTTAAAAATTAATTTTTACCTTATGATTCCAAGTATGTAATCAATTTTAACTAATGCAATTCATATAATTGAAAAAATTATATTTAAAATTAATCTTGTAGACACAATGAAAAAAATTGGGTTTATAAAATGAAGAGATCAAAATTTTGAAATATTTTAATATATAATTTCAATGTGAAATTTATTCCAATGACCTAAATTGATTTTATTCATGTATAAATGAACTAATTATACTTTTAAATCAACTTAAAATATAATTTAACTATATAAATAAATTAGATGAATAATCAGTTTTCAAATACAATATAGTATTTTTCACTATTCATCAAAAAATGGATCTTATTAGAAAATACCAAAGAATTTAAAAAAATTAAATTTTTATACTTTAATTTCAAATAATAAGTTTATTTTTTCATATAAAATTTCTAAAAGTTTAAAAAGTTATATTTAAAATGGGTTCTCTATTAAAAGGCTGTAAAATTACCCTTTTGAAAAATATAGGATTTTAAGCTTAAAATTGGGTTTTGGATTTATATTATGCCAAAAAAATCTATTGGATAAATATAAAAAATATTTTACTGAATAAATAACATATATATTTCATTAATATCATTCATTAATTTTAATTAATTTAATTTATTAAGACAAAATGACTTTGGGAGCATAAAAATAAAACCTTTTCTTTTATAATTAATTGATATATATTTTCATTTCCTATTAATTGGTAACTAATAAATTCATATTAAAAATATTATATTTTAATAAGTTAGTTAATATTATTCATAACCTCTTATTTAATAGGTAGGTTATATCTTACTATATATTAAATAATAATATTTTAATAATATACTATTGTTCGATAAAACTCAGTCTTGCATGTAATGTAAGCTATCGAAGGTACCTGACATTGTGTGTAACACGAGTCAAAAACAGTTTTCCATATAACGCAAGATAAGCCTGTGTTGGGTGTAGCAAAATCTTATCTTGGTTTTGTGAATAACACAATCCAAACATAGTTTTTTTCAGATAACAAAATATATATTTCGTATTATATGAAATGAAATATATAAAAATGATTAAATTAATTCAAAAAAATAAATTTCAAAAAAACTTAGGGTGTTACATTCTACTCCCCTTAAAATTAATTTCAACCTCAAAATTTATATATGTTATTAAAATATTAATACTCGATAGTTTCTTTCATAGAAACCCACATCATAAAAATGAATACCAAAACAATCTTTTAAAAATGAAAATTTAGAAAATAAAGGTTAACCAAATTAAATAATAACTAATTTTCTAGATGTGAGAGAATAGGTGAATATTTGGTAATAGAGGAAAAGAATAAATAATCATAGAGATTGATAAAGATCGTCATTCACCAGAAAGTGGGTGATCCATATAAAGTTAACAATCACAAAACCATAAACTATTGAAGCCTGAAAGAGGTCATTGAAATCATCAATAATGATGATAACATGACAAATTTTTGTTCAATACCCTTTTTCTAAAGTTGAATGATTTTTATGATAATATATACTTACTTGGTTTCAGTGCAACCTATATTTTTGTTATTCTTTGATCAATTTCAACTTCATCTCTTATTTTAGGAAATGAAGTTGAATTTTTTCATTCCTGAAGCTTTAACAGAACATGATATCTGTAAATAGAATGGTAGTTCATTCCATATGTATTTATCACTAAAAAAATTTATCAAAAGTTATAAAATATTTATAATTCCGCCTATTGTGAGATAATACTTTAATATAAAAAACTTCATCTTAAGTCTAACTTAAACTTTATATAAATTTATAACCTTATAAGCCTTCTAAAAGCTGAAAATCCAAAACATGAAAAAGATAAACTAAATTAGCTTAACATTTATCTTCCATATATAATAAGGTAGTTCTTGGTTGTAACATTCCAAACATGTAAATAGCTTAATCATGTATTCTATTTAAACCATGTAATAACTTTAATTATCATACATCCTTATTCAAAACATGCATATTTCCTTATTCCAGGATTTATTGGATATATTTATTAACTAAAAAAAATATGCAAACTTCTTCCATGATAGCAGGACCCAATTGTCAATAAATCCTTAATCAGTCCCAAGGAAATTAGTACCATCCAATTTACATATTCATATCCAATATATCTTTATCCAAAAATCATTATCTTAAAACAAGGAACATATTAAGAGTTATCTTTACCTTAATCATCACCTTACCACCTTAATAACATTTCATGGTTACTAGTATTATTCAATTTAGTCTTTTAAATCTTTAAGTAATAACTACAATATACCAATCCATATATGTTTCATTACTCTGTAATACCATAAAAGTAATTATAAAACATTATTCATGAATTTTATTACATAAAAACACTATCATTACACCACTATGTTGTCATACTCTACATCACCAATAGTGATCGCATGAGATTTCCCCTTTTCCCTCAGCTTAATAGGTTGTTGATGCTGATCATCATCACCAGCCCTTGGGTTTGGGAACTGGTTATCATAATGCCCATTTTCCTTACACTTGTAGCACTAAAGCATCGAAGGTTCATTTTGATCATATTTTTCTTCATTCACATCATTAGATAACTTCTTCCTATCACTTCAACAATCAAATTCCTGATGGTATTCCTTTTCGCATGTAAAAAATTATTAGACCCTTTAAGTAAATTTCCTCTAAGCTTCTTCCCACACATAGTGTAGAAATGAAATCTCATTTTCTTCTCTTTATGGGTTTTATATTTTTATTTAAACTCTATCTTCCTTTTCTTGTCAAAATCATGAGATTGATACATGACTTCAACCTCCATTTCAACCTTGATTTCACAACTCAAAATATCGTTGTATCTACTAAATTATCTTATGGAAAATTCCCTTCAGATACTTCGCTTTAATCCATTGAATAACCTATCAAATTTACTTTTGTGTTGAAAGATAATTCTTGATGTGTACTACTCAAGTCTAATAAAATTATCTTCGTAGGTACTAACATATTCATCATCCCATTTCTTCAACTCAAAAATATCTTTCATCATCTTGGTTTGAAGAATCCAAGGAATGTACTTATTGAAAAATAAGTTCTTGAATTCTTCCCAATCCATGGATTCAATTTCATATTTTTTCCTTGTATTCTTAATAATATTCAACCACTAGTCTTCTTAACCTTATAAATAATAAACAACTAGAATAAATTTCTCATGTTCAAAACACTAAAGGATATAAAATATATTTTTAGTGGGACCGATTCATTATTCAGCAAAAAATGGATATGAAAACCTATTGAAATAAGGAAGATGATGCCTCATGAAGAAATAAACAGAATAATATTTCCACATTTACTTATTTTTATGTCCACCGTGATTTATATCTTGAGAAATTTGTGTGATCATAGAAATGAGATCTTGCATTCTAGCTCCTAAATAATTTAGTTTCTCAGGAGTATAATCATTTCATTGCCCATCGCATTTATTATTAACATAGTTTCTTTGGGTTCCAAACATTGACTACAACCATAAAGAGTAGTGTGAGAAACAATTACCATAATTTAAAACCAAGTAATCATTGGAAATCACTTATAGTATGTCTAAATCATGGTGTATTCTTTTAAATATATGGCACCTTAGGCTTATCCTTAGAGACATCCCTAGAAATATCTTTATAAATATCACTAGGGATCTTAGTATGTTTTCTCATCCTAGTTTCCAAAGGTTTAATAAACCTTTTCTATGATACCAAATATAAATACCATGTGTTTACGTACATGTAAATTACATAACTTTTATGGATTACTTAAAACATTATTCAAACAAATTCCCAAATATTGTATTAGTTTAGTGCCTTTAGAAACTTTAAAACCTAAAAAAATGGTTCATATGCGAGCTGTAGTATCTATTAATAGGTTCTTCATTACTAGAAACCTTCTTATACATATCATAATTAATAAATATCTTCATAACTTGAGGAAAGAAACATAAAAATGGGTGATCCCGGATGCTCAGTAAGGTAAAATAATAGAGACATGTAAGAATAAACAAGAGCATAAGGGTATGAGAACATGATCATAAAATTAGAATATCATACCCTACATATCAAAGATCATAAACAAGAATAGTGTCACAAATCTTGATAGTTTATAATAAATGTATCATAAGGAATTAGATAACATAATCCATGAAATTCTAACATAGGAATAAGACATGGAATTGTGGAAGACACATAAGAATATAAAATTATTTCCATAGTAGTCAAGGAATCACTGCCAAGGCCATCTTGGTAGTATGGGTTCACTCCCCATACCATCTTGGTAGTCATGGTTCATGACCATGACCATATTATTAGTATGATTTCACTCCTCATACCATCTTGTATGTCATGGTTCACTCCCATGGCCATCTTAGTAGTTACAGTTCACTCCTAATACCATCTTATTCTATATCATGAGATATAAATATTTACCTAATACATTATAGGGAGATATAGGTCCCAAAAATATCATAATGAAATCATAAATAAGTGTACCACAAGAACATAAATCATTATTCATATAATAACCCATGAAAATTCATAGGTTTCTTAAACATTATTCAATCATAACATAACCCATAGAAAAGAAATGGGTTTCAAAAATAAACATAAATCATTGATAGAAAGAATAATAATTTAAAAATTAAACAATATCCCTATCATATCATAAGTAACACCAAATAATTTAATCCTATATGGGAAATAATTTTGAGATAACACTTGAAAATAATTCTTGAGGAAAATATCTTTTATGCTTTGAAAACATTTTATTTAATAAAATATCGTGCAATTTTAAAAGAAAACATTTAAAAAAATAAACTTGTATGATTGTAAGGAAATATTCAAGAAATTATGTCATCATGAAATAATAAAAAACCATTCATAGCATATCATTTCAAAAAAAACATTATTCTCTTACTTTTTTCATAAATGACAAAACGTACCTCATTAGGAAAACGACAAAAGATTCCTTTCAAATCGTTCAATAAAATCTCATACCTTGGTAAAAATGACTTTAAATAACTGTATTATAATATTAAAAATATTGTAGAAAATAATTTTAAGAAACATATAAATGGATGATTAATATACCCCAATAAATACTTACATATAAACAATCTTGGAAAGTAATGAGATTGTTAAATTATCCCCTTTTTCTTTGAAAAATACTTTTTAGAACATGAAGCATTTTTGAAAAAAAATATATTTGAAAATAGATTTGTAAAAATATAAAATAATATTTTAAAAAAACACATTAAAATATAAAAAATTTATTTATAATCTTTTTCCTTGAAAATGATCTTAAGAGTTCTTTTAACAACATTTCTTGAGGAAAATAATCTTTAAACATTTCAAAGCGTCTCATACCACTTTGAAACAATTGAATCATAATACCCATGAAATAATAACATTAATATAAGATTAAAATATCATGAATATAAGGATATTACTAATATAACATTTATATTTTAAGTATGTAGAAGAATATAGGTTCGTAACAAAACATGTGTCTCAAAGAATACAAATTGAGACAAAACTACCTTACTTATTTGGTAAATTTTGAACCGTAAAACCCCATGAAATGGATATAATAAAATTTATAATAAATTAAAGTATAAAAGTCATATAATAAATTCATGTTTAGTATGTATACAACACAAAATAAATAATTGGTGAATAAGGCAAGTGTCTCACGAAAATAAAAAGTGTGACGAAATTCCCTTACCTCACGTTTGAATTCATTCAAATGTGTTCAAACCTCCTATATAATAAGTATAAGTTTATTATTAATCTATAACAAAACATTATTCATATATATAATACCATATATTATTTTCTTAGGCTGTTATATTAAACGTTTATTATTAACTCTGTTTAAGTTACATTTTGGGTGATATTTTCTTTGTTAATCATACATGTTTTGACTTGTTATTCTTGATTCTCAAGATTTAATTATTTATAGAATATAAAACATGATATGAATATATTATATATTAAATATATAATTATTTACAATAATATTTAAATATAAATATAAAACTTCAATCATGTAGATGGTATATCATACGTACGTGTGAACGCTATTTTCGTTTTCTTATCATATTGAAAGAATGAAAGTAAATGACATGAATATAAATATTTATATATATAATATCATTAAATTAGTGTTAATATTTCATTAATATCATATATTTTTACTAAAATAATCTTTAATAAATTCCATGTGATGTATGAACTAATCACATCGCTTTGAGGAGGCAGTAGTCCACATGTCCACAAACGAAGTTATCATATATCCAGAATATGGAAAGTATGAAGTTATGTTTAATATAAAATTTAATGAATATTAAATGGGATATAATATAAATATTAAATTATTATTTAACCATAAAAATAGTTTCCAGACCATCCATGAATGTGTTAATGGAAAAGGAAGAGAAACATTATTCACAGAGGTGATTAACTACCATAACTTGGACAGTAATTTTGTTTCCTTGAATATGAGGATATGAGAAATGGAATGGGTATGAGATATTCAATTATAAACAAAAAACTTCATTATATAAATTATTCTATATTTATAATTGATTTGTTTATTAATGGGGTGATTATGTGGTAGAAAAATAAAAGAAATTAAGAGAGGAACTTTGTGAAAATTACCTCATGAATATAACCTCCTTGAGAGACCCTTAAGAACCTTGTATTTGATATTTTTGTGAGAACAGAAGCACTTTTACATGGGGACAGTGATGAGGAGAGGTTTTTTCATATATTTTAGGAGTTAAAATTATTTTTGGGTCAGAATGGGGTGATGATGGGTGGTATTTATACTTGAGGAGAGGTGGGTTTAAGTGATTAAATAATGAATATTTTATATTTAAAGCTAACCATTTTGAGGTGGTATTAAATTAAAAGAATTTGGATTGAAATAAATATTTTGGAGGATTTTATGGTCTATAAACACCTCAAAAAACCTTTAAATGTTGTAGTTTTTAGGTATTTTATTCTCTTTACCTTTTAACTTTATCATGTTTCATTTTTTCCTATACCGTGATAAATAATTTTTTTCCATTGTAAAATGTGTATACCTAAAAATAAAATTGACTTTACAAAATAATTTGAACCAATTTTTAAAAAATATGTAATCAATTTTACCTAATTCATTTAAAATAATTTTAAAAATTATATTCTAAATTAATCCCGCAAACACAATGAAAAAACGGGTTTTTAAAATGAACAGCTCAATAGTTTAAAATGTTTTAATATATAATTTCACTGTGAAAAATATTAAAATGAACTAAATTGTTTTTATTGATGTATAATTTAACTAATTATACTTTAAAACTAATTTAAAATATAATTTATCTATAGAAATAAATTAGATGAATAAGTAGTTTTCAAATAAAATGTAGTATTTTTCAATATTCATAAAAATGAATCTTATCAGAAAAATACAAAAGAATTAAACCCAAGTAAATTTTTATACTCCAATTTCAAATAAGTAATTTATATTTTTATATAAAATTTATAAAAGGGTCAAATTTTATATTTAAAATGGGTTCTCCATTAAAAGGTAGCAAAATTTCCCTTTTGAAAAATATAGGATTTTATGTGTAAAATTAGGTTTATCTTTATCTTACGCCTGTAAAATCTATTAGATAAATATAAAAAGATATTTTTTTAATATATAACATATATATTTAATTAATATCGTTCCCAAATTTTAATTAATTTAATTTATGAATACAAAACAACTTTGAGAGCCTAAAAATAAAACTATTTGCTTTCTAATCAATTGGTATATATTTTCATTTCTAATTAATTGGTGACCAATGAATTCATATTATAACCCTTATATTTTCATAACTTAGTTAATACTATTCAAAGATACTAATTTAATGGATAAGTTATATCTTACTACATATTAAATAATAATATTTTAATAATATACTATTGTTCGATAAAACTTGGTCTTGCGTGTAACACAAGCTATCAAAAGTACTCTATATTGTGTGTAACACAATCCAAAAACAATGATTTTCATACTTAAAGATAAGGTGGTATTGCATGTAGTGCAAGAATATCTTGGTGTTGTGTATAATGAAATCTAAACGTAGTGTTTTTGGTTAACAAAATCTATATTCAATATGGTGTGAAATGAAAAATATCGAAAAGATTAAATTAATTCGAAAAAAAATAAATTTCAAAAAAAACTTAGGGTGTTACAATATCTATCATTAAGTCCATATATATTTCATCCCATTTCAACTCTTGGTTCTCAAGGGTATGTAAAAAACCTTCCCAAACCCGGTGCTCAGCCTTTACCTACTGACAGGTGAGGCAGCATGAAACGACCTCATCCACACTTTGTATCATACCAGCTGACCAAAACTATAATTAAAGGCCTATTTTCATCATTCCAACACTAGGATGTATATTCAAGAGAGATGTGTGAAACTCTACCATCAACTTATTATGTATCATGAATGGGACACCATCCATACCTGCAAAATAATAACATTATTCCCTCCTTTATAAAACCTATCTGGTGAATCTCCAGAGGATATCTGGTCATGTAAGATATCATTATAGATGTATCCTAACTGTGACTCTCTCACATTCTCGAGAATAAGAGGATTAAACACCATAAACTAAATAAAATATTCACCCTCCTTCTTAATAAGTTTTAGCTTCATGGAATCCATCTTCTGAGATTCCTCCTGCACTAAACATGCCTGAGACTTTATGTTAAAGAAATATTCCATTATGTTGTCCTTCCCTAGAGTATAGACTATCTCAAATTAATATTCTTGCATAAACTACTACTAGATCCTATGTATCAGGTTTTAAAATCTCTATGTGAAGAAATACATGAGACTCTGATGGTCTAAGTAGACAAAAAATCACTCTCTTATAAGATAGTGCCTCTACATCCTCAAAGAGAAGACTACCGTTGTTAGCTCTAGGTCATGAGTCACTTAGTTATTATTATGGGTTCTCAACTGCCATGACTTATATGTTATAAATTCCTATATCTTCATAAACACGAATCTAAGACCATCTCCTGAGGCATAAAAATACACTAAATACTTCACACCCTCCTCTGGTAGTCTCAAACTAGGAGCACTCATCTACCTCAAACTCAACTCCTTGAAGTCTCTCTGGCATTTCTCATTCTATATAAACAGATACCCTTTCTACATCAGGGTGGTCAAAGGGGATGAAATCCTAGATAATTCTTCCATGAACCTCTGGTAGTACCCCTCCAATCCAATAAAACTCCACACATATGACACACTTATGGGTGGCTCCCAAGAAATCACTACATAAATATTCGTTAGCTCCACATCTAATCCATGCTGAGAAATGAAATTCCCCATGAAGTGAACCTCGTGAATCCAAAACTATGACATTGAGATCTTACCATAAATCTGGTTCTCCAAAAGAAAATCTAGGACCATCCTCAAGTGCTCATCATGCTTCTTCTATGATGTAGAGTTTATGAGTATGTCATCAATGGAGACAACCACAAACTAATCCATATACAGCGAGAAGGTCTATTTTATCATATCCATAAACACGGTAGAGGAATTCATCACACCAAATTTTATGACCATGAACTAATAGTTTCTATAGAGACATCGGAATGTCATCTTTGGAATATCATCATTGCGAACTCTCAACTGGTGATACCAGATCGAAGATTGATCTTTGATAACCATCTTGCACCTCTCAACTGATCAAAGAGTCTATCAATCATTAGAAAGAGATACTTTTATTTAACATTGAATGGTTCAGGTGATGATAATATACACAAATCCACAATATCCCATCTATATTCTTCACGAAAAACACTAGAGCTACCCAGGGGGACACATTGAGTCTCATAAAACCCTTTTATTGAAGGTACTCCAACTACAATCACAGCTCCTGAAGCTTAGTAGGATCCATCTGATATGTCGTAGAAGATATCAGAGTGTTTCTGGGATGTAAATCAATACAAAATTTTATATCCCACCTTGGAGGTAGTTCCTAAACATCTTTAGGGAAGACGTCTATAAAATACTCTATGACTAAAAGAATCTAGATTCTTGAAGAGCATGTTTCACCAAGGGTTACACTAACTAACTGATGGGTAAAGGGATGCAACATCCTACCCAAAAAACCCAATTTCCCTTTGATGAGATCTCTCTCACCCATAAAGTATAATCTCATCCCATTAATGTGAAGGCATCTGCGTCATCAATGGATACATTTAATCTAGGTTCAGAATGAGGAAAACCAATCCATACCCAATATGACATCATAGGGTTCCATTATGATGACAAAAATGTCCCATGATAATGTCTCTCCACCAAGAAATGGATCTAACTACTGGAGGATAAAAGATATATAAGAAGCATTCCCCGTAGGAACCTCATTAAAAAGTTGTTGGGCTAACACCTCAATAGAGAGCTCCGGATCTCGCACTAGGATTAAAGAGTTAAATGGATGAATCACAATTATGTCTACTAATACTGAATAAAGATTAGAATAAATATATTTCACACCATTAATCATCACGTGTGTCACTAGGTTATACACCTCTATAGCCTTCAGTTGTCTGCGGCCGTAGTCGCCTGCTCCCTAAGCCTGACATGGGACTCTTTATGGTGGTGGTGGAAGGATCTCATAGAATCTTCCACCAACCACATCTCTTCCTCTTGGAGATGCACCTTCTCCTCTTTTAGATTCACCTCCCTATGGGATAATATGCCATCGCTTGGGCGACCCATGACCACAGTGTTGCCTCTGTCGTGGTGGTTTTTCCTCTATCTTTTTGCGCTTCTCAGAACGTTTGGTCGAGAAATCACACTTCATGTGACCTCACCCATCACATGAATATAACCACCCCTCTCTTGGATACCCTACTGCTCTGTGATTCCTCTGACCACATGCCCAAGCCTAATCCTGTGAAGATATCTTCACCCAATATATGTTTTACTAGCATCTTCTAGTTGCAATAGATTACTCAGATCTATGACACCCACTACAAGATCTAGCTACATGAAGTCCCTCTGATAAGAATTTATCCATCATCAGAACCCACTTCAACACCCCATCATCAGTGGGAATGCACTATGTTACCACACTTTCATATATATCTCTACAAACATGATGCTCAAACTTCCACTCCCTGAAGTAACCATTGTGAATCATATCAAGGGAGTATCATGTATGGTCTGTGAACCTCATAGAATACTCATCCATTGGCATACCTCCTTATTGAAACTCTATAATCTCTTGAATCTAAACTAAGAGAAAGAAAGATGGGTATTAATCCTCACAGATCAGATGCTATAATTCGGGCCATGAAAGTGTCCACTTATCATGCTCAACGCCCATCTACTCTATAGAAAAGTATAGTTATTGACACAACCACCTGATCAATCAGTGTTTGAATAATTTTGAAGACATGGATCACTGACTCTATCCAATCCTCCACTGCATGAGGATCTATATCACTATAGAACCTCATTGGCCTCTAGTAATGGAAATCAGGTAGTGTGTTAAGTCTACACTCATCCTCATCCAACTCACCTGGTATGATCTACTGCTTGATGGGTGAGGGTGCTTCTACTTGGTCCACCGGGAGGAAGAACCTCACATGATGGCCCCTGAACTAATCCTTCACCACTCATTGGATTATCATCATGATCTGAAACTATTAACCTAGGTGGATTTTGTTGTATATGCATCCTAAAAATTTAATCAAGACATACCATGATCATATGATCATATATATACAATAGGGATCTGACTCAATAAGAACAGTAGAAAGAATCAATATTATATCATGCATGTACTATTAATACCTACAACCAATGTCTCATTATACTAAGTCAATAAGTAGGTATTCATAGCCTTGGTGTATGTATACATTGGTCATCTTGCCAATACTAGGTTCTCTGGCCTGAGAGCCACACTAAAGTCACTTGGATATTTTTTCCCTAAATCCTAACCAAATCCTCATAAGGGGACTACTCCAAACACCATACTAAGGAATGAACTGCCTCTGATACCAATATTCCATGACTTGACCCAACAAGGAGCGATCTATAACTACCCCAATCCCGCCTCCATATACCAAGGGCTAGTAATAATGTATGAAAGGAATAACTTGTATGGGAGGCCTTTTTCTAAGGTACATGTATGCACGCACCCACTCATCTCAGAGCATAAGTGTAGAGGAATAAAATAAAATGATGCAACATCTATAGTAATAACCATGAATGTGAAACCTCTAGGAGATACAAAGACTACTATAGTGTAAACTGAAAAGTAAAGGGGGAAAATACACACCCAGCTAGAAAGATGTCCCAACCAGAAAAAACTAGAAAAATAAAATTATAAGAGATCCCAATTTCTAGATCTTGAAGACTTGGACACCATATGAGATCAAATGCACTAGGTATCCCTATAGTACTATATAATCACCACTAATCTATCTATAAAATTCACAAAGACATGACCCATGTAGGAAAATATCATGCATGGGTGAGTATGTACATACCCAGTAGGACATCCTGAAAGAAGAAGGGGAAGTGGTAATAGACAATAGATAGCTTAACCCAAATTAGAATAGAGAAAAAATACAACAACATTGATAAAAATATATATATTATCAAAAAAAGAATCCCAAATGAGAGATAAATAGGATCTTCATCTCACATCCCAACTTGGGAAAAGAGTGTTAACAGTTCCACGAGGTCTATTAATGATGCTCAGCATCTCGTGCATCTGTCTAGTAGAAACTTCCAAGTCAATACATACATCACCATTGTGTCACCTAGTCGATAGAAAAAATATCTAAGTAGAGGAACCATACCCTGGTACAACAACAGGGTTCTACTCAAGTAGATGGGTGGAGGGCCTATCACTTATCTCTGCATGATGGTTCCACTCTGATGGTTGATGACCCATGACCTGACTATATAAGAGGGTTACACTCTCATGGGTGAGGACCTATTCCCTGACTCCATAGAAGGGTGTTGCTCAATATTCGATAGAGGACTCATGTCTGATTCTAATATAGGGTTTCCACTATAGTAGTCTATAGAGGAATCATGCCTAGACTAATTGGAGGGTTCCACTCTAGTAATTGGTAGAGGACACATTCCCAGTCCAACTGGAGGGTTCCACTTTAGTGTTCAATGACCCATGAAATTGATACCATAAGTGGGTGCCACTCAAATAGAAGATAGATAACCCATGCCATGTTTGGTAGGAGGGTTTCACTTGGTGGATAGGTAGAGGACCCATGCCTTGTCCAATAGGAGGTTTCCACTCTAATGGTTGATCAAGGACCCATTCCCAACCTAGTAGGATAATTCCACTCTGATGTATCTGATGATCATTATTGACCACTGTCGTCATCAATCATTTCCTAATTAAGAATCACGGTTGTAGAGGCCTGAAACTTGACGTACATGGACATTACATTACTTTTGCGGAATACTTAGTACATAACAAAAACACACACACAAGGATCGTAATAGTTTAGTGTCTTTGGAAACTCAGAATATAATCTTCTAATCGTAGTGAAAGCTCTTCAACATCTCCCATAAAGATCTTCTTTTTTTTAACCTAAAACCTTTCTTTATATCCTGGGGAAAAGAAAACATAAAAGGGTGAGCTCAAATGCTCAGTAAGGGTAAACAAAAGAAATATCGATCACATCATTTTCATAAGAACATAAAATTTTGGAAATCTTAACCTACAAAAGAGAGAATAATTTCATAACATGGGATAAATCATAGTAGTGAAATGAAATACCAATAATCATAACTTAAAACATGAAACTTTGTGGCATACACACATAATCATAGAGAATCATTTCTTATTAGTCAAGACTCATTGCCAAGACTATCTTAGTGGACAGAGTCCGTTTCTGAACCGAGTCACCCTCGTTTCAGTCCTGTTTCACTGAACCGGTATAACCTACCATTCCAGCCATGTCTATCTCATGAGATATAAAATTTTTACCCAATGCATTGGAGGGAGATATAGGTCCCACCCATCTCATAATGATACCATTCTTATGTGTGCCACAAAATCATAAACCATACATCATAGCATAACCCATGTAATAAAAATATGATTCTTAAACATCGTGACATCATAAAATAATTAATATAAGATAAAGGAATTCATAAAAATAATTCCATCAAAACATAATCAAATCAATTTAATAATAGGGGTAAAAACAGAACCCTTTATTATCTTAGATGGAAAATAATTTTGATAAAACACTTGAACTCCATTCTTGAGGAAATTATCCTTTCTACTTCAAAAACACTTTTCCTTTCTTAACATGTCATAAAATTCTAAACTAAAAGAAGTTGATTAAAAATAAACTTGAAAACTTGTAAAGTAAGCTTCTTGGAAATAATGTTTTAAAAATCCATTCATGCCGTATAAGTTAAAAGAAAACATTCTTCTCGTACTTTTGTCGGAAAAGTCAAAAAGTACCTCGTATAAAAAATGACAAAAGATCCCTTTCATATCTTTTACTAAAAACTCACCGAAGGGTAAATTTGGATATAAACTATTGTAGAAGGATATAAATATTACATATTGAGGAAACATGGATGTGGATGATAAAATACACCCCAGTAAATTTCAAAGTATAAACAATCTCGGATAAAAATGAGATTGTAATATTTCCCTTACCTTAGGTCTGATTTGCTTCCTAAGTGTATGAACCTCTTGTATAATGATTTAAATAATGTCATTGACTTATTACATAATCATATTCATTGTTATGATATCATATATGGTTCAATTATGACTTTATATTACCCTTTGTTTTTTAAATTCTATGTTAAAGAGCATTTTGGGTAAAATTGTTTCACTTGTCGTCCGTGTTTTGACTTGTAATTATTCATATGATTGCTTAGATCATAATTACTTAATTCCATAATATAAAACATGATTTATATATAATATATATTCAGAATATACATATATATAATAAATTAGTAAATGAAAAGAAATACACCGTTCATGGAGATGGTAGGCCGTATGTACGCATGAACGCTATTTTCGTTTCCTTATTGAGTTGAATGGAATTAAGTAGATGACATAAATATATACATAAATCCAGTAGCTTTATAATGTCATATATTTCATTATTATTTCTTATATATACTTTATAATCATTCTTAAATGGTTAACATGGAGAATGAATCTCATCGCGTCGTGGAGACGGTAGTCCGTACGTACGCACGAGCGATGATATCGTTTCCATAATTATTTAATTGAATTGGAGTGGATGATAAAATATATAATAATCAATATGATGTTCTAATAACTATGTATAGTTATTCTTTACACCATTATACCCATCCATGTAAGGTGGTGGTGGAAAATAGATTACACCACAGCGTTGAGACGGTATTCCGTACGTACGCATGCGCGGTGATTTCTTTTTCCGTAGGATGGATAGATGGTGAAATAGGGTTGTTTCATAATTATAATAACATATCAGTATATGAGTGATACTGATGTTATTACTTCATAATGAAACAACCTAATAATAAGAAGTGGAAGAAGAAATAAAGATGAAAGAATCGGTAACGGACATTACCTCTTCTTTGAAGTGCTTCTTTGAGACCTCCTTTTAGGGCACTAAAATGGGTCTTTGAAGAATACCAGAACCTCTAGGATGTTTCTAGGGAAGTGGAGAAGAGAATTTTTCAGGGGTTGGCCGAGCTTGAAGGCTCAAAGTTGTGTGAGGAAGAGAGGGAGGAGGTACCCTTTTATAAGGGAGGAGAGGGGCTCCTTTGGAAAAACTAAAAATATTATTTTATTATAAAGTCATGTTCGGTTTTAAATAGCTCCAAATTGATTTATTTAGAGTCTAAGGTAGGGATGGGTCGAAATCCTCTCATCCAATAGAATTTAGACAAGTTTAGGTTCCTATTTTAACCTTATCATTTAGATTTAACATTAAGTTAAATAATTTTACTTTTACCATGTCTTCTTGTGTTCTTATACTATAAGGTTAATAAACTTACTATAAGAAGCCAAAAGAACCCCAAGTTGTTTATTATTAATATATATAACCTTATATAAGTCATTTGGCCGAACCTTATATTTTTAGGAATAAAATAACAATTAATAATATAATATTTGTTTTAAAAACTATTTTATGTCAATTTTGACACTATTTAGTAATTGATTTTTGTGAAACTCATAACAGAATGATAAGTTCGAACACAATTAATTAAATAAATACTAACATGTCATATTAACCTATAAAATTAGTGTAATTCATAAAAAGTCTCAAATTATATTTATTTCAGTATTTATAACATCAATTATGTCAATATTTCATTAATAAGATAATTACTGCATCATCATTGTGTCATAACTAAATTAAATTATTTAATGTCTAAAACTTACAAATAAAATAACATTATGTAGGAAAGCTTTTTAGCTTTCTAATTAATATTTATAGTCGAATTTATCTTATGTATAACCCCATATTAAAAATGTTTTAGTAATTAAACTTTGATTTTAACTCTTTTAACCCTTCTTTAAATAAATTAATAATAAATGTCCTAATCTAATCCAAGTGGGCCTAAATGGTCATATTTTATTCCTAACTTTGTTTTTGGTCGAATTACATTTGTCCAATAGAATTAGGACATGTGTTAGGGTAATAATAATATCATTTCTACCCTTAATTACCCTATTTACTTTTAACCGTGGTAAAAAAAGTAAAAAGTTACTATTCACCAAAAAATTATTTTCATCTCATTGAACCACATTTTACTTACTGAAATCAACCGTGTCTCTCAGATTTTTGAAATTCCACTCACAGAATCGGTAAAATTATGTTTTATGAACAATTCAGTTTTTTTAACTACCACTTAGTGGTTTCACTATTCATCAAAAATTGAAAGTTTTCAGAAAAATACCAAAAATTAGGCCTAAGCTATATTTGATATTGTGAACTCAAAAATGATGTCTATTTTACCAAATTCAAAACATATTAGTTGCATTAACTAATTTAAAAATTAATTCCCGTCGTCAAAACAAATAGCGTGTTTTTAAGAGATAATAACTATCATAAGATTGAAACTTGTTTATAACTGGTTTAAATGTGAAATTACATCCAATGACCATCATTTTATTAAATTGTAAAAATATATTCAAAATATACTTTAAAACCACTAAAATTAATAATTTATCACTATTAATTATTTCGATTGAAAAAGTTGTTTTTAATTAAAATTTAGTAATTTCCACTATTCATCAAAATATGAAAGTTATCCGAAAATTACCAAAATTTCACCCTAAGATAATTTTGATATTCCAAATAGAAAAATGAAGTCCATTTTGAAAAATAAAATTTACAAAATTTTGAAAAGTGGTTATTACTATTCATAACGACTAGTTTTAATAATATTTTAATAGCATATCGTTGTTTAGTGAAACTCGGTATTGCGTACTACACACGCTATCAAGGAAGGTCGTGATTGCATGTAATGAAAGGCAAGTCAAGGATGTGTGTTGTGCAAGCTCCTTTTGGTGTAGCGTACAACACAAGACATTAATGAAATTAAAAATAATATTTTTCATAAAATCTCGAGGTGTTACAACGGTTGAAACATATTGCATCATATATCAAAATCCACTAAGAATTCCAAAATATCATTATACGTGGAGAAATAGTCAGTATAGGATACTCATGAGCCAAAATCTAAGTCCAAACAAAGGAGACACAAGAGGTATAGGTTTCCTCAAAAGAACGATAGGGTCACACTATGTGTAAGGGGACCCACATTGTGTGTGGTCCAACTCCACTTCTAGGTTGTGTCCCTGTCGATAAATAACTCACTTGTCGTGTATCACTATATGGTGTGTAGGTGGACCACACGGTGTGACTCATCCACTCGGGGTCCTGCCCTTGATCCTGACCATGTCCATGTAAAGATGTATATGTTGATGAAATTAGGTACAAAGTGTGTTCGGCCACATGGGTTCCTATTCGTGTTCTTCGACACATGTCTTATCTACCAAGGGAGGGTCACACAATGTGTGACCTACTCACATGGAGTGTGATCCTTAACATTTTTTCAAAACCCTATCACTGCAGTCGCAGGGTTACTACATAGTGTGTGTTCATCCTTATACACATCGTGTAGTATGATTTTTCATAGTAAGATAGATCAAATTCCAACATTACATATCCAGATGATCTGTATTTGAACTAGTCATTTGACCACCCAAAAATAGTGGAATATTCTACTATTCGCCATTTCTGGCCCTTTGCTGGCCAGAAATAGAATTCTCATCATTTTTCTCGAAGCCTGTATGCCATGTATAACTCTCATATTGCCCATTATTCATATCAAATCTTGTATCCAAAAAATAATCATCGTAAACCCAAAAATCCTTTGAATAAATCCCTAATTATTCAGTCCATTCCTCGTATGCAAATCCACCATGAATCCGAGGGTCCAATCGAGCAGTGACCTTCCCGAAAATGTCTAATAGAGACCCCATAGGCCAATCGGTGAAGAATGAAAAGAATAATTATGATAAATTCAAAATAAAAAAGGTTAAACAGTTATTTTCCAATAATTCTTGACCAAAAAACCCAAATTGGGATGTTTGGGGGTGAGAAAACTGAATAATCAATTTAAAAACTAATGTGCGAGCACATTAAAAGGATAAATTAGTGCATGCCAAATGAATTGTGTGATCATGCTCATATATTTCAATTAATTGGGGTATAATCCATAAATTGACTAGTAGTAAATTAATTTGGATCATTAATCATTGAATAACATTCTCACCAACAAATGAGAGAAGTTGTTTCATTCGTAGCATCTCGATCTCCTTGGATCTTGAGTTTTTTCATCGTCTGATTCTGATTTTCCAATGAGAGGTTGAATGAATTCCTCTTAATAATCCTAGAGCTTGGACATCCTCCATAACATGGATTTTATAGGTGAAACACAATTTGGTTATTTAATTTAAAATAAATAAATTTAATTATTTATTTTAATTAAACTCGCCTTCCAAAAGTCATGATATTCGAATTCCCCTCATCGACAAATTTTACGTCATTTCTAGGGTAAAAATTTCTTTCCAAACTCATTAATGGTCTCAGGTTTCTAATCCAAGATTTCATTTAGGAGATATCTCGTTTTCTATAATAAAACACGTGCGTGTAATTTAAAATATATTTTATATTTTATAAAATTAATTTTTGGAACATTGGGCCTCCGAATCACACACTCTCTCAGGGCCTGGATCTGAATATATTTCTTGATATATTCCAAATTATTTCAAGGAAAAAAGGGGCAATACAGACTTCATATCATTATTTTCACACTTTTTAATCTTCAAGATCAAATATTATGAGAACTGACCCGCCAATAGTAATTCTGTATGTTTTTATTTCATAAAATATTCCTAAATATGAGCCTGTATAATGGTAATCAGAATTTTATATAATCATTAATTCATTTCATGACTCACACAGATAGATTTTTTGTCCAAAAATTTTATGCCATATGTGCACGGAAAGTAGGGTATGTTGGGTGTGTCATGAATCAAATGTTATTAATGGATAATTTGAGGAATGATTTTCCCCTTATATCTTTATAGATGTTGATATCTTGGCCCTTTAATTGAAAATGAACTATTAAATTAAATTTCACGGTCATGGAATAATGAAGAGTTTACACTACTACAGATATTCCCCTTCACAACATGAAAAAATGCTTTTAAGAGTGCTAAAAAATCAATGTTAACATTAGTGATATTAAAGGGGTGGCCTTTATTATCACTAAAAAAGAGCTGATAAAGGGGTCCTTTATCAATGCTAAAAAAGTGCTAATAAAGTCTCCACCTAATGTAGTGTGTTGTTTGTATAATAGCACATTGCATCAACCTATAACCTATACACAAAATATATAATTTAATTGAATTAAATTTTACATCACGAATAAAAAAACACTACTATAAACATTTCAAACAATGTTTTGTATAATTAAATTTACAATTACTATCAAATGACATTTAAAAACATTAATATTTCATTATATTTAAAACTCATGATCCCCTCTCAAAAAGGTCTTCCCATGGTATCTGTTGCTAAAAAAATCACCTTAACCTTAGAAAAATAATCCACCTATATAAGAAAATAAATCTTTTGTTAGTAATATTATAATGAAATAAATTAAAAATTAATATGAAATAATACATTAAAAATTTTAAAATTTAAATAAAAATACATACATGTAGTTATACTGGTCACAATGTGATTTGTATTAAGGTACGGTTATTCCAAAACGTCAAAAATGAGTTATGGATAATTTTTATAAAGTATCAGAATAACTAGAATGTTTTTTCTTAGTTTTGAGTATGTCAATTGTTATTTTTAATTAAATTAATGTAAATTTTAAATACAGACATGCTTGGAGTTTTACTAGTCACACTATGTATGAGATTGAGATTCGTTTGATTCTGATACATCACAAATTACTTGGGGATCGTTTTCCTAAAGTATCAAAACAATCCAAATTCATTTTCTCGATTTTCAGTATGTCAGTTGTGTTTTTTACTAAAATTTCATTTCAAACCGGAAAGATTCACTTTGAGTCATACCAATCACATTGTATATCGATTTGATATGATAATGATTCCTATATTTCCAAAATGACTTACAAAATTCTATCCTAAATTATCAATACAATTGGAGTGCCTTTGATTGGTTTTCAATTAGTGACACATGTTTTTAACTAAATTGTCAATTTTAAACTGATAATAGGCACTTTTAGTCATATTGGTCACACCTTACATCGGATTTAGGTGGTAGTGATTACTAAATGTCAAAAATTAGTCATGGATAATTTTTTTTAAAGTATCAAAATAATCTGAAAGTGTTTTCTTGGTTTTTAGTATTTCACTTGTTATTTTTTGCTAAAATTAATGTCAATTTAAAATAAAAAAGACACACTTAGAGTCATATCGGTCACACTGTGCATTTAATTTAGGTTTTGTTGAACACTATATGTCAAAAATTACTTATGGGTCATTTTCCTAAAGTATAAAAACAATATTAATGCATTTTCTTGGTTTTAAGTAGGTTAGTTGTCCTTTTTACTAAAATTGATGTTAATTTTAAATAAAAAGATGTACTAGGAGTAATACCGGTCACACTATGAATCATATTAAGGTTTTTTTTATTTATATGTGTCTCAAATGACGTATGGATCATTTTCCTAAAGTATCAAAATAATATGAATACATTTTATTAGTTTTGAGAAGGTTAGTTATCCTTTTTACTAAAATTGATGTCAATTTTAAATAAAAACACACTTAAAGTCATATTGATAGTATTGTGCATCGAAATGAGGTGATGCTGATTCCTACTCATCAAAAATGACTCATGGATTTTTTCCCTATAGTATAAAAACAATCCAAATGAATTTTATTGATTTTAAGTAAGTCACTTTTTTTATTCCCAAAATAATGTCAAATTAAAATAAAAAGACACACTTGGAGTCATATCGGTCACACCGTGCATCAGATTGAGTTGAGGTTGATTTTTGCATATCAAAATTTACTTATTTATTGTTTTATTAAATTATAAAAGTAATATGAATTCATTTTATAGGTTTTTAGTAGGTTAGTTATCTTTTTTACTAAAATTAATGTCAATTTTAAAGAAAAAGATGAACTTGGAGTCATACTGGTCACTTTGTGCATTATATTGAGGTTAAGATGATTCCTACATTCCTCAAATGTCATATGGATCATTTTCTTAAATTATAAAAATAATATGAATGCTTTTTCTCAGTTTTGAGTAGGTTATTTTTCATTTTTACTAAAATTGATGTGAAATTTAAATAAAAATATACACTTTGAGTCATATCAATTACACCGTGAATTTAATTGAGGTACAAGAGATTTCTAAATGTCAAAGATGACTCGTGGATAATTTTCTTAAAGTATCAAAATAATCTGAATGTTTTCACTCAATTTTCAGTATGTATCTTGTTATTTTTGCTATAATTAATGTCAATTTAAAATAAAAAGACACACTTTTAGTTATATAGGTCACACCATGTGTCGGATTGAGGTTCAGTTTATTCCTACAAATCAAAAATGACTTATGAATCATTTTAGTAAATTATAAAAACAATGTGAATTAATATTATTGGTTTTGAGTAGGTCAAATTTACTTTTTACTAAAATTGATGTCAATTTTAAATAAAATGATGTACTTGGAATCATACCGATCACACTGTGTGTTGGATTGATATTTGGATGATTACTTCACATACCAAATGACTTATGGATAATTTCCATATATTATAAAAACAATATGAATTTTTTATCATAGTTTTGAGCAGTTCAGTTGTCCTTTTTACTAAAATTGATGTCAATTTTAAATAAAAATATGCATATGGAGTAATACTGATCACACAGTGCATCAGATTGAGGTGAGGGTGATTCCTACACATCCCAAATGACTTATGGATCATTTAACTAAAGTATAAAAGTAATATGATTGTGTTTTATTATTTTTAAGTATGTCACTAGTTCTTTTTTCTAAAATTAATGTCAATTTAAAATAAAAAAGACACACTTGGTGTTATATCAACCTCACTGTGCATCAGATTAAGGTGAGGTTAATTCCTACACATCACAAATGACTTATGGATCATTTTCCTAAAGTTTAAAAACAATATGAATACATTTTATTAGTTTTGAGTATGTATTTTTTCATTTTTACTAAAATTGATATCAATTTTAAATAAAAATATGCACTTTGAGAAATACCAGTCACATCGTGTGTCGGATTGAGGTACAGATGATTCCAACACATCACAAATGACTTATGGATCATTTTTATAAAGTATAAAAACAATTTTATTGTGTTTTATTAGTTTTCAGTAGGTTAGTTTTCCTTTTTACTAGAATTGATATCAATTTTAAATAAAAAGATGCACTTGGATTCATATAGGTCACATAATGCGTCGGATTGAGGTTTGGTTTATTATTATATGTCTCACCTGACTTATGAATCATTTTACTAAAGTATAAAAATAAGGTGAATTTTTTGTCTCAATTTTGAGTATGTTACTGGTCCTTTTTAATAAAATATCATTTTAAATTGGAAACATGCACTTTGACTCATACTTGTAACATCATGTATCTATTTTACATGATACTAATTACTACACGTCACAAATAATTTATTAATATATGAACTATATTATCAAGAAAATTCTAGCATGTTTTCTCATTTTTCATTGAGTGCAAAATTTTGTACTAAAATGTCAATTTTAAACTGATAACAGACACTTTGAGTCATACTGGGCACATCGTGTATCTGACTGGGGTGCCACTAATTCCTAGAAGTCAAAAATGACTTAAGTATCATTTTAATATGAAGTGTAAAAAATCATAATACGTTTTCTCAGTTTTGAGTATGTATGTTGTCTTTTCTAAAAAAAATTAATTTCAATTTTAAATAAAAATAATCACTTTGTGTTATACTAGTTACATCGTGTGTCATATTGATGTACAGAAGATTATTACACATACTAAAGTCTCAAATAATCGTAAAATCCAATGTTACAATGATTAACATTTCCCTTATTTTTCAAAATTCCAACACTGCATATTAAGTTGATGTTCTTAACCAACAAACCTTTCTCGTTGTTGAAAATCAAAAGAGTATAAGAAGATATTCTACCCATTATATCACAAGAATTCACCAAAATAGGCACAATATCTTCCTATACTCTTCTGGTTTTCAACAACAAGAAATGTTTTTCATCTAAAAACATTGAATAAATTTGTATTGTTGGCATATCAACAAAGAAATGTAATAGAAAAAGTTGTAACATTGGTAAAAAGAAACACGTTATCCCTTTTGTGGATTATTGTAGATAAATTAAAAAAATGACTTCCCAAAAGATCTATGAAAAAACAAAATTAGTATTATATAAAAATGATAAGTAAAATAACATAAAAATTTTAGGTAAAATGATGAAAAAATTAATTAAATAAGTTGTAGGAATTCACCTTTTCATGATGGTTATATACATTCATGATCCATTTTCTTGTTTTCATTATCTCAGTTGCAGCCTCGAAGTCCAACCACTCATGAGCATGAGATGCTTTGAAAAAACCACCCCAACTCGAATAAAGGAATCCACCAATATAAGAAAACAATTCTTATGTGATTAATACTAAAAAGAAATAAATTGAATATAAATATGAAAAAATACATTACTTCTATGGAATTCACATATTCATGTTATTTGTGTACATTCTTTCATCAGGAATGTTTCTCATTAGTTTCTAAGAAAATCTATATCATCTTGTGGATATGGTTTTTTTAACATCCCTAGTAGTACTAGAAAAATATAAATACACAAAGTATTAATAAAATGAAATAGTAATTATCTTTGAAAATAAATCTTCTAGGATGCAAGTTTGTTGATGGAATATGATATCTCTCATAAATTTACAAACATAATAACCATAATCTTTTCCATTTGTTTTTTCAGAAACTGTTGAAACATTTATAAAATTAAGTAATTTGTTTTGATATGTATTCAGATAGAAAAATATTATTATATATACCCTAATACTTTTCTGTGTGTTGAAATTTTTAGGATCCTTGTGCTTAATTATTGTCTTTATTCCATGATTTTCATGATATTTAAACACCACTCTATCATAACATAAATATCATTAAAACATAATATAAATTATATAACATGAATTTTATTTCTAAAAAAATGGATGTAGTGTATTAAAAATTGAAAAACACCATCATGTGTGGTCAGTCTGTTGGTATCCATGCAGTGAATCTAGTAAATAAATTTTTAAATTGACTGCAATGAGCATCCAATGTTTTATAAAAACAAAAAAAAAGGAATAATTAATGAAAAAAATGAAAATATATTTTATGTGATTAAATTATATATTTTTACCCCTACATAATTAGTATTAAGAAGGCTCTATCATCCGTATTTTTTCTTTCAAATGATCTGTCCAATCCTACCACTATTTCATTAATTTTTTGGATTCTATTTATTTTTTATGTAGAGGTGATGTGAGGACTAATGAGTCCAAAAACATTTCATGGGTAAATCCATTAAATTGGTACGTATATATATGCCTAAAAAATATGAAATGTATTCAGTCATAATTAACATAGTAGATCAGCTTTTAGAAAATCAGATCATGAAAACATACCTCATGTATACAATTAAAAAAAGGATCCTAACCATTAATAATTGAGTATTTTATTTACATTATCAAAATAAATTTAGTTTGTACCTTTCTATCTATACATTTTTTATTCAAAATTTACTACATGACTACTATCATTTTTTAATGTTGAATCTCCATGAGCCTTCAATGTCCGTAAATGTAGATATTGAATAGGCGGGGTAAAAGTTCTTTATAAAGATCTTTTTTATTTTTTATTTGATACTTTAGATGTTTTTTTAGACGACCTTTCATTTAACCCAATTCCTATGTCCATCTGTAATAAAACTCATCAATTCATACCTTTTTTCCTTAATTTTTAAAGGTTTAGCATGAAAAATAAATTGGAAATGAATATCTCCTTGTCGACATGTGTTTATACAAGATCCGACAGCCATGTATGAATGTTCCAATAGATTGGTTGAATATATGAATATCTTCATCATCAAGTGGAATAGGTAGCTCTGTGCTCGACTCATGAGCTATGCTAATCGCCACTCTCACATAACTTGTTGGAAGTGATATGTTTTGTAGCCTATCATCTTAGATATTGAACATCATAGCCTTCTCTAAAATGAGATGGGAGGGTGTATATAGATATAAATCATATCCATTTACACCCTGTAAAATATTAGTATAGGAAATGTATCAGTGTCTGTCTGATTCAAAATTCAAAGAATCAATCATTAGAATATTGATTAATTCAACTAAGACATATCTTTGAGGGGAATGGATCAACTAAAATCTTGTGGGGGTTGAATGGGATAATTTTGCAATGTTTATTCTTGAGTTATTTCATATATTTGATTCCCCCCCCCCATAACAGTTTCTAGAAACTCAGTCTTCCAGTGAAATTGTTCTTCAAGGGTAGCTAATCTTTCTTTCATATATTTTAGTTTTTTATCTTTATCCTCCTATTGTTTTTTCTCTCAAAATATGTTCAGGTTTTCACCCCAAAACCCACACCTCTGATATGGCCATTCTATTTTTTCCACTTCAAGGCCACCAATAGTATATTTTCATATGGTACAGGTGTTGATGATTCCTGTGACATTTTCATATATAAATATAGGATAATAATTAATCATTTTTATGAAATATCATTTAAAATCAAAAAAAAAATTATTATGTAATAATTACACATGTTTCCCACAATTGTTTTTCATATATTAGTATCTCATATTTATTTACACGTCTCTCCTTCCATAGTACATGGCATGAGATGAAAGTGGATTTTGATTTGGATTCAAAAATAACCATATAAACAGAGGAACATAAATATGTTTTGTTTCATGTTACATAAAAGTATTACAGTATATTTAAAATACATACCATTTTTTTCAATTGAAGTGTATCCCATCCTTGCTTCATGGTAGGGGTATGTTAGTTTTTATTCTCATTCCTTATTTTCAGAACTCATTTTATGTTTCATAAATAAAAAATCATCAATCAAAGTGATGAATACATGTATTTTCAAACAATTTATTACCAGCCACAATGTAACTGAAAATAAAACTCCCCATGATAGCCAGTAAATGAATCCCATGCTTCATGGGTTATTATGTGTTCATACATAAGCAGTTGGTGTGGGTTTATTTTCCCTTAATCATATTTAAGATGAAATATTATTATCATTATGCTGAAGCCTATTTGAATCATTCCATCAAGAATTAATACATATTTCTTGTGGGATTCATCTATTATAAATGATGATAAAGAGTAAGTCAGTGTTTAATTATTTTATTTTTCATTAAAATAAATAAATGGTGTCATAATGTTACCATAATATTTTCCCACATTAGTTCATTAAGTGTGGACACAACATGGTGCCATAAATATATATTAATCTGAATATGTTTTCAGGTGATTAGTCCAATGTAACTACTGAACATGACCTTATTTGGGTTAACATTTTATCCCCATTCATTTCATACAACATTGAATTTGATTCCTTTTCATTTCTCCTTAGTGATTTTTTCTAACACCATCAGACTAATACGATTCTTTTTTCTATATCACCAGTACTTCACCATATACCATTTCCTTAGATTCAATATCATCAATAGATTGTTTATATGGATTTGTAGCATTGGCATGTGAATAAGTTCTTTGTACCTCTACACTAGGAGCAGAAACAGGTTGAGAAACCTATTGGTCCTCAAGATTGGGAGCACCAGCACATAAAGAAGGTCATTGTTCCTCTATATCAGGAGAAACAGAATATTGATAGACCTTTTTTTCCTCATGATTGGGATCACCAACAAGTGAAAAATTAATTATCTACATAATTGGATTAACATTTAATTTATATTACATAAATGTAGCATCTAATAGATAATAACTTGAGGTATCACAATGTATATTACTAAAAAAATAAACCCTGATTATTGAACTCTTTTTTTAATGCGGAAAAGATGTCACCCCTATATAGAGTATCTAAATCCCTTCATTGTGGACTCCTCTAACATAAAAAATCATGTCTGCATAGGGAATTATGTGAAATTATTTTTAAGTCCCAATGAAAGGGTCTCACTCAGTTGAATTTTCATCTAACCCTTCACTGGTTTCGGTTGATAATAGAATAATTTACCACTTTTAGTTTGTGGGATATAGAATATAACTTGTATTCTCATGTCAATCATGTCCAACATATCCTTAATTCCATTAATTTTTTTCTGGGATCATTTAGTAACCTTCCAATTACACTATCACATACATTTTTTCAATATTCATAACATCAAGAAAATGTATAATGTACAAAAAAATCTAGTATGATAATTTAAAAAAAACTGATCTCTTTTTCAAACAAGTTTTCATAAGGTTCTTGGAAAATAGTTTAACAAAATTTGTGTTCGCATATTTTAATTTCTCAGATAATTGATCACCTGTTATTAGAGATGGTGTTGTATGTTCTTCTAAACTTTCATCGAATGATTTCATCCAAGAATGGTACTTATGTAGTCAATGTAGAAATCTAAAATGCCCTAGAAAAATATTCTTTGATGAATATCTAAACCTAATTGACTTTTTACCTTTTTCGCAAATGAGTAATCATTGAGTTACATTAATTCTATATCCTGAAAATTTTCTATAAGTAGGAAAGTCATTTATCATCTCATATAACATGGATCTCAATGATAAATCTTTATTTATATAAGAATCATACAAAGTAACACATGAATCCCATAATAATTTTAAATCCTTTACCAATGGATCCAAATAAACATCTATATCTCTACCGGGTTGTTTTGGTCATGATATAATCATAGATAATAGAATGAATTTTTGTTTCATGCATAACCATGGCGGTAAGTTATAATTTACATACATAACCAACCATGTACTATGATTGCTTCTTTGAAAACCAAAAGGATTCACTCCATTTGCAGATAATGAAAGATAAAGGTTTCTCGGCTCATTTCCATATTCAAGATACTCATGATCAATTTTATTCCACTGAGGAGAGTTTTTTGGGTGACATAGTTTCCCATATTTATTTCTTGTATTTTCATGCCATTCAATTTCCCTACAGTATCCTCGCTTCCATATAAGCTCCTAAACCTTGGAATTATTGGAAAGTACCATACAACTTTCATAGAACCCGATTCATCTTTCTTGTATCAAGAAGCACCACATTTTGGGATTTTTTTAAGTGATTTTTAGTCCTTTTGAAATAGTATACAATCATCCGAGTAGGCATGTATTATTTGAGAGATCATACCATTGAGTGCATCATTTATTTAGCATCATATGTTCCTCTAGGGAGATCATTATCTTCTGGGAGTATATCATTCAAGAGAGAAATTAGTTTAGTAAAATTGGAATCACTCTATTTGTTTCCTGCTTTCAAATAATATAGTTTCTATATGGATAACAATATTTTATATTTAGTGAAACCATCATACAATGGCGTCTTTTTATAACTATTTATCTTCTCAAATAATTTTGAGAAATCATGAAGTTCATCTTCAAATGTAATTGATATTTCCTCAATATTATCTTCCTCATCATTCACATATGTAATCACATCCTTGGTACGATATTCTTCATTTTCCACACTTGTAATCATATCAGATGATCCATAAAATGCAGTACTATCTCTTCCACTGGCTACATTACTTATTTCCCCATTTTTATTCCAATATTTCTAACTTTGTTCTATTCTGTGAAAGATCAAGTGTTCTTATAAATCCTCTGGACTAATTAGTCTTGAATAACAATAGCCACTTCTACAAATCGGGCCATTAACAAAGCTAGTAAAAGGGATTTATCATTACCATAGAAGTGCTGATAATTTAAGTGATGTTAAAGTTTTATCTTTAATTGAACTTGTAGAAATAGCTGATAAAGGGTAAAAAAAATTCACACCCCCACCACTTTATTAGCACTCCCCCCACCCCCACTTTATTAGCACTTCCCCCACCCCTTTGCCAGCACTTTAATGCGTTCCCCTACCTCTAGTGATTTTCAAACCTGGGACCTCTAACTTATACACCAGTGCCTTTTCTACTCCCCTGTACTGTTTTGTTTTACATTTTATGATATATCTATATATTTATATGTATTTAGTTATATTTTTTTATCCATATATTTATATATATTTATATATATATATATTTATATTTATATTTTTTATATATTTTTTTAAAATACACATTTATTTTTAAATATTTTTTCAAATAGGTATTAACTCTAAAAACCCTTAAAATACATAAAAACATTAAGAAACTCTGAAAACCCTAAAACACATAAAATGACCATAAATTCTGATCTGGAAGTCTGTTTTGACTCAACAACTATTAAAATCAAAGCTCATGAAACTAGATTTGATATGATATGAATTATAGGCCGAACAAACAATTCTATCAAAAGTTATAGCTATTTAAATTTTAAGAAACTGGGGTCGGTGACTAAAAACTCAATTTTAGAGGCCTTATAGACCTTTTAAGGGGTTTAAAAATAAGGAAAAGCTTGTGCACATTATTATTATACCTTATGATTCATTGAACTCATTATAGGATTAGATTTTATATGAGGTAGAGCCCAAAAAGACACTCAGATCAAAAGTTATGGTCATTTGAAGTTTGATTTCAATTTCTGAATTTTTTGAAATTATAATATATTTTATTCCGTTTATTATCACGCGACTTAAAAATCATATGGTTTTATCTCATTTCATAAGCTTTGACTTGATTGGTTGTGGACTTAAAACAAACTCCAAGATCGAAAGTTATTATCATTTCAGGTTTTTAGGGTTTTTAGGGATTTTAAGTGTTTTTCACATTCTATTTCCTTTCAAATAGCCATAAATTCTAAATCGAGTTTCCATTTTGCCTCTACCACATATCAAATAGAATCTTGTGATGAGATATACGCCTCGGTGACCCACAAGAACCCTTGATAACCTATATTGAGGCCAAAAAAGTCTAAGAAGACCTCCAAACATCTATAAATTCTTCTATGGGTGTCTGATAATGAAATATAATTTTTTTTTGGAAATATACATTATTATTAGTGCTAGTAAAAACGTGTTGATAAGGACCCCCCTTTATCGATGATTTTTTAGAAGTGCTGATAAATTCTTATTTTATCAGTAATTTTTTACTACCACTGATAAAGGGGGGCCTTTATCAGTGCTTTTTTACAAGTGGTGATAAAGGTCGCCCTTTAACATCGCTTTTCTTTTAGAGAAATTAAAACCCCCCTTTAACAACGCTTTTTCTAGCACTGAGAAAGGGGGTTTTAACAGTACTTTTGGCAAGAACTGGATGAACCTAGTTTTTTAGTAGTGAACATAAACACAAATGATTTGAGAAGAGTTTTATGCATGATCTTTTGAAAACATGATGAACTATTTCGCTCTATATTCATACTCTTTTGTTGTACAATTTGAATCCATCCACTCTTTATTCATATCCATCCTATTTTATTTGGTAATATTAATATTTAACAAAATAAATATACAAAATATGTTCAATTGAAGATGGATCTCATGAATTGTTTTAAAGAAAATGGAAAGATTGAAAAATGGTTTATCATCCCACATGATCAAAAATGAAAACTTGTTGAAGGAAATCTTTAAATACAACTATTGAATGTAATAATTGAAATATAAAAAATAAAAGTTATATTATTTGAAAACCATTTTCATAATATAAAATACAATTAATGAATATAATAATGGTTTCATAAATAAAAAAATTATTATATTATTTAAAATAATAATTCATACCATTGAGAAAATAAGGGTCTTTACATAAGAAACATGCGATTTAATACAACGATGTGAGTAAATGTTTTTTTTAATGGAAAAAAGTGACTAGATATAAAATGTTGTATGTAAACTAGAAATTGAAATTTAATAAGGGGTTTTGAATTGTAATTTTAAATATATATAAATACTTCCCTAACTCTTTTAAGAAGTTAACTTTGAATTTGATGGATTTGAAAAAATATAGGGAAATATTTTATTTTTGAATTTTTTGGATATAAATCGAGAATTTTAAATTGGTGTACATTATTAAAAATCATAAGGAAGATCATTTTTATGAAAAACCTTAGGATACAAAGGTATTTTTTAAAAACCACTTAGAACTTTCCTCGAATAAAATATAATTATTCAATTCAAGAGGTTGGAACTTTCCTAACCAAAGTTATATATCCATATTCAACTAGGTTTAATGCCTTTCTTACCCATTTTACCACATGTTTTCATCTTAGGGGTTATAATATGACATATTTTTTGGGATTACATGGCAATTATTTCACTTATGTCACCATTCTAGTATCCTCCTATAATTCACCTCTCATTATTCCAAGGAATTTATTTCCTAGTTTTCACATGAAACTTATTTCACCCTTTCATTTTCCTCCTATAGTTCCACTTTCAGTAGTTTCTTATTCCCTCGGTTATTGTTTCCAACCTATGGAGATCGAGAATGTACTTCATGCCTTATGAAAAATTGACTCAGGTGACATGGAAAGTTAACCTGAGTTGGTTCATTACATTAATTTTTTAGTTTTGTTTTGAATTACAGTAATGAAATAAAATAACATGCATTATAAAATGTCTATTATAACGAAATGTTTATTACAGTGAAATATTGACTCTTACATTATCCATGTAATTTTATTTCTATAAAAAAATAATGAAAATCTTGAATTCTTTATAATAATATTAAAACAATCAAATCTTTCCCTAATCATTTAAAAATACATCATGAAATCATCCTTAAAACTTTTTGATTTTACCTTCCATATTCATTTTAAAAAGAGTTATATTTTCCAAAATTCACTTCATATTTTAATTTAAAATAAATTTATTTGTCTATATTTTAAGTAATGAAATTATTCATCAAAAGAACAAAATTATAAAATCATTATAATTGGAAGTAGTGATAATGATGAAATTTTTCCCAAAATACATGATTTGGATTCTCAATTGGCTAAACTGATCACTAATCAAGAAATAATTCCTATAGTGAAATACATAGTTTAGGTAACCATGCATCTATTGAAATCCATTCATTATGGGTGAATTGCTTTAATTTGATACTAAATCTCCCTTATGACATTACTAATACCTAAATGTATCTAATTATGGTGTGTAAAAACCTTTGTATTAATATGAATTCGACTATTATAAGCATATTTAAAGTATCTTTGTCTAAATTTGGCCACATACCAAAAGTAACTAAAGACCCACCCAAATGAAAAACCAACCATTTACTTAAATCATAATCATCCTTCCATGTTAGAAAATCTAGGGAGAATTTTAATTATTTATCATAATGAATCTTGGGTTCCCTAACTCATAATTCCCCCTACACTGACTAAGCCTTCAAAACCAATGACTAACAAAATTAACAAATTTCAATGATTTTCTATAGGAATCTATAATCCATTACCAAATTATCAAAACATGAACTATTATTGGAACACTTCCCCAAAAATTCCAATTAATCTTCATCCTCACCTATATCTCTTTAACGAAACCAAACACCATCATTACTATATTAACACTCAAAATCCTTATAAAAACTTTTATACTAAAAGATTATTAATTATACCTAAAACATAAAATCCAAATTTTGGTTGATTACATTCATCACAACTAAATAATACATTTCAAAAAAAAATCCCATCATATAACTAGACCATATAATTTTACTAAAATCATGTTTAACTTTCAACATCCCAAGACCATAACTAGATACACAAAAAATTTCACAAGAATAACATAAGGGGGTGCCACACACACTATTTTTCATGAATAACAAAAAAAGTGAACCACAAAGAGAATATGTTGAGAAATACATAAAAAAATATTTGAATAGCATACCGTTAGTTTTGAGGGTCTTGATTCGTCAAAAATGTTCAGGATAGTCACAAAAGAGATGCACCGACAAGTGGGGTTTGGCGAGGTGGCAGTGGGGTTTGACGAGGTAGTTGGACTAGGTGGCGATAGGGGTTTGGTGAGAGCAATATGAGTGGGAATATGATTCGGTGAGAGTGGCGGTGTAACAACACTAGTGTGATTCAGTGAGAGTGGCGGTGTGATAACACAAGTGCGATTCAGTGAGAGCTGCGGAGCAATGGCAGGGTGGAATTGGGGTTCGGTGAGAGCGGCAGTCCGACGACAGCCGGTTTTCACGAGAGCTTTAAGGTGTGTGCGAGAAGACATCCGGTTAGGGTTATTTAAAAAAGGGATTATGATTTTATCAGTGTTAAAAAAACGCTGATAAAAAATATCTTTTTAGCACTAAAATTGTAGCACTGATAAAGATCTAATGTTAATAATTTATTTATATTATTATATAAATTTATAAAATTATATATATAATAAATATATATTTATTTTTTTATAATTATAACTATAAATAAATAAATATTTATTGATAATTGTATATATAATAAATATATTTATAAATATATTTATATATTTATATAATTATATATATTTAGCAAAGTATAATGAATATATTTATTATATTTATATTTATAATTATAAATAAATATAAATTTATATATAGTTATAACTATAAATAAATAAATATTTATTTATAATTATAAAATTATAATAAATATATTTAGTATATTTATAATTTTATAATTATATATAATAAATATATTTATTATAATTTTACAATTATTTAAATATATATATATATTTATTTAATTATAATTATAAATATAAATATTTGTATATATTTATAACTATTTTTATATATTTATAAATATAGTTATATAATTATATATATTTATAAAATTATAAATATAAGAAATATATTTATTATAATTTTATAAATATTTATATATTTATATATTTATATATTTATAATTATAATTATAAATAAATATTTTTACAAATATTTTTATATCTTTATAAATATATTTATATATGTGTTTATTAATATATAAATATATATGTCTATTTATAAAATAATAATAAATGTATTTATTGTAATTTTATAATTATTTTAATATATATAGATATATATATAATCATAGTTATAAATAAATATATTTTGAATGTATTTATATATAATTAAAATTTTATAATTACAAATATAATAAATATTTTTATTATTTAAATATAATTATTGTAATTTTATAAGTATTTAAGGGAACATAATATGTTAATGAGTGTAACATGAATGAATCATACTTAATAAGGTATAGATTCTAAAAAATGATTCATCACATGTATATGGAAAACATGATTAATAAGGGTGTCAATGTATATATAAATGAACATTCATGAGTCATGAATATATAACATATGCACGTGTCATCATAATATATGTAATTTTAACATTTGGAGCATAGAAACCCGCAATCATGTGCACAAATAAACTTATGATTATATAACGTCAATTATACATGCACATGCATTAATGTATGAATATAAATAATGCCAAACATGTCCATAATTATCGTTATTATCTCTTGATATATATATTTATTGAACAAATTCATTGGAGACATATATTTATTTAAATATATATTTATTTATATAATTAGAGTTATAAAAAATATTTAAAAATTAATTATATAAAATTTTAAATATATAATTATAAATATGGGTGGGAGCGAATATCTGCTGGCAGGTATGACACAGGAAGGCGGTGACATAGACATGACGATGGTAGGCGGTGACGCAGACATGACGATGTCAAATGGTGACGCGGTACTAGGCCTTCGGGCTAATTTGTGGGTCTTTGGGCCATGTAATGGGGTTCATGTCCACTTGGCCTTCGGGTCATGTACTGATTAAACAAGTCTTGATGGATGGGGTATCCCTTGGGGCGGACTATGACATGCCTTTCCGATCTATGTGTGTGGTGTGTGTGTTTAATGTAATTGTACCTCCAATCAATTAATATATATATATAATTATAAATATAATAAATATATTTATTATTTAAAGAAAAATATTATAATTTTATAATACTTTAAATATATATTTATTTGTTTATAATTTTATAAATACTTTTTTAAAACATTATATATATATATATAAATTATTAAAAAAATATTAATGATAAACATGCATTTTTAATGAATGTATATAAATAAATAAAAATTTAATATAAATATAATAATTATATATATATTAATAATATTTTTCTTAAAAAAAATTATCATCTCTTTTAGTTACATTTGATAAAAGTACGAATTTTATTAAGACTTTTTGATTAGCACTGATAAAACCTGATGTATCCCCTACTCAGATCTATTTTAATGTTATTTTAGATAGTCAAAGATATACGTATCAAGCATATAGGTTGATGAAACAGATGTACAACTTGCTTGATAAGATATTGTGATAAATGGATTATATTACACATTAAGCACTCATATGTGGTTACCAACATTGTGACAATAAGTTCTTTCTATTAGGTTCCTTGACCCATTTCTATATAAAAATCTTGGAATTTAGGTAAGCCCACATAATTTCAACGAGAAAGAATCTTAGAGGGTCACAAATTAAGTGTTTCTGTAGATCTCAATTAAAATATATTTGAATTTAATTTATGGAATAAATATTATTATGAACACTGATGAATAATTTATTCCTTTTTTACATATCATATATATTTATTGAATATTTTATAAAAATTTATTCACTATATTGTAGATAAAATATTTATTTATGAAAAAAATAATAGTTAAATATTTATTCAGGTATTCAATAAATATTGAGGAGTCCGAGCAGACCAAGATTGTGTCTGGTAATAAATATTAATTTTTATGGCCAAAAAATAACATTTACCATTGCACCAACTTCCACAAGACATAATAATATATATATATATATATATATATGGCATGGGTATGAAATGGTTTATTATATTATTTAAGAGCTGATATACAATTAAATAATTTTTTAATCTAAACCCTAGATCTATAAATAGTTGCTCATGTCTATTAAGTAGTGTTAATTGATAATTGATAATCATTGTACACTATTGAATTCTCTATCAACATCCTTCATCTATCGTCCTCTCGAGAATGAGAAGAAAATGAGAGAACCCTTCAAGCCTTGAGAATCTTGTAGAAAACAAGATTAACAACACAAGACAGTTGATATTTCATGCTAGAACCTGATGTTTCATCAGTGATTTCTCTGAGATCAAAGTACCACATGTGGATCACCACTATACAAGATCTACTTTGGGTCCTCCCTACACAATTATGGTAATCCAAAAAGGTTTTTAGATGATCAACATCTTCATTGAAGAAAAATCCTCAAACCGAGTATTCTTTCTTCAGATCTAATATATATTAATTGTAAATTTAACATGTAAAAGATCCTCTTTAAGTTTTAGGATCACTTATGTCTAATATTCTATGGAAAAATTTCATTAGTCGTGATGTTCACATATTTCATAATTGGTGATTGATTTATCGAATCATAAAAAACCTTAATGGTTATTTCTCCCACCATCTGCTTTTGTTGTGATAGGAACCTTCAGGTACTGTTTGGTAAAATAATTCCTTTGGTATGTGTACTATGGTAGTGTAGATGGGATATCCACATAATGAGGGAGTAGGAATCATTGATGATAATAGAGTGACCTTCTCTTTTTATGAGTCTGGTATCATGGTCACTTCCTGGGGATAGAAAGTTTCATGATGTGTAGAACCGTAACACCCTCTGGTTCATAGTTATGATTAATTTTTAGTTTAATTTATCTATTTGTAGGTTCTAAAGGTTTTCAAGATTTTGGGGTCAAAATTTTATATATTTGGGAGAAATGGTCCAATTTTATAGTTTATACATGGTTAGTAGTAACCATGCGGTAAGCGTGTGGTAACCGTGTGGAATGGATTTGTAAGTTCTAGAGGTGATTTACATGGTTTTTCAAACCATGCAAGTCACCAAGAAAAATGTATGGGTGAAAAGGGTTTTTTTTTCACAAGTTTTAAAATGACTTGAGCATAGTTTTTCAAATGATGTGATTATCCCCCTCTAACTATGTGATTTGGTTTTCATGGGGCAGTGGAAATTGTATGATTAGTGCACAGTTTGTTTAACCATTATTCCTAACTATTCATCTCATACGATATTCTTAAAATTGAAAAATTACACAATAACCTTGGTTTTTTTATATAAAATATCCTTTTAATCTCTCATTATCTCAACCTAAACCCTCATTTGTTATTTATAAGGTTATCTCCTTGGATCTTTGGAATTTCTCCTTCATTCTTGGTGGACCTATTCAAGGTATGTTTCCATTTCCACATGTTTTCTCTCCCTCTTCATAGATCTTATCTTGATCTCTATTCCCCTTACATCGTTATAACCTGATTGGGTGTTGATTTCTATATTGAGTGGGTTTGATGGGTAATTGATGATGTTACTTATAGATTTAGGCTTTTGAGGACCTAGTCTCTTCAATTCCAATCTCCATTAGCAAAGGGGTTGGTTTTTTCCGTTGGTGGGGAAAGTATCTCTATAAAATAGTGTTAACTCATGATTTACTTTATGTTATTTTAAATTCCTTTGGTTTAGTTTATGAAAATGATAGATTTGATGCCAAAGAAGGTTTTTCTGTCAAACTAAATCTTGGGTGGCATGTAAAAGGGGTTTTAATAGGGGTTCTCTTTAAAAATAGTTTTATTCACTTCATGTTTTCAATGAAATATCTCAATAATTTTTTTGAATATAAAATGGGTTTTCAAACATGGGAGTGGTGATTCATTACTTGTGAAAATTATTTATAAAATTGTAATCATGTTTTCCTCTAATGTTTTTGTGAAATCATAGCACTTGGGATCATTGGCTGTGTCAGGTTATGGACATAGGCTTACCATAGTGAGTGTTGCACCACTAGGGGTTATGATTGTGATATTGATAGAGTGTGGTGGGAATCGATATCGATAGGACTCCCAATATGTTTGGATTCATGTTCCATCATGTGTCCATGTATTCTCATAGGCTAGATCCCATTTTTTCTTGGTTTTATACATTATAGTATTGTTTCGTATTTGACTACTCACATATTTACCTTACGGTATTTCCATGGTTGATTCTGATTATTCCCTCTACACTGTATTTCATATACTTGTCATATCCTTATTTTATATGAATATGAAATTCTTAAAAATAAATAAAATGATGTTTTCTGAAAAAAAAAATATTTTGAAGGAAATGGATTTATAAACTTGTTTTTTTAAAGCTGGAACTAATGGATGCATAAAAATGGACTTTGTATAGATTCATGGTGGTATCCCACTGGGTGTTTTCCTCATACCATATATATTACTTTGAGCATATGTATATTTGGTTTTGCAACACAAAGGTAAAAACTACCACAAACAGGGCAATGTAAGTGCCTCATTTTATCAGCGCTAAACAGAAAAGTGCTGATATAGGGGGGGCTTTATTAGAGCTAGCTAAAAGTGCTGATAAATTCTCCCTTTATCAGAACTAAGAAAAGAACTGATAAATTTGTACCCTTTATCAGTAATTTTCTTAGTTCTGATAATGGTTTTTAATAATAATTTATATAAAATTATTAAATTTATATTAAAAAATAATGTTTATTTGTATACATTAAATAAAAAATACATGTTTATAATTAATATATATTTTTTAATAATTAAATATATATATATATATATAAATTCATGTTTATATATATATATATATATATAATTTTTCAAAAATAATGTTTATTTGTTGTAGTTCTATTCCATATCTGTCGTGGCCTTCATCTGGTGGTCTGATTCGATCCGTGCTGGACTTCTAGATCTACACTAAATCTATTGATTGGTCCACGCCACTTCTTGATGTGTCATCTCTGTGTGAATCACTATCATTTTGTGGTGGTTTTGATTTATTTTTGTTAATGGAGAATGTTGATTATTCTTTTTTGGGCTGGGGCGGTTTGATTCGTAACGACATGTTGTATCTATTCCGGACTGCGCTCGTGTTGATCCAGTAGGCCCGGATTCTCACGGTGTTCCAGCCATTGCTTATGGTGGAAAAGTAATGGTTATTAATGGGCTAGGAAAGCATTCATTCTTGATATTTAAGAGTTTGGATGTTCTTTATATTCATCGTAAACGCAGTGTTTCACACATTAAGGTTCATCCGTATGCTGCTGCTGAGCATTCAAAAATGGGTGAGTACTACATAATAGCTCGCCTTATTTTACCTAGGGGTGCCACTCCATTGAAAATTGAATATTTCTGTGATCCACTCTCAGTAATATTGGGGTTCTCATCTTGGAAGTGCATTTCATTAGGGTGTGTCTTCTTTCATATGCTCTTCCCCTCAGATGAGTTAAAGATGTGAGCATGGGGTTTGGATCAATTTCATTCAAGCCAAGTATTATTCATATCTGTGAATGGGATAAGATCTTTAATCTGATTGCAGTGGGTCAGTCTTCTGTTCAACTCTAGGTTAGGGTCTATGGTTTTAATTGGATTTTATGGAATCCTAAAATATTGTACGATATCACAATATTAATTGGAGTTCCAATAGAGACTGACAAAGAAATGGAGACGGCAAGATTTGGACACTTTTCCTGTTTTTTGGTTGAAGTTGATCCGAATTCCACTTTGGTGGATCGGGCTCTGCTATCCATAGATGATGATGATCTTGATTTGTGAATTGTGTATGAAAAAATTCCAAAATTATGTTTGGAATAAATGGTAATTGGACATGACATTCCGATCTGTAGGAAATCTATGGTTTGTGATTTCCGCTCCCTGTATGGACCTGATTCTAAAACATGTATGAAGAAAAATAAAAATGAATCCACCCATGATGGTGGGAATGATTAGTCTTGGGTTGCAGTGACTTCAACTGGGCATGGACAGCCTGTGCATTCATCTGAGGTTCTTATAGTGCAGGTTGGCACACAGTCGGTGGAAGCTGCTTGCACACAGTAGAGGGACCTTGCTCCTGTGTTGAAGACGCATGAAAATGGATGTGCAGGGGATGGACAGCCAGCTCATGGGACCTCTAGACAGTTGTTATGCATTACTAGGTGTGTGGGGGGAGGAGGTACATCTCTTGCAGACACTTAGTGCACTGGAAAAAAGAATTTATGGTCATAGATTGTTTTCAGGAAGCAGAATGTGGGGGAGGGAAGTTTGGATGATGGTAATCCAAAATCTATTGAGATTGTTAGAAGAAAATTGTCTCATAAGCATCCATCACCTTTCATGGATAGACAAGAGCTGATTGAGCATGATATTAGTGTGCAGGCTACAATAGCTGATGTGTCAAGAGTCCTTAATGACTCTATGGAGCAGTCTCCCACTAAATCAGAGGGGGATTGGCAGCAAAAAAAACATAGAAATGATGCCAACATCCGAAAAACTGTGGACGAGGATGTGGCAGTGACGACTGGGCTGGGCATGGCCGGTCTACCAGGACATCCTCAACGAATCTCACTATGGAGCAGATCAAACTTAGGGAAAAGTACTATGTGCTTTTCAATCAGAAGAACTCGCATTCAGAATAAGAATTTATTGATGCTATCTCTGATCAGGATTATGGGGATGACCTTGGTTCTACTCATTTGTATGTTTTTTTCTCAATGAGGACTTTTCCTTTGTTGTCCATGTCATATCTCCTTCTCATGTTTTGTCTTTTATTTTTCAATAAATTTTGGTAGGGTCAGGTTCGCCTGACCCTGGACCTTTCTAGTATATATTTAAATAATTATAAAATTATAATAAATACATATATTATAATTATATATATTTATATTTATTAATAATTATATAAAAATATTTATAAAAATATTTATTTATAGTTATAATTATAACTATAAATAATTATATATATTTAAATAATTATAAAATTATAATAAATATATTTACTATTTTACTTATATAGTTATAAATATATAATTAAATAAATATATTTACAAATATACAAAAATATTTATAAATAAATACAAATATTTATAATTATAATTACTAATAAATATAGATATATTTAAATAATTATAAAATTATAATAAATATATTAATTATATATATTTATGTAAAAATATTTATTAATAAATACAAGTAGTTATAAATATAATTCAAAATAAATGAAGATATATTTAAATAATTAAAAAATTAGTATTAATATATTAATTATATATATTTATAAAATTATAAATATATTTTTTATAACTTTATAATTATTTAAATATGTATATATATATATATAATTACAACTATAAATAAATATTTATTTATTATAATTTGTAATTACAAATAAATAAATATTTATTTATTAGTTATAAATATAAATAAATATATATTCATTTAAATAATTATTAATTTATAAAAAAATATATTTATTTTTTTCATATATAATGTTATATATAATTAAATAAATATATTTATAAATATATATAAATATTGATAAATTAATAAAATTATATTTATAGTTATAAATAAATACAGATATATTTAAATAATTATAAAATTCTAATAAATATATTAATAAAATTATAAATATTAAAAATATAAATTTTTTATAAATTTATAATTATTTAAATAAATAAATATATATTAATTTATAATTATAACTTTAAAAAATATATATATTCATATAAATAATTATAAAATTAGAAGAATTATAGTTATATATATCTATAATCTTATAAATAAATATAATAAATATATTTATTATATATATTTCTAATATTATAAATATAATAAGTATATTTATTATAATTTTATAATTATTTAAATTATAATTTTAAAAATATAAATATATTTATTTTTTTATAGTCATAATTATAAATATATATATATATATATATATCATATATATATCTTTATATATATATGATAATATAAATAAATTATTATCATTAAACATTTATCAGTGTTTTTTAGCATTGATAAAGGTATGTTTTATATGCGCTTCCAATTTTAGCGCTGATAAAACATACCTTTATCAGCGTTTTTCATCTAGCACTCATAAAAGGTTCACCGGGTTTTATAAAGAAACTATAACTTTCACCTCCTTCCTCGCACCCCTCAAGCTCTCGTGGAAGCCGATCATTGCAACTGATGCCGCCTCCTCCTCCTCCCCCTCCTCTCCCACCGACTCCCCCGTCGCGAACCCACCTTCCCCACGCTCCTCTCCTCCATTGTGCGCCTCTCCTCTGTCGTGCAACTCTCCTCCATCACATGACTTGCCTCTACCACACGCCTCTCCTCCACTGGAGGACTCCTTCGTCACACGCCTCTCCTTCGTAGTCGACTCCTCCACCTCTACGATTCCCTTCACCGTAAACCCAGCATCCTCGTGCGCCTCTCCTCCACCGTTCGCCTCTCCTCCATCTGAGGAATCCTTCGTCGTGGGCCTCTCCTCCGCTGGAAAACTCATGCGCCGCGCGCCTCTCCTACACCGGAGGACTCCGCCGCGTGCCTCTCCTCCCCCTCGAACTCACCTCCATCATGTGCTAAACTACACCTCCGTAGTGATTTTTCTTCTCTTTCTCATCTGTTTCTCATGTTATTACACTTTTATATTAATCATGATGTTGTGAATTGTACGGGCTAAATGCCCCATTGAAAATTGTGGTCGTTGGTGGTCCTTGTTTGCGCACTAAATGAATTACATGTTGGTTGTCCTTGTTTCTACTGTTACTACACTGTAATCCAATTATGTTTTGCGATGGCGTTACCATTTTTCGTGAATTATAAATATTTTAAAATTGATAGAACCTATGTGATGGTTTAGTTTTTATTCATAACAACTTTTCAAAATAGTATTTTTCAAAATTTCTTGATGAAACTTATTAATTTGGTTTAAAGCTTGGTGTTTTAATAAAACTCATGGAATGGGTAGCCCATTTATGCAATGGTTTTACAGAAATTGAAATAAATTAGTTTCATTGATAATATAAAGTTCAATATTTGTTTCATTCATACATAAAAAGTTGATGTTCTTTATCTTTTGCAATGTATTGTAAAAATGTAGAATTTTGTACACTTGTAAATATGAAATTGGTTTTGGAAAGTGGTATTTTCAAAGAATTTAGAAGATTATGTGGAGGTCTTAGGCCTACTAGTGCATTATTGATTTTAAAATATAAAATGTTTAATAGATATAGTATTGGAATTGATTCAAATGTATTTATATTGTGATTAATATGTAGTTTTTTGTGACCTTATCTTCTTGAGAGAGTGATGAGAATTTTTCAATGTTGGTTCACATGTGTAGTGAACCGTTTTGGATCTCAAAAGGTTTACTAAGTAATTTTGGGTGTGATTAAATTAAATTATGAACTTATGGTTTGGGTATAACCAATGTTTATTCATGTTTAATGTGTCTATGGAAAGGGATTTGATGTTTATATTGCATTGATTTTTTTGGTTTTGTTGATGGGATAATAGTGTGGTTAAACGTTCTTAAGGATTTTAGAAAAGAGTCATATTCATAAGATTCTTTTAAATGTTTTGGTATTAGATTAGAAAATAGTTGGATTATATGTGGCGGTTCTATGATCAATGGACTTTAGTTTATTTTTAATTTTTAGTATGAATACTTGGTATGATGTGAATAGTGGTCATCGGGTCCCTGGGATTCATTTGAGGCATGAACTATGTTTTTTGGGATATTTTGGTAAAGGGGCATTGTTTTTATTTGGAAAACAGTTGTATGGTCTACTGAATAGTGGCCATTGGGTCCCTAAAGAGGTATTTTTTAAGATAATTACAATTTCATTTAAAATATTTATTAATTCCTTGTGTATTTATTTTTTTCCAATACTACTATGACTGTCAAAAAGACTCATATTCACAAGACGATATAGATGCTCTCATTAATAAAATGGAAGCATACCTTATTAATAAATGTACACAAATAGCATGAAGATGTGACTTCTATATCCAGGGTATGAGTTTCTAATGTTAATATCACCTTCTAACTTCTTTATGCTCATGTTATCCTTATATGATCATTGATATCTCCATTTTTTACACTAATTTAACATCTATGATCTCCCTTTATTATGTTTCATATCCTTAAGTTATTAATAATGGGTTTAGAAATGATGTCTAAGAAGGCCTGTACAGTTCAAAGTGTACCTTTTTATTTAAAATTGACATTAATTTAAGTAAAAACAACAAGTGACATACTAAAAACTGATAAAAAGCATTCTGATTATTTTGATATTTTAGGAAAATAATCTATTATTCATTTTTGACATGTAGAGATCATCATCACCTCAATACGACGCATGGTGCGGCCGATATAACTCGAAGTGTCTTCTTTTATTTAAAATTGACACTAATTTAAGTAAAAACAACAAGTGGCGTACTTAAAATTGAGAAACCACATTCGGATTATTTTTATATTTTCATACAACCATCCATGCATCATTTGTGATGTGTAGGAGTCAACCACACCTCAATCCAATACACGATGTGGCCCTTATAACTCAAGTTTTCTTTTTCTATTAAAAATTGACATTAATTTAAGTAAAAACAAGTGACATAATGAAAACCAAGAAAACACATTCATATTGTTTTAAAATTTTAAATGATCTATTAGTCATTTGTGATGTTTAGGGATCATCCTCACCTCAATATGATGCACGGTGTGTCCATTATAACTTAAAGTGTCTCCTTTTATTTAAAATTGTCATTAATTAAAGTAAAAACAACAAATGACGTACTAAAAATCGAGAAAATGCATTTCAATTGTTTTTGATATTTTAGTAAAATGATCCATGAGTCATTTTTGACGTGTATGAGTCAATCTCACCTCAATCTGACGCACAGTGGGGCCATTTCAACTCAAAGTGTCTATTTTTATTTAAAATTGACATTAATTTAACTAAAAAAACAAGTGACATACTGAAAACCAAGTAAACACATTCATATTATTTTGATATTTTAGAAAATAGATCTATTAGTCATTTATGATGTGTAGGGATCATCTTTACCTCAATATGATGCACAGTGTTGCTGGTACAACTCAAAGTGTCTCCTTTTATTTAAAATTTACATTAATTTAAGTAAAAACAACAAGTGACATACTGAAAACTAAGAAAACACATTTCAATTGTTTTTATATTTTAGGAAAATGATCCTTGAGTTATTTGTGACGTGTAGGAGTCAACCGAACCTCAATCTGATGTATGGTGTGGTCATTACAACTCAAAGTGTGTCCTTTTATTTAAAATTGACATTAAATTAAGTAAAAAACAACAAGTGATATACTGAAAACCAAGAAAAAACATTCAGATTGTTTTTATATTTTAGAAAAATGATCTATTAGTCATTTTTGACATGTAGGGATCAGTCTCACCTCAATATGATGCACGATGCGGCCGGTACAACTCAAAGTGTCTCCTTTTATTTAAAATTGGCATTAATTTAAGTAAAAAACAACAAGTGGCATACTTAAAACCAAGAAAACGCATTCATATTGTTTTGATACTTTTTTAAAATTATTTATTAGTAATTTTTTATGTTTAGGAGTCAACCTAATCTCAATATGACACACGGTGTAGCCGTTACAACTCAAAGTGTCTCTTTTTATTTTAAATTGACATTAATTTAAGTAAAAACAAGTGACATACTGAAAATCGAGCAAACACATTCGAATTGTTTTGATATTTTAGGAAAATGGTCAATTAGTAATTTGTGACGTGTATGGATCATCTGAATCTCAATATGATGCATGGTGTGGCCGATATAACTCAAAGTATCTCCTTTTATTTAAAATTGACATTAATTTAAGTAAAAACAACAAGTGACGCAATGAAAACTGAGAAAACGTATTTTGAAAATTTTAATATTTTATTAAAATAATCCATGAGTCATTTTTGATGTTTAGGAGTCAACCGCACCTCAATCTGATGCATGGTGTGGCCATTACAACTCAAAGTGTCTCTTTTTATTTAAAATTGACATTAATTTAAGTAAAAACAACAAGTGACATACTGAAAATCCAGAAAACACTTTGGTATTGTTTTTATATTTTAGGAAAATGATCTATTAGTCATTTGTGACATGTAGGGATTAGTCTCACCTCAATACGATGCACGGTGCAGCAGGTACAACTCAAAGTGTCTCCTTTTATTTAAAATTGATAGTAATTTAAGTAAAAACAAAAAGTGACATACTTAAAAGCAATAAAACACATTCAGATTGTTTTTATATTTTAGAAAAATGATCCATAAGTCATTTTCAACATGTTGGAGTCAACCACACCACAATCCGACTCACGATGTGGGCGTTACAACTCAAAGTGTGTCTTTTTATTTAAAATTGACATTAATTTAAGTAAAAACAAGTGACCTACTGAAAACTGAGCAAACATATTCGGATTATTTTTATATTTTAGCACAAGGATCTATTAGTCATTTTTGATGTGTAAGTATCATCCTCACCTCAATACGATGCACGGTGTGTCCATTACAACTCAAAGTGTCTCCATTTATTTAAAATTGATATTAATTTAAGTAAAAACAACAAGTAGCATACTTAAAACCAATAAAACATGTTCTGGTTGTTTTTATAGTCTAGTACAATGATTTATGAGTAATTTTTGATGTGTAAGATTCAACCGCACCTCAATCCGATGCACAGTGTGACCTGTATGACTAAAAATGTCCGTTATCATTTTAAAATTGACATTTAAGTTCAAAACATGTCATTCATTGAAAACCAAAAAAATGTGTTCTGATTGTCTTGATAATTTAGGACAATGATTCAGAATTCATTTGTGACATGTATGAAGTAGTCTCACGTCAAACCAATGCACGATGTAACTGGTATGACTCAAAATGTGTGTTTTCAGTTTGAAATTACATTTTAGTAAAAAAAACCAAACTGACATACTGAAACCTGAGCAAATGCATTCAGATTGTTTTGATACTTTAGGAAAACAATCTATTAGTAATTTTTGAAAGGTAGGAATCAACTTCATCTCAATACGATGCACGGTGTGACCGTTATAACTCCAAATGTGTCATTATTTAAAATTTACATCAATTTTTGTAAAAGAACAAGTGACATACTCAAAACTAAGAAAACGCATTCGGATTGTTTTTATATTTTTGGAACAACGATCCATTACTCATTTGAAACATGTAGGAATCAACCCCACCTCAATAGGATTCGTGTTATGGCTAGTATAACTGTAAATGTATCATTTTTATTAAATATTGACATTTTATTAATGTATTCTTTCATGTTAATGTTTAATTTATTTCTTTATAGTATTACTAACATAATATTTGTTTTCTTATATAGGTGAAATATTTTGGTCGGGTTGAGATGATTTGTTCGGCAACTGATACCATGAGCATAGATTTTTGAGAGGGGATCACGGGTGTCAAAATATGAAATATTAATGTTTTAGAATGTTTGTTGGAAAATTGTGAATGTAATTATATAAAAAAAATTGTTTTAAATGTAAATAATAGTGTTTTATTTTTGTATATACCATGGGTGGACAATTTTGTATTCTTGAGGTCAATTAAATGTATATAGTATGTTTGTTTCTCTGTTTAAATTATAGTTTGCTTAAGTTGCAGGTTGGGTGTGCTGTTATATAAACATCACATTGCAGGCGGGTAACCCTTTATCAATGCTAAAAATAGTGATGACAAAGTGCGCCTTTATCAGTGCTAGAAAAGCACTGATAAATGAAGTTCTTTATCATCATTTTTAGCGTTGATAAAGCAGACCCCCCCTATCGATACTGTGATTAACAACACTTTTTTAGCGCTGTTAAAGGACATTTTTCACGTTGTTAAAGGTCGTATTTGTAGTAGTGAAAGGAAAGGGCGTCATGTAGCTCGCTAGTTTCTCTTGGTTGATGTCATCTTCCTAATGGGTTTGTTTGGTGGTCACAGTTGGTCACATAGAGACTTGGTTTTGTTCTTGTTGAGTTTCCCAGTCTGTTTTAGCCTTCTGACTTATCCTTATATGTCTCGTGGTTGTGTGATTTTTTTCTACATTTTACTCTGTTTGTTCATCTCCTTTCGATTACACTTGAGATGTGTTTCAGTTTATGTGTTGTTTTCCTCCTTGTGACGGGTCATCTTGGGTGATGTGTCGTGTCAACCAGAGTCGGTTCATTAAAAATATAACTGTGGATAAATAATTAAATACACATGTATATATGTTTATATAAATATATGTGACTAAAGATATATATACATATATATATATGTTAAACATATTATGTATTAGATGAGCTCACTAGGTTGAAGTTGTTGTTCTTAGTGGTTTTCTTTAGCACCGAGAAAGTGTTTACAAATGGAAAAAAAAGAGCAGCGGGATCTGGGAGATTGGTGGGAATCACTCAAACGGTCGAGAGAAAATTAATCAGATATACTCAATGAAATGAAATGTGACTATACCCATATGGAAAAGTCATCCATTTAGTGGTTTTGTATGTACGTGATGTAATTCCAAATAGGTCACTTGAAATAGATTAATATGTCTTTATTTTTCTTTCCTATACTAGGTCATCAACAAATCTATAAAAAAAAGTGTTATGGATTCAACACAAGTGAGAGATATACAAAATATTATTAATATTATTATAGTATATGTCAATTATTTCTACTATATCATAATGTTATATATTAGGTAGTGAATTAGGGTGTAATCCATAATCTTTTTCTATCATGATTTACAATAGTCCAAGATGAAGTAATAATGAGGGTATAAGAATTTTGTGTTAAAATGTCCCAATCATACACAACTGACCGTACGATTGGTGGAAAAAATTGGAAAAACTATGCCAAAATATTTCATTTGGTAACACAATATTTTATTTTTTTAGGGTCATGCTTAACCCCCACAACTATTAGAAACCTTATAAATAAAAGCTCTCGTCTTCATCCCCATGCAAGTCACGTAGTAAACCCTCTGAACCACTGCATTTGAGGATTGAGATCCGTAGATCCCACCAGAGCTTCACATTTAGATTTTAATCATGTATAGTTTAAGTGCTCTAGAGATGGCCAAGAGGGCGCACGTCCATGCCCTTGTCCGCAGCTTCTCTCCCGCTCGCCATGAACGCCCACCTCCTGTTCTCCTTCACGCACCCAACACCCCGCCCGCCGCCTCCGCCCTGAGCCCTGCCCAAGCCGCCGTAACCTCCCCCGCCCACCCCGCCGGCGTTCCCCGGCGGCAGCCGGAAAATGGGAGCCTGATCGTTATTCTTGGGACGACCGGCACCGGCAAGTCCCGCCTCTCCGTCGACCTGGCCACCCTCTTCTCCGGCGAGGTCATCAACTCCGACAAGATTCAACTCTATTCCGGCCTCGACATCACCACTAACAAGATCCCCGTCCGCCGCCGCCGCGGCGTCCCCCACCACCTCCTCGGAGACATCGACGCGGCGGCGTGCCCCGAGCTCTCCGCCTCCGACTTCCGCCTCCTCGCCTCCCGTGCCATTTCTAACATATCCTCCCGCCTCAAGCTCCCGATCCTCGCCGGAGGGTCCAACTCCTTCGTCCACGCCCTGCTGACCCGACACTTCGACCCGGAGTCCGACGCATTGGATTCTGGGTCGGCGGGCCGGGTCTCGCCGGAGCTGCGCTACCGGTGCTGCTTCATCTGGCTGGACGTCTCGCCGCCGGTGCTGGATCGGTATTTAGAGAAGCGAGTTGATGAGATGGTGGGCGCCGGGATGTTGGAGGAGCTGGGCGAGTTCTTCAAGTCGGAGGGAATGGAGGGCGGCCGCCGGCGAGGGCTGAGAAAAGCGATCGGCGTGCCGGAGTTCGCGGAGTATTTCGTGAGGGGTGAGGGCCGGGATCTGTACGAGACGGCGGTGAGGGCCGTGAAGGAGAACACGCTCCGGCTGGCGAGAAGGCAGCGGAGGAAGATTGAACGGCTGCGGGACGGCGGATGGGAGCTGCGGAGGATCGACGCGACGGATGTTTTCCGGCGAGTGGTGGAATCCGGCGGCGGAGGAGCAGAGTCCGACGCCGCTTGGGTGAAGCGGGTGGTGGAGCCTAGCGCAGAGATCGTAGAGAGGTTCTTGGAGGAGGAGTAGGTCTTGTGAAGAAATGCGTGATAGTAGGTTTGTGTTGCCCACGGTGTGTAAAAAAAAAAAAGTCGTCCTGTGGAGCCAAATTATGAGCTATGATCTATGATCTATGGTATTAAATATGCTAACCATTTTCGTTGCAAACGCTTATGCATTAAAAAATGTTTATTTATATACATTAATTAAAAAACGCATGTTTATAATTATAAAATTTTAATTATATTCAAATACGTTTTAAATATATTTATTTATAAATGATAAAATTGCATGGCATTCCAATCATGTTTTGAAAAGAGAAGGCCCATTTGAAATTTTATAAAAAATGATTTTTTTTATAAAAGTTGTGATACCCTCTTAAGCCCCTTTGATTCTTGTCTGACCATTGTGGCTTGTGATCCCATGTGGGGATGTTTATTATTAATGACCTAGTTTGATGGGACTTTTGGAGGTGTAGATTGGTTTAGTAGTGACGACCAAGTTTCTTTATCTCCATTTCAAGTCCTTTTATTAATACAACCTAGTAACGAGGACCACAACACTATAATCCTTTTTAGGATCATTTACAGGTTTTATCTCTATGATTTTATTGTATCCACTACTATTTATATTATTGTCTGGAACATAATTTCTTTTCATTTTCCCCATTTTGTGTGACTTGACATAGTGGTACTTGATTGTGTGCTCTCTTCCTTCTTTGCATTTTTTTCTTTTCATATTTCTTAAAAAGGGATTGTTAAAGGTTTTAAAGGAAGGATAAAAAGAAAGCATGATATTGAAACATTTTCAAACTATTTTAATAATGAGTTTAAAAAGTGTTCTCAAATAAGAAAATTTAGAATTGTTTGTATTTCAAACTCCAAAAATGTGTGAGTTTTAAAAATGGGGTTTTAGGCCACCATGCCTAGTTTTATGGAAATGGTTGGGTTTTAAACATGTTTTAGAAATCTATATGATAGTTGGAAGCCTTTTTGAGTTCTGAAATGTGTATTTCAAAAATGGGTGTTTATGAAATAGCTTAAAGTCAGATTTTAAAAAATTGATTTGACCAAGAGGGATTTTCGGAGGAAAAATGTTTTCCATGTGATTGTTTTCATTTAATAAAAATCATAGAAAAAGAGTTTCAAAACACATTTATGTGTTTCTAATTATTTGGTAAAACTTTATAAAAAATGTTTATTTTTCTAATTTATTTCAAACTATATTTTTTAGGATGTATGATAAAAGTGGTCTCCTAGATTTGGTAGGCTATGGTGACCTACTGTACTTTTATATCACACCTATATTTTGTAGGTTCAGGCTTGTTATTGCTTATTTTGCTTCCTTTGAATCTTCTGAGAGGGATATATGGTTGGATGGTGACCCTAGTTAAATATATTTTATGTATTTATGTTGTTAAATATTAATATTACTGAATCAAATAAGATGGATATGAATAAAGAATAGATGGATGCCAATCATATGACAAAAGAGTATGAATATGGAGTGAAAGAGTTCATCAAGTTTGAAAAAGATCATGCATATGACCCTTATCAAATAGTTTTTCCATGATTATGCTGTTTTTATTCAAGGCCAACTAGTTAAGAGGAGTTGGAAGAACATTTGATCTGTCATGGAATTGATTAAAGTTATAAATATAAGAATAAACATGGAGAAAAAGTGAATAAAGCTTATGGATGGGATATCACTATGTTTTATGGATCATCTGATATGATTACAAGTGTGGACAATGAAGAAGACTATATCAAGGATGTGATTACAGATGTGAATGATGATGATGATCTTATTGAGTAAATGACAAGGATAGTTGAAGATGAACTTCATAATTTCCAAAAATTGTTTGATAAGTTAAAGAGTTGTGCAAAGACACCATTGTATACTGGTTGCACTAAGTATACAACATCGTCAGCAGTACTGAAGCTGTATAATTTAAAAGAAGGCAACAAATGGAGTGATGTCAATTTTACAGAACTACTTCCTCTCTTGAATTATAAACTCCCATAAGATAATGATCTCCCTATCCAAACATACGATGCCAAATAAATGATATGCTCGATGGGTATGATCTCTAAAAGAATACACGCCTACCTGAATAACTGTATACTATTTTGCAAGGACAACAAATCGCTTACAGAATTCCCAAAGTGTGGTTCTTCTTGATACAAGAAAGATAAATCTAGTCCTAAGAAAGTTTTATGGTAATTTCCAATCATTACAAGATTTAGGAACCTATATGGAAGTGAGGATACTGCAAGTCAATTGATGTGGAAAGAAAATACATGAAATAAATATGGGAAACTATGTCACCTGATAGACTCTCCTCAGTGAAAGATAATTGATCACAAGTATCCTAAATTTGGAAATGAGATAAGAAACCTTCATCTTGCGTTATCTACATATGGAGTGAATCCTTTTGGTTTTCAAAGTATCACTCACAGTACATGGCCAATTATGTTGGTAAATTATAACTTTCCACTATGGATATGCATGAAACAAAAATACATTATGTTATGTATGCTTATATCAAGACCAAAACAACTGAGTAATGATATTGATATTTATTTGGATCCATTGATCAATGATTTGAAATTATTATGGGATCCAGGTGTTATGTTGTATGATTCTTATAGAAATAAATATTTCACATTAAGAGCCATGTTGTATGGGATGATAAATGACTTTCCTTCTAATGGAATTTTTCAGGATATAACATTAAAGGAACTCAAGGGTGTCCTGTTTGCGAACAAAGTACACATTCAATTAGGTTGAAACATTCATTGAAGACTATATTTATAGTACTTCGTATATTTCTACCCCGACGACATAAGTACTAATATTGGAAGACATCATTTGATGGAAGTTCAGAATAATGTAAAAAAATGTCTCCATTAATAGGTGATCAAATATTTGAGAAAGTAAAAAATGTGGACACTACTTTTGGTAAACTGTTTTTGAAAATCATTATGAAAACTGGTTGGAAAAAGAGATCATTGTTTTGAATTACTATATTGGAACTGTCTTTACCTAAATAATTTTCTTAATGTTGTGCATGTTGAAAAAAATGAATGAGATAGTGTCATCAACACATTGCTAAATTCACCTGAAAAAATAATGGATAAAATTAAGGCTATGTTGGACATCGTTGACATGGGAATACAAGAAGAGTTGGTGCCAGTGAAGGGTGAAAAATAAAATTTTCTTCCTCCATCTACTTATACTCTTTCTAGGAAAGAAAGATATCACTTTTGAAACTTCTTGAATGACATAATAATTCTAGAAGGGTATTCATAGAATATAAAGAATATTGTGTCAATGGTCAGTTTAAAGTTAAAGGGTTTGAAATCACATGACTTCCATGTTTTGATGCATGATATAATTCATATATCTTTACATTTCATTTTCCACAAGAATGTCCATCATACATCAACCAAGCTTTATTTCTTATTCAATGTTATATATAAAATAATTATATACTCGAAAAAATTTCCAACTATTGAAAGAGAAATTACAATCATATTATGTGAATTTGAAATGTTATTCCCTCCTATATTCTTTGTTATGATGGTTCACTTGGTGAGAGAGATTCAACTATGTGGTCATGTACACTATAGATGTATGTATCCCATTGAACGATGTATGAATATTTTTAAAGGGTATGTCAAAAATAAAAGTAATAAAGAAGGTTATATTATAGAGAGAAACATTATTGAGGAAGTAATTGAATTATACACTGAATACATGTCCAGTGTGGAAAGTATTGGTCTACCAAAATCACATCACACAGGGAAACTTGTGGGTGAAGAAATTTCTAGAAGAGATGTTGTCACAATCAATATTACAGATCATGAGCAGGCCCACATTTACGTTTTGAATAATAGTTTAGAACGTTCCCCATATTTGGAAACCCACAAATAAGTTCTTAATTTGAATCCATCAAGGTCTAAAAGATAGATATCAAATACACATAATCAATAGTTTATAGGATGGTTTCAGAACCATATTTTTAAGGAGTCAGATGGAAATCTAGATTCAATTTCAGAACGACTTCGATGGATAGCTAGAGAACCAAGTTTTTATGTATTATCTTATAATGGTCATGTAATTAATGGTTATACATTCTATAAAAATTAAAATGATGGAGAAAATTCCATGAAAAATAGTGGAGTTACACTGGGGGATGAAGTGTTGCATGTATCTGGTATGAAGGATAGAAATACAATTTAAGTGAATATGTCATACTTTGGAATCATCAAAAAAATATGGGATTTGGATTATACAACATTTCAAGTGATGATTTCTAAATTCAAGTGGGTTGATAATAGGAGTGTTGTTAAAATAGATGAATTAGAATATGTTAAAGTGGATTTTAGTAAGGAAGTGTATAATGAAAAACAATTTATAATGGCATCACAGGTAGTACAAGTATTTTATGTTCCAGATCCTGCAAACCAAAATTGGTCAATTATTCTGTTATCGACCCAAACCATTGAAGGGACAGATGAAAATTCAAATGAGGATAATCCTTTCATTAGGACATCGTAATAATTTCACAGTGGTCCTAATGTAGACGGGGTCTTGTATGCCAGAGGATACCACAATGATGGGATTTGGATACTTGATAGAGGGGTCAAATCCATTCAGCCTTAAAAAAAGAGAGTTCAATAATCAGGTAATATATTTTTTGTAATCTATATTGCATTACCTAATGTTATTATCTATTTTCTTCGGAATTTATGAAATATAAATTAAATATTAAACCACTTCTGTAAATAATGACTTCTATACAGGCTGGTACTCCCAATCCCAAGGAACAACAGTTCTATCAAGTTACTGTTGCTCATAATGCAGAGGTTCAACAAGATTTTACACATGCCGATGCTACTGCTTTATATAAACATTAGGTTTCTCAACCTACTGTTGCTCCCAGTGCAGAGGTTCAATGACCTTATTCATATGTCGATTCTACTACTTTAGAAGAACAACATATTAACAATGTTGAATATGAGGAAATAATAGGTGACAAAGGACTGATGATGCAGAAAAAATAGGAGTTCTGAAGTTTGACGGTGTTAGTGAAAATCATTAAGGAAAAAATCAAAGGCATCAAATTTGAGGTCAGATGGAATGCATGGGGTCAACATGTTAACCCCAACAGGTCCATGTTTATTAGTTACATTGGAATCATCACTCTAAAATGTGTGCCGATTGATATAGATTTGTGGAACAATGTTGTTCTCATGATTAAGACACCGATGTGGGAATAGATAATAATAACATTATGATATCATTTATTTATTTTACTAAAAAATACATTAATGAAACATTGATTTACTCTTCATAATCACTTATAAAGTACGTTTATAGTTGATGAGCCCCACAATAAATGTGTATTAATTATTTCTGGAAGGATTCATAGAGGATTTCAAACAATTCTAACGAGAAATATTCTTAAAGATGCTGAAGGGAAAATAAACCCACACCCACCTATTATGTATGAACACCTGATAACCCAAGAAGCTTGGGATGCATTTATTGGAGACCGCAGAGAGCTTTCTTTTCAGGTAAATTGTGGATGTTAATACATAGTTTGATAATATCTATATTTATCACTTTGATTGAGAATTTTTTATTTATGAAACAACAACTGAGTGATAAAAATAAGGAATGATCATCAAAACCAACATACCCCTATCGTACATCAAGGATGGGGTAGGATTCACATGAAAAAAGTGGGTTTGTATTTTAAATATACCGTAATACTTTAAGGTGACATGATACAACATCATAATTATGTTCCTCTTTTTATATGAATATTAATGAATCCAAATGAAAAGCCACTTCTATCCCATGTCATGTTCTATGGAAGAATGCACATGTAAATAAACACTAATGGAAATCGCACCTATACCCACGGTTTTAAACCGTGGGTATAGCCCTTGAAACCGTGGGTATAGGGTATACCCACGGTTTCAGTAACCGCGGGCTGGAGTGCCGTCGCAATAGGCCTATACCCACGGTTTTCAGAGAACCGTGGGTATAGACCCGGAAAATTTTATATTACTCACGGTTCATTGAACCGTGGGTATAGATTTATACCCACGGTTTTATAACCGCAGGTATACTGTTTTGCATCTCCGGATATAGATGTATACCCACGGTTTTATAACCGTGGGTATACTGTTTGCAGCTCCAGAAATTTCCCACGGTTCATTTGAACCGTGGGTATAGACGTATTCCCATGGTTATAAAACCATGGGTATACATGTTTCCAACGCCAAACATTTCCTACAGTTCATTTGAACTGTAGGTATTGGCAGATCCCCTGCAGCAAAGCAGGCCTGGCTGTACAATTCTGCACCTTAACATTCTGCACCTAAAAACAGAATATAAGATTATACATGGATGAAGAGAAACCTCAGCATCCTATGGTCCGGGCTGTAGACATCAGCCCTGTAAACACAGTACATGGGGATTTTCAGATGAAAGTGCAAACTGCACAGCATGTGGGCTCAACTGTCTATGAATTGGAGGCAGCGGACGCTTGTGCTGAACAGATACAAGGGCGGGCGGATGTTGCTGAAGCAATGCTTATCACGGTTCCCACTAGTAACTGTTTTCTTGCCGTTTTCTTGAATTGGATGTAGAGACCTCTCATGTAACCCAGCCCTCCCCCCCCCCACTGCCAGCCCTCCCCCTCCCTCTCCACTACAGCTGTTCCATAAAGGAGTAGATTTGATTAGACTACTGAGAAAAGGAAGATTTCCCCTAGGCAGAGGTGAGTTCGGAATCTTTCCATATCTGAGTACGAGGAACGACGAGCAAAGAGACTTTGTTATTCTTGTAGATCAAAGTTTGGACCAGCACCGAGGTGTTCCTAGAATGGCATGCACATAATGGTTTGGGACTGTGTGAAGCCCCAAGAAAAAGAACTGACAGAAACTGAAGAGGGAGGAAGAGAATGTGACAGGGAAGAAGGGATGATGGAAATGGCTTATCAGGCATTGTTTCTTGGCACTTTAAAGGGCCATGGTACTCAAGGAACCAGGTCCATGATGTTAGAGGGAAACTCTGCAGGAGTTCCAATTTTTGTGATTATAAACAGTGGGGCTAGCCACAATTTCATGTCAAAAGCCCTTTTAAAGTTTCTAGATTTGCCTATTACTCAGACTAAGTCCTTTGGGGTTCTCTTGGGAGATGTTCATCGAGTTTTTTCTAGTGGACTGTGTAAGACACTCTCAGTACAGTTGGGAGACTTAAAATTTGATGTGGACGCGAACATGTTTGACACGTCTGGGCTAGACCCTATTATGGGGATGAAAGTGGCTGGAAACACTTGGATTTGTTACTTTTCACATGAAGAAGTTAACAATGAGTTTTGGTTATTAGGGGTGACAAATAACATTGCAGGGTATGATGTCGCAGCAGAAGGTGCCCTTCAGCCTTGTAGACGGCAAGAAACTGTTGACACAAGACCTTTTGTGTGAGTCCGGTATAGCAGACGTGGTTATAGGGACATATTCAAATCGGGAGATGAGCAGAGTTATATAGAGGATACTCGAGAAATTCCACCATATTTTGGAGCCCTATTGGGTTGAAATGCCACTTGTGCAGCAGGAAGTTCTTGATGATAAATACTTACAGCCTGTTGTAGTAGCTTTGGATAATTACCATGATACAAGGAACGATTATTCTCTTCACCATGGGATGCTTTACTTTAAGGGACGACTAGTTGTGTCCAAGGACTCCCAGTTGATTCCAAACCTACTTCATTATTATCATGCCACACCCGCAGGAGGACATAATGGGTTCTTAAAGACCTATAAGCAGTTGGAAGGGGGACTGTTTTGGCTGAGGATGACACAGATTGTATTGAAGTTTGTTCGTAGTTGCGGCATTTGTCAGCGACAAAAGTGTCAGACATTGAGTCCAGTTGGTGGCCGATGCTTGCGACCGCCCACTGCAAACCATGCAGACACCATGACCCATCTCCAATATTATTGGGAACCTTATCCAGAATAAAACCATTTAAAAAAATAGTTAAAATACAGTACTTCAATTAAAAATTCAGACAAAATGGTATGGAAGCAGTTATTATAAATTTCAAGTGTAATAAGAACCTGGATGTTTGTTTCAACTTCTAACAATAGTATAAATCGATCTTTAACAGAAGTTTGAGGTGATGTCCAGATTTTGTCTGGCCCATAAAAGAGGAAAAAATTGTTATTAAGTAGAAAATTAACTAAAGGAAATAAAATTAAATGAAAGGGATATGAATTTTTGGGTTTATAACCCCAAACATGTGTTGTAGCTAACTTGTCAAAATCTGAACAATTCTTGCAGGTCAACCCCAGTCCAGTAGTGGGTGTGGTCTTTAGAGTAGGAACCACCACATCTGGGTATGCACCCCCTTCCCCCTGCCAGCCTCCCCCTGCCCCTGCCAGCCCCCCCTGCCCCCTGCTTGCCCCCCTGCCAGCCCCCCCCTTCCCCCTGCTTGTCCCCCCTGCCAGCCCCCCTGCCCCCTGCTTGCCCCCCTGCCAGCCCCCCCCTTCCCCCTGCCAGCCTCCCCCTGCCCCTGCCAGCCCCCCCTGCCCCCCCTTCCCCCTGCCAGCCCCCCCTGCCCCCTGCTTGCCCCCCTGCCAGCCCCCCTGCTTTCCCCCCTGCCAGCCCCCCCTGCCCCCTGCTTGCCCCCTGCCAGCCCCCCCTTCCCCCTGCCAGCCTCCCCCTGCCCCTGCCAGCCCCCCCTGCCCCCTGCTTTCCCCCCTGCCAGCCCCCCCTTCCCCCTGCTTGTCCCCCTGCCAGCCCCCCCTGCCCCCTGCCACCCCCCCTTCCCCCTTCCAGCCCCCCCTGCCCCCTGCCACCCCCCCTTCCCCCTTCCAGCCCCCCTGCCCCTGCCAGCCCCCACCCCCAGCCCCCCCTACCCCCTGCCAGCCCCCCCCCCCCCCTGGAAAGACACAAAAAAGGGCTTGGAAGCATGAGAAGAACTCACATGATCCTAAAACTAGAAGGATTCATGTGAAAGGGGTGCCCCAAGGCAAGGTATGTACTGAAAATGCTTGCAGGGACAGTCCAAGCAGCAAGGTGATTTGGAGAAAGAAAACTCAACCTATAGTGAAAAGAAAAACCCTTGGTGGTAAAGCTGTCCAAGGAAAAACAGGTTGTGTTTTGGGTTGTGAAGAAGAGAACAAACCTAAAGAAGGGGAGACACAATCCATGGGGTAAGTGTGCTCACAAAGCATATATTTTAGAGCTGAAAACAGATCTGGTTTAGAGCTAGAAGTTTCATGCAGCAATGGTATCAGCAGCTGGGTGCTTCACTGGGGAAGCCTCAGTATGGGTCTCAGCAGCATGAACCAATGGTTCAACCTTCTCAGATCCAGGAAGAGATCAATCGGAAAATGGAGCTTAATAATATAGGGGGAAGTTGGGCCGGAATAGAAAATGATGATTATGCCCATAGAAGTGATCCATGTAAGGATATTTTAAGCAAGGGAAAGTTTTCTTCAGTTGATAAAGAGGGATTTCAAATTGTCTATTCAAGGAAATCAAGGAAGAAGAAAGACTGCTCTCAATGGAGAACAACGATGGTGACTAGGTCTCATAGCTCATCTACCTACAACTTGGAATGGGATGATGATGTCGGGGAGGGGGGTTATGAAAACGAAATGCTTTATTATGAAGGCAGTTTTATCAATGTCTAGCCCCATCTCCTCTCTTATGTCATCTTTTGTTTTTAATAAAATGGCTTTAGAGCCTTTCGGCTCGAAGCTTCTTTCTGTTTCGATGGATTTGGGGAGTTTGAACATCTCACATAATCGTTTAATTTAAATGTTAAACGATTACTAATGGGATTGAGCCGTACGCTTCAAATGAGCTGAAACATTCGGGACATTTGTGTAACGTACCATGAATAGGCTGAACATTTTGAGGTTCTCGAAGGCCTATATGAATTGGTTCAATTCCTATGCAAGTGGTTGCACTTGATGGATGAGATCATGTGATCGTTAGAACTCCTCAAAGCCGATTCTCTCTAGCTCTTGTTTCTCTCCCACCTTTAAACAAGGTTCTAACAGACTGTGGTGTTGAGAGAGACCCTACCTAAGCATCGGGTGATTCCCATGAACCTTGGATACCTCAGAAGGAGTCTTTCGGTGACTTCTCGGAGATCTCGATCAAACGCTTGTGAAAACTTCGACAAGCAGGAAGGACTGGTATTGAGAGAGGTCCTACTAAGTTTCGGGTGATTCCCATGATTTGTGGATACCTCTGAAGGAGTCTTTCAGCGACTTCTAAGTGATCACAATCAAACACTTGTGAAAAGCTTCGAAAGACTGGATCGAATGGTGTAAGGTACACCATTCTTATTCTTTGTTTAGATTGATTACAAACGTATAGATATATTTCGGCGTGACAGCGGCGTGACCGCGGACACCCCTCCCCCCCGCTGGACACCCCTCCCCCCTGCTGGATGTGGCTGGAGCAGGGCCACATCACGGCGTGACCGCGGCGTGACCGCGGCGTGACCGCGGCGTGACCGCGGCGTGACCGCGGCGTGACCGCGGCGTGACCGCGGCGTGACCGCGGTGTGACCGCAGCGTGACCGCAGCGTGTTGGCCCGATCCAGCGACATATGTGGGGCAGCATCTTCCGACCAGGAGCGAAGGGAGCGGGAGGAGGCTGGAATGCGGGTGAAAGGGGGGTCCTACTAAGTGTCGGGTGATTCCCATGATTTGTGGATACCTCTGAAGGAGTCTTTCAGCGACTTCTAAGTGATCACAATCAAACACTTGTGAAAAGCTTCGAAAGACTGGATCGAATGGTGTAAGGTACACCATTCTTATTCTTTGTTTAGATTGATTACAAACGTATAGATATATTTCGGCGTGACTGCGGCGTGACTGCAGACACCCCTCCCCCCCGCTGGACACCCCTCCCCCCTGCTGGATGTGGCTGGAGCAGGGCCACATCATGACGTGACCGCGGCGTGACCGCGGCGTGACCGCGGCGTGACCGCGGCGTGACCGCAGCGTGACCGCAGCGTGTTGGCCCGATCCAGCGACATCCGCGGGGCATCATCTTCCGACCAGGAGCGAAGGGAGCGGGAGGAGGCTGGAATGCGGGTGAAAGGGGGGTCCTACTAAGTGTCGGGTGATTCCCATGATTTGTGGATACCTATGAAGGAGTCTTTCAGCGACTTCTAAGTGATCACAATCAAACACTTGTGAAAAGCTTCGAAAGACTGGATCGAATGGTGTAAGGTACACCATTCTTATTCTTTGTTTAGATTGATTACAAACGTATAGATATATTTCAGCGTGACTGCGGCGTGACTGCGGACACCCCTCCCCCCCGCTGGACACCCCTCCCCCCTGCTGGATGTGGCTGGAGCAGGGCCACATCACGGCGTGACCGCGGCGTGACCGCGGCGTGACCGCGGCGTGACCGCAGCGTGACCGCAGCGTGTTGGCCCGATCCAGCGACATCCGCGGGGCAGCATCTTCCGACCAGGAGCGAAGGGAGCGGGAGGAGGCTGGAATGCGGGTGAAAGGGGGGTCCTACTAAGTGTCGGGTGATTCCCATGATTTGTGGATACCTCTGAAGGAGTCTTTCAGCGACTTCTAAGTGATCACAATCAAACACTTGTGAAAAGCTTCGAAAGACTGGATCGAATGGTGTAAGGTACACCATTCTTATTCTTTGTTTAGATTGATTACAAACGTATAGATATATTTCGGCGTGACTGCGGCGTGACTGCGGACACCCCTCCCCCCCGCTGGACACCCCTCCCCCCTGCTGGATGTGGCTGGAGCAGGGCCACATCACGACGTGACCGCGGCGTGACCGCGGCGTGACCGCGGCGTGACCGCAGCGTGACCGCAGCGTGTTGGCCCGATCCAGCGACATCCGCGGGGCATCATCTTCCGACCAGGAGCGAAGGGAGCGGGAGGAGGCTGGAATGCGGGTGAAAGGGGGGTCCTACTAAGTGTCGGGTGATTCCCATGATTTGTGGATACCTCTGAAGGAGTCTTTCAGCGACTTCTAAGTGATCACAATCAAACACTTGTGAAAAGCTTCGAAAGACTGGATCGAATGGTGTAAGGTACACCATTCTTATTCTTTGTTTAGATTGATTACAAACGTATAGATATATTTCGGCGTGACTGCGGCGTGACCGCGGACACCCCTCCCCCCCGCTGGACACCCCTCCCCCCTGCTGGATGTGGCTGGAGCAGGGCCACATCACGGCGTGACCGCGGCGTGACCGCGGCGTGACCGCGGCGTGACCGCGGCGTGACCGCGGCGTGACCGCGGCGTGACCGCGGCGTGACCGCGGCGTGACCGCAGCGTGACCGTAGCGTGTTGGCCCGATCCAGCGACATCCGCGGGGCAGCATCTTCCGACCAGGAGCGAAGGGAGCGGGAGGAGGCTGGAATGCGGGTGAAAGGGGGGTCCTACTAAGTGTCGGGTGATTCCCATGATTTGTGGATACCTCTGAAGGAGTCTTTCAGCGACTTCTAAGTGATCACAATCAAACACTTGTGAAAAGCTTCGAAAGACTGGATCGAATGGTGTAAGGTAAACCATTCTTATTCTTTGTTTAGATTGATTACAAACGTATAGATATATTTCGGCGTGACTGCAGCGTGACCGCGGACACCCCTCCCCCCAGCTGGACACCCCTCCCCCCTACTGGATGTGGCTGGAGCAGGGCCACATCACGGCGTGACCGCGGCGTGACTGCGGCGTGACTGCGGCGTGACCGCGGCGTGACCGCGGCGTGACCGCGGCGTGACCGCGGCGTGACCGCGGCGTGACCGCGGCGTGACCGCGGCGTGACCGCGGCGTGACCGCGGCGTGACCGCGGCGTGACCGCGGCGTGACCGCGGCGTGACCGCGGCGTGACCGCGGCGTGACCGCGGCGTGACCGCAGCGTGTTGGCCCGATCCAGCGACATCCGCGGGGCAGCATCTTCCGACCAGGAGCGAAGGGAGCGGGAGGAGGCTGGAATGCGGGTGAAAGGGGGCAGCATCTTGTCCAGGCGACACAGAGTGTATGGCTTTTTTGGAATTATGGTTTCTGTTGCTGTTCACAGCCCCACTCCCTTCCCAGCCGTTGGCTCTACAATAGGGGGGCTTCACTTATTTCTTCTATTTCATCTTCTCCAGGCGAAACACAAAGTGTAAGAATTTTCTGGAAATCTGGTTTCTATTGCAGTTCACAGACCCACTCCCGCCCCAGCCGCTGTTGGCTCTGCAAGAGGCCGTGAACTTGCGAAGTCAAATCTGCGAGAGCTATCTCGACGCGTCCAAGGTGCTGCTTGGCACCGTCGAATCACGTTTGGTTCCTGGTCTCCATGATTGGTCGAAGAAGATCAACGGTTGAGGAGAGTAGTAGTGGAGTAGATAACGAAGAGGAGAAGTTTGGCTATGTAATAGAACTGATTAAAAATGACCAATTCTGTATAATGCACAAAATTCTGTATAATGCACAATTCAAAAACGGTGTTTGATAAAGAAATTAGAATCAAATAAATGATTGACAATTACAAATATTTAAAAATGCATATGAAACAAAATGAATAATCGGAAGATAGAATGACATATTTCATCAAATGACATGATTACAAACCAATACCATTGAAACATGGAGTTCAAATAAAAATGAATAATCTGGCATTTATATAATACATTCCATGATGGTGTGTATGTACAGTATGCAAACAGAAAACTGTAATGATAGGAGGTAACAAACATGTCGTATTTGTGCAGTATAATAATTCAGGCATTGAAAATTGAACACAATGAAAACAGGATAATGAAATGACTAATTGCTTTCAATGGAGCAACATAAATTTCAAATAACGTTTCAGTACTGTAGATAATGTAATAATTATTTCACATCAAATAGGAATTTGAAAAACAGTACTGAAAACAAATTAAATAGTAAACATGTATGTTTACCATTGGTGTGCGGCATCACATTTTAGTATGCTTTTTCTATTTTCCTATTTACATTTCCCTTCATTCAGGTGTGTAGTTCATCCTCATTATCACAATCACAGACATCCTGACGACAAATTCCATCACCCTGGATCACAACCAATCTATAGTAAATATATTTAATTGAAATAAGAGCATTGAAATGATACATATAAAATTATCCTTAAGTAGTAGAGTTCACCTAGGTAAGTGCAGTATCAAAGCCGCAATCACAGACATCCTGATGACAAATTCCATCACCCTGGAGCACAACCACACTATAGTAAATATCTTTGATGAAGATTATCCTGGAGGTGAGAAGTACATGTAGAAGAATATCCTGGAGGTGAGAAGTACATGTAGAAGATAAGGGGATAGGATAGACTTGGTCAAACAGAACGTATCGAGACACACCCACATACTACATACAGAACCATTCAAACAGTTTCAACTGTTCAAACAATAGATGGAAAACATATTCAGCACAAAAGTGATGGAAATGCCAACCAAATGAAAGAAGCTAGATTAAAACCAATGACCGAGCAAGAAAAAAAAATTGGACATTCAGAATGCATGTGTGTTCAATGATTCCAATATCTAAAGTGCGTTTCAGCTAGACTCATAACTCAAAGAACAATTCACATTGATGAGTCATGCATGAATAAGCTCAAATGCCGTGTTAGATTGGCACATAGATTTGTCAGCTCACCTTGATAAAGATCGAATGGCAAACCACTGATTGCTAATCATACTTTAATTTGCTACAATATGTACATGCAACAAATAAAACCATGAATTATTATTAATGAATATATAAGACTCATAAGCAATGAAATGTCATATAGAACTAAAACAAATGCTGAAAAAAAGTAGAAAAAATGAAAGAAGAAATTGCATAAAGAAATTTTGTTATTAGTAGCAGTAGATCAAAACATGTATGTATACATCCTTGCACACTAAACTAGTTGAGAATAAATAAGAATGTGATTTGATCGTGGTCAAATAGATCCAGAAATATCACCAGATAAAGTGTGATATTCAAAACAATTAGTGCATTTGGAATTTGAATTTTAAATACTACTAAAAATCATACCTTCTCTTAGAAATATGAATGACTTTATTCATTGATTAAAATTATTTTAATTGGTTATTAAATGACTTATAATGAGATATTTATTACAAAAAACCATTGTTGAAATATCAAGAAATATCTTGAACTCAAATTCCACAGAGAACTACTTCAAACATCAGGTTGATCTATGTACGTCATCTTTAAACCTATTTTTCCACCTCCCCAGCCCGCCCACTGGCCAGCCCCCCACTGCCCCTCCCCCCTCCCCCCCTGCCCAGCCCTCCCACTGCCCAGCCCCCCCCTCCCCCCTGCCCAGCCCTCCCCCCTCCCCCCCCTCCTCCCCTGCCCATCCCCCCCCCCTCCCCCCTGCCCAGCCACCCCCCTCCCCTCCCCACTGCCCAGCACCCCCCCTCCCCCCCTGCCCAGCCACCCCCTCCCCCCTCCCCCTCCCCCTCCCCCCCTGCCCAGCCCTCCCCCCCACTGCCCAGCCCCCCACTGCCCAGCCCCCCACTGCCCCTCCCCCCTCCCCCTCCCCCTCCCCTCCCCCCTGCCCAGCCCCCCTCCCCCTCCCCCCCTGCCCCCCCCCCCACCTCCCCCTGCAGAAAGTTCATGAAAAAACAAGGAGTAATAGGATGGAACCACTGATGTCCAGCCCAATCTAGATAGTGCAGTATAAAATATATAGTTCACTGGTATATAGAATAATAATAGAGAGATAAATAAACATCACCCGTACAGGTTCCTATGGGACACATAGCAGTTATACCTTCTTTAGCCTTTGACTGGTGTCAGAATGTGTAACCATTTCATTAATCAATTTTATCCAGTTTAAATATAATTTATATGAGAAAGATATTGAGGTTCTAAGATGTGACAAGAAAACATGTAATGATATTTAATAATGAAGTTCCAAGGTTATAACCAAGGAAACATAGACCTCAAGTGTCAACAACTTAGTAATAACTATAGCCTCACATGGGGTAAGAGTGTAATCCAAGGATAACAGTCCAACTAATTCCACAATAAGAGGACTATCTAGTCTAAGAAGTTCATCCAAGGTAAAATGGGTCTAAGAAAAGATTGGGCTAGGATTTAACCATGGCACCTACTTGTCAATTCTGGAACCAAGGAGTGTATCTAAGGAATCTTGTTGTAATACATGAGGGATTATATGGTGTCATACCAGGCATCTAAAGTTAGACAAGGATCAGGTTCTATGTAGGTCTCAAAATAAGAAAGTTGTATCCTTGAATTCGGAATAGGGTCCTTGAGTGCTCAAGGCTTTCTCTCAAGTATCCAAGGTGAGCTTGAGTCAGGCCACACCTACTTTGATATTGAATTCATATAATATTCCATTTGGTTCAAGCCTTTCCTTTGATTAGTGTGACAAGGCCAAGTAGCATGAAACCCTTTAATCAAGTAATAATTAATCAATAAGTCAATTTTGTTCAACCCTAGCCTTTCATTAGTGTGACAAGGCCATGTAGCTTGAAACCACTCATTTAATCCATTTAAGGCATTTTCAATAATCAAGGTTCACTCTGGTACCTTCCATTAACATGGTAAGGGGTTCTATGAATACGCAACATATTTTTCAATTACATCTAATACGGCTAATTCATGTACTTCGTATACTTTACAATTTCTATTTCACATTTAATTATTACATTGAAGCACTTACATTAGGCGGGTTAAATGCTGTGCATACAGGGTAATTTCCATTCTGAAATTCAAAAGATAATTCAAGCCATTTAATATAGAAAATCATACCCTTAGAAATTTAAATCTAAGGCTCACCGAATGGTGGCTCAAACATTTCAACATACTAAAATGAAAATTATGGGAAACAATTCTACATGGGTAATTCCAATATAAAAACCGGTCAAAGAACTTAAACGGTTCCTTGGTTATTTAATCATTTAAAAAGGAAAACTTAGTTTTTTTAAATCCATTAGGGGTCATATATGACATAATTCAAACATAACATCAATTCATAAAGAAATATCAGTACAACAAGACAATAAATCCTAAAAGTCTAATAATTGTTTTTTAACTTGAAGACAGCGCACCTCCGTTGGAGGGGTTTTAATATATAAACATGATATTTCTTATGAAACAATCATTTATTACCTTTAACTCTTAAATCATGAAACATACTAAATTCAAGATTAAGAGGAATTTAATCTAATGTATTCACTGCATTAACTAAAAACAAAGAAAAAGTGTAGTAAGAAACTAATTAATGCATTAACAAATTTGAGGAATTGGAAGGGTACCCTTCCTCAAAGAGGAACCAAGCCAACACCTGAAACTTGATAGATTTATAAACAACCACCCGGAACTGCTCAACATGTGTATGTACATACCTTCATATATACTATTTTAAGGCCAAAATAGTGCATCTTAGGATTATCAATGCTAAATTAATTTGGGGAAATATTCTCACTGGGTTTGATAATCAGGATATTTATATCATTCATCTTTTAGTATTCCATCATAAAAAAATGAAATTGCTTAAAAAAATTTAGAATCAAACCACTCCATTAACCTATGAATGCATCAACTGCTACCTTTGACTACAACACTAATTGATTATCAAGAGGTAATATGATGAAATTATGGGAAATCAACCAAGACTAAGAAATTACCAGGAAATCTGGGACTCCAGCATAAAAAAAATCACCACTGAGAAGGCCGGGAGGTCCAGGTCGTGAGCCGGGAGGCCGAGCCGGGAGTCGGGAGCCGGGAGTCGGGAGCCGGGAGCCGCGAATCGGGAGCTGCGAGTCGGGAGCCGCGAGTCGGGAGCCGCGAGTCGGGAGCTGGGAGGCGGAGCCGGGAGTCGGAGCCCGGGGTTGGAGGCCGGGGAGGGGAGTCGGAGGCCGGGGAGGGGAGTCGGAGAGGAGAGGGGAGGGTCGGGAGTCAGTGGTCGGGGAGCGGCGTCGCGGCTTGGGGAGGTAGGGTAGAGCTCGATGCGTCGCGGATTTGAGGAGAGATTGAGGAGAGATTGAGGAGGAGCCCGATACAAGGGCTCGAAAAAAAAATTAATACCCACGGTTTTAATAAAACCGTGGGTATAAACAGCAAAAAAACATACTATCCCCACGGTTTAAAGAACCGTGGGAATAGGTGCGTGTGGATAGACCCCATTTCCAGTAGTGAAATATGAGATATTAATAGATGAAAACACACAAAAAGTGTAAAAAAATGTGTGAGTATGACATAATAATTTTTTTTCTCTTTAAATCGCTATTACAAAACAATGATTACTTATTTTCCTATATATTATATTTGACATAGTCACAAGAATCATCAACACATGTGCTGGATGAACACCTATTATTGGAGGCATTGAAGCGTCCATAATATCCTGACTGCATGAGAGGTGTGGGTTTTGGGGTGACACCTTGGACATATTTTGAAAAAAAACAACAGGAGGATCATTATATATAAAGGACAAAGATGAAAGCAAGAGAATATTTCCCTTGAATAAAAATTTCTTTGGCAGTATATGTTTATAGAAAATGTTATAGGAGGGAAGAAAAGATAAGAATAAAATCAAGAACAAACATTACATAGAGACCCCCACCCCCACCATCTTTGAGGAAAGCCATTCCCATTAGATAATTTTCTTAGTTGATGTAACCAATGTTTTAATAATTGTTTCTGTGAAATGTGAATCAAACAGACGCTGATACCTTTCCTATATTGATATTATACATGGTAAAAATGACTATTATTTATATCTATCAACACCCACCAATCACCATGTAGTGAGGGATATAATGTTCAATATCTAAGATGAGAATAAACACAAAAAACCACTTCCAAAAGTTAATATGAGAGCAGCGATTAGCGTAGATTATGATCTAAGTGTTGAGATACCTATTCCACTTGAGGACGAAGATATTCATAAAGCCGACCAAGCTATTGGAATATTCATCACATGGCCATCTGATATTGTAAAAACACATGTTGGTAATAAGGTATTAATTCCCATGTTATTTTTCATGATAAACCCTTAACAATTAATGAAAAAAGGTACGAAGTGATGAATTTTGTTATAGAAGAACAAAGGGAAGGGGTGAAATGAAAGTTCGACTCAAAACCATCTAAAGGATCCACCAAATTATCAAAAAGATATTCCAAAATCAAATTTACCCTTCCCATTGAATATCCATATTTACTAACATTGAAGGTTCATGTAGATACAAAGTTACAAGATGGTTGTAGTCACATAGTTTATTTTGAAGAAAAAATGTATAGAGAGGAAGGTACTAACTATATTGCTTTTGAGAATGTAAATGAAATCCTCAATTATGAATGGATAGGAACCTCAGTTGTAAATGTATACATGAGGTATGTTTTCCTAATTTAATTTTCCAAAAGCTAATATATTATATAAATTATGACTAATACATTTCATATTTTTAGGCATATATATTAATACCAATTGAAGGGATTTCCCCATGAAAAGAAAATTCAGACTCATTATTCCTCATGCCACCTCTATAGAACAAACAAAAATAGAATCTAAATAAATGGATGAAATAGTAGAAAACCTGGCCAAATTGTTTGAAAGAAAACTTAGGGATGACATAATATTCTTAATACCAACGATGAAGGTGTAAAATGCTAAAATTTAATCGTATTAAATATATTTTCATTTATTTCATTACTTATTCATTTTTTGGATTTTAAGAAACATTGGATGCTCATTGCAGTCAATTTGGATAGTCAAAACATTTAGTTACTGGATTCACTACATAGATTACCAACAAACTTAACTCACATGATGGCATTTGTCAATTTTTAATAAACTACATCCAATTTTTTAGAACTAAAGTTCAATTTATATAATTTATATTATGTTTTAATGAAGATTCTATTATTTTAGAGTGGGGTGTAAATATTGTCTAAATCAAGGTATGAGGACAATAATTGTGCACAAGGACCCTGAAATGTTCTAAAACTGGATAGGTATTAGGATATATCTAATAATATTTCTCTATCCAAACACATATCAAAACAAATTTATTATTTTCATCAATGTTTTTATAGCGTCTAAAAAAATTAAATAGAAAATATTATGGTTAATATGTTTGTAAATTTATGAGTGAGATCATATTTTATAAAAAACACAAATCCCCAAAGAGGTATTTTCAAAGTTAATTACTATTTCATTTAAAATATTTATTATTCCTTTATATATTTATATTTTTCTAGTACTACCATAACTATAAAAAAATCATATTCACATGGCGATATACATTTTCTTAGAAATGAATGGGTATTATACCTGATCGTAGAATGTACAAAAATATAATGAAGACACGACTTCCATATAAGTAATGGATTGATTCATATTTACATTGAATTCATTTTTTTAGCATTACTCCCATAAGAATTTTTTTTCTAATACAAGTGGAGTCATTTCATATTTATGTGTCAAAAATGTATACAACCATCATAAAAAGGTGAATTCCTACTACTTATTATGTTCTCCTAAGTATTTATAAAATTACATTTTTAGCATTACTACACATGAACTTATTATGTCCCCCTAAATATTTATAAAATTACAATTAATATATTTATATAATAAATATATTTATTATATTTATAATTATAAAATTTTAATTATATTCAAATACCTTTTAAATATATTTATTTATAATTATTTTTATTACTAAATATATATATTTAAATAATTATAAAATCTCAATAAATAAATTTATTATAATCTTATAAATATATATATTTATATATAAATAAATAAATAAATATAAATATATTTATAATTATATAAAAATATTATTTATAATTATAATTATTATAAATAAATAATAATATATATATATATATTGAAATAAATATAAAATTATAGTAAATATATTTATAATTTTATAATTATATATAATTAGATAAATATATTTATAAATATATACAAATATTTGTTAATATATATAAATAATTATAATTATAATTAAAAATATATATACATATATGGAAATAATTATAAAATCATAATAAATATATTTGTTATATATAATTATAAAATAATTAATATAGTAAATTTATTTAATATGATGTTGTAGTTATAAATAAATATTTATTCATTTATAGTTATACTTATAAATATATATTTATTTATTTAAATAATTATAATATTATAATAAATATATTTATTATATTTATAATTATAAATTTTTAATTATATATAAATAACATTTAAATATATTTATGTATAATTATAATTATAAATAAATAAATATATATATATACATTTAAATAATTATAAAATTATAATAAATATATTTATTATATTTAGAATTTTATAATTATATATAAATATATTTATTATAATTTTATAATTATTTAAGTATATATACAGTTATATTTATAAAAAAATATACATTGATTTAAATAATTATAAAATTATTATAAATACTGATAATAAATATATTTAATATAATTATATAATTATTTAAATAAATATATAATTATTTATAATTATAAATATAAATATGATAAATATATATTATAATTTTGTAATTATACATAAATAAATATCAATTTAAATAATTATAAGATTATAATACATACATTTATTGTATTTATAAATTTATAAATATATATAATAATTTAAATAATTTATTAACATTTGTATTTATCATCCATAAAAAAACTATGATAATTCTATTATTTATCAATACTATAATTATAGTGCTGATAAAAGTGTTATCTTTAGCAGCGCTGATAAAAACCTTACATTTTATTATAAAAAACTGTAAGAGATCGCCATCTTCCTCGTGCCTTCAAGCCTTCACAGAACCACGGTGCTGCCACCACTGCTCGCATTCTCCTTCTCCTTTGCCTCTACCTTCGCCTTTGCTTCCATCTCTGCCTTCACCTTCGCTGCCACTGCTCGCCTCAAGATTTTGAGCCTTCGCTACCTGTCGCCTCAAGGTTTCATGGGAACCAAAGCTTTGCCACCGCCTCTGCTTCCCCCATCACCTCCACTGCCCAACCTTGCCGCCTCTGCCGCCCTTGTCGCCGCCTCCGCTGCCCTCGCCTTCGCCGCCGCTCGCTCCCCCAAAGGTATAGTTCATGGAATGGTATGTTCCCATAATTAATTAATTGTTAGGTTATTGATAAGCATGAATCATTTGAGATTTGGGTGAATGTTTTTTGGTTCATTGTATTCATTATGAAGATAATTTATGAGATGTAACAACCGTGCGTTTTGTTAAAGAATATTTTTCTTAAAAAAAGTGTTTTGGACTACGCATTGTGGATTATGTATCACACTATAAATTAAGGTCCTGAACTATTGACTATATTGTGATATTATTCATTAGGTTATAATGAGTTTTATAGATATAATTTTTTATTTGGTAATGCCACACTATTTCGAGTTAAAGAGATGGACTGTGATGTTTTTTTCAGAGGGTTATAAATTTTGAATGGATTTTATTGTATTTCTATATGTTACACCATAATAAAGGTTATATCTATTAAATTTAAAGATTTCATAATCCTTCAACCTTGGAAATTGTAAAGTGAGAATAGGAGATATAGTTTCACCATATTGGTTGTCTTTGAAAATATAATATGGTGGATGGAAAAGTATCATGATCATGGTGGCTATAAAAAAATTGGATAGATCATGACCATTTATAAATTCTTATGATGTGAGGATAAAGAGTTTGGATATTATTAGATGAAGAGTATGGAATTATATAGAATTGATAGAGGATCATAAAGATAAACATTCTAGAAATTCAATGAGGATTTGGTTATTATTGACCAATAAAGCTAAAGAAGAGGAGGAATAAGTAGTTCATCAAATTTCATGAAGATTTCATAAAAATACATACCAATAGAGTATTCTTATTTTTTGTTTTTATTAGCAAGGATTAAACTCACACACTTGAGGGGTAGTGAGTCTCGATTCTATGATAAAGGAGTGAACATTTATCTTTAGGTGTAGTTGTAAGCAAAAAGGGATAATGATTCTGTTGTAAACCTTATACAGTCAGTGAAATTATATGATTTTAGTGCATTAATAGACCACTTATATATATATATTTTCCTTTTATGTATCTTAATTTGTGTGAACTAAGAAAAATGGCTTGCATCATGTACATTATTGGCTTATAAGGTTAAATGGTTAACACCGGGACACCTAACAGTAATAATTGAATTCATTGTCAATGGTTGTTAAAATACCAAAAAAGAAGAGTAAAGATTCCAAGCAATTTAAAATATTCCCTAGAAAGAATAATCCCCAATTAAATACCATAAAATTTCGTAAACATGGCTACCATGACTATAGGAGAGAAATAGAATGGATAAAGAGGGAGAAATAAGGTGGAAATATGAGATAAGGACCATATATTCAATGCATACCTTGCGTTTTAATGGATAATAACAAAGATTAAAGTTTATATAAGGGAGATAGAAGGAGTGGTAAGCATTAAGAGAGTCTCTAAGGTTTCTAGATAAGTAGGGGAGTGAAAGGATATTCCTCCTATTAAATTCATATTTTTAAAATTTAAAATTTTCAGATTTTAAAATGCTTCATGGAATCTATACATTTCCAAGATTCATATTCATAGAGTTCATGAAATTATCTTCCTAAAATGTGAGAACACCCCTTTTGTTAATTATATTTCAGACCAAAAGTTTGGGTGATTTTAAAGTGTTAAAAATGTTGTAAAATATGGTTTTATTTTTAAATTTGTGAGTTAAAACTTATGATCTATATTTTAAAGAACCTTTTTTAGCCTTGTTTAATTTTTATATCAATGTTTTCGAATGTTTAAAGCTTTTAAGATTTCAAAATGATATGGATTATTTTAAAAGGGTGTGTTTTCCCATGTGGATTGTATTTTGAAACTCATGGCATCTTTGAATGTTTTTCAATGTCCATTTAAAGGGTAGTGTGAATTCACATTTGAGTTGCAAAGGTGTTTTGATAAAATTGGTCTGAAGGGTATATTGTGATGAATTTTATAAATGATAAAATTTCATGGAATTCCAAGCCTGTTTTGAAAATATAAGGCCCATTTTAAATTTTATAAAAAATGATTTTTCATAAAAGGTGTGATACCCTCTTAAGCCCCTTTGATTATTGTTTGACCATTATAGCTTTTGATCCCATGTGGGGTAGTTTATTATTGATGACCTAGTTTGATGGGAATTATGGGGGTGTAGATTTTTTTAGTAGTGACGACCTAGTTTCCTTATCTTCAGGTCAAGTCCTTTTATTAATAAAACTTAGTGATGATGCCCACAACACTAGAATCCTTTTTCTAGATAGTTTAGAGGTTTTATCTATATGATTTTATTGTATCAATTCTTATTTATATTATTTTTTGGAACATAATTTCTTGTCATTTTCCTCATTTAGTGTGACTTGACATAGTGGTACTTGATCATGAACTTTCTTCCTTATTTGTATAGTTATCTTTTCGAATTTTTTGAAAAGGGATGGTGAAAGGTTTTTAATGAAGGAAAAAAGGAAAGAGTGACATTGAATCATTTTCAAACTATTTTAATAATGAGTTTGAAAAGTGTTCTCAAATTAGAAAAGTTATAATGGTTTGTATTTACAACTCCAAAAATGTGTGAGTTTTGAAAATGGGGTTTTAGGCCACCATGCCTAGTTTTATGGAAATGGTTGGGTTTTAAACATGTTTTAGAAATCTGTATGATAGTTGGAAACCTCATTGAGTTTTGAAATGTGTATTTCAAAAATGGGTGTTTATGAAATATTTTAAAGTTATACTTTAAAAAGGTTATTTAACCAAGAGGTATTGGCCAAGGAAAAATGTTTTCCATGCGATTGTTTTCATTTAATATTAAACTTAGAAAAAGAGTTTCAACACATGTTTATGTGTTACTAATTATTTGGTAAAAAATTATATAAAATGTTTATTTTTCTAATGTATTTCAAACTATATTTTTTAGGATGTATGATAAAAGTGTTATCTTAGATTTGGTAGGCTGTGGTGGCCTACTAGAATTTTAGATATCACCCATATTTTATAGGTTCAGGCTTGTTATGGCTTATTTTGTTTCCTTTTAATCTTCTGAGAGGGATATATGGTTGGATGGTGACCCTAGTTAAGCATATTTTATGTATTTATGTTGTTAAATATTAATAATACTAAATAAAATAGGATGGATATGAATAAATAATGGATGAATTCCAATTGTATGACAAAAGAGTGTGAATATCGAGTGAAAGAGTTCATCTAGTTTTCAAAAGATCATGCATATACCCCTTCCCAAATCATTTTTTTGTGTTTACACTATTTTTATTCAAGTATAATTAGTCCAGAAGAGTTGGATGAACAATTGATCTATCATGGAATTGATCGAAGTTATAAATATTGGAATACACATGTGGAAAGAGTGAATGTAGCTTGTGGATGGGATATCACTACGTTTTATAGATCATCTGATATAATTACAAGTGTGGACAATGAAGAAGACCGTATCAAGGATGTGATTACAGACGTGTTTGATGATGAAGATCGTATTGAGTAAATGATAAGGGTAGTTGAAGATGAGCTTTGTGATTGCCCAAAATAGTTTAAGAAGTTAAAGAGTTGTGAAAAGATGCCATTGTATACTGGTTACACTAAATATATAACATTTTCAGCTGTACTGAATCTGTATAATTTGAAATAAGGCAACATATGAAGTGATTCCAATTTTATAAAACTACATCCTCTCTTGAATTATATGTTCCTAGAATATAATGAGCTTCCTAGCCAAATATATGATGCCAAATGAATGATACGCTTGATGGGTATGATCTCTGAAAGAATATGCACCTGCCCGAATAACTGTATATTGTTTCACAAGGACCACAAACCACTTATAGAATTTCCAAAGTTTGGTTCTTCTCAATAAAATAAATATGAATCCTGTCCTACAAAATTTTTATTGGAATTTCCAATCATTCCAAGATTCAGGCACCTATATGGAAGTGAGGATACTGTAAGGTAATTAATGTGGCATGCAGATACAATAAATAAATATAAGAAACTATGTCACCTAATAGATTCTCCTCAGTAGAAGATAATTGATCATGAGTATCCTGAATTTTGAAATGAGCTGATAAACCATCGTCTTGCGTTATATACAAATGGAGTGAATAATTTTGGTTTTCAAAGTAATACTCACATTACTTGGTTGATTATATTGTAAAATTATAACTTTTCACCATGGTTATGCATGGAACAAAAATAATTCATGTTATGTATGCTTATATCAGGATTAAAACAATCAGGTAATGATATTGATATTTATTTGGATCCATTGACCAAGGATTTTATATTATTGTGGGATTCAGGTATTATATTGTATGATTCTTATAAAAATGAAGATTTTAAATTGACAGCCTTGTTGCATGGTATGATAAATAACTTTCATACTAATTGAGATTTTTTAGCATATAACATTAAAGGGACTCAAGGGTGTCCCATTTGTGAACAAGGTACATAATCAATTAATTTGAAACATTCATCAAAGATTTTATTTCTAGGACATCGTAGATTTCTACCCTGACGACATAAGTACCAATCTTGGAAGAAATAATTCTATGGAATATTAGAAGAATGTAAAAAACCATATCCACTAATAGGTGATCAATTGTTTGAGAATCTAAAAAATATGGACACTACTTTTGGTAAACCATTTTCAAAAAGCCTTATAAAGACTGGTTGGAAAAAGAGATCATTTTTTTGAATTACCATATTGGAATTATCTGTACATAAATTATTTTCTTAATGTTATGCATTTTGAAAAAATGTATGTGATAGTGTCATCAACACATTTTTAAATTCACTAGGAAAAAGAATGAATGGAATTAAGTCTAGGTTGGGCATCATTGACATGGTAATACGAGAAGAGTTAGTGCTAGTGAAGGGTGAAAAATTAACTTTTCTTCCTCTATCTTCTTACACTCTTTCTAAGTATGAGAGTTATTAGTTTTGAAACTTCTTGAATGACCCAAAGGTTCTAGAAGGGTGTTCATAGAATATGAAAAATATTTTGTCAATGACCAGTTTAAAGTTAAAGGTTATGAAATCACATGACTACCATGTTTTGATATAAGCCCTAATTCCTATAGATTTACATTTAATTTTTCTAGGAATTTCCATCAAACATTAATCAAGATCTATTTATCCTTTAATTATATATATAGAAAACTTATATAAATGAAAAAATTTCTGACTATTGAAAGAGAAATTACCATTATATTACGTGAATCAGAAATGTTCTTCCCTCCAGTATTCTTTGATACAATGGTTCACTTGGTGAGAGAGATTCAACTATGTAGTTTTGTACACTATAGATGTATGTAACCCATTGAATGATAAATGAATATTTTGAAAGGGTATGTCCAAAATAGAAGTCGGCCAAAGGGTTTTATTATAGAGAGATACAATGTCGAGGAATCCATTGAATTCTATACTGAATACCTATCAAGTGTGGAAATAATTAGTCTACCAAAACCACATAAAACTAGGCGGCTTGTGGGTGAAAGAATTTCTAGAAAATATGTTGTCACAATCAATTTTATAGATTGTGATCAAGCCCACCTTTACATTTTTATAATATTTTTGAGGTTTTTCCATACGTTGAAACCCACAAATAAGTTCTTAGGAATTTTAATCGATCAAGGGAAAAAAGATAGATATCAAATACACATAATAAATAGTTTACAGGATGGTTTCAGGACCATATTTTTAATGAGTCAGATGAAAATCGTGATTCAATTTCAGAATGACTTTGATGGCTAGCCAGAGGACCAAATGTTTATGTATTTTATTATAATGGTTATATAATTAATGGTTATACATTATATAAAAATGAACATGATGGAGATAGTACCATGAAAAATAGTGGAGTTACACTTATGGTGGAAGTGATGATTGTATCTTGTACTAAGGAAAGAAATATAATTTAGGTGAATATGTCATAATTTGGAATCATCAAAAAAATATGGGAGTGGGATTATACAACATTCCAATTGATTATTTTTCAATGAAAGTGGGTTGATAATAGGAGTGTTGTTAAAATAGATGATTTGGGATTTGTTAAAGTGGATTTTATTAAGGAATGGTACAATGAAAAATAGTTTATAATGGCATCACAGGAAATTCAAGTATTTTATGTTTTAGATCCCGCAGTCAAAAGTGGTCGATTGTTCTGTTACCGACCAAAACCACTGAAGGGTTGGATGAATATTCAGCCTAGCATAACCCTTTCATTGGGACATCACAATAATTTCACAGTGATCCCAATGTATATGGGGTATTTTATGTTAGAGGATACCACTATGAAGAGATTTAGGTACTCGATAGAGGGTTCAAATCCATTCAGCCTTAAAAAAAGAGAGTTTAATAATCCGGTCATGTTTTTTTGTAATCTACATTGTGTTACCTCATATTATTATCTATTCACTACTGAATTTATGCAATCTAAATTAAATGTTAATACACTTCTGTATATAATAAACTCTATACATGATGGTGCTCCCAATCCCAAGGAACTACTGGTCTCTCAAGCTAATTCTGCTCCCGATGAAGAGGTTCAACATGCTTTTGCACATGCCGATGCTACCGCTCCAGATAAACAATAGGTTCCTCAACCTCCTACTACTCCCCATGCAGAGGTACAACGACCTTATACACATGTAGATGAAACTGCTGCAGATGAATAACATATTGATGATGTTGAATATGAGGAAATGGTAGGTGATGAAGGACTGGTGATGCAGAAAAATAGGAGTGTCATAGTTTGATGGTGTTAGAAAAAATCATTAAGGTCAAAATCAAAGGCATTAAATTTTAGGTCAAATGGAATGAGTAGGGTCAAAATGTTAACCCCAATAGGTCTATGTTTGGTAGTTACATTGGAATCGTCACTTAAAAATGTGTTTTGATTGATGTAGATTCATTGCACTATGTTGTGATCATGATTAAGACACTGATTCTGGAAGATATAATGATAACATTATGATATCACTTATTTATTTAATTAAAAAGTAAAATAATGAAACATTGACTTACTATTCATGATCCCTTGTAGAGTGCATTTATAATAGATGATCCCAACAAGAATTAAGTATTAAGTCTTTCTAGAAGGATTCACAGAGGATTTCAAACAATTATAACAAGACAAAATCTTAAAGATGCTGATGGAAAAATAAACCCACACCCACCACTTATGTATGCACACCTGATAACCCAAGAATCTTGGGATGCATTTATTGGCCATCGTGGGGATATATCTTTCCAGGTACATTGTGGATGTTAATACATAGTTTGAAAATATGTTTATTCATCACTTTGATTGAGAGTTTTTTATTTATGAAATAAAAAATGAGTGCTTAAAATAAAGAACGAGCATCCAAACCAACATACCCCTACCGTAAAGCAAGAATGGGGTATGATTCACATGAAAGAAATTGGTACATATTTTAAATCTACCGTAATACTTTTATGTGACATGAGACAACATCATAATTATGTTTCTCTATTTATATGTAGATTAATGAATCCAAATCCAAATCCACTTCCATCCCATTTCATGTTCTATGAAAGAGGCATGTTTAAGTAAAGATGAGATATTAATTGATGAAATCACACAAAAAGTGTGGGAAAAATGTGTAAGTATGGAATAATAATTTTTTTCTTTAAATATATATTACATAACAATGATTACTTATTTTATTATATTTTATATCCCACATAGTCACAAGAATCATCAACACATGTACCGAATTAACACCTATTATCAGTGGCATTGAAGTATCCAGAACAGTATGGTCATGTGAGAGGTGCGGGTTTTGGGGTGACACCCTGAACATATTTTGAAAAAAAATAATAGGAGGATCAAGATACAGAAAGGGAAGAGATGAAAACAAGAATATATTTCATTAAATAAAAATTTCCTTGGGAGTCTAATTTTCTAGAAAATGTTATGGGGGGGAAGAAAAGAGAAGAAGCAACTCAAGAGCAATAATTGTGTAAAGACCCCCACCCCCACCAGCTTTGAGGCAAGCCATTCTCCTCAGAGAATATTTATAGTCGAGGTAACCAATATTTTAATAATTATTTCTATGAAATGTGAATTAGACAGACAATGATACCTTTCCTATACAGGTATTATACAGGGTAAAAATGACTATGATTGATATCTATCAACACCCATACATCATCATGTAGTGAGGGATATAATTTTCAATATCCAAGATGAAAAGAAACACAACAAACCACTTCCAAAAGGTCATAAGAGAGTGGCGATTAGCGTAGCTCATGAGCCGAGCGATGAGATATCTGTTCCACTTGAGGGAGAAGATATTCATATGGTTGACCAAGCTATTGGAACATTCATCGCATGGATGTCTGATATTGTAAAAACACATTTTGGTAATGAGGTATTAATTCCCAAGTTATTTTTCATGATAAACCATTAACAATTAATGAAAAAGGTATAAAATGATGAATTTTATTACAGAAGAACAAAGGGAAAGGGTGAAATGAATGGTCAACTCAAAACCATATGAAGGATCAACCAACCAATCAAAAAGATCTTCAAAATCACATTTCCCCCTCCCATTGAATATTCACATTTACTAACATTGATGGTTCATTTTAATACAAAGTTACAAGATGGTATTAGTTGCATAGTTGATTTTAAATAAAAAATGTATAGAGAGGAAGGTATTGACTACATTACTTTTGAGAATGTAAATTCAACCCTCAATTATGAATGGATAGAACTTCAATTGTAAATGTATACATGAGGTATGTTTTCATGATTTAATTTTACAAAAGATGATATAATATATAAATTATGACCAAATACATTTCACATTTTTTAGGCATATATATTAATACAAATTTAAGGGATTTCCCCATGATTTTTTGGATTCGTTATTCCTCACAACACCTCTATAGAGCACACAAAAATATAATCCAAACAAATGGATGAAATAGTGGAAAACCTAGCCAAATTGTTTGATATAAAACTTTGGGATGACCTAATATTCTTAATACCAACTATAAAGGGGAAAAACGCTAAAATTTAATCACATAAAATACATTTCATTTATTTCATTACTTATTCATTTTTGGATTTTTAAGAAATGTTGGATTCTTATTACTGTTAATTTTGATACTCAAAACATTTATTTTCTGGATTCACTACATGGATTTTCAACAAACCGACCTCACATGAGGGAATTTTTCAATTTTTAATACACTACATCTAATGTTTTAGAACTAAAATTAAAGTAATATAATTTATATTATGTTTTAATGGGGATGATATTATTATTGAGTGGGGTGTAAATATTGTCTAAATTATGGCATGAGGACAATAATTGTGCACAAGGACCCTGAAACGTTCTACAACTGGATTAGTATTAGTGTATATATAATAATATTTCACTATACAAACACATATAAAAAAAATTAATTATTTTAATCAATGTTTTTTTAGTGTCTAAAAAAATGGAAAATATTGTGGTTATTATGTTTGTAAATTTATGAGAGAGATCATATTCCATCAAAAAGAACAAATCCCTGAAGAGGTATTTTCAAAGTTAATTACTATTTCATTTAAAATATTTATTATTCCTTTATGCATTTATATTTTTCCAGCACTACTATGACTATAAAAAAATCATATTCACATGATGATATACATTTTCTTAGAAATGAATGGGCATCATACCCGATCGTAGAATGTAAAAAAATAGAATGAAGATGTGAATTCCATAAAAGTAATGGATTGATTTATATTTATATTTAATTAATTTATTTTTAGTATTACTCAAATAATAATTGTTTTCTAATACAAGTTTACTCCTTTTATATTTATGGGTCAAGAATGCATACAACCATCAAGAAAAGGTGAATTCCTGCAACTTATTTAATTAATTTTGTCATCATTTTATCTACTATTTTAAGTTATTTTAATATAATATTTATATAATAATTATTTAGTTGTTTTAATAGTTATTTTGGGAATATTTAACATGTTCCTTTCTTCCAATGTTACAACGATTTCCATTTCTTTTTTTTGTTGAACTTCCAACATTGCATATTGATTCGATGTTCTTAGCTAAAACAGCTTTCTTAAATCAATATGGAGTGTTTGTAGTTCAAAAAAGAAATAAACTGATAATTTGGGTGACATTGAAAATTTTAATTGTTTTGAGACTTTGGGATGTATAGGAATCAACAATACCTTAATCTGACACACAATGTGGCTGGTATAACTCTAGGTGCTTTTTTTTATTTAAAATTGACATTAATTTTAGTAAAATGACAATTAACATACCCAAAAGAGAACAAATGAATTAAAATTATTTTTATACTTTAGGAAAACGATCCTTAATCCATTTAGTATTTGTAGAAATTATCCTCTCTCAATCTGATGCACAGTATGACCAGTATGGCTCAAAGTGTCTGTTATCATTTTAAAATAAATATTTTACTTCAAAATGAATCACTCAGTGAAAACCAAGAAAACATGATCATGTTGTCTTTAAAATTTAAGAAATTGATTCATAAATCATTTGTAACATGTATATATTGGACTCATGTCAAACCAATAAACGATGTGATCAGTATGAGTCAAAGTGCGTGTTTCCAGTTAAAAATGAAATTTTAGTAAAAAAGAAAAGTGACATACTAAAAAACAAGAAAAATTATTCATATTATTTTGATAATTTAGGAAAAATATCCACGAGTCACTTGGGATGTGTAGGAATCAGTCTCATCTCAATATGATGCACGATGTGACTGGTATGACTCCAAGTGCATCTTTTTAAATAAAATTAAAACCAATTTTAGTAAAAAGGAACAAGTGACGTACTGAAAAATGAAAAAATTAATATTGTATTAAAACTTTAAAGAATCAATATATGAGTTATTTGGGATGTGTAGGAATCATCTACATCTCAATCCAAGTCATGGTGTGACTGATATGAATTCAAGTATATATTTTTTATTTAAATTTTACAACAATTTTAGTAAAAAGGAAAAACGACCTACTAAAAACCAAACAAATGCATTTGTATTGTTTTGATACTTTAGAAAAATGACCTGTAATTCATTTGGTATGTGTAGAAATTATCCACACCTTAATCTGATGCACAATGTGACCAGTATGACTCAAAGTGCATCTTTCTATTTAAAAATAACACCAATTTTAGTAAAAAGGAACAAGTGATGTACTGAAAACAAATAAAATGCATTAATATTGTTTTTATAATTTATTAAAATGATACATTAGTCATTTAGGACATATAAGAATCATACTCACCTTAATACAATAAATGGTGTGGCCGATATGACTCCTAGTGCATCTTTTTATTTAAAATTGACATCAATTTTAGTAAAAAGGAACAAGTGACCTTATAAAAACAAATCCAACACATTAGTATTGTTTTGTTACATTAGGTAAATGATTAATGATTCATTTGGAACATGTAGGAATCATCCTTATTTCAATCCGAGGCATGGTGTGGCTGGTATGACTCCAAGTGTATATATTTTCATTAAAATTACCAACCTACTCAAAATCATGAAAACACATTCTGATTATTTCGATACTTTAGGAAAATGATCCATGTGTAATTTTTGATGTGTAAGAATCATCTACCCCTAAATAAGAATCACAATGTGATTTTTATGACTCAATGTGCATCGTTTTATTTAAAATTGACATCAATTTTAACAAAACGAATAAGTGACCTACTGAAAATAGGGAAAACACATTCATATTATTTTCATAATTTAGTTAAATGATCCATGTGTAACTTGGGATGTGTAGGAATTGGACGAATCTCAATCTGACATATGGTGTGATCGGTATGACTCTAAGTGCATCTTCGTAATTTAAATTGACATTAATTTTAGTAGAAGGAACAAGTGACATATTGAAAACTAAGAAAATTCATTCATATTGTTTTGATAATTTAGGAAAATATTCCATGAGTCATTTTTTATGTATAAAAATTACCTTTGCCTCAATCTAATGCATAGTGTGACCGGTATGACTCAAAGTTCCCATTATCAGTTTCAAATTGACATTTTAGTTCAAAACATGTATCACTTACTGAAAACCAAGAAAACGTGCTCCAATTTTCTTGATAATTTAGAAAAATAATTCATAAATCATTTATGGAATATAGGAAGTATTCCCATGTCAATATGGCACACGATGTGACCCATATTACTCAAAGTGAATGCTTCCAGTTTGAAATGACATTTTAGTAGAAACTACAAGGGACATACTGAAAACTGAGAAAAAACATTTGGATTTTTTTTGATACTTTAGGAAAACGACCCTTCAGTAATTTTTAACATATGAGAATAAACCTTAACCTCAATCCCATACAAGGTGTGACCAATATAACCCCAAATGTTTCTTTATTTAAAATTTACATTAATTCATTAAAAAGAACAAGTGACATACTAAAAACCAAGAAAACACATTCAAATTGTTTTGATACTTTAAGAAAATGATCAATCCCTCATTTGTGACGTGTTGGAATCAACCACTCCTAAATACAATTCATGGTGTGACCGATATAACTCTAAGTGTGTCTTTTTATTTAAAGTTGACATTTTTAATGTATTCGTTCATATTATTTTTTAGTTTATTTCTGTATAATATTATTAATATAATATTTTTCTTCTTATATATGTGGATTCTTTTTCTCAAGTTGAGGTGATTTTTTTGGCAATAGATAACATGGGCGGATCTTTTTGAGAGGGGATCATGGGTTCTAATGAAAAAAATTAATTTTTTATATTATTTATGGATAGTAATTGTAAATGTAATTATACAAAAAATTACTTGAAATGTATATAATAGTTTTTTTGTGTCTGTGATGTAAAATTTATTTCAATTAAATTATATATTTTGTGTACAAGAGGTTTCAATGTGCTATTTTTCTTTACAAGAGGTTTTGGTTTTTAGTTATACAAACAACATAATACAGTAGATGGGGACGTTATTAGTGCTATTTATAGCGCTAATAACGGCCAACATTTATGATTGCTATTTCTAGTGCTGATAAAGTGGGACCTTTATTAGTGATAAACTAGCACTGATAAAGGATACCCCCTTTAACAACACTGAGATTAACAACACTTTTTTAGCACTGTTAAAATCCTTTTTGAGCGTTGTTAAATGGAATTTCTGTATTAGTGGTTCCTTAATTTTTGAAAATTTTATGTAATTTTGGTTTCATTTATAATGGTTTTATTTTCATTATTTAGTGAATACTGAATTTATTCTCAGTCCTTACACTCATATGGATATTACGGTGTTGAAATTTTACATTTTTTCTTATTTTAGGGTTTTTATAATTAAATATATAATTTTTTTCATATATTTACATATAAAAAATTAATTATAAAAATAAATATTTAAATAAATTTACATAAACATGAATTTTTAAATATATAAACCATATGGAAATAAATATTTAGTATTCATTTTATTGAAAATAAAAATTTAACCATTTTATTTCCCTTATAAAAAAGTATTAATATATATATAGTTTTATAAGTGTATATATAATGTCTAGATATAAACTTGTGTGTGTAAATAATATATATATATATATATTTGTGTGTATGTGTGTAAATTCTAATATATGTAAATAAATTCACACACATAAAGGATGACTTGCACATATATTGTATATATACATATTTATGTATTCTTAAATATGATTTTTATAAAAAAAATATAGGGAAGAAATGGTGTTCAGAGGAGCTATCCCTGGAGATTCCAGTGGCATTATTTCATTCTAGGTCTCGATAGTCAATCTTGATCATTTTTTCACTTCTACTCTTCCCTCGAAGATGGATGGAGTTTTTAGTATTTTCTTTAAGGATTATTTGATTCACTATCCCCCAATTCCAGATGAATCTGAGAAGAAGAATAATGCTTCTTGTAATTTGAAAAAAGATGAAAATCTTATGGTGGATGGTGATCCTACCTTGGCTCATGAACAAGGTATCAATTCATTTTCCAGATTATTTGATGAAACTCATTTTGGGAATTCTACTTATGGGAGGATTACGAAGAATGGATCACTGGATTTGGTTGAAGTGAACCATTCAATCATTTTTCAATGCATTGCCGAGCATAAGAACTTGATTATTGTTCAGTTGGTGTTATAACAAGGAAAAAATTCATGTAATATTATAGACCTATGAATCCTTATGATTAAAATTTGGGGGTTCTATGGGTTGAAGTTTCCTTCAATTGGTAGGGTTTCTTCAATATAATTTCCTTCTTCTGTTCTGAAGATGATATCTCGGGGAATGTGTCCTGTCCCTCTCAAACCTGGTTTTCATGGGATCCAATAATGGGATCCCAATTTCAATCCAGCAACCGTCGTAATTTTTACTACTCAAGTATGGATTAGAGTCTTTAGTCTAAAATTATATTTATAGAATCCCCAAATATTATTAAACATCACCTATACTATTGGGATTACAATTAAATTTGGCAAAGAAACTGAACGTGAAAGGTTTGGGTGATATACTAGAATTATTGTATAAATTGACTTGAATTTGAATCTTATTGATACAGTAGTTCTTATGGATGATGAATTACAATTTGAGATGAATATTGAAATTGAAAATGAACCTGATTTATATTGTAAATGCTGCAATATTAGGAATGATGATGATAAATTTCAGAGGTTTATGTTGTTCTATCTGTAAGAAGCTTGGGCAAGGGGTAGAAATGTGCAATTTTGTATTATCTTCAATAGGAATTGATAATGAGGGAGGCATCAATTCTTATGTTGATAAGAATATGATCATTCCTACTAAATTTGTTAAAGTTTCTCCTCCTATGTATATAATTTCTACTAGTACTTAGAATATAGCTCTTCATTTGATAGTGTGGCTTCTAATATCATGCAACAAGCTGGGAATATTCAAATTCCTATTTTTTTTGGTCTTGATGATGCTTCCTAGGAATTTCACCTTGAAGAAAATTCTTTGGAGGTTTCTAATGTAGGTTCTTAATAACTTTCTATTGGGTGAAATGACAGTAATGTTGATGGGGCCTTAGAAATTGGGATTGTTGCAAATAAAAAAATGGTTGTTTCTCCATTACAAGTGGACATCCCTTTGGATCCACCTATTCTTTCTTCTAAGGATTGTAATTTGGGTACTATTATAAAGCAATAGGATTTTGGTGTTCCTTTATCCAAGCAGGTTGATATTCTTCACTTGAAAGCTGGACCACTTAATGTGAATAAATAAGAGGCTACTACAGTTACTACTATACAACAAGATGTTTATGTTCCTTCATCCAACTAGGACGATATTCTATATTTAAAATATGGACCACTTAATGTGGATAAATAGAAGGCTACTATGGTTATTTCTATTCAAATGGGTTCTTTTATAGTGTATGGAAATATTTTTAAAGATTTTTCTAGTCTTGTTGATGAGGAAATGTCTTCATGTTCTATTGCTTTTTTGGTGGACAAAATTATGGGTTCAAATACTGATATTGGTTTTAATTATATCTCTAATGAAGAGTATGGAAGTGGAGGATTTACAAATGGTTTTAATTTCAATTATTTCATAAGGGAAGTTTCCAATTATACTCTTTATGATGCAGGGGCTATTGTCAAAGTTGATGATTTGAGTTTAGGAAACATGGACCCTGGATAGAGAGAGGGGTCCAATATGATTGATGCTTTAGATGTTGTTCATGATTCATGGCACAAAGTGAGAGAAAATTGGAATCATGGTTGTCATCCACTTGGGAGAGATCCTCATGGAAGGGGTATAAGAGGCTATTAATGATGGGTTATAGGATGTGACTGCTGATTATATTTTTTATCCAATCTTTAGGTTGTGAAAGTAGTAGCTTTGTTGTTAGTGTATTTTGATGAGTTTTTTGTTTTGGTGTGCGTTTTAATACCTATTTTTAATCCTTCTCTTCTTTTTTTATATAGTTAGGATTGGGCCTTTATTCCTTATATCTATTTTATAAAAATGTAATAAATATATATTTATAGAAATAAAATGTATATTTATTTTTAATATCAATTTATAATTATTTTTAATTATATATATAAATATAATTACATTTATATATTATAAAATATGTTTTTATTGAAGCCATGGGTCTTTTTCCTTTCTTCCTAGGATTTAAATTTCAATCTGCATACACAGAATCACACATCTGGACCAGAACTCATGGTCTGAGTTGGGTGTTTTGGAATCATATTATTCTTAATGATCTTGTCTCTTGTATTAATGCACCCATTAAGATGGATGTGAAAAATATCGAAGGGAAATTTGGGTACTTTTCTAGAGTCCTTGTTGATGTCGACATGCTCAAATCATTGAATGACTCTACAAATATAGTATAAAATGGTGTTAAAATTGATGTTCAATTTGAATATGAATTCATCCCATCATTTTCTAACTTCTACAGGATTGTAGGGAATGAGGTATCTAATTTTAGGAATGTATAAAATATTCAAATCAAGCATGCAGGTACTCTCACATAGCCTATTAGTAAGAAACCTCCTTCCACCTCATGTATGAGGAAAGAGGTAGCAAGTGATGTTGATATGAAAGGGAAGAGTATTAACACAAAAGAATCATCATAGAAACAATTTATCTATAATACTCCTTCTAGGATGGATGAGACCTTGATTTAATATCTTGTTACTGATGTAATCCAACCTCCAAGCAAGGATAGCAATCAAGAATTTGAAGATGACAGAGTATCTTTTTGAAGATTCCCTTATTGGAAGTGCAGGTTCTAAGAAAGAAGTAAGGAAATTAATTATTGAAAAGGATGGTTTTAAACTTGTTTCATATAAGAAATATAATAAATCTTTCTCTCCATCCGATACATGGCAGAACATTCTGTCCTTGACCAGGACAGATTCAGTTGGAACTGATATTCTTGGGAATGTTACTCCTTTATAGATTGACCCATGTAGGACAAACGAGATTTATTAAGCTGTGTTTGAGGAATATTTGAACACATACATGGATAAAGATGTTATGGAGGGTGGTAATGTCTCATTGGTGTCAGAAAATATGGATGTTGATAATGGAGAACCAGATGAAAATTTTCATCCAAAATCATGGAGATGGGGTAGGCATCCAAAAGTCCATGGTCGAGGACGTGGAAGAGATGATTGGGATGCTTCTCAAGGGTGTGGCTGATGTGTGACTACCAAGTATTATTCCATGGAATTGAATATCTAACTCACTCCAGAGAAAGAAAAGATCAAGGCGAAGTACCCTATAATCTTCAATCAAAGGAAATCATAATTAGATTGGAAAAAACTAACGATGATGATAAATATAACCATTATTATGGGAATGATCATATTCTTGATTTATAGTTTTCCTTTTTGGATAAGGGCATTCTTATTTTTTAACCCCGTCCATCCTTGTTCCTTTTTCATCTTTATTTTTCTAAAAAAAAATTTAGGAGCGGGCTCACCTATCTACTGAACCTTTTCAGTATTATAAAATTTGGTGATATGAACTATGTAGATAAATATATAAATATATATGTCTACATATACAGTATATAAATATAAAAATATAAAAATAAAAATAAAAATAAAAATATGTGTGTTTGTCTGTGAAATATAAATATAAATATAAATATAAATATGTGTGTGTATGTGAGAAATATAAATATATGCACATGAATGTGTAAATATGTGTGTGTATGCATGAATATGTGTGTGTAAATATTGTATAAATACATCATAGAAATTTATTTTTAAAAATATATTATTACAATTAAATATATAATATAAATTTATATATATATTATAGAAATATATTATAGAAATTAATTTAAAATAAATATTTATAAAGAAAATTTTAAAAATATTATATGTAAATATGAAATTATAGGTAAATATAAAAATATATATTTAAAATGAATTATATAAATAAATATATAAATAAAAAAATATTATATTTAAACATACACACACACACATATATATATATATCATAAAATATTAAAGATATTTGGATGGAGCAGTCTTAAAATAATTAGGAAATGAAGGCAGAGGTCTCAGGTTGGAATCCAGGTTCAAGGAGGGCTGGAGATGACATAAAAGAACTAATATTTGGTGGGGGAAGCACTAATGGGGGGGGGGGGTCAGGGTGAGCACTATTAAAGTGGGGGGGGGGGGGAGCACATATAAATGATAAATGTGGTGTGTGATCACCAATAAAATGGTATTTTAGGTTCTCCCTGATAATTGAAGAACTTTAAAAAATATTTTCCAACTTTTATTAGTGCTAAAAAAAGAACTAATAAAGGAACCCTTTACCAGCGATGATAAAAGACACTTGTCAATGGGTTTTTAGAGATGATAAAGGGTTCCTTTGTTATTGGTTTTCTATAGTACTGATAAATTATGTAGACTTTTTATGGTGCTTATATTTTTAGTCTTTTTTAGTGATGATAGTGTAACACCCCATGTTTTGAACCAGTTTAAAATTCTAAGGGAATTTGAGATTTTTATTTGGTGGATGGGCCAAATGTAAAAATGAACTCCAGAATGTAATTTTGAGAGTTTTAACACTTAAAATTATTTCTTTTGGATGGAGTTTAATTCCAATAAGGTGTCTCGAGAGTTTTTATATGTTTCAGGAGTGTCAGGATTCAAAGTCACATTTTTTGGAGAGATATCCTTATGCGTACGATTGACACAAGGTTAGTAATAACTGTACAAAACAACCATGTGACCTATTTTGTTTGTGAAAACAGTTTTTTAACCATGATATGTGGCCTAGTAAATCATGAAAAATGGTGTAGATGTGTTGAGAGACTCACATGGTTGACAGACTATTTTTCTAAACATGCATTGCAACCATGTGAGGTAGGAGTGCATGGGGGTAATGGCTCAGCATGGTTGGAGAATGGGTTGTAAACCATGTTAGGAAACCATACAGATTAGTGGATCCTTATATAGTGGCACCAAATATTTTATGCATAGTTTCCCTAACCATGTGGCCTAGGTGTGTACCTCTAAAAAGAGATAAATTACTATTTTCTCCGTCTGACCTTAAAAGGGTATTAACCCTATTTATTCTTATATTTTTGCAGGATCTCCCTCCATACATGTATAATACATCTCCACTTACTTGGGATGAATCTCCATTATTCATGTTTGGAATATAAAACCATCATGTGTGTTGGAATCATTGGAGTAAGCCTTCAACTATATTTTTCTTTGTTGTGTTCTTTTCCTTATTCCACTAAGTTTCGCTTCTCCAGATAGGGTTTTGCTCCCCAATTGCACAAGATCATGGTGGATTTAGATATCAGTGATCAGTGATTCATTCTAACTAAGAATAGAGTGACCTAGGAAGCTATCTAAACTTCACTGAATTTCATTTCATTGAGGTATGTCATTGCGGTGAATTTATAATGATTTAAAAGATAAAATTAAATTTTTGGGTGTGTGTATTGATGTTGTTTATTAGGGATTATTCTAGATTCAAGGTTTTTGATATGTCATGGGTTGTTGGATAGTGTTAGGTCATAATTCTAGTATTATGGGATCAGATGGTGAGGCTTTGGGATTTACACCTTTTTAAATAGTTTTGTTTATGTTGCTATATATTGTTGAGATTAATTAATTAATTATAATGTTGTTATAATTAATTAATTCTGATGGTTTTGTGTCATAAAGGACCTTTCATACCTCATTTGATCTTTGAAGAGCCTTGGAAGCTGCTTATGAACCTTGGAAAATAAATAGAAAGCTTTCTAAAGGTAGGTGGTCTGTTTTACTTGGCCTATGGTATTTATGAATTTTGATGGCAGTATGTGTATTCTTAGGCTCTCCCCTAAGGGAAAATAATTTTTATTAATTTATTATAATGAAATTTTATATTAGTAAAATGGGTTATTTATATTGGATGAGTTCCATGGGTCACTAAAAAAACATGTACGCTAGTTTCATGGCTTTACCTTTTAGACACCAAGTAGAATCATGACCACTTTAGATGTGAGACTTCACTTGGTGTGGTGTGTCAACCTTTGTACATGACAAGGTAGTTGAAACATAGGAATAATAGGATTGTTTTTGGTGTGTATAATATCTTAGAGAGACCTTGGAATTAATATTGGGTCATGAATCATCTCCTTATAGTTTCCTTAGTAATATGACTTCATGTAGCTGGCAATGTTGTTATACCCTTTTTATGATACCAAGGGATGTCATGTCCTGGTGCATCAGGTGATGACTTGAAACAATATTAATAAATTTTGGGATCCCAATAGGTATTCCTCTTATTAGGTATGAACCTAGATAATCTTGATGAGGAATCCTCTCCCGTGTTTTGATCAATGGGACCCTAGTGGGTGCCCATGTGTTTGACCGACCTGACCTAGTGCGTTATGGGTTTGGGTAGAGAGAGTAGCAGGTGTCACCTTAGAACCCAACAATAATCATCTAATACCAAGGGGCTATGAGAGTAGTGGTGTATTTATAAATTTTATCACCACTAATCTTTTATTTATGCTTTCACATGGATATTATTGATTCATATATGCTCACCAGATGTGCTTCCTAGTTTTTGGCCGATGAGCCGGATGAAATTTGATACTTTATTGGGATACCTCGATGTACTCCTAGGATCTAACTTCTTATCCTTTTATTTAATTTTATTTTTATTTATTATACACATACATACTTCTTGGGATCTATATTTTTATCCTTCTTGATTCACTATTACTTTTTTAGGATTCCCATTCATATTTCCTAGGATCCAAATTTAGATCTATATTGATTAGGAATTACAAGATATGATTCTTAGGATTCATCCTTTGAGACTACATGTTTTATTATAATGTCGAGGCCTTGGTTAGGGTTTTTGTACATGATAATTAACACCATCATGGTTTAGGATGATGGACATGGAATTTCACATCATTATTGGGTTGTTGTACATAATATCTCAATCCCCATGATTAGAATATTGGACATGGTATTTCACATCATTAATGGGTTGTTGGAAATCATGTTTCACACCCCTCGATTAGGATGTTGTAAATAAATACTCAAATATTTGTTTGGGATTTTAGGACATGGAACCTCTCATCCCAATTTGAATGACTGGGTTGAGGCCCCTTATTAAAACATGAAACCCTTATGATGTGATGTATGGATGCCTTAGATTCACCCTTGGGTGATAGATAGTACTAAATATCTATATATATGTACATATATGTTTATACACATATAATATATATATATATACATACTTATATAAATATATACATATAGATATATGTTTAGAGACATTTTTGGTATTGGCTGAAGTAGGTATCATCGATCGGGATCTTAGACCTGAGAAGAAACTATGGATTCATTTTACTTTTCATTACTAGTTGTATATCAGCTAGGATGAACACATTTATTGAGAATGACTTGTAAAAATTTGTATTTTAGTTAATCTTCAATAGTTTTTATTATTATTATCATCATCATGATTATTATCTCATATATATATATGTTTCACTTTACTAGTTATGTATATGACTACATTGGTGGTGACCTAATGAGTTTTTTACTCTAATTTTGATCATATATCCATTGAACTGGGGTACCCAATAAGACTTTCAATTGATTGGAGAAATAATTTGGGATGAGTTATGGGAATGATTGAGAAAGATAGATCAGATATGTGTGTGGAGATTAGGTATGTGGCTTGGCTTGGAGCTAGTAGTAGAGCCTTTTAATTTTATTTATGTTCCTTTTATTCACTCATGTGTATGTGATTAGTATAGTGGATGATAAGTGTTATATGTATGAAATGGCCATTTATTCCTTTACTGTTTTCCATTTATTATTATAGTCTTTTTATATTTTTTTCTTTCACACTCAGTTTATTTACTTCTATGGATATTGAATGATTATTTTTGTTATTTAATTACTCTAGTATGAGGAAATGAACCCCCACTATCACAATCTAGGAACTCACTTCTAGTTAACAACCTCTAATGTATGAGAAGGTGCGCCTAAGGTCTTGAGGAAAACTGTATTGAGGAATCAGTTTAGTGGAATTTGAGTTGTGATGTGACAAATTGGTATCAAACATGTTCTTTTAATATTGTATTATTATTTGGGATATGAAAAATATAATTATTAGGAATGTGTCATAATATGTGACGAATATTGGACTGGTGCATCGAGAAAACTTTTTTCAGTAAGAATTCCTATTTTCTAGGGATATAAGATTACAGTTCTTGATATGTGATGTTATAGTTGTATATTATTTTCACTTTGAGTGATGCACATGACGTGTGTAGTTATAATTCACTATGGATTTATGGATCTTGTACTATTAGTGAGAGGCCAATGAATAATTTTGACTCTTTTATAAAAAACGAAAGAGGTGTCTCATGCATCATATTTAGCATGTAGTGTCCACATATTATATCCCTACTAGTGTGTGATTTTACTAATGAAAGAGGACAATTTTTTAAAGTGTACACAACAACCAAAATGGTGTTTACCCGTATAGGTTCTTAGTGGAATTCTACTCAATTAGACCAACTTGTATATATATCCTTTAAATGGATGGTTATGTGGATCTGTGGTGAGACATTCTTGATGATAATGATGATGACTCATTCCTTATGTACAACAGCTGCAACAAACCTAGGAGGTCAATGTAGCATGTGTTTCCCAAGTGTTGTACCCATCTTGGGGAATTTTTTATTTGGTTTAGTTATTTAAATTTTCATTAACAACCTATATAGTATTTTTCCTATACATCTTGGAATGGAATTATACTTAACTAAACCCAATGAGCATTTTATTAAACCAACCATTGAAATGGTACTGTATGTTTACTGTTGACCCTCGCAGGTCAATGTCTGCAGTTGATTCCTTTTTAGTAAACCCTCTGTGGGTTTATCATTTTCAAATGTATTTAAATAAAGGTTCTTAAAAACCTACATAGAGTTTCCCATCAAGATTTCCATGATATTTTACTCAAACACCCTTTATTTATGGTTTTTAGTTAGATCATCTATAGTGATGTCGATAGGTACCCAAATGTTTATAGTAAATTGGAACCTCGAGGGGGTATTACCATAAGTATATTATTGGTGTGAATTAGTTCATTATCTTCCTTCTTGTTCATGTCCCTCCAAAGATCAGTTCCTTATGAATATTCTCAAATAGGATTAGTATATAAACCCTTGCTTAATATGAAAATAAATTACATAGTTTTTTTATAATACTTAAAACTTTACACAAACGGATGCCCAAATACCATATTAGTTTAGTGCCTTTAGAAACATATAAACATAAAAAATGGTATATAAGTTAGATACATTATCTACCACTAGGTTATCCAAAACTATCAAACTTCTTAGAAACATCATACATAATACATATCTTCATAACCTATGTAAATTAAACATAATAAAGGGTGATCTTAGATGCTCAATAAGGGTAAATAAGAGGGATATGTAAGAATAATCATGAGAATAAGGGTATAAGAATAAGATCATGAAAATATAAGATCATACCATTAATATAAAAGATCATAATCATGAATCATGGCCTAAATATTGGAAGATCATAAGACAAGACACTACTACAAAAATGGGCGAGGGAAGCGCCAACTTTTATTAGTGCTAAGAAAAAAGCGCTGATAAAGGTAAATCTTTATCAGTGCTAGAAAAGAACTGATAAAGGGATCCTTTATCAGCGCTAAAATTTTAGTGCTAATAAAGTTTGAACATTATCAGTGCTAAAAAAGTTCTTATAAAGAATCCCTTTATCAGAGCTAAAAAAATGCTGATAAAGAATCTCTTTATAAGAGTTAAAATTTTAGTGCTGATAAAGGGCTTATTTATCATTGATTTTCTAGAACTGATAAAACCATAGTCCCATTTTATAAAATTGGCTGCATAGTATCCTATTTTTTTCACACCCTATAGCTCTCGCGGAACTGTACCCTTGCGAAAACTCCCCTCCCCCGATCTTTTCTTTGCTGAAACTCTGCTGCTAGCTCTACTCTGCCACTATCTCTACTCCCTATCCTCCCCCTTGAAACCCTTCCGTAGATCCTCCTACCCAAGAACAATACTTCTCCTCCTCCCCACTGGACCCTACTCCCCACTAACCCTACTCCTCCATTTCTCAACGGTTGGTGGCTCCTCATGTGCACCTCCCCCTTTGGCAGTCACGCCTTCCCCTCCCGACGTAGCGCATAAGGATCCCTGACCGCCCAAAGCTTCTTCTCTCCCTCCATCACATGTGCGATCTACTCTAGGTAAGTCTCCCACTTCTCCTTTTAGGTTTATTTTTGGTAATTTCTCTCCCTGATCTACATGTGTTCATCATTTTAATTCTCATTTTTCCAAAGATTCAATGAATAATTGGTGAATGGTCATTGCACATTCTATAGTTGGAATCATGGATCACTCCATGTGAAAATGAGACATGGGCAGTGCTAGTTTTTTTAGACACACCATATACCCCTAGGGACACATCATGTCATCCTTTTAGGATAGTTTTGATCTCTATTTTCTTTTATTTTAGTTTTGTTGGGAGATTTTTGAGCTTCCATTGACTAGAATTGGTGGATTGTGTCCCATTGGTCCATTCCTATGAGGGCTTGATGCAGCTTCATGACCTCATCCAAGGATGTTGGCCCCTCTATATCTTCTTAATGATCAGGGTAGTGTTGGTGAGTTACATTATTCTTGATTGAGTTGTCTTAGTCCACGTATATGAGGGTTATTATGGAATTAGGTCCTGTTAATTGGAACTCATACCCCTCAACGACTTGGAACATGTATCAATTCAAGGGACCCGGAGTGATCCTAATTTAATTCATGTTGTCCCTATATTGGGTTTTTAGAATTAGAATCACCAACACTTACATGGTAATTGATCCCCTATATTTGAGTATGATTCAAGTAGGGTCTATTTTCCCCCATAAAGCCTTAGTAATTAACCCCCTCTCTTTGTATAGAGATATGATCTTTCAGATGGTGTATTAGTCTGATGGAGCGTGTATCTCGGATGAACCCTCTCAGTTTTCAATATAATTATTCTATAGTGAGTGGTATCAGTTCACTTTTATGGGGGTTAGTATGGAATATGATCCTAAGTAATGGACCACAGGTCACTTAGTGACTTGGAGCTTGTATCCCTATGAGAGTCCTGAAGAAAACCTTATTTCCAATGTATTTTCCCTATGTTGGGTTTGTTGAATTAGCATGAACAACACTTACACAAGTGTCTATCCCCTATCTTAGAGGATTATTGTAGTAGACTCTAGTATCCCCCGATCAATACTTGGGCGTTGAACCCATATATTTATATCATGAGATGATATTTATGATGGGGTATTATTTTGATGGAGTGTATATCTCGAGTGAACACTCTCAATTTTCTATGTGATTCTTCTTGGATAGATCAGATGAGTGTGACCTCTAGGATGAGTGTCTTCATTGGAATTATAGCTTGGGTATCATTTCCTCTCAGAGGAGTGTTACCTTGAAACCATGAGTGGATCTACAACTAGAAGTGGTTGAAACATTTTTTGACTCAGAGTCTTTTATGAGTATATTTGGGATATCCTTGGTTATCATTATGTCTCATATCTTGTTTGGAATACCTGTGTTTAGTGACATGAATACTCTCGATGCTTTATGTATGGTGTTTTTGGGGTGTCCTATTGGGTATTGCAATACTCATCCCTATAAGGGATCTTCCCATACATGTCATGTCTTATACAGATAATGGAAAATTTCACAAAGTCCTTAGTGAACTAGGATAAGGTAGAGATTAGTTTGGGATGCATAGACTGAGGTGTATACCAATGGTTAATTAACATCTGTCCCCTCCTTCTATGTATGCAATATATTATTTTCTATTTTTGGTTGGATTTTATTTCAACTATTTTTATTAAATCCATTAATTTATGTTGTTCAATTCATAGACCGACCTCTAGTGGTTTGGGGGAATTCAACATGTAATACTAATATTTGGATGGCTATATTAGTTTTCTATGATTATGCCTATGGTTTGAGTTCATATCATAATATTTTAAGGTAGTGATCTTCTGGGATGTAGGGCTAGCAACACCCACCCATAGTAGGTGTGTGATTCAAGTCTCATCTCAGGAGGCACAACCATTTATAGGTACCTCAAGGATATCCCATTAATCCAAGGAATTTAATATTATTGTGATGGGTATAGACATATCACATTGCATTTTCTTAACATTAAAGCTACAGTCAGAGAGGTAGTCGATGAATAGCCTAGGTAGAGGAAGGAATTGGAGAAAGGAGGTCTATACAACACTAAAGTGATGGAGGAGATCAGGGAGCAGCATAAGGTGGATGGAACTTTGTTTTGATCTTAATAATAATACACCTAAGTAGACCACTCCTATATTGGGAAGTTGGTGGTTAGAATCTAGGATAATTGTAGTCACTAGAGTCTTTTTACCAGGAGGCTCCAGGAGTGTTTGGAGGTACGATCTATGTTCGTTATACTTTTCTTGTAGTACTATTAGAAATAGGTACAAGAAACTATTTTTCCTAATTTTTTCAATTATTTTATATATATATAGTAGAAATTGGTAGATCCCCATGTTATTGATGTTTGGTATGAATTTGGACTTGCAAGAAAGATGAACAATTCCTCCATTGAGATGTGTTCTTGAGAGGAGATCCAAAAACATGTGGGAAAATTAGTGACTCCTAAAGTTGTTACTATATAGGTGTTGTAGATGGGGTCCTTTTAATTGTGTGTTTTAGGTTCTATTAATCTCTATTTTTATAAGGAATTTGTTCTCTTATACTATATTTTGAAGTCTTGTTTTGTGTATTTGAATCATAGATAATAATATTTGAGATTCAAATAGGATAGATATGAATAAATATTGGATGGATGCTAATCGTTTAACAATAGGGTATGAGAACAAAGTGAAAGAGTTCATCAAGTTTTCAAAAGATCACACAAAGGATCTGTCTCAAATAATTTTTCTATGTTTACGTTGTTGTTATTCTATACTAATTACTCCAGAGGAGTAGGAAGAACATTTGATATGTCATAGAATAGATCAATGTTATAAATGTTGGAATAAACACAGAGAAAAAGTGAATATAGCTATTGGCTAGGATAAAACTGCGTTTTATGGGTTATCAATGATTACAAATATGGATAATGAAGAAGACCGTATGGAGGATGTGATTACAGATGTCAATGATGATGAATATCGTAATGAGGAAATGACAAGGACAGTTGAAGATGAACTTCGTGATTGCCCAAAATTGTTTGAGAAGTTAAAGAGTTGTACAAAGATACTATTGTATGTCGGTTGCACTAAATATACAGAATTTTCAGCTATACTAAAGTTGTATAAATTGAAAGAAAGAAATATATGGGGTGATGTTAGTTTTACAGAACTACTTTCTCTCTTGAATGACATGCTCCTGGAAGATAATGAGCTTCTAAGCTAGGAATATGAAGCTTAACGAATGCTACACTCGATGGGTATGATTTCTGAAATAATACATTCCTTCCCAAAAGACTTTATATTGTTTCTCAAGGAGAAAAAATCACTTACAGAATGCCCAAAGTGTGGTTCTTCCTGATACAAGAAAGATGAATCCAGTCCTATGAAAGTTTTATGGTACTTTCCAATCATTCCAAGGTTTAGGCATCTATATGGAAGTGAAGAAACTGCAAGACAATTGTCATGACATGCAGAGAAAAGAAATAAAGATGGGAAATTATGTCACCTAGCCAACTATTCTCAATGGAAGATAATTGATCATGAGTATCCTAAATTTGGAAATGAGCTGATAAACCTTCTTTTTGCATTATCTACAAATGTAGTGAATCCTTTTGGTTTTCAAACCAGTACTCATAGTACATGGCCTGTTATGTTGGTAAATTATAACTTTCCACCCTGGTTATGCATGAAATAGAAATTCATCATGTTATCTATGCTTATATCCAGACCAAAACAACCAGGTAACGATATTGATGTTTATTTGGATTCTTTGATTGAGGATTTGAAGTTATTATGGGATTCAGTTGTTATGTTGTATGATGCTTATAAAAGTGAATACTTCACATTGAGAGCAATGTTTTATGGGAAAATAAATGATTTCACATCTTATGGAATTTTTTCAGGCTATAGAATTAAAGGAAATAAAGAGTGTACCATATGCTAAGAAGATACAGAATCAATTAGTTTGAAACATTCATTGAAATATGTGTTTCTAGGACATCGTAGATTTCTACCTCATCGACATAAGTACTGATCTTGGAATACATCATTAAATGTAATTTCAAAACAACTCACAACACCATCTCCAATAATAGTTGATCAAATATTTGAGAATGTAAAATATTTGAACACTATTTTTAGTAAACCATTTTCAAAAAACCTTATGAAAATAGGTTGGAAAAAGAGATCAATTTTTTTGAATTACCATACTGAAATTGTCTGTATGGTAGAAAATTTCTTGATGTGATGCATATGAAAAAAATGTATGTGATAGTGTTATCAGAATGTTGCTAAATTTACCTATCAAAAAAAAGGATGTAATTAAGGCAAGGTTGGATATGGTTGACTTGGGAATATGAGAAGAGTTTTCTCCCGTGAAGGGTGAACATCGAATGTTTCTTCCTCCAGCTGATTACACTCTTTCCAGGGAGGAAAGATATCAATTTTGAAACTTCTTAAATGATGTAAAGGTTCTGGAGGGGTATTCATCAAATATCAAGAACATTGTGTCAATAAATGATTTGAAGTTAAAAGGTTTGAAATCACATGACTTCCATGTTTTGATGCAAGATTTATTTTTTATAGCTTTTTGTTGAATTTTTACCAAGAATTTTTGTTATATATTAACCAAACTTTGTTTTTTTCAAAGCTATATGTAGAAAAGTTTTAGACCCGACGAAATTTACAGCTTTGGAAAGAGAAATTTTCATCTTATTATGTGAATTAGAAATGTTTTCCCGCCATCATTATTTGATATGATGGTTCATTTTATGGTTCACTTGGTGATAGAGATTTGACTTTGTGGTCTTGTGCACTATAGATGGATGTACCTCGTTGAATGGTATATGAATATTTTGAAAGGTTATGTCAAAAATCGAAGTCGTCCATAGGGTTTTATTATAGAGCGATATATTTCTGAGAAATCCATTTAATTCTATACCAAATACTTATCTGATGTGGAAATCATTGGTCTCCCAAAATCTCGTCACACTGGATGCATTGAGGGTGAAGGAATTTCTGGAAGAGTTGTTGTGACAATCAATATTATAGATCGTGATCAATCCCACCTTTATGTTTTTCATAATAGTTGGGAGGTTGTTCCATATATTGAAACCCACAAAGAAATTATTAGGTAGTTGAATCCATCAAGGGACAAAAAATGGATATCAAATAAACATAATAACCAGTTTATAGGATTGTTTCAGGACAATATTTTATAGGAGTTAGCTGAAAATCAAAATTCAATTTCAGAACGACTTCGATGGCAAGCTTCCAGACCAAGTGTGTATGTATTATCTTACAATGGTTATGTAATTAATGGTTATCCATTCTATGAAGATGAACATGATGAATATAGTACCATGAAACATAGTGGAGTTACACTTGTGGCTGAAGCGATGCATGTTTCTGGTAGTAAGGACATAAATCCAATTTATGCGAATATATCATACTTTAGAATTATCAAACAAATATTGGAGTTGGATTATAAAACATTCCAATTGCCGATTTTTCAATGTAAATGGGTTGATAACAACAGTGGGGTTAAAATAGATGAATTGGGATTTGTGAAAGTTAATTTTAGTAAAAGAAGGGTACAAAGACGAATAGTTTATAATGGCGTCACAAGCGGTACAAGTATTTTATATTCTAGATCCCGAAAACTGAAAGTGGTCGATTGTTCTGTTATCGTCCAAAATTATTGAAGGGTCCAATGAAAATTTAGTTGAGGATTATCTTTTTAGTGGTACGTTGTAATCATTTCACAGCAGTCCCAATGTTGATGATGTTTTTTATGTTATAGGAGACCACAATGAAGGGATTTGGATAATTGATAGAGATGTCAAATCCCTTCATCCTTTGAAAAAAATAAAAAGAGTTCAATAAATAGGTTATATTTTGTTTGTAATATAGATCTTGTTTTCTCATGTTATTATCTTATCATTAAAAAATTTATGTAATCTAAATTAACTGTTCAACCAATTTTGCAGATAATGACTTCTGCACCTTCTGGTGCTCTTAACCTCGAGGCTAAACAAGTCTCTCAAGCTACTACTACTGCTGCTGCTGCTACTGCTCACTGTGTAGAGCAACAACAAGTTTCAGAACCTATTTCTGCTCCTAGTATTGAGGTCCAAAAACCATCAGCACATGCCGTTGCTACCATTTTAGATGAACATATAGATGATGTTGATATCGATGAAATGGTCAAGGATGAAGGATCGATGTCCCAGAAAACACAGGTGCACTTTAGTTTGACGGTGTTAGCCAAAGTTCTTAAGGTGATAGGAAATGGAATAAAATTTGATGTCAGATGGAATGCACGAGGTCAACATGGGAATCCCAAAAAGGCTATGTTTAGTAGTTATATATGAATTCTCACTCGGCAACGTGTATCGATTGACATAGATTCATGGAACCATGTTGTGTCCGGGCTGAAGGCTGTGATCTGGGAAGAAATTACAGTAACATTATGATATTATTTATTTAATTTACTAGAAAATAAAATAATGAAACAATGTATTACTCTTCTCAATATCTTGTAGAGTACATTTATAGTATATTATTCACATAAGAATTATGTACTAAGGATTGTAGGAAGGATTCATTGAGGTTTTCACACTATTTTAACAAAATTTCACCTGAAAGATTCCAAAGGTAAAATAAACCCACACCCATCCCTTGTCTATGTTCACCTGATATCCCAAGAAGCATGGGATGCATTTATTGGCCACCGTGGGGATGAGAAGTTTCAGGTACATTATGGATGATAATACGTTGTTTGAGGATAAGTGTATTCATCACTTTGATTGTAAATATTTCATTTATGAAACAACAACTCAGTACTGAAAATAAGGAACGTGCATCAAAACCAAGATACCCCTATCGTAAAGAAAGGATGGAGTACGCTTAACTAGAAAATAAAGTGGTATTTATTTTAAATTTATTGTAATATTGTTAGGTGTCAAGAAACAACATCATAATTATCTTTCTATATTTATATGTATATTGATGATTATAAATCCAAAGGCACTTCTATCCCACTTCATGTGTTATGGAAGGAGGCACGTGTGAATAAGGAAGGGAAGCTAGAAGATGAAAACACAAAAAAAGTGTGAGAAATATGGGTAAGTATGGAACGATAAAAAGTTTTTTTATAAATTACTATTACATAATAATAATTACTTATTTTCCTATATTCAAAAGTCATAGGAATCCGCTACTCCTGTAGTGGACGTATACCTATTATCAATGGATTTAAAGCGGCCAGAACAATATGGTCATGTCAGAGGTGTGGGGTTTGGGGTGACACCACGAGTATATTTTGAGAAAAAAAAAACGGATGATAGAGATGAAGAAATGAAATGAACGAGAGAAAGATTAAAAACTCTTGAAGAATGATTTCAATGGTAGGGAGAGTTACTAACAACTTTTATGGGTGGGAAGCAAGGAGAAGACACAACTTAGGAACAACCAATGCATGAAGATCCCATCCCACCCCCACCAGCTTTGAGGCGAGCCATTCCCCTCAAAGAGCTATCTTAGCTGAGGTTATAAATATTAAAATAATTATTCCCATGAAATGTGAATCAAAAAAACATTGATAATTTTATTGTACTGATCTTCTACTGGGTGATAATGAATATGATTTATATCTATCAACACCTACCTATCACCTTGTAGTGAGGGATATAGTGTTTAATATAACAGAGGACAAACTGCATAATAGACCACTTCCAAAAGATCATCTAAAAGTGACGATTACTGTAGCTCATGATCCAAATGCAGAGCTACCTATTCCACTTGATGACGATGATATTCATACAGTCGAAAAGGCTATTGGGACATTCATTTCATGGCCTTCACAACTTGTAAGAGTACATGTGGACAAAGAGGTATGTATTTCCATTTTTTCAAGCTAAACCTTTAACAATTAATAAAAAAAGGTCTAAACCAATGAATGTTATTATAGATGGAGAAAGGGAAGGGGGTGATAAGAAATGTGGGCTCAAAATCATCTAAAGGATTGACCAACTAATCCCAAAGATCTTCTGAAAGCACAATAACACCACTTGTTCTCTATCCACATTTAATTACATTGAAGAATCATGTGGATACGGAGCTAAAAAATGTTAGTAGTCATATAGTTGTTTTTGAAAAGAATATATACGGAGAGGAAATTTAAGATTTCATTACTGCTGAAAATGTAAATGAGATCCCTGAATACAGTTGGCTAGGAATTACAATTGTAAATTTATATATGAGGTATGTTTTCATGAATTTATTTTCTAAAAGTTTATATAATGTGCTAATTATGACTAAATTCATTTTATATTATTGGAAGGCATATATATGAAAAATAGTTGAAGGGATTTTCCCATGATCCAAAATTCAGACTCATTAGTCCTCATACCGCATCAACACAACTAATGAAATTAAAGCAATCAGAAAAGGATGAAATAGTGAAAGGATTGCTGAAAACATTTGAAAGCAAGATTACAGATGACAAAATCTTCCTAATACCAACCATGTAGGGGTAAAACTCTATGATTAAAGAATATCAATTATATTTTCACTTCTTTTATTACTTATTCCTTTTTGTATTTTTAGGCAACATTGGCTGCTAATTGCGGTGAAGTTGGATACTCTAAATATTTATTTCATGGATTCAATGTAAGGATATCCAAAAAACCGACCACACATGATGGAGTTTGTGAATCTGTAAGAAACTACATCCTATTTTTTAGGTATAAAAATCAAGTTATATAATTTATATTATCTTTTATTGCGGACTTTGTTATGATAGGGTGGTGTATAAATATAAACTAAAACAAGAAATGAGGATAGGGGCTAAGCATAAGGAGGTGAGAAAATACTACGTTTGGACCGGTATTAGGGTATATATAATAAAATTTCACCGTCCAAACACATATAAAGAAATTTAATCATTCTCGCAATGATAAATTTTTTTGCAGTGTCCAAAAAAAACAAACAATAATGATTGCGGTTATTATGTTTGTAAATTTATGAGAGAGATCATTTTCCATCAACAGACTAGCATCCCTAAAGAGGTATTTTCAAAAACAATTATTATTTCATTTAAATTATTTATTAATTATTTATTTATATATTTCATGGTACTACTCTGACTGTCAAAAAGCCTCATATTTATAAGATGATATAGATTTGATCATAAACGAGTGGGCCGCATACCTGATGGATTATTGTACACAAATAACAAGAAGATTTGACTTGGGGACATGTACAATTGGCAGCCATTTTTGAGAGGGGTTAAGGAGATCAAAAGATGAAACATTATTATATGTAAATGTTCGTATGAAAATTTTAATTGTTATTAAATTAAAATTTATTTCTATAATGATACATTTTTCCATTTTAACAGATGAAATGCACCAAAAACATGAAAGAATGATGAACCACATTTCTTTGGGCTTTGGATAAGATAAAATAGTAAAATATCCAAAATACCTTCATATCTGACCAAACACATTCATATTATGTTGATAATTTAGGATAATGATCCATGGTTCATTTTTGACATGTATGAGTTAACCCCACCTCAATCTAAGGCACGGTGTGGCCGGTATCACTCAAAGTATCTCTCTTTTGTTTAAAATGGGTAGGATTTTAAGTGAAAACAACAACTGATGTATAGAAAACTGACCAAATGCATTTGTATTGTGTTGATAATTTAAGATAATGATCCATGGGTCATTTTTGACATGTAAGAGTCAACCCACCTTAATTTGAGGCATGGTGTGGCCGGTATCACTCAAAGTGTCTCTCTTTTGTTTAAAATGGATAGAATTTTAAGTGAAAACAACAACTGACGTACGAAAAAACAATCAAATGCATTAAGATAGTGTTTATACTTTAGGAGAATGATCCATGGGTCAGTTTTGATGTGTATTAGTAAAACCCACCTCAATCTGAGGCATGGTGTGGCTGGTATCACTCCAAGTGTCTCTCTTTTGTTTAAAATGGACATAATTTTAAGTGAAAACAACAACTGACATATGGAAAACTGACCAAACACATTAGGATTGTTTTGATAATTTAAGATAACTATCCATGGGTTATTTTTGACATGTAATAGTAAACCAAGACTCAATATGAGGCACAGTGTGGCCGGTATCACTCAAAGTGTCTCTCTTTTGTTTAAAATGGACAGAATTTTAAGTGAAAACAACAACTGGCGTACGAAAAAATGACCAAACACATTAGGATTGTGTTGATACTTTAGGATAACTATCCATGGGTCATGTGTGATGTGTAAAAGTCAACCCATCCTCAATCTTAGTCATAGTGTGGATGGTATCACTCAATGTGTATCTCTTTTGTTTAAAATGAACAGAATTTTAAGTGAAAACAACAACTAACATATGGAAAACCAACCAAAAGCATTTTTATTGTGTTGATACTTTAATATAATGATACATGGGTCATTTTTAACATGTAATAGTTAACCCCACCTCAATCCGAGGCATGGTGTGGCCGGTATCACTCAAAGTGTCTCTCTTTTGTTTAAAATGGACAGAATTTTAAGTGAAAACAACAACTGACTTGTGGAAAACCAACCAAACACGTTCAGATTGTATTTATACTTTATGATAACAATCCATGGGTCATGTGTGACATGTATGAGTCAACCCTGCCTCAATACAAGGAAAAATGTGGCCGGTATCACTCAAAGTATCTCTCTTTTGTTTAAAATGGATAGAATTTTAAGTGAAAACAACAACTGACGTATGGAAAACCGACAAAACAAATTCGGATTGTGTTGATACTTTAGGATAAAGATACATGGGTCATGGGTGACGTGTACAAGTCAACCTCGCCTCAATAAGAGGCGTGGTGTGGCCGATATCACTCAAAGTGTCTCTCATTTGTTTAAAATGGACAAGAGTTTAAGTGAAAACAACAACTGACATACGGAAAACAGACCAAACACATTCAGATTATGTTGATACTTTAGGAGAATGATCCATGGGTCATTTGTGACATGTACGAGTCAACCCTATATCAATATGAGGCATGGTGTGACTGGTAACGCTCAAAGTGTCTCTCTTTTGGTTAAAATGGACAGAATTTTAAGTGAAAATAACAACTGACGTATGAAAATCCCCCTTCCAACCATACACACCAAAAGCATTCATTTTTTCCTAATGAAAAACATACTATTGAAATAAAAACTATTCAAAAACCATTTAAAAAATACCAATGATCTTATAATCCATGAAATTCATTCCATTAAAACCATTAAATCCCCCACCCCCCTAGACACCACCCCACCCCCTGGACACCACCCTACCCCCATGAACACCACCCCACCCCCTAGACACCCCCTGGATAGCCCCCCCACCACCTTGGAAAACCCCCCCTGGACACCCCCAACCCCTGGATGATCCCCACCCCCTGGCCGGTCCCCACCCCTCCTAAACACCACCCACCACCTGGACACCCCCACCACCCTGGACACCCCCACCCCCATGGACAGCCACCCCCACCCCACTAGACACCACCCCACCCCCTTGGACAACCCCCAACCCCCTAGACCACCCCCACCCCTTGGACACCACCCCACCCCCTGGACACCCCCACCCCCTGGACAACCCCACCCCTGGGACACCCCACCCCTGAAAAGCTCCCCTAACCCCCTGGACACCACCCCACCCCCTGGACGACCCCCACCCCTCCTAAACACCACCCCACAACCTAGACACCCCACCCCCTGGACACCCCCACCCTCATGGACAACCACCCCACCCCCTGGACACCACCCCACCCCCCTTGGACACCCCCAACCTCCTGGACCGCCCCCACCCGCTGGACATGACCCCACCCCCTCAACACTACCCCCACCCCCTCGACACCACCCCACACCATGGACACCCCCACCCTTTGGACACCCCCACCCCATGGACACCCCCAACACCTCTAAATCCCCTCATACCCATGGACACCCATTCCCCCACCCCATGGACACCCCCAACCCCCTAGACGACCCCTACCCCCTGGACGACCCCCACCCCTCCTAGACACCACCCCACCACCTAGACACCCCCACCCCCTGGACACCCCCACCCCCATGGATAACCACCATCACCCCCTGGACACCACCTCACACCCCTTGGATATCCCCCAACCTCCTGGACCCCCCACCCCTTGAACACCACCCCACCCCCTAGAGACCCCCACCCCCTGGACACCCCCGCCCCTTGGAAAGCCCCCCAACCCCCTGGACACCACACCACCCCCCTGGAAACCACCATGAATAGCCCCTCCACCACCCTGGACAGCCCCCACCCCCTTGGACACCCCATCCCCCAGACACCCCCACCCCCTGGACACCCCTACCCCCCTTGGATAGCCACCCCAAACCCCTAAACAACCCCCAACCCCCTGAATTCTGAATAGAATTCTTTATGTATTTAGTTAACTTATGAATTATGTGTTAATGGTGTATGGGTATAATTTTTGTACGGGTATAATTGTTGTATGTGTATTCTTGATGTAGTTACCTTATGAATTATGTGTTAATTTTATATGGGTATACTTGTTGATATGCTGATTTTTTGCAGGTCTTGTTTGGGTGTGCTGCTACAAAATTTTACGTTGCAGTAGGTAGGGCATTTATCATCACTTTTCTAGCACTAATAAAGGGTGCCTTTATGAGCGCTAAATAGGAGTTGATAACATATCCCTTTATCAGTGCTAAAGAAGCACTGATAAACAATCCCTTTATTAGCACCTTTTTAGCACTGATAAAGGCTCCCTTAATCAGCATGTTTTTAGCACTGATAATGGATCTCTTTATCAACGATCTTTTAGTGCTAATAAAGGGGACCCCCATTATGTACGATAGGTTCAAAAAACCCAGGAGGTCAATATGGCATGTTTTTCCCAAGTGTTGGACCCATATTGGGGCATTTGTTCTTTTGTTTAGTTATTTAAATTGTCATTAATAACCTATATAGTATTTTCCTATACATATTGGAATGGAATTATACTTAACTAAACCCAATGAGAGTTTTATTAAACCAATCATTGAGATGGTACTATATGTATACTATTGAACCTCACAGGTCAATGTCTACAGTTGATTCCTTTTTGGTAAACCCTTTGTGGGCGCATCCTTTTCAGGTGTATTTAAATAAAGGTTCCTAAAACCCTACATAGAGTTTCCCATCAATCATTCCATGATATTTTACTCAAACAAAATTTATTTATGGGTTTTCAGTTAGATCATCTAGAGTGATGTCGATAGGTACCCAAATCTTTATAGTAAATTGGAACCTCGAGGGGGTATTACCATATATATATTTTTGGTGTGAATTAGTTCACTATCTTCCTTCTTGTTCATGAACCTCCAAAGAGCAGTTCTTTATGAATATTCTCAAAGATGATTAGTATATCAACCCTCTCTTAATATGAAAATAAATCACATTGTTTTTTTAGAATACTTAAAATGTTACACAAACAGATGCCCAAATACCATATTAGTTTAGTTCCTTTAGAAACATAGAAACATAAAAAATGGTACATAAGTTAGATACATTACCTCCCAATAGGTTATCCAAAACTTTCACAATTCTAAGACACATCATACATAATACATATCTTCATAACCTAGGTAAATTAAACATAATAAAGAGCGATCTTAGATGCTCAATAAGGTTAAATAAGGGAGATATATAAGAATAACCATAATCATAAAGGTATAATAATAAGATCATGAAAATATAATATCATACCATTCATACAAAAGATCATAATCTTGAATCATGGCCTAAATATTAGCAGATCATAAGACAAGAATCATAAGGAAGTCAAAGATCATATGTCATGAATACATAGCATTGGCATAAGACCTAGACTTGTGGTATAAACATTAGAATATAACATTGTGAACATGTGTAAATAGAAACAAGTTCACTCCTTTAGTTAAGGATAGGAAATTAGGCCCTCACATAAACTAATGTACATGCAACCAAGTCCACACATGAAATCTTTAACATGTAATCAGGTTCACACATATAAATAATTCTCTATATGTCAAATCTCATTACCAAAACATATTAGGGAACTTCATGGGGACTACACCTATAGGGAAAGACACAACACCGTCCCTATTCACAATCCTTTCATTATAGGGGATAATTTTTCCCCATATTCCCATAGTGAATCAGGATTCCCCATCTTCTGATAGTGGATTAGGACACACCTGTTTCCTATTTTGGACCAGCACACACTTTTTTTCTTATTATGGATCAAGCCCATTGACTTGTTTCACATCATTATCTCATGAGATATAAATATTTACCCAATTTATTGGAGGGATAAATATACCCACCCATCACATAATAAAACCATACATATGTGTTCCATAAGATCATAAATAATAAATGTAACACCCCAAGATTTTATAGTGTGTTATTTATTCAAAATAATTCAATAACTTTCACTACACGCAACACCAAGTTCAATCGCACCATGACTTACCAAACAAGCTGTTCAAAAGAGGTTATGAATAGTGTTAACTAAATTTTAAACTTTATATAATCCTTATAATTTTAGAATCCATATTATGAGTTTCTTAGACATAATGTAAGAACAAATTCATTTTCAGTATTTCACTTTTACCAAATTTTAATAGTGAACCCTTTTTAGATACTATATTTTAAACTTTTTGACTAAATGGGGACATCAAAAATTTAAAATGAAACATCTCAAGCTTCCACGGTACGCTAGCGTGTGTTGTACGCAACACCGAGTTCTAACACACCGTAACCAATCAAACTAGCCGTTGTGAATAGTAATACCTACTTTTTGAAATCATATATATTTTATATTTCAAAAAGGACTTCATTTTTGGATTCAGAATATTGAAATTAGCCTAGGGTGAAATTTTGGTACTTTTCGGATAACTTTTATATTTTGATGAATAGTGAAAATTATTAAATTTTAATTAAAAACAACTTTTTTAATCAAAATAATTAATAGTGATAAATTGTGAATTTGAGTGGTTTTAAAGTATATTTAGAATATATTTTTACCATTTAATATAATGTTGGTCATTGGACATAATTTTACAATTAAACCGAACATAAACAAGTGTCAATCTTTTGATAGTTATTACCTCTTAAAAACACGCCTTTTGTTTTGACAGCGGGAATTAATTTTAAATTAATTTCTGCCACTTCTGTGTTTTGAATTTAGAAAAATGGATTCCATATTTGGAATCAGGATGTCCAAATTGTGTAAATAGGTAACTTTTATTTTTATACATTTTGAATAATTATTGTGGTAATATTTTATTTACCATGGTTAAGGGTAAATCCGGTAAATAAGGGTTAAAAAATAATATTATAATAATACAAAATTAACCTAAAACGTGTCCTAACCTTATTGGTGGACACATACCCGACCATGATCATACTTGGGTCAATTTGGGGACCCCTTGGAGCCACTTGTATGTGGTAGGGACACTTTATATTAATAAAGTTAAAATAAAAATAAAAATGGCATAAGCTTACATCTTTTAGAAGAATAATTTTTACATAGGGTTATACATGTTGGATTTTAGATTATAAATATTCATTAGAAAGATAAAAAGATTTACTACATAATTATATTTTATTTATAATTTTTAGAAATCAAATAAGTTAAATTATTAATGACACAATAATGATGCAATGTTTACCTCATTAATAAATCATTTAAATAAATAAGATTATAATGATTAAAATATTATCTAAAACCTGTCCAATTCTTATTGGTTGATGTTATTTAGAATATGAGTCATCTTATCTTCGACCTCAATGATTTTTGGACCATTATAAACCGAATATAATTATATTATAAAGTAATACTTTCACTCTTTCCTAAAGAGCCCCTCCTCTCCCTTATAAAAGGAGACCACTTCTACTCATTCCTCGCACCTCTCAAGCCACTTGGCTCGTCCAAACTCTGCCCAACTAAGCTCCCCACATCCCTCTACTCCTCCTTGAAGCTTCCACTTAGGCAGAAATCATTTCAAGAAGTCCTTTGGTTCCAACCAAAGTGAGTTACCAAAATTAAAGGTAACGATTTCTCTTAAATTATTTTCATTTATTTTGCTTCTCCAACCCCCAAACTCTTTTTATTTCCTTTCTTTTGTAACAACACCAGTATCCTCAATATACTAGGATGTTTTTATATGAAGGATTCAAACTAAACATACACAAAACTCCATCTAATGGATGATGAACATAATGTTTTTGTGGATGGCAAACTAACGCCTCACGAAACGATGATTGTTCAAATACATCTTACCGCCTCTCATGGTGGCCATTATGATGGCACTGTAATTAAATATGATATTAATGATATATATTTTATATATAAGCTTATGTAATTCCATTTTATTTCATACCATTATTCGTTTCATGTTGTATATACATACGATAATTTCATTTGAGGAAGTGCGGACTACCGCCCCCTTAAAATGATATGACTCGTTCATACCACACATGGAACGTATAAAGGATGGTGTTAATGAACTTAAGTAACATATATAAAATATTATATTATACTGGAATAGTAATATACCTATGTATCATTTGGATTCAATTCTTTTAAAATAAAAATTAAATGGAAGTAGCGTTCGTGCGTACGTACGGACTACCGTCTCCACGAACGCGGTGAGATCCATCCTCCATCATATCCATTCAAGTCTTATTCTCATTTTAGGGTTAAAAATAATGTTAATATCATTCTGATTATTAATAAGATATAATCTATCCATTACAAACATGTCTTACGTAACCAAACATTTAAGAAGAACGAATCGATTATCACCCGAAACGACGATAATACTAAGATATTATTAATAAAGCAATGTTAAAAGATCATATATGATATCATATTAATGTATATGATTCTTGTATAATTTAATAACAATTATTTCACCATTATACAGGAGGTTAACCTACCCCAACCAAGGAAAAGTACAAGGTAATGGGTTTTCATCTCACTCCTTATTCCCGTGAGATTCATGCCATATTTCCACCATCACCTTTTGTGTGGTGTATGTACTGCCCATAATTATATTCTTTGTGTAATACACTCTAATTTATGTGTATTTACATATTCATTGTATGATACCTCTTTCATGGGTTGTATGTTTCATAAGTTACCAAATTGGTAAGGGTTATTTCACAATCTCTTCATTATCCGAGGTTGTTTATACGTAATAATCTACTGGGATCTCGTTATCATCCACTTCCATGTTTATTCAAAATGTATTTCAAAACATTTTTAATATTTAAAAGAATATGGGTTAAAGTCATTTATATCCTTGTTTGACTTTTTATAAGAGGTTTATAAGGGAATCTTTCCGTCATTTTCCAAACAAGGTGCTTTTTAACCTTTTCGACAGAATTAAGGTAAGAATGTTTTTTTTAACTTATACGGCAGGTGCGGTTATTTTCCGCCGTTATAAAATCTTCAAAGTTTTCCTTACAAGCTTAAAAGGATATTTTCAAAGTAAATGTTTTATTTTATAATTATGTGACTTTTAAATGATTTCAAAATGAATATTTTAAGAATTTCAGAAAGGTACTCTTTATCAAAATTAGAATTTTCAATGTTTTAAAGATTTATCTTTCTAAATATTTTCAATTAATGTCCATGTCTTCAAAATGGTTTTTAAGGATTTATTTATATGGACATGAATGTTTTTAAAAATTTTAATTCCTTTCAAAAGTTTCAAAGTGGTATGGGACACTTTGATTCAAAAATCTATTTTTAATTACTTCCTTTATAAATGTGTGACTTTTAAATGATTTCAAAAAAGGAGATATTTCTCTCAAATAGTTTTGATTTCATCTATGTCAACATCCTTTGATGGATTTTACGCTTATTTGAAGTTGATTTATTATGATACAAAACTTCTATATTGTATTTAAGGTTTTGTGATATGTTTGACTGTGGAAAAATTATGTTGTTGTAGTAGTTTTTCATTTTATGATGTAATGTAAAACTTATGAATATATCTAGTGTTTCCAAGGCTAATAAACCAATCGGTCTTTCGAGATTTGATCTTTCTTGTGATCATGCCAATGTTACGAAGTAATGCACCGACTCTGGGTAGATGGGGTCGGGGCGTTACAGTTAGTATCAGAGGAAGTTTAGTACAAACCTTGGAAGCTAGATTTAGATAAACTCTGATTAGAGCACGTATACCTAAGATGAACTTTGAGGATTAGTATAGAAGAACTTCGTAGAATTTCGGTATTGTAGAGATTTTGTGAGTTTTCCGAGCAATACATCCCTGTATGGATACGAGCAGGTAGAGGCGGCTCTGGCACAGATGTACCTAGGGGTAAAACCCGAAAACACCGATTTGAGCTAGACTCGAACGGGAACTGGTGCACGACAACGGGCCTTGCTGCACTCTTGGATACGACACTCCCGGGGGATATGCTTAGGATAACTCTCATTTTCTTTACAAATCATTATGAAGGGTTTATGAGTATATACTTCCTCAAAGAAAACATTCTTATGATTATGGATTATATCCATAAATAGTTCAATTTATGTTAAGTGTTTTATAAGTATGGGATTATGTATTTTCATTCATAAACTGATCTAGTGTATGCCATTGTTTAGAAATGGCGCCCAGTAGAAGGAATGAGAACTCCAGAAATGCACATGATCCAAAGAGAATGAAGGATCGTATCTTTCATGGTCTTAAGATAGAATTTATAAGAGAAATAGTCTCCCAAGTATTATCATCATATGAAGAAATAATATCATGTGTTGATAAGATAAGTAAAGAGTTTACTGAGTCCTATGGCTTTGAAGGGAAGAAAGAGAAGAAAAGGATGGAAGAGAGAAAGATGGATAAAGGGAAGAGGGAAAAGAAGAATTTTCCCATATGTGGTAACTGTGGAAAGAAACACCCTAGAACTTGCCTGAAATGAATGGGAGTTTGTTATAAGTGTGGAGGAAAAGGGCACAAAGTACGTGACTGCAAGGGTAAGAAAATGGTTTCAAATGTACAATGCTTCATTTGCAAGGAGTTTGGACACTACACGAACCTATGTCCCAGTCATCAGACTATGACGCAAATGATGCTATTGGATAATAATCAAGTTATGATACTACCACAGATGAAGAGGAATGATTAGAGTTCTTATGTTGATTATGTCAATTGAGTGTTGTATCAACAATGTACTTGTTATAATAATTATGGAGTATATAAGGATTGTACTGCAGTACTATTTCATTAAGGATTTGAGATGGTGTGGAACAAAGAAATGTGACTCAATAGCAGGATAAATTTTTGGAAAATATATGGTTGAGAGAATGATAAACCATAATATAGTTCTGATACCGAGGTAGTGATTTTCGAATAATACATGATTATTTTGGAAAAATTATATTGGATATTCTTGACTACCTTGGAACTGATTAATGATTTTTATATTCCATCATTGTTGGGGTTTAAAACATTTTTGGATTGATGAAGTATATCCAGAATTCTATATGGAATAAGGGAGAATGAATGTAATCAATAAGGAATATGGTAATTCAGGATGTTTCAGTTTATTAAAAGAATACATGATGAAGGTATTCATATGCTATTACGGGGTAAAAAAGATCTGCATTATGTTTACCTTCCTTATAAATGTTGGACTGTGAGTTTGGACAGAAGTATTCTTGATAGTTCTAGTTTGGATTATTTTGGATTGCCATAAAAGGACAACCCGGAGGTCGGGCGACAACCCGTCGCGTCCGGCAAGGCTGCGAGACTTGAACCCGCAACCGAAGGGCGACAAGGGTGTATCACCTACCACTGGCCCACAAGATGTCCTGGAATAAATAATATAGTTTTTTTTAAAAGATCTGGTAGATGAATTATAAATTCATTTATTTTGGAACCCTGTACAAATAGTATAAATAGAAAAAAAAAATTACATTCTATTAACTTTTAGAGTGAAATATGAGTTTGTGGTAGAAATTTATTAGTGGATAAAACTCTAATTATAAAGTAAGTATATCTCCTTATGATCTTATCCAATCTCATAAATAAATTCCTCAACATTAATAAAAGGAACTTAGAACAAAAATGTTGTCCTAGATGGTACCTTAAATCATCACTAATTTATGGCTTTGGGATTGTTGGCCTTTTCATAGCCATGTTCTCTACCACTCTCCATCAGATAATTGATGGTTATATTTTTCTTCCATATCCATATTTTCCTATATGGAACCCTAGTATGTGTTATTTTCGGTAATCTTCATACTTTCCACTCTTTATTTTAAATAGAGGCCTCATTAATTCATTTTTCAATGTGGGATTTCAACTAAGATATTTTGAAACGTCAAAAATGTGTTATCCTAAAACCCTATGTTTTGTTGAACCGATGGTATTTCAAATCATCATAGATTGATGAATTTAAGGACCTCAATTATACACTTGTTTTTGATTGATGACCTCAATCACTACCTATAAATATTTACATTTTTCCTCCGATTTTATGTCTCTAATTGCCACCAATGTTCTCCTAATCGAGATCATAATTTGGTGGTGACCCTTTGATTTCTCTTTTCCTCATATTAATAGTAAATTTTAGTAACCCAATTTCCGATGTGGGTTTTCCCACAAATATATTTTTTATTTTCAACCTTTTATTTTCGAAGAACAATTTCAAATTGCGAGGACGCAATTTATTGAAGGAGGGGAGAATGTAACACCCCAAGATTTTATAGTGTGTTATTTATTCAAAATAATTCAATAACTTTCACTACACGCAACACCAAGTTCAATCGCACCATGACTTACCAAACAAGCTGTTCAAAAGAGGTTATGAATAGTGTTAACTAAATTTTAAACTTTATATAATCCTTATAATTTTAGAATCCATATTATGAGTTTCTTAGACATAATGTAAGAACAAATTCATTTTCAGTATTTCACTTTTACCAAATTTTAATAGTGAACCCTTTTTAGATACTATATTTTAAACTTTTTGACTAAATGGGGACATCAAAAATTTAAAATGAAACATCTCAAGCTTCCACGGTACGCTAGCGTGTGTTGTACGCAACACCGAGTTCTAACACACCGTAACCAATCAAACTAGCCGTTGTGAATAGTAATACCTACTTTTTGAAATCATATATATTTTATATTTCAAAAAGGACTTCATTTTTGGATTCAGAATATTGAAATTAGCCTAGGGTGAAATTTTGGTACTTTTCGGATAACTTTTATATTTTGATGAATAGTGAAAATTATTAAATTTTAATTAAAAACAACTTTTTTAATCAAAATAATTAATAGTGATAAATTGTGAATTTGAGTGGTTTTAAAGTATATTTAGAATATATTTTTACCATTTAATATAATGTTGGTCATTGGACATAATTTTATAATTAAACCGAACATAAAGAAGTGTCAATCTTTTGATAGTTATTACCTCTTAAAAACACGCTTTTTGTTTTGACAGCGGGAATTAATTTTAAATTAATTTCTGCCACTTCTCTGTTTTGAATTTATAAAAATGGATTCCATATTTGGAATCAGGATGTCCAAATTGTGTAAATAGGTAACTTTTATTTTTATACATTTTGAATAATTATTGTGGTAATATTTTATTTACCATGGTTAAAGGTAAATCCGGTAAATAAGGGTTAAAAAATAATATTATAATAATACAAAACTAACCTAAAACGTGTCCTAACCTTATTGGTGGACACATACCCGACCATGAGCATACTTGGGTCAATTTGGGGACCCCTTGGAGCCACTTGTATGTGGTAGGGACACTTTATATTAATAAAGTTAAAATAAAAATAAAAATGGCATAAGCTTACATCTTTTAGAAGAATAATTTTTACATAGGGTTATACATGTTGGATTTTCGATTATAAATATTCATTAGAAAGATAAAAATATTTCCTACATAATGATATTTTATTTATAATTTTTAGAAATCAAATAAGTTAAATTATTAATGACACAATAATGATGCAATGTTTACCTCATTAATAAATCATTTAAATAAATAAGATTATAATGATTAAAATATTATCTAAAACCTGTCCAATTCTTATTGGTTGATGTTATTTAGAATATGAGTCATCTTATCTTTGACCTCAATGATTTTTGGACCATTATAAACCGAATATAATTATATTATAAAGTAATACTTTCACTCTTTCCTAAAGATCCCCTCCTCTCCCTTATAAAAGGAGACCACTTCTACTCATTCCTCGCACCTCTCAAGCCACTTGGCTCGTCCAAACTCTGCCCAACTAAGCTCCCCACATCCCTATCCTCCTCCTTGAAGCTTCCACTTAGGCAGAAATCATTTCAATAAGTCCTTTGGTTCCAACCAAAGTGAGTTACCAAAATTAAAGGTAACGATTTCTCTTAAATTATTTTCATTTATTTTGCTTCTCCAACCCCCAAACTCTTTTTATTTCCTTTCTTTTGTAACAACACCAGTATCCTCAATATACTAGGATGTTTTTATATGAAGGATTCAAACTACACATACACACAACTCCATCTAATGGATGATGAACATAATGTTTCTGTGGATGGCAAACTAACGCCTCACGAAACGATGATTGTTCAAATACATCTTACCGCCTCTCGTGGTGGCCATTATGATGGCACTGTAATTAAATATGATATTAATGATATATATTTTATATATAAGCTTATGTAATTCCATTTTATTTCATACCATTATTCGTTTCATGTTGTATATACATACGATAATTTCATTTGAGGAAGTGCGGACTACCGCCCCCTTAAAATGATATGACTCGTTCATACCACACATGGAACGTATAAAGGATGGTGTTAATGAACTTAAGTAACATATATAAAATATTATATTATACTGGAATAGTAATATACCTATGTATCATTTGGATTCAATTCTTTTAAAAGAAAAATTAAATGGAAGTAGCGTTCGTGCGTACGTACGGACTACCGTCTCCACGAACGCGGTGAGATCCATCCTCCATCATATCCATTCAAGTCTTATTCTCATTTTAGGGTTAAAAATAATGTTAATATCATTCTGATTATTAATAAGATATAATCTATCCATTACAAACATGTCTTACGTAACCAAACATTTAAGAAGAACGAATCGATTATCACCCGAAACGACGATAATACTAAGATATTATTAATAAAGAAATGTTAAAAGATCATATATGATATCATATTAATGTATATGATTCTTGTATAATTTAATAACAATTATTTCACCATTATACAGGAGTTTAACCTACCCCAACCAAGGAAAAGTACAAGGTAAGGGGTTTTCATCTCACTCCTTATTCCCGTGAGATTCATGCCATATTTCCACCATCACCTTTTGTGTGGTGTATGTACTGCCCATAATTATATTCTTTGTGTAATACACTCTAATTTATGTGTATTTACATATTCATTGTATGATACCTCTTTCATGGGTTGTATGTTTCATAAGTTACCAAATTGGTAAGGGTTATTTCACAATCTCTTCATTATCCGAGGTTGTTTATACGTAATAATCTACTGGGATCTCGTTATCATCCACTTCCATGTTTATTCAAAATGTATTTCAAAACATTTTTAATATTTAAAAGAATATGGGTTAAAGTCATTTATATCCTTGTTTGACTTTTTATAAGAGGTTTATAAGGGAATCTTTCCGTCATTTTCCAAACAAGGTGCTTTTTAACCTTTTCGACAGAATTAAGGTAAGAATGTTTTTTTTAACTTATACGGCAGGTGCGGTTATTTTCCGCCGTTATAAAATCTTCAAAGTTTTCCTTACAAGCTTAAAAGGATATTTTCAAAGTAAATGTTTTATTTTATAATTATGTGACTTTTAAATGATTTCAAAATGAATATTTTAAGAATTTCAGAAAGGTACTCTTTATCAAAATTAGAATTTTCAATGTTTTAAAAATTTATCTTTCTAAATCTTTTCAATTAATGTCCATGTCTTCAAAATGGTTTTTAAGGATTTATTTATATGGACATGAATGTTTTTAAAAATTTTAATTCCTTTCAAAAGTTTCAAAGTGGTATGGGACACTTTGATTCAAAAATCTATTTTTAATTACTTCCTTTATAAATGTGTGACTTTTAAATGATTTCAAAAAAGGAGATATTTCTCTCAAATAGTTTTGATTTCATCTATGTCAACATCCTTTGATGGATTTTACGCTTATTTGAAGTTGATTTATTATGATAAAAAACTTCTATATTGTATTTAAGGTTTTGTGATATGTTTGACTGTGGAAAAATTATGTTGTTGTAGTAGTTTTTCATTTTATGATGTAATGTAAAACTTATGAATATATCTAGTGTTTCCAAGGCTACTAAACCAATCGGTCTTTCGAGATTTGATCTTTCTTGTGATCATGCCAATGTTACGAAGTAATGCACCGACTCTGGGTAGCTGGGGTCGGGGCGTTACAATAAACATATCATAACCCCTAAAAATAGATGTGCTCCACAAACATCATATCATAACCCATGAAATGATATGAGTATCATAAAAATTTTATCATGATATAACCTATGGGAGGGAAATAAGTTTCATAAAAAACTTTACATAATAAACACAAACCATTCAGATAAAAAATGAGAATGGTTTACTTAAATCATATCCCTAGTAAATCATAACTATATAAAAGGATTTCATCTTAGCTGGATAATTTTTTTAAAAGATAACATGGAGAATTTATTAAAGAAAAAAAACATTCTTTTAAAATAACTTTGTATCGAATAAAACTTATTAAAAATACATTTCTTTGGAAACCACTTTGTAAACTTATGAAATAATATTTAAAAATCAATTAAAACACTTATTGTGGAAAATATACTCTCTTCTTTAAAAAAATTATTTTTGAAACATAAAACCTTTTAGAAACCATTTTATTAAAAAATAACTTTGAAAACATATAAAGGAATATTGAATATTTTTTGAAAACCTTTTTCCTTGAAAAATTATAATGTAAGCTTGAAAACATTATGAAAAACATTTTCCTTGAAAACTTTTGAAGGATACTTGGAAACATTTTGAAAAAATTTTCCTTGAAAAATTATAAAATAATTTTGAAAACCTTTTGAAAACATTTTTCCATTAATAATTATAAAATATAATTGAAAAAATTCAAAAAACATTGTAATAATAAATAATATTTGAAAACATTTATAGAAAACATGGTTTTAGAATAACACAGATTTTTGACCGAAGAGAGAGATAATGTTGTATTTTCTTAAAAACAATTTCTTAATTATGTTAAGTTACAAAGAGTTGAAAAATTGTTCCAATACATTAATATATCATGAATAAATATAGGATAATAAAATTAATGAGTTTTCTTGAAATATCTTTCATAATATTTCATAAATGAAACCATAATAAAAAAAATAATGATAAATGATGTGATCGTTGCAATAAACTCTTACCACTTGGTAACTTTGAATCATATTACCAATCTAAAAATTTAAAATTACATGAAGATTAAAGTATCATAAAAATAATGAGATTAATTATATAACATGTAAAAATGGAAGTATATACATATCTAAGAAGAATATCGGTGCATAACATGACATGTGTCTCAAAGAAGGAAAATTGAGACAAAACTACTTTATCGATTTGGTAACTTTTGAACAATAAAGCCTATAAAATAAAAATAAGAAAATGGATATTTAAATAAACATAAATTTATTTATAATTATAATATAATAAATTCATGGTAATTATGTACAATACACAAAATAAATTAGCGGTGAACATGGTATCTCATGGATATAAAAAAGTGAGATGAGAAAACACTTACCTTATGCATTGAATTTTCTTTGGACATGTTCGAACCTCATGTATAATAACCATAATTATATTATAAATCTTACAAAGAACCATATTATTATATCTAATATCATATATTATTCACTTAGGAATTTATATTAACCGTTTATTAACAATTCATGGTTACAGGAACATTTTGAGTAATAACCGCTTTGTTTACCGTACATGATTTTTCTTGTTATTCTAGATCCTATTAAATATACCCTGATTTACTTATTTATAGAATTAAAAACATGATTTATATATCATATATACTTAGTATATAAAAATTTATAATAATCTATAAAATATTGAAATATGAAATGAAATACACTATTCATGGAGACAGTACACCATATGTATACATGATCATTGTTTCTATTTTCTTTTCATATTGAATAAAAGAAATTAAATAAAAAATATTTATTTATATATAATATTTTTCTAGTATAATTATTAATTTTTATATATCATATAACTTTAATAAACCCATAATTAATACATTTCACGTAAAATGTGAATGAATCACATCGCTTTGAGGAGGCGGTAGTACACACGTCCAAAAATAAAGTTATTGTATTTACATAAAATGTAAAGAATGAAGGTATTTTTTAAATAATAATTAAATAAGAATAAATTAATCAAAAATATAATATATAACATATAAAAATAGTGTTTAAATCATAATTACCAACCATGATATGTGTTAAAGAAAAACAAAAAAAATCATTTCGTGAGGCGGTAGTGCACTGTACACGAATGGTAAGTTCGTTACCCATTTGATGGAAGTGTTTATAGGTGTAGGTAGAAATCATAGAATAAAAAACTATAAGAATATTTTTTATGATGAGGTTATTATATATTAATGGAATAATAATATTTTAGGTGGTGGAGAAATAAAATAAAAAAAAGAGTTTATGGGAGAATGATACCTCTTTTTGTGGTAACTCCTTTTGGTTTACAACAAAGGGCTTCCTTCATTGGATTTATGACCAAATAAAGGATTATAGGATTAATGGATGGAATTTTGGAGATTATTTTGATAGGTTTTTATGAGAAAAAGTGTCTTTAGAGGTGTGATGAAGTGAGGGTGTTGAGTTCCCTTTTATAATGGAGTACGAGTGACATTATTGTAAATATAAAAAGGTAAACACTATTGAGAGGCCTCTCTTACATAAAGGGTATCCATTAATATTAAAAATTATACCCAATAGATTAATTCATATAAATATGTACATAAAATGGATTTAGGAAAAAGGTCTAAGTCATTTAGACCCTTAATATTAAAGTTTAACAACTTAGTAAACTAATTTTTACCTTAATCACTGTAATTAATTTTAATTAATTTCACTAATTGTTTTGGTAAATAACAAAGTGAAATTATTGAAATTTATATATTATTATTATTACAAATTTATAATACATTTTTATAAATTATAATAACATAATTGGTAGAAATTAATTTAAATTAATTCGATTGAAATGTCGCAACAACGAGTTTTTAAGCGAAACTGTTTAAAATTTTGAAAGTATTTAATATCCAATTTCAATGTTAAATTTGTTAAAATAGCATAAATTGGATTAATTTATGTAAAATTGATCAAAATAAACTTGAAAACCAAATTAAAATAAATTTAACTATATAAAAAAATTAGATGAAAAAAAAGTTTTCAATTAAAATTTAATATTTTTCACTATTCTTCCAACAATGAAATATTTCAAATAAATACCAAAAATTTACCCAAATTAAATTTAGATATTAATTTTTCAGATATTAAGGTTATTTTTTCAAATAAAAATTATAAAAGTTTCAAAAATTTGATTTAAAATTGATTTTCTATTAAAAGCCATCAAAATTACATTTTAGAGAAATATATATATCTTTATGCCTAAAATTGTATTATTATTATCTATTGTATACAATAAAAATAATATGAAATTTAATTAGTTTAATATATATAAATATATTTCATTAAAATCATTTATCAAAAGTGTTTTAATTAATTTATTTAGGTAAAACCAGTTTGATTGCATAAATATAGTTTTCCAGCAAAAGGTTTCCTATATTTTCAAAAAGGGTTTTATTTTAATTTATAGTTAATTGGTCACCAAATAATTCATATTATATACATGTTTAAACCATGTTTTCATAATATAATTGATCCTATTCAGAACTCATATTCTAATGGGTAGGTAGTAACTATAATAACATTTTAATAACAATATTAATAGTATACTGTAGTTCAGTAAAAATCATCCTTAAAAGTAATGAAAGATATCAAAGGAACTTAGTATTGTGTGTAGCACAATCCAAACATAGTTTTGTGGGTACCTAAAGTTAATCTATGTTTTTTGTATAGTTAAATCTTGACTTAGTGTTGCGTATATTGTAATGTGAAGATAGTTATAAAAAAGATATATTTAGAATTATGTCAAATGAAAAATATCAAAATGATTAAATTATTTCAAAAAAATATTTCAAAAAATCTATTGGTGTATATTCTACTTCCCTTAAAATAAATTTTCCCTCAAAATTCATTTGGGTTATTAAAAGTTTCATACTTGAAAGTTTATTTCATATAAACCCACATCATAAAAATGATTACTAAACATTCCGTTAATAATGGAAAGTTGTGAACATAACTCTTACCCAAAGTAACTCATAACTAGGATTCCACATAGAAGAAAATATATAGAAAGTGAAAACATGGACATGTAAGATAATTCTAACTATTAAGTTCTAATAGAGATTGATAAAGAACATAGTTAGGATAAAGTTAACAATCACCAAGGCATACACCATTAAGGGTTAAAAAAGGAAATTAATATCATAAAAAATGATGATAAATTAACAAAATTTTATTTTAACACCATTTTACTAAAGTTGAATAATTTTCATGAAAAATACACTCACATGATTTCAATACAACCTTACCCTTTATTGTGCCTTGATCAACTTCCAATTCATCCCTTATTCCAAGAAATTAAGGTAATTTTTTCATTCCTGAAGCATTAACAGATCATGATATCCATAAATAGAATGAAAGGTCATTCAATCTATCTTAATCATAATAAAAGTTTATCACAAGTTATCCAATATGAATAAATAAACATATGGTGAGATAATACTTTAATATCTAAAACCTTATCAGTAGTTTAACATAAACAATTCCATAAATGGTTAACCTTATAACCCTTCTGAAAAACAGAAGTCCAAAAATTTAGATGTAAGGTTACTATATTTAAAATCAACATAACATTGATCCCTATATATCATATGGTAGATCTTGGTTGTCACATTATAAACATGTGAATAATTTTATCATATATTTTCTTGAAACATAGTAATAACCAAAATTACAATACATCCTTATAAAAAACATGCTTGTTTCCTTATTCCAAAGTTTATTGGATATATCCCTTAAATACAAAAATGTTATAAACTCTATCCATGATAGCACAAACTAATTGGTCAACAAATATTTTATCATTTCCAAGGTAATCAGTACCATCCAATTCACCATACATTATTACCTCAACTTTAAGAACATATTAAGGGTTATATTTCCCTTAATCATGTGCTTCCCAAGTGTAAAGTTCGGACCCATGTGCCACATGCCGATGCTCCAAGACGATAGGCCACATAACCTCTAGCACTCCTCCCATACACTAGAGGCTACCAACTAGCATTGAGGGTTTGATAAGTCATTCATGGGGAGACTATACCCTCTTTGATCAGAGTAATAAACCATAATAAATAAGAAAGAAATAGCAAAATCATATATAACCATAAACAATTCCAATATCTCAAGATAATCAATGTAGGAAATACAATATACAACTAAAATAGAAAACCTGTCATGCCAATGTAAGTGTCAAGTGTCAAAAATAAAAATTGAAAATAAAGACACCGATGACTCCCAAACGAGTCCTGAACCACACCTGGTTCCCTCATCAAAGATCCATACCCAATTAAGCCATTTAACTCAAGGCTTTTCCCTTAACCTATCCTCCAACAATAAAGTCAATTTGGGTACCATTAATTATCCTAAGTAGGGTGTGATTACAACTCAATAGGACACCAAAAACAATGTCTAAAAAAATTCTAGTCAATAATTGTGAATTAAATTATATAAAGAATTAAATATATGGATAAATAAATAGTTTATCACATTATCAAATATTCTATACTTAATCACATAAACCCCAAGGTTCTCAAGGAAATTTTAATCTCAATACCTTATTTGGCCTATTTTGGAAACCATTATATCCACAATGGATATCACAATTGAATTTCCAGGTTACCATTCTCAATACTTTGCTGAATGTCCATGTTATCATTCACCATTTAATAATGTATAACTGAATGAGCATGTAACTATTCATAATACTTGGCTAAATTTCCATGTTACCATTTACCATTTCATAATACATCATTGAATGAGCATGTTACCATTCATAATACTTGGCCAAATGTCCATGTTACCATTTACCATTTAATAACATAAAATAAACAACATCACAATATTACACATATCTCAAAAACCATTAATTAATTAATTAATCAATTAATTATAATAAAAATTTCAATATCTCCTAATTAATATACTATTAATTATCTCAAAACATATATCTTGATATTTCATAATTAATTCCATAATTAATTATCTCAAATCAGTTATAAAAAATCTCATAATTTATCCCCTGATTAATTATCTAAACCACATATCCCTAAATATCATAACTAATCCTCCAATTAATTATCTAAATGTAAAGTCCATAAACCTCATAATTAATTCCCTAATTAATTATCTAAATTAGTATCCCATTATTCTCATAATAAACTCCCCAATTAATCACATATTTCAACAATTTATCCATTCAATCAATTTTCCATTATCTAAATCAAGAATCAATAAATCTCACAATTAATTAATTAATTAATTATCTAACTTTAAACCACCTAAATCACATAATTAATTCTCTAATTAATTATCCAAATTGAAAACCTATGATTCCCTTGGTTAGATCCCCAATTAATCATCAATTTCAAAAATAAACCAATGAATCAATTAACCACATTAAATAACTTAATTTAATAAGAAAAATTTCTAAATAACTCAAGAAATCATAAAACATGCATACACATATCAAAATTTTGACTTTGGGAATTGAATATTAGAACACCTATCTCATTTCTTCAATGAATAATCTCCCAATGAAAATCCCTGAAAATTGAGTGGCACAAAAATGTAGATTTAGATCCAAATCTCAAAACCGAAAATCAAGATAAAAGAAAATCAAGATCTTGAAAATCAAGATCTATATCTAGAATCATAGATCTATATCTCACCAAATAGATATATATCTATCCAATATAGTGGATTAGTTTTTCTAAAGAAAGTATAAATAACTAGGGAATAATGAAGGAAGAACAAGGGATGAACGAGAGAAGAATCCACTTATTGGGAGAGAAGCATCCTTAGATCCGAGCTTCTATTTGTAAAAAATATAGGTCATAAGGGACTAGAATTCATCCAGAAAGCTTCGATGACATGAAAGAGGACCTAGAGTTGAATGGGGGTCAATTTAAGGATAATTAAGGGGTTCTATAAATTTTAGAATTAATTTTTGGGAGACTTTAACTCTCACTCATAGTTAGTTGTGTTGAGGTCCATGGTTTTCTCTAACCATGTGCTGATCCTGCACTTGTTATTTTAGGGGTTCATATTTTAACCTTTTAAGGTGCATAATTTTCCAAACCATGCTCCATCTGTGAAAATCCCCTTTTCCTGGGTTCACATGGTGGGCTGGGTCAGGTGCATGGTTTTACCTAATAGTGCACCAACCATGCACAACCCTTTTTATTTCATTTTTCTCAAAATTCCACCCTAAACACCCCAAGTTATAACCAAAACGAAAATTACTCAAATAAGGGAAAAATGGAACTTGAAAAAAATCCCGAGTCAACTAATGAAAAGGTAGGGATCTTAAAATCTCCCCACCATATAAAAATCCATCCTTGAGATGCAATCCCAAGATTATCTAAGATTCTGAGTCAAAAATATTGGGCCACTGATCCCACATATCTACCTACCTTTACCATGTATCCTTTTACACACACCCATGTTTCCACAATACATGAACTATTGGTATGGTCTTTCCCCGCAACACTTTCTCACTATGATGGAACACACGTATTAGATGCTCCTTAAAGGATGCATCTACCTCTAGATCAAAATCATCCACATTGATCACATGATAAGGGTATGGGTTATACTTAAGAAGTTTTGATACATATAAAACATGATGTATAATAATGTATTTCCATAGAAGAGTTAATCGATGTGCCACCGGCCCCATTCTCTCCACAACCTAAAACAGTCTGACAAACCTGGGTTCCAACTTTCCTTATCTTCTTATCCTATGGTGACCTAATCTAGATAACACCTAAAATAATAAAAGATCACCCTCTGTAAAATCTAGGGTTCATCAATGTCTACCAACATATAACTTCTATCTACTTTGATCCATAGCCATCCGTTTCTAAATTAGTTGCACTTGCTTTGATATCTTCTGCATAAGAATAGGTCCCATTAACTATAACTCACCTACCTCCATCTAGAATAGTAGTGATCTACATGGTAAACCATAAAGAGCCTCATATGGTTCCATATGTATAGTTTCATGATAACTGTTGTTATAGGAAAAATCCACTAAATCCAAGTGCTTCTTCCATGACCAACCAAATTCAAGAGCACATTCCCGCATCATATCCTCAAGAACCTATATAGTATACTTAGAATACCCAACAGTATGTGGGTGGAAATCCATACTTAATAATACCTATATATAAAGAACATTCTATAAGACCTTCCAGAAGAATAAAGTGAAACATGATTCATGATCTGAAAGTATAGTCTATGGAACCCCATATAGATTGACTATCTACTGAACATACAAATATTTTAGCTGCTCTACAAAGAAAGTCTCCCTTATATTCAAGAAATGTGATACTTTTATTAGTCTGTCCACAATAACCCAGACAATGTTAGTGTTCCTCAAAGTATTCTAGAGACCCACCATAAAATCCATTTTCACATCGTCCCACTTTCATTCTGGAATGGGTAATAGTTGTATTAAACCTCAAGGTCATTGATTATCTACCATAACCTGATGGTAGGTGTAACATCATGTCATGAACCCTTCCATAACATCTCGCCTCATCTAATTGGCTTGAGAGGGTGTAAGAATGATACTTAGACTTAAATGATGTTCTCAAGGTGCCAAAGGCTGGAAATAAAGGCCAAGGGCTTCAAGAATCATTGGGGAATGATTTTCCCTTAAGATAAAATCAACCAACCAAATATTCCATTACCAACAAAGATACATGATGCATGTCAACAAAACAACCCAACACATACATTACCAAGAGTCAACCAACTATTCCATAAAAATTCCCAAATGCCAATAAAACTAAACCAAATATTATAGTACCAGGAAAAAGACTACACAAAAGGACCCCAAAGAACTAGGACACCATCCATAGCTTCACACCAAGATCCATGCTCCAAGAACCACAACATCACCAAATCATAATGTGGAACTGCTAGAAAAATGAGATTCTTTACCCTTACCTGTGTCCTAGAATAAAACATCTGCAAAAGCACCCATGTTCCAAAGCAGGGGTGATTAATAATACTTAGTAGGATTTTCCAAAATTACTTCCCTACACACGCCACTAGGAAAGAACCATTAACACATTTACATAAAGAAGGTTATATAAATCATTAAATAGTGAAAACATTAACAAAAGACAAACATACCCTTACCAATTCATGTCAAACAAGGTAAAGCCACAACTAAGACATGAACCATTGCACCATCAAAAATTATCACAAAAAATTCCATCTTGAAAAGAAACAAACAACAAGGCAAGAAAAACGGTGGAACTTTCATCCAACCCGTTCACTACATTTCAAACTAGTGGTGCTTCCCGACCACTATCCATAATAGTGGATCTTACATCCACTACCCACAACCTTTTATAGTGAGACTTCCCACCCAATTACACACAATCAACACAATCCATAAAACTTAATCAACCAATAATAATAAAGCACCAAGGCCACACAATAAGCACACAACCATTTCCAACACATGCCAAATCACTTCAATAAATCACCCATTTATTGAAGACAACTTCAACCATTTTTAATGCCACATCCCATTCAAATAAGACCAAATTTTTATTAAAAACCATTTCCAAAAACCATTTTCATAATCCAAACCCAAAAACAAATTTTAAAATCTATATTTTAAATTCACACAACAAAACCCCTCTTTCAACCATATCCCATTTCACCCAAAAATCCCAAATATTCACCAAATGGGTTTCCCACCAAGATCTCAAACAAAACATTCACAATTAATTTCAATAAAAACAAATTAATTGAAACAAAAACCACTAGTTCTATCTATGTGTAGTAGAGATAGAAGCCACCTACCTTTAGGGTTCCGGCAAAATTGACCCACAAGCAACGACACCACAAATCCAGTGAACGAACTACAGAAACCTCTCTAGATCCTCTTCCCTATCATCAAAAGCTCTAAAATCATCAATTTAAGCTACAAAAACCAAATGGATGTAGATCTAGAAAACTGAGAGAGAAGGAAGAGTATATCCTGAGAAAACCAAAGAGAAACCAAGAGAAGAGACTTACTCATAAGAAACCGCCTTAGAACCACCTTGAAAACCCTTCAAATCTCTTCTAAAATGAGTGGGAGAGCCCCTCAAACTCTTGATAACCAAAAATCACGAGTGAGTCTCAAGTGGGAGGAAGTTTTCAGTGAAATAGGTCAAGACCGAGTGAACCTGGATTTTAAAATCCTCTTTTTAAGTGGCCGCACGATTAACCCACACAGTTTGGAAAATCGTGCGCTAACCGTGAGCATGCCACTACCTCAAGATAAGGGGTCTCACATAGTTGTCTCACATGGTTTTTCAAACCATTAGTAGACTATGAAAATCCCACTGTCTCCCCCTGCACAGTTACCTGGATAACCTATATAGTTTTCCCTAACTGTGCTCAAACCGTGCACCCTTAGAAAAGCCTCCAAACTTATTAAAAGCCATTCCAAACTCTCCCAACCTATTCCCAAATAATCCCAAGAACTTTAAACACATAAAAAGGAATAATAAAATTCTACATACCTCAAACAGGGGGTGATACATTCTCCCCAACATTGGACTTTTTGTCCTCAGAAAGTAGAGAACCATCTCTTTATCGAAAGATCTTGGGCCATTTCTCGACCATCTCTTTATCCCACTCCCAAGTATCCTCCTATATATTACTGTGCTTCCAAAAAACATTAACTAAAATGATTATTTTACCACTCAATAATTTTTCTTTCCTATCCACAATCTTCACTGGCACGTGCGCCAAATAAACATCCGGTTCTACCTCAACATGATCCCAACGAATCACATGGTCACAATCTGGCTGATACTTTTTCAATTGTGACACATGAAAAATATTGTGCATCACACTAAACCATGGTGGAAATCCAAATGATAAGACACCTATATAATCCTATCAAGTATCTCAAAAGGAACAATACACCTTAGAGATAACTTACCCAACTTTCCAAACCGATGATGTCCCATCCTAGGAGAGATTATCAAAAACACATGATCACCCAACTCAAACGAAAACGGTTGTCGACGATGTTCCTCATACAATTTTTGATGAATTTGAGCCATCTACATCCTATTTATGATCAAATTGATCTTCTCCATTGTCTCTTGAACAAGGTTCAGTCTAATCATCGAAGTCTCACCCATTTCCACCCAACATAGTGGAGAACGACATGGATTCCCATATAATGACTCAAATAGATACATATGTATTGGAGCCTAATAACTGTTATTATAGGATAACTCCACCAATGGTAATTTATCCTCCAATGAACCACCAAAATCTATCAAAAAATCCCTTAACTTATACTCTAAGGTTTGTATCATCCTCTTGGATTGTCCATCCGTCTGAGGATGATACGTAATGCTCATCGTCAACTGTGTCCTAAGGGCTTGCTGTAAGGATTTCCAAAAACAAGATGTGAAACTCAGATCTATATTTTATACAATCAAAACTTGAACTTCATACCTCTTTACCAATTCCAAAATATATAGTTTGGATAGATCCTCCACCATATGAGATTCACTAATCGGGATGAAATGGGCTGACTTTGTGAGCTGATCCACAATCACCCATATGGAATCGTGCTTCCTAACCATTCTCGGGAGACCTGTCACAAAATCCATATCTATTTTCTCCCACTTACAAATTGTAATCGTCAAAGATTTCAACATTACTGCTGGTCGTTGATGCTCTACCTTGACTTGCTGTCAAGTCAAGAATCTAGAGAAAAACTCAGCAACATCCCTTTTTATACCATCCAAAAAAAATTGTGCTTTCAACACTTTATACATCTTCTGAATTCTAGGCTGTACAACCCACCTGGAATAATTATAATCCCTAAGAAGTTCTTCCCAACAAGTCACTAGTACCACCATCTGATTCTAAAAACCCAAGACTGAATTCCCATTCAGTTCACAACTCTCAATGGTCTTCCCACCATTGAGTTTCAACAAAATTTCCATACATTTGGAATCAGATGCCTATACCTCTTTAACCAAACCAGCTAAGTCAGGAACCAATGAAACCGAAAAGAAGACCACTCTGTCACCCCATTCCTCACATTCCAACCACATGTCAGCTATGACCGATATTAACTACCATTGATCGGATGCTTGTTTCACCACTTGATCATATGATTTCTGACATAGTGCATCCACCACCAAGTTTCCCTTACTCGATGTGTACATCAAGTCAAAATAAAACATCTAGAGATACTCTATCCATCTCATTTTACTCAAGTTCAAATCTCATTCTGAGAAAATATGCTTTAAGCTCTTATGGTCAGTAAAAACCATGAATTTATCACTGAAGAGATAATGAAGCCACATTTTCAAGACATGAACCACTTCTTCCTATTCCAAATCATGAATTGGGTAGTTCTTATCATGAAACCTCAACTTCCATGATCCATATACAACCACATGATCTCATTTCATGAAAACACACCCCAACTCTGATCCCGATGTGTCACAATACACTATGTACCCTTTCCATGATTATGGAAAAGCCAAGATTGGTGCTGATTTAAGGTTACCCTTTAGCTCTTCAAAGTATTTCAAATAATGCTCATACCATTGAAATGGGATATTCTTCCTGGTCAAAACTATCATTGGTGAGGCCAAACATGAGAAATGATGAACAAAACACCAATAATAGCCAGCTAAACCAAGGAAGATATGTATTTCAAAAATGTTATTTGGCGGTTTCTAGGAGATAAAAACCACTATCTTTTCTAGATCAACTGAAACACCTTTCTCAGAAATAACATGGCCAAGGAAATTAAACTCTTATATCCAAAAGTCAGACTTTGAAAATTTGGCATACAACTGATGATCCCTCAAGACCCCCAACACTATCTCTAAGTGCTATTCATGATCTACCCTTTTCCTTGAATACACTAATATATCATTAACAAATACCACCACAAAAGAATTTAGATATCCCTAAAATATCTGATTCACCAATTAAATGAACATTGTTGGTGCATTAGTTATAAAAATAGAATAACAACATACTTTTAATGGCCATATCTACTTCTGAAATCTGTTTTGGGGATATCCTTCTTCCTTACCCACAATTGATGATATCCTGACCACAATTCAATCTTGTAAAACCACTGATCTACCCTCAACTGGTTAAACAATTCATCAATGCATGGAACTGGATATCAGTTCTTTATCATAACCTGATTAAGTCTACGATAATCAACACAAATCCATAGAGTTCCATTTGTCTTTTTAACAAAAAAGGTGCTTCCCACAGAGTCGTTATAGGTCGGATGAACCCTTTATGACAACCCTGCTCTTTATTACACACTTAAGCACGATTTATTACATAAAAACTTCACTTGATACAACATATAAGATCAAGAGGTCTAGTGTCTTTGGGGATTAAGAACATTACATATCAACTTAAAACATAAAACTCAACATCTTATTGAAATTTTCCTTTACATGACCACTACATTCCCTCGTACTTAGCATTGCATGGGATAACCTAAGGACATACATAAGAAAGGGGTGAGCTATAAAGCCCAGTAAGGGAGTAAACAGTGCATAACATGAAGAATACAATACGTGTTAGGAAATAGGAATATCAATGGAGCATAAAAGAACATGAACATAAAGGCATGATATTGCATGATTATTATAACATGGAAATGTGGTAACAACACTTAACATGGAATTAGCATGAGCTAAGTCTCATTGCACATGGAGCATGAGTAAACCATCATTGAACATGAAGCATGAGTAAACCCTTGTTGCACTTGAATTAGCATGAGTCAACACTCATTGCACATGATGTATCATGATACTATACTTTACCCAATGCATTGGAGCGCTATTAGGGTGCACCCTTCTTAAACATTTCATTTCATTCATAAGTATGCCACATGGATCATAAAACATGGAATCAATCACCATAATTTATTCCATGGTAAAGGTATGTGGAATAAATACATGAAAATTTATAATCAATATGTAAATGTGCATAAAGGTGAATACCCTTGATAAAGAAATGGGCATGGTATTCACTATAGAATGACATTGGCTTGGAAAATCGGGGAAATTTCAGCAGCGTAACGACGTGACGTAAGAATTCATAAAAATGGTTGATGAGATAGAAAGGGTTGTGTCATTATATTTACACAAAATGGAAAGTAAAGGGGGTCATATAGATACACATTCCAAAATATTTAATGGAATTTAGATTCATAATATAAAATAATTGCTTGAATGTAAATGAGGCTAAGGAAATTCCTTATAGAATTTCAGTATTGTAACAGGTGTACGTGGAAGGAATTAATGAGAAAGAAAGGGGTGTCCCATCATTCAAACATAAATAGGGAAGTATGGAGGACGTGCTAAATAATACCTCAACATTTATAATTGAAAATAAAAGGTCATAACAATATAAGGAAGCTTGGTCATAAATAAGGAAAGTGAGAATCCCTTACTTGGAAGTGTGCTTCCAAAGGCTTGGGAGAGGCTTGAGAGAGGATTATTGGGAGATTGGGATGACTTGGGAGGATTATAGAGAGAAGAGGGAAGAGGTAGGACGAACTCAAAGGGCTTTGAGTGAAGAGGAAGTGGGATCTTGGGTGGGTTTATATAGTAAATAATAGAGACTTTTTTATTATTTAGGTTTGGGACACCACACATTAAACTGATCAAAACCACAAACCATCCCATGGTTTTTTGCCCATGATTTTTTAAAAAGGGGAGTGAAAAACAATATTTTATGATTCCAATGTCCGAACGTCTTATAATAATAGTGTTTGTTATGCAGAGGTGAGTCACACTCTCAAGGAAAACAATTTAAAAAGACAAAATGTTTTATTATCCTTGAAGGGTCCACTAAAGCTTTGTAAAATAAATCAAACAAACCCAAAATCATATTATTTTAATGGTAGAACATATATTGGCTTAAAATAATGTTTATATTATTTTACCACATCACTATTGAGTCATTATGATGTCATAAAACACATTAAATATTTAAACGGTATTTAATTTTTACCCAAAAATTTGACTGTCTCAGAAAATTATGAAAAATTCACTATTGGATAATTTCGATGTCCTGATTCCAAAAATAATATTAATTTTATCTAAATAATTTTATAAATATGTTAATTTTTATTTTTAAAATAAAAACCAACATTTATTAAAAATTCACGGGTTTTGACAAAAACAACTTTCAAAAATTAATAAAAATTACAATTGTATTCATAAAAATTGTACGATCATTTATATTTAATAAAAATTAATTTATTAAAATATTATATAATTAAAAAATATATTAATTCATCAAAATATATTTCTTAATTGAATATCATCTAAAAATACTATTTTTTTTAAAAACTATTTACAAAGTAACAATAAAAAGAATGTATATTCTCTATACAAGAATAATGTACATAGTCATAGTTCTAGGGTCTCGTTACATAACCCCTTATAACACCCACATAAGATCAAAGGGTAATGTGTGCGATGGTGATAGACTCTTGGGATGTCTCGAATAACATCGCTCGGGTGGTAATCTCTATTAACATCTACTTCTCCCGTAGTCGGTTCGGCTCAAGCTAAACATGTTCAAGCTTAGCTTGGGATTGGTCAAGAGCAAAGCCCAATGACACCAAATCATTTCTATGCTCTGAAAAATGAGCTTCATATGGGGAAAGTCTATTGTATGAGACCATCACTTCCTTTGTGTGAGTAAATTGGATTTATTAAAGAGCTATATTTATACTAATCATGTGATCACTATTCAATGACTATATTAGAAATGATCACAATTCCTAGTGGTATTTTAAAATACAAAACATAGAACAAAATAGGTGCATACATTTTACATAACCATAAGAAGGAATTTAAATAGACCAAGAGGAATTTTCATTAATGAATTTTTGGGTCATTACAATCTACCCCCTTAATAAATTTTACCATTGAAATTTAATTTTCCCACACTAAAACAGATGTGGGTAACTCTGCTTCATCACTTCTTCCAATTCCCACGTCGCTTCTTCAAACTTGTGGTTTTTCCACACACCTTGACTAGGGGAATTGTCTTATTTCATAGAACATTTTCTCTATGATCTAAGATCTTCACTAGTTTCTCCTTGTAAGAAATATCATCCTCTAGCTATACAACCTCTGAAGAGTGTATATGTGAAGGGTCCGGTATTTATTTCCTTAAGAGGTATACATGAAAGACATCATGTACTTTGTCCATGGTAGGTGGAAGTGCTAGTCGATAGGCCACAACCCCGACATGATCAAGAATCTCGAAGGGGCCGATGTACCTAGGACTTAACTTCCCTTTATTTCATAACCTCATGACCTTATTCCATGGATATATGCGTAGAAACACCATGTATCCAACTTTTAACTCAAGGTATCATCAATAGTTATCTACATAACTCTTCTGTCAACTTTGGGCTGCCATGATATGCTGCTAAATGGTTTTCAACTTCTCCACCATTTCTTTGACCATTTCAGGTCCTAGCAGCCAATGCTTACCAACTTCATCCCAACATGCCAGTGTTATGAACTCTTTCCCATATAGGGCTTAATAAGCTTCCATTTAGATGCTCGAGTGGAAACTATTATTATAGGAGAATTCAACCAGAGGAAGATGTTGATCCCATCCTCCTTTAAAGTCCATTGAAAATTTTCTTAACATATCTTCTAGTGTTTGAATAGTTTTCTCAGATTGGACATTAATTTGAGGATGATAGGCCGTACTAAAGTTCAGTTAAGTATCTAGAGCATGTTAAAGACTCTTCCAAACATAGAGGTGAATCTTGGATCTCAATCGGATACAATAGACAGTGGTACTCCATGCAACCTTACCACTTCTTTGATATATATTTATGCCAGTTGATCCAATGAGAAATCATTCAGAATTGCAATAAAGTGTAAAGACTTTTCCATACAATCCACAATAACACAAATTGTATTGTTTCCTTTGGATATCTTCAAAAGTATAGTGACAAAGTCCATGGTGATGTTCAACTATTTCCATGCGGGTATGGGAAGTGGTTGCATCGTCCCCTTAGACATATGCCTCTCAAACTTCACTTGCTGACACACCAGTCACTTTGATGTATACTCAGTGATATCCTTCTTCATATTATCTCACCAATAATTCTCTCGGATATCTCAATACATCTTTGTGTTTCCTAGGAGAATAGATAAATTCAAACTATGTGCATCATCCAAAAGTTCCTTCTTTAGCTCTAGACTTGATGGAACACATAGTCTTTTCCCAAATCTCACAATTCCTTATTCATTAACATTGAAGACCAATTATTTCCCTTTTTTTATAGCTTCCAATTTCTTTTTAATTCCCACATCATCCTTTTGAGCATCCTTTAACTTCTACAAAAGATATGGTTGAGTAATCATTTGTGAAAGGATTGATGATGTTCCCTTCTTTATGATTACCATGTACATCTTCATCAAATATAAGTAGATTGGATCCTTTTAAATTCTCATAAATGATAGAATATATGTGTCCTTTCTACTTAGATAATTCTCCACCTTGTTCGATTTCCCAGGGTGGTAATGGATTGAGCAGTAATAGTCTTTGATCAGATCTAACCAGCTTCATTGGTGCATGTTCAACTCTTTATTTGTGAATATATACTTGAGGCTTTTGTGTAAATATTTCACACTTCTCCCCAAAGAGATAATGCAGCCAAATTTTTAAATCGAAGATCACCGCATCCAACTCTAGATCATGTGTTGGATAATTCTGCTCATGAAATTTCAATTGCCTTGAAGCATAGGCAATGACTTGGTAATTTTGTATCAACCCACAGCCTAGGCCCTTCTTTAAAGCATCACTGAATACCACAAAAAGTTCTCCAATTTTGGGTAATGTGAGAATGGGCGCAGTGATAATCCTTCTTTTCAACTCCATGAAACTTTCTTCACATTCATCGCTACAAGAAAACTTTACTCCCTTTCAATTTAGCTCGGTAAGAGGGTTGGATAATCGTGATAAATTTCTCAAAAATCGTCGATATTATCCATCTAACCCCAAGAATATATGGATATCCATCACCGATGTACGCCTCGTCCACCCCTCTATTGTAGCTATCTTGGAGGGATCCATAGATATCCTATTGCTTGAGATGATATATCCTAATAATGATACCTCCTTCAACCAGAACTCACACTTGCTGTACTTTTCATAGAGCTTCTCCTCTCACAAGGTCTCTTGTAAAGTTCTTAGATGCTCCTCATGATCCTCCTTGGTTTTGGAGTATATTAGAATATCATCTATAAATAATACCAAAAATTTGTTGAGGTAATTTCTAAAGACTCTATTCATAAATTCCATGAATAATGATGGAGTATTAGTGAGTCCAAAAGGCATTACTATGAATTCATAGTGCTCGTATCTTGTACGAAAATCTATCTTTGGGATATCTTCCTTCTTCACCCTTACTTGATAATATCCCAACCGCAAATCTAACTTGGAGAAGTATTGTGCTCCATGCAGCTGATCAAACAAGTTATCAATTCATAAGAGAAATTACTTGTTCTTTATCGTGATATTGTAAAGATCACGATAATCGATGCAAAGGTGCATTGAACCATCCTTCTTCTTAACAAAGAGGACTAGTGCACCCCATGGTGAAGTACTTGGGCATATAAACCATTTATCCAGATTCTCTTTTAGTTGTTTCTTCAGATACTCAAGATTTACAATATCCATTCTATACAAAGTCTTGGATATTGGGAATTACCCAGGTATAAGATCAATTGAGAATTCACCATCTCTTCTAGGAGGAAGACTAGGTAATTCCTCAGGAAACACTTCAGTGAATTTCCCTCACAATAAGCATGTCTTCAAGGATGGTTGCCTCCTTATACTTAATAATCTGAGCTAGATATGCATGATCATATGGTATTAATATCCATGCTTGAGATTATGGAGCTAAAGAAGATTCGTCTTCCTCCTTGCACTTGTACAGAATCGGGGATCGATTCTCCACATGGAGAGTGATTACCCTCTCATGACAATTTATGTTGGCTGTATATAGGGAAATCCAATCCATGCCAAGAATTTCATCAAATTCTACCAGAGGGAGTATGATGAGTTTCATTGGGAAGTTCAATCCACTGATTATGATAGGGGAGGAGTTATATTCATGGGATGAAATGATTGCACCATTTATCATACTCACCGAAATCTTTACTTACATAATTTGTGGTGGTTTTGGGATTGTTCTACTACAATTTTGGGAGATAAAATAATGCGTAGAACCTGAATCAAAAAGCACATTGACTATTATAGAATGAATAACTAGCGTACCTGTCACCACTTTATTTTCAGGGTTCACTTTGGTAGTAGTGATGGAAAAATCTCACCCTTGCTGCCTTGGAGGTTGTTGGTTGCCTCTGAAACCATTTGTCTTAGGGCACTGATTATTTAGATTCCATGTTTCTTTGCAATTGAAGCAATGACCAACGCGTTGAGAGTCAAATGAAGAATTCCTCTCCTATGTTGTAGTTTTGGGTTTTTCTTGTTGGAAGTTAAAATCCATGTGTCCTTATTCTTCCACACCTAAAGCATTTCCTCATCCCCTCTTATAAATTTTTGGGGTGCTTCTTTCCGCACCTTTGGAAAGTGGGGTGTGGGATTTTCTTAGCACTGTTGGATTTATCCATTAGACCGCCAAAATTGAAGTCCACCGTACAATTCTTATCCCCATGATACCCCTATGGTTTTCTGATCTCCATTTCAACCTTGAGGGCACATCAAACAATTTCTTCATAGCTGTAGAAGTCGCGGATTGCGAGGGATTTCAGAAGGCTATGTTTCAACCCACCAAAGAAGCGGTCAACCTTGCAATCGGGGGTAACAACAAAGACGGAGGCATATTGTGCAAGCCTTGTGAAGTTTTCCTCATACGCTCCGATAGATTCTTCATCTTTTTTACTTGAGGGCATGGAAGTCCCTTTCCATCTTAAGCCGAAGGGTGTGCAGAAAATATTTTTCAAAAAACATCTTCCGAAAATCCTTCTATTCCAATGCCTTGATCTCCTCCTCAGGCTTTGTATTTTTGATCAATGTCCACCATTGGACAGCTTCACCCTCCATATGATAAGCATCTAGTAAAAACTTCTCTTATTTGGAACAGTGATGTATGGAGAATATCTTTTCAATGGATTTGATCCATTGTTCGGCGATTGAGGGATCAGATGATCTATTAAAAGTAGGAGGCCTTTGTTTCATGAAGCTCTCGATATCGACTTGTTCTTTCTTAGGGGGGGGGGTGAACATTCATATTGACCCATGTTTCTATTCAAAGTGCGAGTTAAATGATATATAATCTTGAAAAAGTTTGTGGTTTATGCTCCCATCAGATTGGGAACCCCATTAGCACAATTATAACAATGATCTTCACATCGGTTGTTATCCCGAGTCCTCCTATTACCGACCATTGGCTGGAATAAAAGGAAAGTTAGGGGTAAAACATAAAGGGTAATCCAAGGACAAAATATATGACATATAAATAGCTTTTATTTCCTTAACTTGTGAATCTATAAGCTTCAATCTATGTTATCCAACATATATTCTTAGGAGATTTTCTTATTTCCTTAATAATGGTTCATACTAAGCTTGTGAATTTACCAATGCATATCCCCCAAGAGTGTCATAACTAAGAGTGCAGCAAGACCCGTTTTAGTGTACCAAGATACCATAGGTCATGCCCAAAACTCCTTGTTGGGGTTTTCACCCCTAGGTAATTCTTTTCCAGAGCTGCCTCTACCTACTCATATCCATACAATGATGTATTTTCTTGATAAACCACTTACTCAATAACCACCAAAACTTAGGGATGTTTTTGTTATACTTAGTCTTGTCTCTAAGGCTTTACTAGGGTTTTCTAATCCTAATCCTAAAAATAACTAAACCTATACTCTGATAAAAACTATAACAACCCTTCTCTTTATTACACACTTAGACATGATTTATTACATAAAAACTTCACTTGATACAACATAGAAGATCGATAGGTCTACAGTCTTTGGGGATTAGGAACATTACACAACAAATTAAAACATAAAGTGCAACATCTTATTAAAAAATTCCTTTACATGACCACTATATTCCCTCATACTTATCATTGCATGGGATAACCTGAGGACATATATAAGAAATGGGTGAGCTACAAAGCCCATTAAGGGAGAAAACAAGGCATAACATGAAGAATACAATACGTGTTAGGCAATAAAAATATCAATGGAGAATAAAAGAACATTAACATAAATGCATGATATTTCATGATTATTATAACATGGAAATGTGGCAAAAACACTTAACATGGAATTATCATGAGCCAAGGCTCATTGCACATGATGCATGAGTAAACCCTCATTGCACATGAAGCACAATTAAACCCTTATTTCACTTGAATTAGCATGATTCAACACTCATTGAACATTACTTATCATGATACTATACTTTACCCAATTCATTGGAGGATATTAGGGCGCACCCTTCTTAAACATTTCATTTCATGCATAAGTGTTCCACATGGATCAACAACATGGAATCAATCATCATCATTTATTCCACATTAAAGGGATGTGAAATAAATACATGAAACTTTATAATAAATAATTAAATGTGCATAAAGGTGAATACCCTTGATAGATAAATGGGCATGGTATTCACTACACAATGACATTGACTTGGAAAATCAGTGCAATTTCGACAACGTAATAGTGTGACGTAAGAATTTATAAAAATAGTTGATAAGAGAGAAAGGGGTGTCTTGTCATATTTAAATGAAATGGACAGTAAAAGGGGTTATATATATACATGTCCCAACATATGTAATGGAATTTATATTTATAATACAAAAGAATTGCTTGAATGTAAATGAGGAGAGAGAAATTCCTTACGGAATTTCGGTATAGTAACAGGTGTACATGGAAGGAATCAATGAGAGATAAAGGGAAATAGAATAATTAAAACATAAAGAGGATAGTATGGGGGAGGTGATAAATCATACCCCAACATTTATAATTGAAAATAAAAGGGCATAACAATATAAGGAAACTTGGACATAAATAAGGAATGTGAGAATCCCTTACTTGGAAGTGTGCTTCCAAAGGTTTGAGAGAGGATTTTTGTGAGCTTGGGGAACCTTGGGAGAATTATATAGAGATGAGGGAAGAGGTTGGACGAGCTCAAAATAATTTTAGTGAATAGTAAGTGGGATCTTGGGTGGGTTTATATAGGAAAAGAGAGGGAATTCTTTATTATTTAGGTTTGAGACACCACACATTTAACAAATCAAAACCACAAACCAGCCTATGGTTTTTGCCCATGGTTTTTTCCAAAGGGGAGTGGAAAAAAATATTTTATGATGCAAATGGACGAAGTTCTTAAAATAATAGGGTTGCTTATGTGGAGGTGAGTCACACTCTCAAGGAAAATAATTTAAAAAGACAAAATGTTTTATTAGCCTTAAAGGGTCCACTAAAGCTTTGTAAAATAAATCAAAAAAACAAAAAATCACATTATTTTAATGTTAAAACATATATTGGCCAAAAATAATGATTATAGTATTTTATTACATCACTATTGGGTCATTATGATGTCATAAAACACATTATATATTTAAACGGTATTTAATTTTTACCCAAAAATTCGACTATCTAAGAAAATTATGAAAAATTCACCATTAGATAATTTCGACGTCCTGATTAAAAAAATAATATTCATTTTATCTAAATAATTTTCTAAATATGTGAATTTTTACTTTTAAAATAATAACTGAAATTTATAAAAAATTCATGGGTTTTGACAAAAACCGCTTTCAAACCTTAATAAAAATTACAATTATGTTCATAAAAATTGTACGATCATTTATATTTAATTGTAAGTAATTTATTAAAATATTTTTTAACTAAAAAATCCATTAATTCATTAAAACATATTTTTTAGTTGAATATTAACTAAAAATACTATTTGTGCTTTAGAAACTATTTAAAAAGTAACAATAAAAAGAATATATATTCTCTAAATAAGAATAATGTACATAGTCATAGTGCTAGGGTATCATTACATAACCACTTATAAAACCCGCATAAGACCGAAGGGTAAGGTTTGCGATGGTGAAAAACTTTTGGGGTGGCTTGGATAACATCGCTCGGGTGGTAATCTCTATTAACTTTCACTTCTCTCGTAGTCTATTCCACTCATGCTTAACGTGTTCAAGCTCAGCTTGGGATTGGTCAAGAGTGAAGCCCAATGACACCACCTTCTTTCCGAGCTTTGACAAATGAGATTCATATGGGGCAAGTCTACTGGATGAGGCCATCACTTCCTTTTTCTGATTAAATTGGATTTGTTAAAGCCCTATATTTATACTAATCATGTGATCACTATTAAATGACTATATTAGTAATTTTCACAATTCTTAACAGTATTTTAAAATAAAAAAACATAGAACCAAATATGTGAATACCTTTTATATAACCATAAGAAGGCATTTAAATAGACCGAGAGGAATTTTCATTAAATTATTTTGGGTCGTTACACCCTTTATTTTCTAGCTCCTCCAACTATAGCTTTAATTACTACAATTCTGCTAGTGCCATTCGGTAAGAAAAAAGTAAGATAGGTCTGGTCCTTGAAAGGAGATCAATCGTAAAATACACTTCTCTCACAGGTGGAAAACTTGAGAATTATCTTGGAAAGAAATCCATAAACTGATAAAAAACCACTGGAAAAACTCTTTTCTCAACTACTTACACTGATTCCTACGACATCACCGTTAATTGATACGAGATTGTGACAAGAGTTGGTTCCAAAAAATCTATTTCACCCAGATTTTCCTTCTTGTCCCCTCTAAATATATGTTCAACTCCATCCTCTATCGTAAAACTAACCATTCGTGCAAAGAAATCTATGTGGGCCTTAAATATCTCTAACCAATCCATTCCCAGGATTATATCCTAAGCATCCATCTCAAGCACTGAGAAATCCCACATCAATTAAATTCAATACAAAAATAAGAAACACACTCTACAAAAGAAATCTCGACACTCTCTTTGACCTATAGGAGTTAGTAGTTTCAAAATAGAAGGCATAATTTCCACATTTAAACCCAACAAACTAATGACACGAGAAGAAATAAAATAATGAAAAACACTCATATAAAATAAAGCTTGCATCAACGTGGAATTTAAAAGAACCATACCTCGCACCATGGATGATCTCGACTGGTCATCCATCACAACCTGTTCAGCTATAAAAAACTACCTGCTTTCCACACTCTTCTCTTCATTACACTGCTGAGGTGTCATGGTATTTCCAGAATTACCATGACTAACTCGGCCCTACTGACAAGGAGTATGTTGCTTCCCCCGTCCTATCAAGGCATATGACGCCTATGACCCTTAAGGAATGTCAAAAGCACCCGACCTCAAAGAATTACAACAATACCATTAAATATGCCCCATATTATTATATTTATGAAATGATCAAGGTTGTGTTATACAATCCTGCTTGATGTATCCCATAAAGAAACAATGAAAACATTCCGGCTTACTCTGAGCCTTCGTAGGATGATTCACCAATACTACTGCCATATCCTGAGCCGTACTCCCACCCTATAAATAAGTTTCCCTCTTCCTCTTAAACCTAGCGTTCGAGTTCCCACTATTCCCCATAGGTACCAGCATACTTCCCATACCTGTACCCCCAAAGAACCCTCTCATACACTTTAGATATATTCACCATTTTCATATAATCATTTATACATAGCACCACTATCATGGAATGAATTTCCTGGTTCAACCCAGCTTCAAATATTCGTTCCTTGAATGATGTTCAACCTGTGACCTCAGGTGAAAACCACATTAAGTTCATAAACATAGCTGCATATTCCATTAATGAAAGGCTCTTCTACCTCAAATGGAAGAAATCTGTTGTACGTTGAATCCTGAATATATGAGGGTAGAATTGTTTATTAAACAACTACTCAAAACCCTCCCATGTCACACCTTGTTTCATCACAGCTTGGAAGGCCAGCCCCCACCGCTAAAAGTGAAAGATATTCCTACATACACATGTATAAATTCACTTTCAACTCTTCCGGTGTTCCCAAGAAGTCAAATATCCTATTCATTCTGTTCAGCCACACTTCATCCCTTTCTAGCTCCGAATCACCCATAAAGATGGGTGGATTCTACTTTTGAAACTGAACTTCACGATACCCATGCTTTGGTTCATCCACTTTATTCCCACTTTCCACTACATGGAAATATTGCACTATACTCTACACTATTTGCTGGTTCAACTGAGGTTCAGGTGCACCCAAATTTTCAACAGCTTCATCCGATTGGTCTCTACGACACCTACCCTGTGCCATTTCTATCAATACAAAAACAACCATAAGTCCCACTCCCTTAACAAAAAAAGGTATAAAATTTTCAAATTAAATACATAACAGTTATCACAACCATGATTTCCAAAAGTTCACATTTCCCATGTTTCACTATTCTGAAAAATCCACCATGTTTTGAAAATCAACCCATTTTCAAAATACCACAAGTTTCCATGTTTCAAATCCTTCCGTTTTGAAACCAAATTCAGATTTTCCAAATCCACGCATTCATATCACACGATAAATCATTATACCCCAATGAAATATGCATCCTAGTGGGAAGTCATTTCTAGCATGCATGTCATGCTGATCTCATTGTCTACACCCACAACAATGAGATTTCCAATGCCTATATGTGTCTCTAAACACTTATGTACTCAACTCCCTGGTAACTTGAAGTTCAACATAAAAGGGTTAGCTACATAATTTTATTATATATATTCCATGTTCTGAAAATCCTACACCTTGCTACCACCCCAACTCAAGGAATAGGCCAAGAAAGAATGTCAACACCAAGACCAATAATCAATTCCAAAGGAATAAAAAACTGCTCTCACTTACAAGCCAAGGACCGAACAAACTGATACCACTTGTTACATCCCACCCCATCCCATTGGCTTGAGAGGGAATATGAAAGCTACTTGGCCTTAAGTGATGTTACTAGGGTTCCAAAGGATGTAAATAAATACCAAGGGATTCAAGAATCATTTAGTAACAATTTTCCCTTAAGATAAAATCAACCAACCAAATATTCCATTACCAACAAAGCAATATGATGCATGTCAACAAAAAAACCAAACCCATACATTACCAAGAGTCAACCAACAATTCCATAAAAATTACCAAATTCCAATACAACCAAACCAAATATAAGAGTACCAAGTAGAAGAATACACAACTAGACCCCAAATAGCTAGGACACCATCCATAGCTCCACACCAAGATCCATGCACCAATAACTACAACATCACTAAAGCATCATGTCGAACTACTAGAAAAATGAGATGCTTTACCCTTACCTATGTCTTGGAATACAAAATCTGCAAAATAAACCATGTGACAAAGTAGGGGTGAGTAATAATACTCAGTATGATTATCCCAAATGACTTCCCTACACACGTCACTAGGAAATAACCATTAGAACATTTATATAAAGCAGTTTATATAAAACATTAAATAGTGAAACCATTAACACAAGACAAACACACCCTTACCAAGACATGTCAAACAAGTTAAATCCAAAACTATTCCATATTCCATAGAACCATCACAAATTATCCCAACAAATTTCATCTTTCAAATCAACACACAACAAGGTAACCGAAATGGTGGAACTTCCGTCCAACCCGTTCAATACATTTCCAACTAGTGGTGCTTTCCAACCACTATCCATAATGGTGGATCTTCCATCCACAATCTATCACCTTTTATATTGAGAATTCCTTCCCACTTACACACCATCAACACAATTCACAAAATTTAATTAACCAATAAGCATAAATCACCAAGGCCACACAATAATCACACAACCATTCCGAACACCTTCCAAATTACTTCAATAAATCACCCATTTGTTGAAGACACCTTATACCATTTTCCATTCCACACCCCATTCCAATAAAACCACATTTTTATTAAAAACCATTTTCACAAAACATTTTCATATTCCAAACCAAAAAACAAATTTTAAAATCTATATTTTAAAATCAAACAACAAAACCTCTCTTTTAACCACATCCAATTTCACCCAAAAATCCCCAAATCTTTACCAAATGGTTTTCCCACAAAGATATCAGACATCATATTCAAAATTAATTTCAATAAAAACAAATTAATTGAAACCATAACCACTATTTCTATCTAAGTGGAGTCGAGATAGAAGCCACCTACCTTTAGGTTTCTGGAGAAATTGACCCACAAGCAACAACACCACAAATCCAGCAAACACACCACCAAAACCACAATAGATCTTATTCCCTATAATTAAAAGCCCTGAAATTATCACTTTTGGATACATAAAACCTAGATCTACACACAAGGGATGCAGATCTAGAAAACCGAGAGAGAGGGAAGAGTAGATCTAGAGAAAACCAAAGAGAAACCAAGAGAAGAGACTTTCCCAGGAGAAACCAACTTCATACCACCTTGAAACCCCTTATAATAGATTCCAAAATGAGTAGAAGAGCCCCTTAAACCCTTGAGAACTGAGAATCCAGAGTGAGGATTGAGTGGGAAGAAGTTTGGAGTAAAATAGGTCAATCACGAGTGAACCTGGATTTAAAAATCCTCTTTTTTAGTGGCCGCACGATTTGCCCGCATGGTTTGGAAAACCGTGCACTAACCGTGGACATGATATTGCATCAAGAGAAGGGGTCCCACATAGTTTTCTTACACAGTTTTAAAAACCATGCATAGAACGTACAAATCACACAATCGCCCCTTGCACGGTTACCTTGAGAACCTACATGGTTTTCCCTAACCGTGCTCAAACCGTGGACCTTTTAAAAATCCTAAAAACGTATTCAAAACCATTCCAAACTATCCCAACCACTTCCTAAATCATCCCAAAAACATTAAACACATAAAAAAAATAAAAAAGGATACATACCTCAAACCAGGGGGGCTACACCTGCTATCTCCTTTTTCATGCCCATCCACCAAAACTGTCATTATAGGTCATGATACATTTTGGTCACCCCAAGTTGTACCACCCACTTCGAGGCTTGAAATTCCTCTATGAGATTCTATCGCATGCTTGTAGGCACAATTACCTAATTCATGGTGTAGATAATCTCTTCCTCATCTATGATCTAATAAAAATGTGACTCCCCAACTTTAAGACATTCCCTCAAGGTCAAAGTCTTAGAATCCACATACTTCCTATATCTAATCCAGATTAAAATTGAAGACTCCACTGAAATCGATATGAGATTTATCTACTCCTGATTTTCCTGAATCACCACATGAATCTTAGCTAGTAATCTCATTATCTTCCACTTAGTGCTAGACTCTTGAAATTCCTGAGCTTATGTTTTCCTACTCAAAACGTCATCCACTCTATTTACTTTCTTAGGCATATATGCGAGATCCAAATCAAATGAATATATATAATTTACCCACATATACTTTTAAATATTCAATTCTCATTGCGAGAAGATATACCTTAAGATCTTGTGGTTGGTAAGCACTATAAACTACTCACCAAATAGATAATTCTTCCAACAATTCAATTCACAAAACACTACTTCTAGCTCGAGGTCATGTGTAGGTTTTTTATGTTAATGTGGACTCAACTACTGAGACACATATGCTAAGACTCAATCTCTTTGGATCAAAACTGCTCCACATATGATCCTATAAGTGTCACAATAAACTATATACTCCTCACAAGGCTCAGGTATGATCAAGATTAGTGATAATGTCAAGAACTTATTCAAATCCTAGAAGGCATTCTCACAATCTTCTGACCAATTAAAATTTATCCCATTTTTGGTCAATCCTAAAAGTGGTACTTCCAATCTTGAAAATACCTAGATTAATCTCCTATAATATTCAATTAACCCCAGAAGTCTAAAAATATCAAATATGTTCTTTGGATTCTCCCAATAAACCATTGCCTGAACCTTCTCTGGGTCCACTAACACACCTTCTTATGAGATGATGTGTCCCAAGAAGTTTACCTAATTAATCAAAAACTAGAACATAAATAACTTTGTGTATGGATGATTCTCTCCCAATGTACTAAATATGATGTCAAGATGTTGGGCATGGACATCATGAATCTTGGAGTAAACCAAGATGTTAACAATGAATACTACAAAAAAATAATCTAGGTACAGGTGGAATATTCTATTCATCAAGGCCATAAATACTATTGGTGCGATCGTTAACCAAAACAACACTACAAATAACTCATATAGACAATACCTACATTTGAAAGGAGTCCTCAGTATATCAGAAGTCTGAACTCTCAACTGATGATACCCCAATCTCAAGTCAATATTCAAGAACACACAAAATCCCTTCAACTAGTCAAATATGTCGTCAATACATGGAAGAGGATAAAGATTCTTCATATTTATCCATTTATACTTCCAGTAATCAACATAAAAACATAGAGTTCCTTCAGACTTATTTGTAAACAACATCTAAGAACCCCAAAAGACGTAATCATAAGGATAAATCAATTTTCCTACAACTCATCCAACCGAGTCTTGTGATCTTGAATCTCTATCGGTTCCATTATATATGATGGAATAGAAACTGCTTTATCTCATGAAACGAGTTGAGTAGTGAATTCCACATCTCTCTCACGTGGAATCCCTGATAAATACTTAGAAAAAAAAATCCTAAAACTATTCCACAACTAGTTTAAATATATCATGCTTTACAATTCCATTATCTAGAAATAAACTAGCAACATAGGTTGTGAGATCTCCCAATTTTGAGTAATTAGCCCTTCTCGTCCTTCTTGGATTTCCAAATCTCCAAAGTGAATGTAATTATCACCCTTAGGAGATGTAAACATCACTCTCTCATGGTAAAAATCAATGTGGTCTTAGTATGTGACAAAATAGTCTAAACCCATAACAGGTTCATAGTTTATCCTTTTAAGGTTCATTGTATTCTAAACCATGCACTACCCTTGCAGATCCCCTCTTACTGGGTTCCCATGGTTGGCTGGGATAGGTGCATGGTTTTCTCTAATCAAGCACTAACCATGCACACCCCTTTTTCTTTCATTTTTTCTCAAAACTCCACCCAAACACACCCCAAGTTACAACCCAAATATAAATTACTCAAATAAAGGAAAAATGGTACCTGAAAAAAACCCAAAGTCAACTCTAGAAGAGGTCAATATCTTACAATCTCCCCTCCATATAACAACTAATCCTTGAGATTCACTTCAAATATTATCCAATATTTAGAGTAAAAAAGATCAGGCCACTGATCCCACATATCTACCTCCCTTTACCATGTCTCATCCTAAAAACGCCCATGCTTCCACAATACATGAACTATTGGAATGTTCTTTCCCCACAACACTTTTTCACTATAATCAAACACATGTATTTAATGCTCCTCAAAGGATGAATCCACATCTAGATGAACATCATCCACATTGACCACATGATAAGGGTATGGGTGATACTTAAAAATTTGTGATACATAGAAAATATCATGCATAACTTTGTATTTTTGTGGAAGAGCCAATCGATGTAAAACTAACCCGATTCTCTCCCAACCTCAAACAGTCCGACAAACCTGGGCGCCAACTTTCTCTATCTCCATATCCTACAGTGACCCAATCTAGATGAAACCTGAATGAATACACAATCACCCTCTATGAAATCTAAGGGTCATCAATGTCTATCAACATATGACTTCTGTCTACTCTGATCCATAACCATACATTTATGAATTAGCTATACCTTCTCGAACGTCTTCTACACAAGATTAGGTCCCAACAACTCTGAATCGCCTGCCTCCAATCAACATAGTGGTGATCTACATGGTTTACCATAAAGATATTCATATGGTTCCATCTGTATAGTTCATGATAACTATTTTTATAGGAAAACTAAAATAAATACAAGTGCTTCTTCCAAGACCAAATGAAGTCAAGAACACATGCACACATCATATCCTCAAGAACCTATATAGTACACTCCGACTTCCCATATGTGTGTACATGGAAAGTCATAATTAATAATACATATGTACCAGGAACCTTATGCAAGACCTTCTAGAAGATTTGTGTGAAACACGAGTCATGATCTAAAACTATAGTATGTGGAACCCTATACAGAAAGACTATCTCACAAACATACAAATCTCCCAACTTATTTACCAGTAAAGTCTCTATTATAGTCAATAAATGTGATACTTTTGTTAGTTGACCCAAAATAACCCATATAGTATTATTCTTCCTCAGAGTATTCAGGAGAACCACCAAAAATCCCATTATCATGTCGTCATACTTCTATTATAGAATGGGTAATAGCTGTAGTAAACCTCAAGGTTGTTGATTCTCTACCTTCACCTGATGGTAGGTGTAACATCATGTCACAAACCCTACTCTCTCCTTTTTAATTCTGAACCACCAAAACTATCATCATAGTTCATAGTACATTTTGGTCACCCCTAGATGTACCACCCACTTCAAGGAATGAAATTCCCACATGATCTCCTCTTGTATGCTCATTGGCACAATAACCCAATTCTTGATGTAGATGATCTCTTCCTCATATATGATCCAATCAGAAGGTGACTCCCCAACTTCAAGACATTCCCTCAAGGTCAAAATCTTTGAATCCTCATATTTCCTATCTCCAATCTGGCTCACAAGTGAAGACTCCACTGAAACCGATACAAGATTTATCTACTCTTGATTCTCATAAACCACCACATGTATCTTATCCACTAATCTCATCATATTCCACTTAGCGTTGAACTCCTAAAATACCCGAGGTTATTTTTTTTACTCAAAGTGTTAGATACACTATTTTATTTCTTAGGTGTATGTGCTAGATCAAAATTAAATTACTGTATATACTCCACCCACATATGCTACTATAGATTCAAGTCTCACTGCGAGAAGATATACCTTAAGCTCTTGTGGTTGGTAAACACTGAGAAATTCTCTCCTAATAGATAAGGATTCCCACAATTCAAATCATATACCACTAATTCTAGATTGAGGTCATGTGTAGGGTTTTTAAGTTAATGTGGCCTCAAATTCTAAGACAATATGCTATGAATAGATCTCCCTGGATCAATACTGCTCTGATTATGATCCCAAAAGCATCACAATACACAGTATACTCCTCACATGGATCAGGTAGGATCATAATCTGTGACGATGTCAAGTTCTTATTCAACTACTATAAGGTCTTCTCACATTCTTCAAACCAATTAAAATTATCCCCTTTTTATTCAATCACTAAAGTGGTTCATCCAAATTGTAAATTTCATAGATGAATCTCCTATAAAATAAATCTAAATCTAGAAGGCTACAGATATTGAATATGTTCTTAGTATTCTCCCAATAAACCACTTCCTAAACCTTCTCTATTCCCCCCAACACACCTTCCTCCAAGATGATGTGTCCCAAGAAGATTACCTAATTCATCCAAAATTGGAACTTATATATCTTGGTGTATAGATGATTCTCTCTCTGTGTACTCATGATGATGTCAAGATGTTGGGAATGATTGTCACGAGTCTTGGAGTACAACAATATTTTATCAATGAATACTTTAAAATTTTTATCTAGGTATAGGTGGAAGATTATGTTTTTCAATTCCATAAATACTATTGGGGAACTCGTTAACCCAAATAGTATAAAATCTAACTCATATAGACCATACCATCTTCTGAAAGTATTCCTCAATATATCAGAAGTCCGAAATCTCAGCTGATGAAACCCCAATCTAAATTTGATCTTAAAGAACACACAAACCCCTATCAATTGGTCAAATTGGTCATTGATACATGGAAGAGGATACTGATTCTTCACATTCATCCAGTTCAACTTCCAATAATCAACACAAAAACATAGAGTTTTGTTAGCCTTCTTTGCAAAAAACATTGAAGAAACCCAAGACGACATACTCAGAAGGATAAATACCATTTCTTATAACTCCTCCATCTAAGTCTTGTGATCTTGAAGCTCTATCAGTTCCATTATATAAGGTGAAATAGAAAATGGTTCATACCCCAACATTAGTTCAATAGTGAATTCCACATCTCCCTCAATTGGTATCCCTGCGAAGTCTTCAGAAAAAACATCTTGAAACTATTCCAAAACTGGTGTAAATATATCATGCTTCATACTTACACCAACTAGAAATAAACTAGAAACTTGGGCTTTGAGATCTTTCTGTTGTTGAGTAATTGGACCTGCTCAGCCTTCTTGGATATCCCACTCCCAACGATGAATGTAATTGTCCCCCTTAAGAGATGTAAACATCACTCTAATGTGGTAACAATAAATGTGGTCTTGGTATGAAACTATCTAGTCCATACCAATAATTGGGTCGAATCTATACATATCAATAATATAGATATCATATAGAAAATTATACCCCCCATCCTTGAGAGAACATCCCTTTCACAAATAGATGTCTCTACACCATACTTGCAATGGTGTATCTATCGTCATTACCCCACTCACAAACTCCATGACCAGGATTAATCCATTAAAATGTTTTGTATATATAAAGAAATAAGAGGAAATGGTATCAAATATGGTTCAACCTAATGTGTAATCTATAAGAATAGTACCTCCCACTGTTGATGGTACAAACTCGCTATCCACAAGTGTAGGCTACACTACATGTAATTGTCCTACCCCTCTTCTTTATGGTACAATATTACCCCCTAATTTGCACCACATTTCTAATATGGATGATATTTTCTACAATAACAAAATCCATCACCTCTACCACCTCATCTAGTATAACTTCAGCTGCCAGACTGATAAGGTGAAAAAGATCCCCTTCATGCACCTTAGTTCTTTTTAGCTCCACCATCACCGACTGTCTGTCATTGTGACCTAGAAAATTTCTGTAGATGTCCCAAATTTCCACAAGATATAAACTGCACTAGTGGTTGGGGACAATTTTGATGATAGTTACTAGGCCTATAACACCAAAGAAAGATAACTCTAGTATGTTCTAGTGAAACCAACCCTCCGATTTTCCCATTCTTCTTTCCATTGCCATGGCTAAAGTTCTCATAGCAACATTTACTGATATCAAATGTTTTCCCCCTGATCATCTATATAAAACAACATGTCATACCCTTGAAGACTCACTTAGGTTACCTCATCTATTAGATAATGATCTACCACCTCAAAAAACTTCTTTAATTAAAGGAGGTAGAATTGGGACTTAATCTTCACTTCAATCCATCCTGAAATCATTTCACTATAGTTGTCTCATCTCCTGTCAATATAAGAGAAAATCACTACATATCTATAAAAGAATCCAACATAGTCCATCACATACATGCTCCCCTTAGTTAGCCATATGGATTTTGATGCCCTATCCCACCTTCGCATATCTGGATAGAATTTATCTAGGAACTTCTCCAAACTGTCCTTATGTGGCATGCCATCAGCCTATCCAGTCCATGCATTAATTTCACACCAGAGCTTCACTGATCCTAATAACATATAAGTTTCAAACTTAACCCTCATCTCTGCAGGGGTTTCCAAATGGTCAAGTATCATCTGGATAGACTCATCCTAGAACTCATCTCCCTCAGGTCCACAATCTCCATGAAAAGTCAGTGGGTGCTGTTTCTGAAACTCACTCTTCAAGTCAGAAATGATCTTATCAACCCACCCTTGTTATCTTTCCCTGAATTTCATGAAGTGATCGAAGTTATCTCAAAACTTCTCCCTTTCTTCCTCACCCAGAACTACTAGTGTCTCAGGTTCCACTATTAGAAGATCATCTCCAGCCATATCCTCCTATCATTCCCTCAACAAGCGTCATCATAGAGGCATAACTGTACATTTACAAACAAATATATTAGGACCCATAACACAACTTTAATAATATTTATGTAAGAGGAATAATCATAATAAGTCACAACTATCCTTTTCTCTAACTCTCACCCTGCAGTCAAAACCGAGGAGCTATAACTACCCTTAACCACCCTACTCCCAGGTCTTAGTTATATAAGGGAATTTTCATATTAAATTTTCTCATTTAGAAACCCAATTAATCACATTATTGCATCATTTTCCACTTAAAATTTCATATTAGGAACCATTTTCAATATAATTTCACAAGCAATAAAAAAAATTTAGTTCAATAACTTACCCAAAACCCATTTTCCCATGCATTCCTAAAATGATACATGTAAAAAAAATACAGAGTGCCTAGAATGATGCATGTAGACTCAAATGTTGTGCCATTTCAGTCCATGAGTCAATTCTTAGAAAATATCAAAATCAATTTTCACATCACACAACAAGTGTGTCACCCAAGGTGAAATAATAGTCAACTTTAACAACAAACAATAATAACAACAATCCCACCCCGGGTACTTGGATTTCCCCCCATACATGGGTTTGCAACTCCCATGCACGAGATCATTACCAAGGCCAAAATATTTTTAGTATTATGTATACCATTCCCCAAATAGTAAGAAAAAATAAAAATAAAAGAAAACCCCTTTGATACCACTTTGTAACATCTCGACCTGGGTAGCACAAGCTGGTGCCCCAAGTCGGTTAGTCACATCACCTCAAGCGCACCTCCCCATGTACTAGAGGCTGCTAAGTAATAGTGATGGTCTAATAAGTCATTAATTGGAAGACTATAACCTCTATGATCATATTAATACACCAGTAGAAATAATCAAACAATAGAAAAAGCATATATTACTATAAAAAAATCCAATCTCTCAATATAATCACAGAAGGAAATAAAGTATCCAATTAAAATAGAAAAAATGTCATGCCATTGTAAGTATAAAGTGTTTAAAATGAAAACTAAAAATAATGACACCAACAACTCCCAAGAAGTTCCCAAACCACATATAGTTCCCTCATCAAATATCTATCCCCAAATAATCCATACAACTCAAGAACTTTATCTTATCCTTTTCCGCAACAATAAATTCTATTAGGTAACATTCAAGAAGCTAGAGTAGGGTGTGAGTACAACTTAGTAGGCCACCACCAATGGTTTCTAAAACAATTCTACTAAATAATAGTGTATGAAATTAAATAATTAAATAAATATAATGCATAAATAAATATTTTATCATATTCTTAAATATTATCTATTTAATAAAATAACCCCCAGGTTTTAGAGGAAACATAGGCCTTAACACCTACTTCGACCAATGCCAGAATCCATTCTATCCCTAAGGGATATCATAATTTAATGTCCATGTTACCATTCTAAATAATTTGCAGAATGTCCGTGTTACCATTTACCATTTAATAACACATAACTTAAGAAGCATGTTAATGTTTATAATACTTGGATAAATGTCTATTTTACCATTTAACATTTAATAATACATAATTTAATGAGCATGTTACCATTCATAATACTTGGCCAAATGTCTATGTTACCATTTACCATTTAATAACACAAAATAAACAACATCACAATATTACACATATCTAAACAACCATTAATTAATTCATCAATCAATTAATCATACTCACAATTTCAATATATCATAATTAATCTACCATTAATTATCTCGAATTAAATATCTTGATATTTCATAATTAATTCATCAATTAATTATCTCAAATCGGTTATCTCTCAGTTATCTCAATATCTTGTAATTAATCACCCGATTAGTTATCTAAATCACTTATCCCTAAATATCATAACAAATCCTACAATTAATTATCTAAATGATAATCCCCTAAAACTAATAATTAATCCACCAATTAATTATCCAAATGGGTATCCCCTTAGTCTCATAGTCAACTCCCCAATTAGTTATATATTTCAACAATTTATCTAATCAATCAATTGGCCATTATCTAAATAAAAAATCCCTAAATATCACAATAAATTTATCAATTAATTATCTATTTGGAAAGACCCTATATATTACAATTAATTCTCAAATTAATTATCTAAATGGATAGCTCCTTAATCCCATGAATAACTCTCCAATTAATCATCAATTTCAACAATAAACCAATTAACTAATTAGCCACATTAAATAACTTAATTTAATAACTCTAATTGTGAAAGAACACTAGAAATCTTAAAAAATGCATACACATATCAAAATAGAGACTATAGTAATTTAATATTAGACCACCTACTTTAATTCAACAAATAATAATAAACCAATGGAAATACCTGAAAATTGAACAGTACAATGACATAAATCTATATCCAAATTTAAAAACACTAAATCAAGATAAAATAAATTCAAGATGTTGAAAATATAGATCTAGATATATAATCATAGATCTATATCTCCCTAAATAGATATATATCTATCCAATACATTGGATTATATCACTAAAAGAATGTATAAAGAATGGGGGAAGAATGAGGGATGAACGAGAGAAGAATCCCCTTACCGATAGAGAAGCATCTTTTGATCTGGGATTCAATTCATGAATAAAGGAGGTTAAGAGGTCCTAAAATTCATTTGGAGAGCTCCCAAAATGTGAACATTGACCTAGGGTCAAATTCGGGTTGATTTGGGGTTAATTAGGTGGTTTGGGAAATTTTAGAACTAATTTCTGGGTGAATTTCATTCCCACGCTTGGTTAGCTGGGATGAGGAGCACGATTTTCTCTAACTATGCACCAACTATGCACCTGTTATTTTAAGGGTGCAAATTTTCTCCTTTTAGGGTGCACAGTTTCCCAAATCATGCACTAACCGTGCGAGTCACCTCTTCTAAGGTTCACACAATTATCTAGGATGGGCACATGATTTTCCCTAACCATGCACCAACCGTGCATAGACTTTTTTTCATTTTTTTAAAAATTACACTCAAACACAATCTAAGTTATAACCTGAAAAAAGTACTCAAATAATGACAAAATAGTACATAAAAATAAGACCGATTCAACTCCATAAATGGCCGGGATCTTACATAGAGACTATCACCTTGACATTAACTCATTTTTCCACTACATAGGAACCATTCAATATATTCTTATAAATCCTTAGAAAAAAGCATAAAGTGAAAAATACTTATATATTTCACAGATCACAATTCTTGAATCTAATTACATAAACACTTAAGTTACTCCACTTCATCCTTAATCAACTAACAAGTCTTCATAATCTTATTTCTTAATACAGATTTCATAAAATATGAAATATGAATTTAGTATTAACATTCATCAAACTCAAATTAATCATTCTTATAAAAAATAATATTAAAACAACACATACCTTTTATATGTCGTTTGTGGTATCTTAATCATTAAAAAAAACCATTACTCATATAAACTTATTGAGTAACTTCATGATATTTCCATTTAATACATTTATTTGAATAATTCCCATACTTTCCACACATAAAACATTCAAATATTGATAATACCTAAGGGATGCCAATTTTTCCTTCCATTAAATCAACAAAAATTAATTTTCACTTTGCAGTTACATACTTTGTGCACTTGTTTTCCATATTCAAAAAATATTCTTGTTCCTCTAATACAATCACTTGGGTGTTTATTCCCACATTATTGACATGTAGGAAAATAAATCATCATTACTTGATGGTCTTCATTACCTGAAATCTTATAAAACACCTTCCATATATTCTTTGGTGAGTCTAAGAGTTGGTTAATGTACACATTTTTAATCACGTTCCATGAAAAAATATTAGGCATGATCACAACATACTTCACTTTAGTGGTCATCCCAATGGAATTATAATTAGTAAATTTTCCTTCCCATTAAACATTAACTGAGTTACTTCTGGTTCCTGCCATTGATAAAAACCAAAAATCATAGTGTGATCAACACTTATCATAGATTAAAACTACATAATCATGAAAACACCTTATAGGATGTCAAAATTATGAAACCATCTTTAATCTATGACACCTTAGGCACATCCTTAGATACATACCTAGAAATATCATTAGAAATACTCCTAGGGATATCACTAAATTTTTCTCATCCTAGTTTCCAAAGGTTGATAATACCCTTTCTTTGATACCAACTCTAGTGAGCCTGACTTTACATGAAAATACATTACATAATTTTTTAGGAATAATTAAAACATTAAAAAAATAGATTTCCAAGGACTTTATTAGTTTAGTGCCTTTGGAAATATTCAGTATAGACACTGGTACATAATTGGGCTATATTATCTCCCACTACGTTCTCCATAACCAGAACCCTTCTTAGAAACATCAAACATAATACATATATTCATAGTCTGGGGAAAGGAAACATAAGATATGGGTGAGCTCAGATTCTTAGTAAGGGTAAAAAAGGGATATATGTAAGAATAATCATGAGAATAAGGGTATGAGAACATGATCATGATCATAACAATGAATCATGGCATAAATATTGGTAGTTCACAAGACATGAATTATAAGGAAGTCAAAGATCAAAAGTCATGACAACATAACATAGGAATTAGACTAAGACTTGTGGCATAAAAATCATATTATAATATTTTGAACATGTGTAAGTTGGAAAACGTTTATCTATTTAGTTAAGGGATTGAAATCAATCCCTCACATAGACATATGTACATGAAACCAGGTCCACACATGACACTATGAACATGCAATATGGTTCACAAAAAACATTCTCTATAAGTAAAGGATCATTTCCAAAACTTATTATGGATCTTCATAGGGTCTACACCTATTGGGTGAGACACACCACCATATATAGTCACAGACCATTCCTTATAAGTGATCAAGTTTCCCCATCTTCCCACAGTGGAACGGGTTTCCCCATATTCCCATAGTGTCTCAGGACACACCTGTTTCCCATTTTGGATCACAACACACCTATTTTTCATTATGGATCAATCCTATTGACTTGTTTCCCATAATTATCTCATGATATATAAACCTTTACCCAATACAATGGAGGGAGATATAGGTCCCACCCTTTACATAATAAAATCATACATGCATGTTCCACAAGAACATAAATAATCAACATATCATTACCCATAAAAAGAGATGGTTTCATAAACATAATATCTTATTCCATGAAATGAAACAAGAATCATAATAATTTTATCATGGTATAACCCATATAAGGGAAACAAGTTTCATAAAAAGCTGACAACATAAACATAAACCATTCAGAGAAATAATTAGAATGGTTTCCTTAAATCACATCCCTAGTAAATCATAAATTATATCAAAGGATGTCATCTTAGCTGGATAAGTATTTTGAATGATAAATTAGATAATTTTTTAAGGAAAATAACATTTCTTGGAAAATAAAATTTGAAGGAATAAAACATCTTTGAAATAAATTTCCTTTAAAACCACTTTGAAAAATTATACAATAATACTTGTAAATAATTTAAAATATTTCCTGAGAAAAATATCCTTTCTTATTAAAAAAATTATTTTTGAAACATATAAAATTTTAAAAACTATTTTATTTAAAAATAACTATGAAAATTTATAAATTAATCTTGATTTTTTTGAAATAATTTTCCCTTGAAAACATATAAAGTATTATTGAAAACATTTTGGAAACCATTTTCCTTGAAAAATTATAAAGGATGATTGGAAACATTTTGAAAACATTTTTTCTTAAAATCCTATAAAATAATCTTCAAAACCTTTTGAAAACCATTTTTCTTGAAAAATTATAAAATAATCATGAAAATTTTAAAAAAATTCTTAGACATAATTTTTTTGAAAACCTTTTTCGAAAACATGGTTTTGGAAGAACCCAAATTTTCGACCGAAGAGGGAGATAGAGTGAGATTTTCTTAAAAACAAATTCTTAGTTATCTTAAGTACTAGTGAGTGGAGAAAATGGTATGAATAAATGAATAAATAATTAATAAATAGAGTATAACAAAACTCATGAGTTTTCTTTAAATATTTATCATAATATTTCATCAATGAAATCATAATCACAAACCATCCCGATAAACAATGAGATCGTTGCAATAAATTCTTATAACTTGTTAACTTAGAATAATACTCCCCATTTAACAAAATGAAATTAAATAAAGATTAAAGTACCATTAAAATAATTATATTCATGATATAACATTTCAAAGGATAATATATACACCTCTTAAGAAGAATATAGGTGCAGAACATGACATGTGTCTCAAAGAATGAAAATTGAGACAAAACTACTTTACCAATTTGGTAACTTTTGAACTATAAAATCCATTAAATAAAGATCATAAAATGGATATTTAAATACCCAAAAATTTAATTATAAGTATCATATAATAAATTAATGGAAATTATATACACAAAACAAAATAAATGAGAGGTAAACATGGCATGTATCTCACAGATATAAAAAAGTTAGACGGGAATACCCTTATCTTATGTCTTGAATTTTCTTCAGACACATTAAAATATATTTTAGAATAAATACAAGTTTATTATACATATAAAAAATAACCATATTATTATATCTAATAACATATACAATTCAATTATGACTTTATATTACCTGTTTTCTAACAATTCCATGTTAAAGTAACGTTTTGGGTAATAACTGCTTTGTTTATCGTATGTGTTTTGAATTTTTATTCTTGATCATATTACTTAGATCATGATTTAATTATTTACAGAATGTAAAACATGATTTTTATATTATATATATTTGTTATATAAATATTTATAATAATCTATAAAATATTTAAATATGAAATTGAATGCACCACTCATGGAGATGGTAGGATGTACGTATGTATAAACGATGTTTCAGTTTTCTTATCATATTGAAAGAAATAAAGTAAATGAAATATATGTATAAAGATATATACAAATATATTAACATTATAGTAAAATTATTATTTCATATATATCATATATGTTTACTAAACCCAAACTCAATATATTTCAAGTAAAGTGTGAATGAAACACATCAATTTGAAGAGGCAGTAGTCCACACGTCCTCAAATGATGTTATCATATTTACAAAAAATGAAAAGTATGAAGGTATATTTTATATAATAATTAAATAAGGATAAATAAATAATAAATATAATATAAAAATATTATTTCTATTATAATGCCCAACCATGATAGGTGGTAAAGGTAAAATGAACAACATCATTTTGCAAGGTGGTAGTTCGCCTTACAAAAATGGTATGTTCATTACCCATTTGATAGAAGTGTGTGTAAGTGATTTTAGAACACTTATAATAACACCATATCATATTATTTATAATTATTAGGTTATTATATAATAATAAAATAATATTATTTGAGGTGGTGGGTAAATAAAATAAATCAAAAGAGCATGTGGGAGAATGTTACCTCTTCTTTGGGTAACTATTTATGATTTGAACCAAAGGGATTTCTTGGTTGGATTTCAGCCCAAATTTTGTATTATAGGATTAATTTAGAGAATTTTGGATCTTATTTAGGTAGGTTTTATAATATCCAAATTGGCATGAGAGGTGTGAGGAAGTGAGGGGTGTAAGTGCCCTTTTATAGTGGTGGAGTGACATTCTTGTAAAGATAAATGGTACAAAATATTGAGAGGTCACACTTAAATAATGTACCTAAAATAATTGTAAAAAATATATAAAATAGGGTAATTTTTTGAAATATTTCAAGAAAAGTTCTTTTGTAAAATTGTCTAGGTCATTTGTCATCTTAAGATTAATGTTTAACCATTATGAAAACTAATTTCTACCTTATTCATTATAATTAATTTTAATTAAATTAACTAATATTTTTGGTAAAAAACAATGTTGATCATATTATAAATTAGAAATTATTATTATTAAAAATACATAATCCATTCTGAAAAATTATAATCACAGAAGTGGCATAAATTAATTTAAAACTAATATCATAGACATGTTCCGAAAACGGGGTTTTAAGAGAAAATTTTTAAAAATCGGAAATGATTTCATATCCAATTTCAATTTTAAATTGGTTAAAATAATATAAAATTAATATAATTAAACTTTAAAACTAAATAAATATATAATTTAACTATCTAAAAAAATTATATGAAAAAGAAGTTTTGAATTAAAATTCAGTATTTTTCCCTATTCATCTAGAAATGAAATATTTTAGAAAAATACAAAAAATTCACCCATATTAAATTTGAATATTTTTATTTCAAATATAAATTTTAATTTGACAAATAAAAATAATAAAAGTGTCAAAAATTTTATTTAAAATTGGTTCTCCATTAAAATTTGGCAAAATTACCATTTAGAAAAATATATATCTTTAGGCATAAAATTGGTTTTTATTATTATAATTTATATAGAATACCCATAAGATAAACATTATTTAGTTGAATTAATAATATATATATATATATTTAATTAAAATAATTTATCAAAAGTGTTTTAAATAATTTATTAAGGTAAAACTTGTTTGATTACATAAATATAGTTTTCCAACAAAAGGTTTCCTAGATTTTTAAAAAGGTTTTTATTTTCATTTATAGTTATTTAGACTCCAAATAATTCATCTTAGATAAATGTTTAAAACATATTTTAATAATTTAATTAATCCTATTCACAACTTATATTCCTATGGTTAGGTTGTAACTATAATAATATTTTAATGACAATATTAATAGTATACTGTAGTTTGGTAAAGCTGGACCCTACGTGTCACGAAAGTTGTTGAGGGAACTCAAAATTGTGAAGAACACAAGAAAAACATAGGGTGTCATGTACCAAAAGTTAATATAAGTGTTTAATGTATCAAAAACTTAAATTTTTGTTGCTTATACTGTAAGAAAAAGTTAGTTATAAAAATATATATATTTAGTGTTGTGTGAGAAAAAAAATATAAAAAACAGTAATTTAATTTGAATTTTTTTTCCACAAAATATGATGGTGTTTAAATCATGGAATTTTAGTCCATGTTGGAAGGTTTTAACCCTCATAGGTTGATGTTATCCTTTCCTCCCTTATAGTGGGATGACAGATGTGTTAGATTCCTTATGTTGAATTGGGTGTGTGGATGACACCCTATGATATGTGACCTGAGTGTGAGGTTTGGTGTATGGGATAAGTGGCTAGACCAAGTGACCCTGTTATGATACCTGATCAGTAGGGATAGGTGGGAGATCAATATAACCTTAATTGTGACTCAACACCTTATTAGTTATCTTTTAGTTTGATCAAGGGAAACCTGTGTGATGGGTTGGCCTGGGTCTATAATGCCTCTTGAGGTTGTGAGATTAGTAATATGCTCTTTTCAAGACTAATACACTAGAGTTAGCCTATTTTTGTGATATAATCAATTTATAAGGAATAACCTAGGGTTATTATGGTTCAATATTGATTTCTATGGATAAGATTGTTCATGTTCCAAACCCTGTTGATGAAACACTACAAAAACAGCAGATTAGTGGCTGTTTTTAGATGGGGTTATGTAAAAACCCCACTAATCATTTAATTTAGAGGGGTTTCACAACCACCTCTAATTATTTTATAATTTTTGTAATAGTTGGTTGGATTTTATATGTGGTTATGTCAAAACTGATACTAATTTAAAAATTAGTTGCACTATATATTAAGTTGGATTTTAGAGGCGCAATATATGTATATTATATTTATTTGGATATTAGAGGATATATATATATATATATAATGGAATTTTTTTTAAATGGAAATAGTGGGGGTTCCCAACCCCCTCTAATTTAAGACTTTAGTGGGGGTTCATGAACCACCGATAATCACATAGATTAGCAGGGGTTTTGAACCCCTTCTAATTTATGATGTTAGAGGGGGTTTTGAACCCCATCTAATTTAATATATTAGAGGGGGTTATGAAACCCATCTAATTTATGACATTATATAGGGTTTTTAACTACCTCTAATTCAAAAAGTTAGAGGGGGTTCATGAAATGCTGCTAATCCATTTCATTAGAGTGGGTTTTAACCCCCTCTACATTTTTATTTATTTTTTAAAATAAATCCCATGTAAATTAAAATTATATAATATATATGTGTGCGTGCACATGTGTTTATCTATATATATATATTACATAAACACATTATATAAAGGTATTTAGATTCATTATAAACACAAAAACACACACACACACACACATAAAATAAAATTATATAAATACTTTATATAAAGAGTTATACCTATAAACAAAATTGTAAAAATATATAAATATTGTTATAAATAATATAAATGTAATTATAAATATATTTATTCACATATATAAAATTTATATATGGTTTTATATATACTATACATTTATATTATGATTTATACAATACATATGTCATATTAAATACATTATTATTGTATATTCATATATAAATACATTTATATTATATTATATATACCAATATATATAATATACACAAAATTAAAATTAAAATTAAATATAAATATTATATATTTGTTATATATATATATATATTATATTATATTATAATATATTTAATTATATATAAATATAAATACATTATATAATTATTTTGTATATATTGTAGTATACCATATTAATTATAAATCAATTTAGTATATATATACATATCATTTAATTATATGATATATTTATAATTATATGAATGAATTTAATTTCGTGTGTATATATATGTGTGTGTGTTTACATGATATAATATAAATGTATATAATTGCATACCTAAATATACAATGTACATGTATTTATAATAATATAAGTTTTATATAAATCATAAAATATATAAATGTATAGTATTTATAAAACCAACATATAATTTTTATAGTTTTAAAAATAAGTGTAATAATAATAATAATTATTAATAATATTGTTATTACACACACAAACATAGATATAGTTATATAAAACAATTATATAAATATAATAATATAATAATTATATTATATCCAAAAATATTATATAATTACATAAATAAACACACACAAATATAAATGTATTTGTAAATATATGTATAAATATATATTTATATATATAAATATAATTATTTATATATATTATATTTAAATGAATATAATTATTTATATATATTATATATAAATAAATATAATATGTATATATATATATTATACACAAATATATATTATATATGAATATTATACACAAATATATTATATATTATACACAAATATATTATACATACCCAAATATAATATATTATTTATATTTATATATATATATTTTCTAATATTACTGTTTCTAAATAAATATAATTTATTGTATATAATAAACAAAATTCAATTATCTTAACTAGTTCAGGTGCGCGTTTTGATCTATTCGGTCCTGTGTTCGAATCCCAATGGGGGATTTTTAATCCCTTGAGTTAGGGTTGTGGGTGATATGTGCACTGCACATACTAGGGTGGATGTAAATTTGTTCATGGGGGCCCACAGACAAAGTGTGGGATTGGAGAGTTCTTCATCCATGCTGGGGGGTTTTGGGGCCCGTAGATGAGTATGGTCCCTGGGTGGTTTTCCACAGGTGAGCATGGGGAGTTGTCAGGGGTTTCAGGGTGGGTAAGGGGGTTTTTCGGTTGATTGGGAGTGCCTGGGGTGTCAAGGGGATTGACTAAGGTGTCGTGGGTGTTAGAGGGGACTATTCAGGGTGCCTGGGGTTTGTTTACGGGTGGTCTTGGGGGGTTTTCTGGGGTCTTAAGGGTGGTTGGGTGGTTTTATGGTTATTTGGGGGATCTTGGGGTGTTCGGGGGATTATCTAGGGTGCCTGGGCTTTTTCCAAGGGGTTGTCAAGGGTGTCAGGGGGGGGGGGGGGTTGTCAGGGGTGATCTATGGGTGTGTTGGGAGGGGGGGGGGGTTCAAGGGTGTTGGTTGAGTTTTTCATGGGTGGTCCATGGGGTTGGTGGGGGGGGGGTGTCATGGGTGGTCCTCTGGGTTGCCAGGGGCTCTAGGGTAGGGATTTTTTTAAAAATAGAGAAAGTTTAAGGGCATTTACAGTATAAATAACACAAAAATTGGAATTTGAAACTCTATCAGGGGTGGTTATAACATCCCCTACATGAAACATCAATTTAGGGGTGATTAAAACTTCCCTTAATCTATTTTTTAAAGTGAATATATTGAAAAATTAGAGGGGGTTAAAACCCCCTATAATTTAACCACCGCTAAATATAGACCCATTTTACCAGCACTTTCCCCTAATCTCCCCTAATCAGAGTAACATGCCACTTTAGTAGTGGTTATGGGTAACCATCTCTAATGTGTTTAGAGGGGTTTATAACCCCCTCAAAATTAAAAAACAACCCATTATAATCACCCTATTTTTTTTAAAGTGAATAAATTATTTTTTGAAAATTGTTAGAGCATGCATAGATGTTCATGGATGGAATGATGTTGAGTGATGGGAAGTTGTGGAATAAATCTTGGAATGGTTGTGGTGCCCAATGTTTTATGGTAATTCCTATAGGGCTTTTATATTAATAAAACTAACATGTCATGTAGTGCAGTTAGTCTAGAATTTTTTATGAACAAATCACATGAGTTTGAGTTGAGTGATGATGATCGGGTGGAATGGGATGGTACACCCACTACATAGGATGTTTTCATACATGCCGATTACACATGGTACCATTTAAATCTAATATCTATGAGCATCCATGTGCGATATGAGGACCGATGGTTTCAAATTAATTCTATGGGAATGGTTTCTTAGGAGTTTTGATAAAGAGTGGAATGTCCCTCCATAGTAGCATAGACATTAATAATAAATCAAGTTTCAGGAGGCAGTTGACCTATTGATGGACCTGGACACACATTATCAGGAGAAATGGTGTTCAGGGGTGGTTAAGGGATAATATAACATAGTTTGGTGCGATCATGGCTCGAGGATCACAATATATGCACATCGATGGAATCAGAGAGCACTTCTAGTCTAAGTATGATCATTCCTAATATCTTGACACTGTCTTGAGTACACTGAGAGAGTGTTGACTATACACTGAATATCTTTTCTTTTTTAAATTTATTTTCTTTTCTGATGAAAGGGGATACTTGAGAGTCATGATTGAGGATAATTATATGGTAATACATTTGATTTGAGTTCACCATTTCTCAATAATGATAGTGAACCTCATGGTAAGTTAAAGTTTTCCTTTTTCTATGGAAATTAATCTCAAGAAGCGGAAATATTCAATACTGCATGTTGGTGCTTGGGGTGAGTGAGTTTCTATTCCTATAAGTGGTAATTTATAGTATTGGATGAAACATTATTTATATTTATAAACAATTCATTATAATAGTGTGATGAGGAGACTTCTAGTGTGGGGAGAAGATGTTCTTATGAGGTTGAGACCAGTCATCAGATGGTAGTTTGGATTTGAGATTCCATTGGTATATGAAATCATGTTTTGGTGATGCTTCCGCCACTAAAGTAGAGAATTTTCAAGTATAGTCATCTATAGGTTATTTTCCTAGAGGTAAATCAAAGAGTTGAATGCAGTTGGTGAGGAACTACATTGGGCATGCCGTTGGGATGTGATGGATACAATATAATTGTCATTCAAAGATTTTCAAGGAAAATATGACATGACTAGTTTGATATGGGTCGATTTAACTTCAATATTTTAGATCAAATCAAGGATTTAGAGCAGTATCCTTGGGTGTGATTGAATGATTTTAGTGTAGAAATGTTCTAGGATATTTGTTAGGTTTCCAGGGGCATGTTTCATTTGGTAATTCTGACAGTTTTAGTACCGTGGTTCAAAATTGGCCATTAAAGGCTATAACCTATGAAGGTAGAACCATAATACAGTTGATGAAATAGATGAAAAAATTATTGTGTCTTGGATTAGACATTCATAAATAATTACCATCTTAATGTATCAACTTTTTTTCGAGTGATGGATCTAGTTATGGTGGGTGAGACGTCGTATGATTAAGTAGCATTTAGAGGCTCATTGGGTGTTTGAAAATGGAACATGGTTATTTGAACACAAATTTCATGACCCAAGTAGGTTGGGTGATGTTTAGTTATTCCCAATTTTTTTTGGAGATGGTAAGTTCTAAAGTGGGGAGGTTATAATATCCCATGTTTTTAACCAATTGAAAATTCAAAGGGAATTTGAGCCTTTTGTTTGGTAGACACATCAATTGTTAAACTATTCTTCAGAATGTAATTATAAGAGTTGTAAAACTTAAAATTATTGTTTTTGGGTGGGTTATAAGGTTTAAAATGTGTCTCAATATTTTGGATGAGTTTTGGGAGTGTCATTATTTAAATACACAATTTTGGGAGGGACAGAATTAATCATATAGTTGACACACGATTAGTACTATCGATGAGATACAACCTCATGGCATATTTTGTATGGGTACAAGGTTTAGTTAACTAAACTAGGTTGACTAGTAAACAAAGAAAAATAGTGAAGAGGTGCTGAGAGACTCACATGGTTGGTACATAGTTTGTCTAACCATGAATTGAAACTGTGTGAGGTAAGAATTCTTAGGGAAAGTAGCTCTGCACAGTTGGAGCACGAGTTGTAAACCGTATGATGCAACAATGTGACTTGAAGGTGCTTTGGATAGTGTCACCACATGGTTGGTGTAAAATTTCCCTAACCATGTGGTCTAAATGTTCACCATTTAAATTGGTAAAAAACTACCATTTTCCCCTCTGACATTAAAATTTTTATAGCCATATTTATTCCTCCATTAATCCAGGATCTCCCTCTAAGTTCACCTCCTCCCTCTCCTCTTTATTGGGATGAATATATATTGTTCTTGGTTAGAATCGAATGCAGTCAGATGCACTAAAATCCTTGAGGTAATCCTTTAACTTTGTTGTCTTCTGTTGTGTTATTTTATTTCTTTCTCTAAGTTTGGATTTTTTAATAGGGTTTTCTTATCGATTCCACTAGAGCATGGTGTAATTAGATATTGATGTTGGGTTTTTCACACTTCTGAGGAAGATGGTTACTCAAGTGGCCATGTTCACTTCACTACATGTCATTTCATTAAGCTATGTCACCACAATGAATTTATAATGATTTAAAATCATACATTGATTTTTAGTTTTTTTTATTGATTCATTTTCCAAGAAATTATGCTTGATTCAAGCCTGTTGATGCATTATGGGTTTTTGGTGACTGGTCACAGTTCTGGTGTGATGTGATTGGGTAATGATTAATTGAGAATTAGGAAATTTTTTATATATTTTAAGAAGTTATAGTTTCTTGAGTCTAATTAATTAGTTGTAATTTTGTTATAATTATTAATTCCTGGTGGTTTTGAGTGAGATAGGATATTTAATATATTAGTTGAGTTTGGATGGGCCTTATAAGCTACTTTCATCCCTTTGAAAATAAATTGAAATCTTCTTAAAGGTAGGAGGTCTCTTGCACATGACCTATGGCATTTATGCATGTTGTTGGTATTATGTCTAGGCTTGGGATCCTTGTGAGGCTGATGCCTATAGCTTAATTTCTTACAAAAGTACTCTATACCTCTTAGGAGGTGAGACCACACTTAGTTTGACATGTCATCCTTTATATAGACCTAGGTAGGAAAACCATGGGAAGAACACAATTGGGTTTGATGTGTAGACCATACTGGAGATACCTTGGAACTAATATTGGGTTATAACCCATATCTTGATGTTTAACTTTGTAATATGAATTCATGTGGACAGTATGGTCATGATACCATTTTTACGATATCAATTGACACTGCGTCCTTGTGTTTCCGGTGATGACTAAATATCATAGTACTAACTTTTAGGATCCCAAGAGGGATTCCTCTACTTAGGTATTAACCTAGAGGGTCCCAAAGAGGAATCTGATCCAATTTTATGACCAATGGGATCCCAATGGGTTCCCAGTTGATTGACTGACCTGACCAAGTATGTTATGGGTTTGGGTAGAGATAGTAGTGGGTCTCTCCTTTGAACTCACATCAAACTTGAAATCCCAAGGGGAAATGACAATAGTGGTGGGTTTAGGAATTCAACCACACTCACTATTTTATTTATGATTTCACATGTCTATCATTGATTTAGATATGATCACTAGAGGTTCTTCCTTGTTCTTTTCCAATGATTTGGATACGATGTGATACTTTATCAGGATTACTAGATTTACTCTTGGGATTTATCTTATAAGCAGTAAATCTATTATATTTTTATTTGGGATTCCTAGAAATACTTCCTAAGCTCAAAATTTTGATCCTTATTGATTTAATATTACTTTTGTGGGACACACAAACATATTTCCTAGTATTTGTCTTATGAGATTTATTAATTGGGAATATTGAGATATGCTTCCTTGGATCTGGCCTTTGAGCCTGCATGTTTTATTATCCCCAAGAGGCCTTGTTTGAGTTTTTACACATGATGCTTCACACCCTCTTGGTCTAGGTTATTAGAAATTGTATTTAACATCATTATTGGGTTGTTAATATGACATTTTATACCCCTTGAATAGGATGTTGGACATGGAATTTCACATCATTAATGGGTTGTTGGATATGAAGTTTCATGCCCCTTGATTATGATGTTGGACATGAAGCTTCACATATTTGTTTATAATTTTTGGGCACGATGTCCTATATCCCTTTTTGAAGGATTGGGTTAAGGCCCCTTATTAAAATGTGATACCCTTATGATGTTATGAATTAATACCTTAGTTTCATTTCTTGGGTCCTGGATAGTATTATGTATCTATATATATGTCAATATATGTTTATAAATTTATTGTTTATATATATATACATACATACATACATAAATATATATATACATGGTAAAATATGTTCAAATACATTTGTGGAATTGTCCAAAGAATGCATCATCGATTGGGATCTCAAAACCATGGATCGACTATGGATTCATTTTACTTTTCATTTCGAGTCATGTATCATATTGGTTGAGAAAATTTCATGAGAATACGTTGTAAGAACTTGTATTTTATTTTATATTTAGAAACTTCTTCTCATTATCATCATCATCCATATTAGTATCTAACATAAACATAAAATCCATTTTACTGGTTTTTTTATAGGACCACGTTGGTGGTTCCCTACTGAGTTTTATACTCACACTCTATATCGTGACCTGACCCACTGGGGCCCACATGGATGGTGATAATCAGAGTGTTACTACCCCAATACCTCCTCTAATGGGATATATATTAGAGACCATCATCAAGTAGTAATATCATACACATGGTAGGCCATAGCCTATGGAAACTATATTCATGCACACACATCCATATCCATGAAAACATGTAGAGATAATAACACAACTGATAAAAAATGCATGCATACATATATCCCATAATTAGATTACATAAAATTTAATAAACTCATTAAAAGGTAAAAATAAAATCCCACCAAAAACCAATGAAAGTGTCTAACCTTGTCTGCAGGAGGGGACTACTATCAAAATAAACCACCCGTACACACATTGGCCTATCTAGCTCACTATGCTTTGCCTGTTCCAGGTCATCCCAAGACTATGTAAAAAGGTCTATCTTCGGTATAATCCATGAAAATTTTAGGAAAAACCCATGAATATTTGATTATAAAAATACCCAGTGGGTGACCCAAAAAAACCAAAATAAAAGGGTGCAACAAAAATTCATCATTTTTCTAAATCCATAGCCATAGATTATAGAAAACCCAAGAGAGAGAGAACAAGAAACTCTATCTTGACTAATTCTTTTCTATACCAGACTAGTCATATTTTCACCACCTAGTATGTCAATTATAATATGTGACATAACTGAATGTTATCCTAGAATAACCTAGATATACTCATCTCAGACTCTAAGTCTCATGGTCTCAACCATGCAACCTACCATAAGATTCTACTCGAGGTTCAAAGGTATTGCTCACCTAGTGTTATTCACTCTACCAGACTTTCCATCCTATATAGAAATCATATTATATATCTCACTATTTATGTACCTCTAAGACAATGGCCTAACCACTTTATCCCTAATGCAATCCATCCGAGAGAACATAATCATCAGGTATCGCTATGAATAAATCCATACTATAATCCACTATATCTCAATACCTAGATAATAAATACTACCTATATCTCATGGGGGAATCCATGAACCCCACTATAGCTCAAATGATATCAACTCACATATAGTACCTTACTCCCATAACCACTGGGGGACACCATGAACCCAATATGGAACTTTGGAGATTATAATGATCAGAGAGGGGATCACACCCAAGACTACCAGGGACACATAAAAACCCACAAATACTAATAAAAATGATAAATGTATAGGGTATCACTCTAAATACCTCTAGGAGATACCAAAAATCCAGCCCAAAACTATCCCCCAAGTTGGGGATCATATAGACGATGATACTGAAAACCATACTGGATCAACCCTCTAAGTAGGGGATCAATGCCCACCTAAGAGGGTCACAAAAATATAAAAATCCCCATTTTGGAAATATGAAGAGATGATAGAGTATCCCACCTCATTCTCATGATGTGATACTAAAAAATATATTTAAACCACTCCCATAAAGTGGATTGAAATCCTATATTGAGGATGCAATTATACGTTGTACCCTCAAGGGGATAGATATGGGAACACACCCAACTAACACTTTCCATGTGTCATTGGAATAATTTACCAACTAAAATCACCACGAATAATATCTAAAATATAAAAACTATGTTCAATATTGCATTCTATGTGAAAAAACAATCAGGATAAGATACTCATGTGCCTCCGTTTGAGTCCTAAAGACAGAAATGAAAAAGGGAGAAAACTCTAAGGGGAGTAAAAGATGTGTAGCAATAGTACATGAAATGTATCTCGATACTATACCCTAGATATTAACCCTCATTGTAATCAGTGTGTATAAAGAAAATTCATGGCATGTACATTTTCTTACATGGTGTGTAACCTCGCCTAATCACCTGGGAATGAAATCCCACACACACGGCCTGACTGGCCATGTCTCCCTATATGGAGTGTGGTCTTGGTACACAAAATGTACTTCTTTTTTTAGTATAAGAAAATTACTATGTATAAGTTCCCTTTACCATGCACCATGACCCATACCAATTTACCTATATGTGTCCTCTGACCCTTGTACACCTAGGTACTGGTCGTGCACTTCCACATTACCATGTCCCCTCACATGGTGTGCCTTCCCATGTCCTCGACCACCTGGAAAAGCCTTACTACATGGCATATACTCCCTAGTACATGGATTGTAGTTCCATAATATATTATCCACTAAATAGAAATAACATATAGAGTGAACACCTGTACTACACGCCTTGGGATTGTAATTTAGAACTAAAAGTCACTATGATCCTCACAAAACCCCTTATTTTCACAAAAAACCACAGATCTACCCTTGAGGGATATCTAGAAATCATAATAGGTCTAAAAAAACTTAAAAAAACACATAAATGGAGATAAATACATAAATATCATAAACTTTCCAACCTCAGGAAGAAACATCGAATCTTTTAGTCCAGATCCATGCCCTAAATCCACAACACCAAAATCCAGAAGCAATCACCTTCCATGAACAGTGTTCGGTGGAGCCTCATATCCCACATTTTTTTCTCAGGTTTTCATTAATGTAAGAGGGGGATTCCCCTATACTATTCCATGCATGGAAACCAAATAGGTGGGGATTAGGTTTATTAAATTTAAAATTTATTTTATTAATAAATCAATATCATTTAATACCCCACCAATGTTCACCTCTGATCAGGTGCGAGATGTCGATAAAATTTATGTCATTACTAGGGTAAAAAAATTATTCTAACTCCACTGTAATATGAATTTTTTTATCCAAGAATCTTATTGGGAGTTAAACCACACTTTTTAAAACACTAAACATGCTTGATAAGATATATTTAATATTTTTAATAGCACTATACCGAGGCTCTCTGGGACATGGAATTCTGCACCAAATAAACTCTTGAATTTAGAAATATTATTAGAAGTATTATAAAGTCATACACAAAAAAAGTCATTAAAATATTTCCACATTCAAGTATTTTCATCTAAAAAAGTAAAATCCTACACACAATGGAAAAACTGATATATCAACTAGGCCTCCCACACAAGTGAGCTCTCCAGATTTTCCCCATGCCATCAAAAACATGTACCTATGGGAACCACTTAACCATAGAGGGTTACCTCTAGTTAGATATCAAACACAACCTAGTAATTAAAAAGGAAAATACAAAACCAATGCCTAGATCATTTGAGTCAGCATTATGCAATAAAGAATAAACATGTCTCCTTAGCTATGGCAGGTGGGAAAAAATCAAGAACCCCACCCAAAAACTATTATAGGGTCTAGTGGAATGACAAATCACTAACCCATGTAGAAACTATATAAAGAAGACTAAAAACCCTAGATATATAATTTCATTCAAACTAAATTTCTACTAACCCATGATCTCAGATGGCTAGGAATCGATCCAACTTGGTGAGCTAAATTATGATCACTAAGATAGTTTCATAAGCTCTCATTAATCGTCGAAACACCATCATGAAAACTATATTGACCACCATATTCCAACTATGATCTAAGAACCTTGGTCACTCTATACTAATAGGTGAGACATCAATATATAACTCTATAAAAAACCACACCATCCTTGGACATTGAAGCTCGATACCAAAGGTTCTGTGCAAATCCAACCCTATCCAGGGTGTATCACTGAGGGGAAAAAACCTCCTCAACACCTCATATCATTGCATTACTAGTTTCATCATCAATCCTAGAATGGATGAAGCACTCCCCAACTTCATAAAAACTATCACGAACATGTAGAATAGGCATATGATCATTCATGACCTTGTAAAATAAATATTCATGTTATTCATCCCTACCTTTTTGGAAATGTGGAGGGGGTAACAACCATCAATTGGAGACATGTCATATCATCCTCACTCACAAGGGTCAACTGTAAATAGGTTATGTACTCAATTATATTGCTCAAAAAATGGAAAAAACACCTCACTATAAGAACCTTATGATACAAACACACCCTTGGGTGGCTCTCAAGCTAGAATGACCTCACACTTAGCTGGGTTAACTTTCAATCTCATGTCATAGAAAACATATCATGAGAAGTGGACCTCCAAAATCTAAACCAGACTCTATGAGGGATGAATAAGAATCCAATAATCTCAAATTATGTCTATAATTCATCCTAAAGTGTCTCACATGTAACTTTGACACCGAGCACATGGGATTAATGATGAATACTACCATTAACCAATCCAAATAGGGTCGAAGGATCAAATTCTTAAGTCTCACATTTACCTCCTAGGAAAACAACACAAGGCTTCCCAAGTGAAGATATATGGTATTACTAGACCCTCCTGCAAACCTCAGCTCACGAATCTCTACGTGAGCCATTAGACATGATATAGAAAATATCAAGGCAATTCTTGGGTGTCATTCTATGTAAAAGACCAACTCTCAGTGGAGATTTAAACTCAAAACTTCCGCATAAAAGGCATCCTCACACCCCACTACTTTTGTAGGGAAAATAACCCCATACCGTCCATGACTCTAAGGATCATACTAGGAAACTGAAAATAATGTGATTATTTATTCACACATATAATCACATCCTACTCTTCCTAGGATCACTCCTAATCAAAGGAGGATCTCCATCCCAAAATCTAGAAACACTGTCACACCCATTGGAAGAAATCATATGAGAATGGATGGTAGGAGACCAATACACATTGAGGAAAACATTGTAGGGTATATCTAATACTATATAAAGATTATATATGAGCCCCTACTCTATCTATCCTAGAGTTGGGTCATAGTAACAATATAAGTGTATGATCTTTGAACATTTTTTCGGAGCCTCAAAGTATAAGGGTAAAGAAAAATGATGGACTCATATCACTTGGCCTTGAATAAGGGTTATGTTTAGGGAAAAGTGTCTCATGACTCTATGATAACTACAACCAGGGATGTGAAGTCACATGTAGTAACTTTAACTATACTAAAACATCTTGTATAGATACCCCTTCTTCATGTAACCTATCCTTTACCTTACCTACATGTTCACCATTACTAGAGCCTACTCCAATTCCTCCACCTACCAAACTTCCCAGAACAAAAATGTTAAATGAAATAATTTATCACACATCGACACTATCATATTTAGGAGGCATTGAATCAACTATATAGTTTTAATAACATCATAATAATGTGTCTTGGTGGGAGAATCATCCATCTTTCATAAGAGTCTAGAGCGATGTAAAAAATCACCATAATAGGGCTCCACTAATTCCCCACACCACACTATAAATCCTCAAGTAATAAGTTAAAAGAAAAGAGTAGATCACAACTATTTATAAAAATACTACTAAAAAAGTAGAACAAAAAAAATCATACCTCTAATAATCCTCAAAGCCTCTTGGATATAAGACTCAACAACCTGCATCAGTCCTCCCCTATCCTCCAGCCCCTTGAGCCTAGAACGGACCACCTGGTGGTTGTAGTGAAAATAGATTGAACTGTTAGAAACCTCCTACTTTTATCCTCACTCAATTACCACATAAATAATCAAAAGGAACTCCTTTATCTTATCACTATCTCTACTAGGGTAGTCTTTTGACAGTCTCCTTGTTAGTGGAACGATGGGTCAAACAACCCCATGAGAGATGTCCCCAACCATCACAAGAAAAACAACACATATCTAGTTGCTGGATAGAATCATCCTAAGAGCCCTGAACCATAGACCCTCTATCATATGATCTTCTCCTAAAGAATCTCACACACCCAAATCCCTAAACATGACACTTTATACCCATTTCCAAGGTATTATCACCTATTTTCCCAACACCAACATCTGACTTCTACTTATATATAAATATATCCAATACCAAGGCCTACTCAAGAACTATAGAATAGGTGGGAATGAATAAAGACAACATTTAATACTTTATATCTTGGTTTAATCCCTAAAAAGGTCCATGCTTAGGAAAAGATACCTCAAACCATATAAATGGATTATCATGAGAGATCAGTGAACCTTGTAGAGTACTCTAACACAGTCATGATACCCTTTCAAAAATTTAGAAGCTTCTTCATACACACTGATCGCAACATGGATGGATAAAAATATTCCATAAAGTGACACTCAAACTCTATCCAAGTGAGTATCATCTCATTATGGTTCTAACTCCCTAGAATTCAAAATCCCCCCATGTATCCATTAAAAATATTGTATGAAAGGACCACCATCTGATCAAGATTAATCCTCATAAGGATGAAAATATTTGTGATTGAATCAAACCCATAATAACCTATATAGGGTTCTGGATAATAATGAAACCTAGGAGATATCTACCTCTGAAATTCATCTAGAACACTAATCCTACATGGATCCTCCTCTGGTACCAACTGCACAACTAAAATCTCAATGGGTAGTGGTGAAATTGGAAACCTACTAAAAGGAACCACATCCAATACAGACCCCTACAATGAAACCTCATCACTAGGAATATCATCATCATAATCCTTTAATGGAATCTTAGATGGATATCATTGTGGATGTATTCTTAAATGATCATGATATACTATTTTCAAAGAGTATATCTAGTGAGAAGACTCAAGAAGGATATGGAAACCACAACCTAGTCCTATATGACTCATGTACAAAACCTTACCTACAACAAGTGCCTTCATGTGCTGAGTCAACTAGTAGGTTTTTAGAGACCTATTAAATTGATACCTCATCTTCCTCACCAACAATGGAGTCACTGGACTAAAATAAAAACTCGATACACTCAACACTATTTCCATAAACCCAAACTAAGATCATAGCTAGAAAATATAAACACTTCAGACCTAAAGTGGAACCTTCTATGATACCACTCTGTAATGACCTGACCTACAAGGGCATGCCTGACTGATGATGTGTTGAGTGAGAATATCTTAAGAACTCCTTAAATAGGAAAAGGGATGGTGAGTAGTACTGAGTAGGAATATCACACACATGGGAGTCATTTTCCTAGGGTACCTCTACGCCCACACACACATCTATCTCCATGGAATAAAAAATAAAAAATAATACAACTGATACCAAAATTCATGCATACATTTATCCCACAATAAGTGTAAAAAAGTACTTAAATCTTTAAGATATAAAAATAAATCCCAATAGAAATTGATAAAAGTGTCTGAACTTCTTTGTAGGAGGGGATTTATATAAAATGAAACCACCAGTACACACCTCGGTTTGTTTAACTCACTATACTCTTCTTACTCTGGGTCCTCCCAAGGCTCTATTAGAAGGCATGTCATCTACATAATACACGACATTTGTGGGTAGAGACCATGTAGGGGTGGGAATAAAAATACTTATTAGGAACACCAAAACCCTTAAATAGAAAAGATAAAATGAAAGAAACCAGTCCTTTAAACCCATATCCAAAGGGTACAGAAAACCCAAGAAAGAGATAACATGAAACTCCATACAAACCAATCCTAGACTATACATGACTGGTCAAATCATCACCACCTGGTATGTTAATAAAAACACAAGAAATAACCAAATGGAATCCTATAATAAACAATATATACTCATATGAGACTCCAAGTATCATGGTATCAACCATATATCCTACAACTTGATTGTACTCGAGGCTCAATGATATCACTCATATAAGAGTACACACTCCATGATTCATTCCATACTTTATGGAACTCATATGAGATATCTCAATCATTGGGTATCACTAAGACAATGAAATAACCCCACCATCCCTAATGGTATCCATTTGAGAGAACATGCTCACATGATATCGCTATAGAAAAAGTCATGATGAAACCCCACATATCACAATACTTAGATAGGGGATCCAGACCATGTCTTATGGGGGACTCCACAAACCCTAATGAAACTCATCAAATCTCAACACATAGATAGGGGATCACTCCCATAACCATTGGGGGATACCACAAACCTAATCTATAACTCTAAGAATTATAACACTCAAATAGGGGTTTACACCCAAGACCATTGGGGGACACCAAAATGCTTATAAAGACTCAAAACCATGATACATGGATAGTGGATCACACTCAAGACTACTAGGAGATAACAAAAACCCAACTTGGATCTATTATCCATATAGGGAATTATATAGACATTGATACCATGAAACCAAATAGATCAACCCTCTATGTATGATATTAACTCCTATTAAAGAGGGTCACAATGATATCAAACACTCTAACTATGATAGATGAAGAGATAATAAAGGATCCCACATAGATATCACAAATGGATACCAGTAACTCTATCTGAACTAGTCCTATATAGTGGATCACAATAATATATTGAGGATGTGATGCCACACTGTACCCTCAATGGGATGGACAAGATAATAAACCAAACTGATATTGGCCTAGCATTGCTGAAAGAAGAACCCCACTAGAATCAACTCACATAACATATCCAAAACCATGGACACCATCACATTATACATGAAGAAAACTCAAGATAGTCTACTCATGGCCCTCCATCCTAGTCCTAAATATATATATGTGCATGGGAGAAGCCTATGATGGGAGTACATGATGTGTTCCCATAGTACACGACACATCTTTGAGAATCATACCCTGGTAATGTACCCATGCTATAATTATCACATATAAAGAAAATACATGGTGTGTAAATTTAGTTACATGGTATATGACCTCTCTTGATCACCTAAGTATGTATTTACCCACTTACAACTTTGCTGGCCTTGTCACTCTACATAGTGTGTGCTCTGATTACATGGCATGTACCCCTTGGCCTAGCCTATTCCCATGCTCATGTATAGGTGACCATTACCATGTACCATGTACCGTTTCCATGTATCTAGCCACATTCTATGGCATGGGTAAACCCTGTGTTTAACTATGTACTTCCACATAGACATGTCCCATCACATGGTATGCTTTCTCAAGTACTTTTCTGCCTGGCCTAGCCCCACTATAAAGCGTGTACCCCCAGTACATGACATATAGTTACAGAAGATCATCTTACTTGAACGGGAAGAGCACACGATGTGTGATTCTAATCTACATTCCATGTGACCAGAATTTCTAAAATATAAAGGGCTATGAACCTCCATAAACCCTTGGTTTTGAACAACCCCCCCACATATATATATATATCCCCAAGGGATCTCTATAAGTCATAATAGGGTTATAAAACATTAATAAATATATAAATATGTATTAGGTAAAAATATCACAAATTAGACTACATCATGGGATAACCTTAAAGTTTCAGGTCTAGATCAATGCCCTGACATTTCTGTACCTCAATCTGGAAGCGATCACTATCAGGAATAGACTTAAGCGACACCTCCACTCCCACAGTTCACCCCCGAGTCATCCATCTCAGAAGAGTGGGTACCCCCTCTACTATTAGATGCATGGAAACCATATGAGGAGGGGTTTGGTTTATTAATTAAATTTTATTTAATTACAAAACCTATATCATTTAATACCCCATCAACGGTCTCCTTTGACTGGACACACGATGCTGACAAACTTTATGTCATACCTTGGGAAAAATCCATTTTTTGAACTGAAAAAAGTTATAAGATTTTCATTCTGAGACTTCATTTAGGACCTAAACTAAATTTCTTGAAAAAATATGCATGCATGATAAAATATATTAAATATTTTTAATATCACTGCACGGTGGCTATCTAGGCCCCATTATTCCTTATTGACTCAAAAATCTACATTCAAAAATATTTTTAAAAATATTTCAAAGTATTGCATGGAAAAAGCAAGATTCAATAAACTATTATTAGGACACCATTAGACTGGGGTACCCAATAATATGTTAAATTTATTGTAGACACAGGTTGGTCTGAAGTTTGGGATTGATCTAGTATGATTGATCTTATATGTGTGTGGAGATCTGGTATGCGGTTTGGCTAAGATAAGGTATTATATCTCTAAACTTTTATTTCCATTTATTTTATTCATTCCTATACATGTGATCAACCTAAGGGGTGATCAGTGTTGTATGTATGACATGGACATTTAGGCCTTTGTTGTATGTCATTTATTATCACAACCCTGTTATATTTACAGCTTTTAAACTCTATTTATTTATTTATTTCTATAGATGATGTTTGTTTATTTTTTATATTTACTTATGATGATATGAGGTAATAGTATCCACACTATCATATCCTAGGACCTTTATGATAGTCATAGGCCTCTATTAAATGTGGAGGTATGCTAGAGGTCTTGTGGAAAACTAGATTGGGGCATCAATTTCGTGGCAAATGGGTTGGGACGAGATAGAGAGGGGCCATTTTTAGCATTGACTATGGTTGAATTTGTAGTAGTTATATATTCCCCAAAAACCATGTTTACTTTTAATGTATAAATTTCTATATAATATGGTATGATATGAGTAAAACAAGACATATTACTTATTATGGGTGCATCATATAGCATTTTAATATCATTCTATTATTATTTGAATATTAAGTTGTTAATATTATAATAATTCTTCCATGTAAGTTATATCATTAACACAAGAAGAATCAATGTACTCAAGATAATAAAATAGTCATATATGGTGGAAGGTACACAAGAATGCTATTAATTTTATATTATGCATGGTTTTGGTATAAAAGAATGGTATATCTATGTTTTTGGGCATTACTAATGATTTGGAAAAAAGTAGCGCACTATTTTATCATCAATAAAAAAGAAATTGATAAAAAGTTCTTTTTTATAAATTATAAACTAAAGTTTTGTTAAATGATTCATTTATTAGAATTAAAAAAATCTTGATAAGAGGATAACTTTTTTTATAGACTTTTTTAGTGAAGATAAAGGTAAACCTTTATCAATGCTTAATTCAACACCTAATAAAATAATTCCCACTATTAGTGAAATTTTAGCACTAATAACAGGAACCTTGCATAAAATATTTTATATATACATATTTCTATATTCTTAAATAAGAACTTTATAACAATAAATATGAATATTTATATAAATACAATATATATATATATATATATAATATTTTATACTTTTTTATTCTTTTATATTTATTTATAATCATATATATAATTATAATTAGACACACACACACACACACATATATATATATTTTATAATATAGTGATATGAACTATACATATAAATATATAAGTACATTAAATATTTCAATATAAATTATATAAATACATTAAATCACGCTCACAATTTAAATTGTTATATTTATATTCATATTATATAATGTATAAAATACATATATATTAACAATATATATATGTATATATTTTATAATTATATATGTGTGTGTGTTTATATATATATATATATGATCATATATTATAAAAAATATACATAAATACATAAATATATAAATATATAAATATATAAATATATAAATATATAAAAAAATTTAACATATAAAATGTATATTTAAAAATATTAATCTTATTAAACTAAAAATTTATTTTCAACCTTATTTTTATAATTAAAAAAAAATATTATCAAAATTATATTAATTAATAAAAATATTAAAAAATGTATTTAAATATATTGAATATTTAGTCGAATAATTAAATAGATATACAAATTAACATATATTTATTTATGCATAATTATATTATTATTTTAAAATATATATAGATATATATAAAAATTAATATACAAATTTATGTTGTAATGCAAATCATGTTTGATATGGCCAAAAAATCTCATAGTGAGATAAAAGAAAAAAATAACGAAGTGGGGGGGGGGGGGGCTCACTGATTGAACTAGAAGGATTGGGGTGAAGGCCCAATATAATAATCCATTAGTGGTTTGAATCAAGGGAGCATGGGTGGTTCCTCTGTGGTATAGATTAGCTAAAATTATATTCACACACACACCTTTTACAATAAATATATATTATAACATACATACATACATACATACATACATACATACATACATACATACATACATACATACATACATACATACATACATACATACATACATACATACATACATACATACATACATACATACATACATACATACATACATACATACATACATACATACATACATACATACATACATACATACATACATACATACATACATACATACATACATACATACATACATACATACATACATACATACATACATACATACATACATACATACATACATACATACATACATACATACATACATACATACATACATACATACATACATACATACATACATACATACATACATACATACATACATACATACATACATACATACATACATACATACATACATACATACATACATACATACATACATACATACATACATACATACATACATACATACATACATACATACATACATACATACATACATACAGACATACATACATACATACAGACATACATACATACATACATACATACATACATACATACATACATACATACATACATACATACATACATACATACATACATACATACATACATACATACATACATACATACATACATACATACATACATACATACACACATACATACATACATACATATATACATTTAATGGGATAATGTTCTAAGGATTATTGTCACATTGAATAGTCACTGCTTTTCCCCACTATGATGAAAACATATAAGTATCATGATAAAATTCTTAAATATACATTTTATAGCCTAGTGATGTCATTTTACATGACAAAAATGATATAGTCTACTATTGTTGGAGAATCATTGGAATTTGAGACACTCTCTCGTAGTGTATGCCCTTGGTAATATTCAAAGGATGATATTTTGAGAACAAGACCTAACGGTAAGAAATCCATATTTATATGTTTCGTTGTATGTTCTTATCCATAGACATGTGTAATTATCCTTATACTTTAATATTATTATTAATTCATATTATGAGTTTTTTACTTCAATGTATTAATGAAAACCATGATGAAATATGCTCACAGAGAGTCCAGATATGTTGGGTTTATTTTGAGTAATATTACATTAATGAATATTGCAAGAAAGGATTTTTCACTTCCCAATTTAGTCAATGGTCATGGAGTTTCATGGGTAGGTACAATTCTAAAAATGGAAATAAATAGACATTGAACACATAGGTTAATGACACCAATATTCAACTATCTTAATTAGAGATATCGAGATCAAGAGATTATATTACATAGTGTACATTTATAGGAGGTTGTATATCATTATGACTTCAACTTCCATCCCTATGGGAGACTTGACATAATGTAAGTTAATATACTTGGATATTAGGAGGTGTAGCCTAATTTTTCTGAGAAAGGGGTTTAGAGGGAAACATACCAAGTATATTCTGAACCTTAGTTAAATTATATATGAATTTAATATGTATTATATATATTAATATCTGACACATTTTAATAATTATTCATGTTAGTTTGATAGATAATATTTAGTCACCTGTTATTCGAGAGAATATATATGTGAACTAAATATTTAATAAATACTTATTCACCAGGTAATTAATTATTTAATTATTTGAATATATAATATTTACTTATTTTGGTTTATTTAAAGGTATTTTTTTTATTTCGTTATGTAAATATTTAATAAATATTAATTGATTAGTTTTGAAAATATACTATTTATTTATTGGTGAATAATGAAATGGTATTTAATTAATTAAATATATATTCATTATTAAAGGTTTGATAAATATATAGGAGGATTGAAAAACTATGTTTAACGGTTCGATAATAAATTTCATAAAAAAATATTATTTGAATTAGTATTGAATTATTTATTCAAGGAAATAATATTTATTTTATCCTCGAGTTTAGTGAATGTCAAGTAAATAATATCTCTATTATTATTTTAACATGAGGTTCTCCAAGGAAAATGAAAAAAAATAACGAACCATGTGAAATTATTATTTTTTAACCCATACTATATTTAAACCAAGTTATGAAATTTTCTGAAAGCCTAGCCCCTTTCTTATCATTGTACACTATGAGTTCCAAAGAGAATTCTCTCAAGCCCTAGAGATATCCACCCCTATAATTATTTTAAGAATGCAGAGTAGTTTTTCCCCTCCAATAGATTAATTCCATCTCACCTTGAAATATTTTATTGTAATTAACAAGGATCACTATAGTTATTAGAACCATATGTACTAGAACTTGGTGGATTCTATAGGAATGATTAGAGTTTCACACAACACGCATGGATCACCGATAGAGAGAATCTATCCTTTATGCATATGACACAATGATGATATAATAATAGGTCTTTGTATGATCATTAATAATGAAGAAATAATTCACGATAAAGTAATACTTTAACTAATATAAATTAATTATAAATTATATTTCAAAAGGTCCTCTCTTCGTGGATCTGATGTTTCTATCAATTAATATTCGATTTAATTTTATTCGTCTTGACATTATTCATAATATATATCTCAGAATTATTATTGATTATGATAAAAATCTAATCTAGGAATTACCTAACTTGAATTTATATTGTGCCTAAAACCTTCAAGATGTATCAAAATGATAAAAAAATAATTTATAATAATTTATCATTTATTGATTGATTATAAAAATTTGTTGTTAATATATTCCATGATACTCATTAATCTATGGGTCTTAAGAACACGTTGAGTTATAAGGTGTGTTATGCAAAAAATAGTTAGTAGACTAAATGATGTGTGGCACATTAGTACACACTATGTATCCCAACTAAGATATATTTCAATTCCCTAGGCGTTTATTCCATGTACTTTGCAAGTGAAATTTAAAACATGTATCTCATATGAATATGATGTGTAGTGATCAATATTAAAATTGAATTAAATTATATAAACAACAATTAATTTAAATATAAAAAACCTAATTTAATTTTCAGCATCTAGTATGTTAACTATGTTATATGATTTTTAGAGTTAATTAATGATCAATTAATTCCAAGAAATTATGTACAAATTCTTGTCAATACATTTATATTACATAATGAATCAGATGATGGGTATCTTCAAGGCACTTTATATTAACATTAAGATAAAGGAATAAATTTATTGATTAATTTAATTAATTGAATTAATTGAAGCATTTTTATCTTAACAATAAAAAATGGATTGAGGTGAATACAAGATAGTTTACTTTTTCATATTCATTAATTATATTAGGATGACCATGATCATAGTGTATCCTATGTATGTGATTTTCTTATTCAATTTATTACTATTTTAAGGTTTTTGAAATAATTTAATTATTACATAATGACATTTGTTTCATTCCTTTAATTTCATTATGTAAGGGCCTATGTGTCGAAATATTATTTTATGTAAACTCATTTAAACCATACTTTAGTAACACTTACTTTAATGTGAGTAAATATTATGTAATGGATGATACCCCTAGGAGATTGGAGGCATATTTTGAATCTAATAAGAAACCAATTCAAGAGGTTCATAGGAACACAAATGGAGTGATGCAACTCAAACTAGGAACGATTTGGGGAGATTATCCCCTAGGTTCAAGGTTTGTTTTATCATTCACTATAAAACAATACATTAAACAAATCTCATGATATTTTCACTATTTATTTTATCTCTTTCAATTTTTTAATGATCGAAAATTTTATCAATGGAATTTACTTACTTATAATTATGTTATATAGAATAAATCACATACATAAAATAGATAACCCAATAAATGAAGAATGAAATAAGTGGTGTTTATAGAAATTAAGGAACCTATACTGATGGAATAATAACTTGACCGTTGGAATAGTAATTTGACCATTAAAAATAGTAACCCAACTGAAAGAATAATAACCTCATATATGAAAGTATAAATAAAATTTTGAAATCTAATCAATGAAAATATGATATATTTATATCATGGTATAATTAAAAAAATGTTTTAAAAGTGACAAATTAAATGTTGGTATTTTTATACGACGCAAATATTTATTTACAATTTTATAATTAATATAACAATTTAGAAGAAAATTAATTTTTATAAAATTTATCAATAAATTAATATTTTTCTTTCTTATAATTATAATAGAATTTTATGATAACTTAACCATTTTTTCAAATTTCCATAAAATTGGTTATAATGTTGAAATCAGTATTTTTTTTGAATAAATGTGATTATAATTAAACATTAAAAATTTCATATTTAGTAAATTCTTTTTCCTAAAATAGATTTCATTTTTAAAATATACATGATTAAAAAGGGTTGAGGTTGAATATTTATGATTTTTTTTTTAAAAATAGATTTTTTAGTGATTAATGATATATGATAATTTACGGTGTTTAACATTTTAAGCCAACCACATGAATTATTGAGTCATGGATGATGTAATAATCCACTAGTTAAAACTCACATTCACTAGTTATTGTACTTAGTCATAATAATCAACACTATTTAAATCCTTTATCCAAAATAATAATAAAAATGAATAAAATAATCAAAACACCCCTCTCCTCCCACTATAAATAGCACCCTCACCACCCCTTCTCTTCACACCTTATAAAACTTGAAGTATATCTAAATTATAACCAATTAACCTCCCAATTGTAATCCACATGTCTAGGATCTTTTTTTATCAACAAAATACCAAACCCAAGTGCCTTAAGGAGGTTCTCAAGGAGACAATATTCAAGAGGTATGATCCTCCGCCTTTCTATTTTAAATTCTTTCTTTCTTCTATCTCATCCTTTCCTAAAAAATCCAAAGTTACATGATAAATACAATATCATATATATACCAGAATATTTTTTTTATAATATGGATCATAAAGTATCTTCTCTTATGCTTTTATTCTATAAATGAAAACATCTTCTGTGATGTATCGATTCATCGCTTTCGTGGACGATGAGTTTTCATTTAACATTACAACCTTAATTCCTAGTTATAAAACCATTATAATAGATAAAATATATTATAAAATGTATATTATATTTTTTTATATTTGGGAACTAGTATATATACATAATATTTAATAATAAAATAAAACTAGTTTATGATGATTAAAATAATACCAAAATAAACTAAACATTTAACTTTAACATTTTACATAATAAATCATCCTCATATCATAAAAAATGATATATGGGAGAATTTAAAATTATGGAGGCACCTCAATATCATATAATTCCACTTCAAGTGATTTTCCTCTATTTGATAAGAACTCTCATAATTAAACTCAAGGGAACTGATAAGAAAATCAAGAAACAAGCACTCCTAGAATCACAAAATTAAACATTATAACTCATCAAAATGACAAAAAATGAACTTAATAAAATTATAGTAAATAAAATTTATTTATAATAGGTTCTTATTTAATTAATTAATTAATCTGATTTTGTTATCTAAGATATTAAGTGTAAGTACAAAACACATTCATACATAAGGTAAGAGATCCCTCAGAACCTCCAAATTACCTTTGGGTTAGGATTTATCTCTCTTTACACTATTTAATTTATTAATTATTCATATATAATTCATGTAAATTATGTTTATATGTTACAAAATTATGTATCCAAATAAAATCATCCTTCTTTGATGTGAAAATATTTGTTTTATAAGGTTTCTTGTTGATTCCTCCCGTTAAAAAAGCTTGATTAAAGGGAAATTATCAATTTCTTACTCAGTTTCTTATACATACCATAATATATTTTAAGACACCTTTATTTTTATAAAACAACTCATCTCATAATGAAAAAATATCTTATTTCATTTATGGTTTTATATAAAAAATATTCCTTTTCCTCTTTAAAGTCATTTTAACATTTCCCATTAAAAGACACAAAAGTGGCCCATTTAAAAAGTTTATTAAACTCTATTTTCACATGATTTCAATTAAGTTATATATCTGTTATCATGAACTATGCCTATTTTCCCTTAGTAATTCACACGTATTATTTAAATCCATTCTTTCCTGGACACCATCGTGATACACAATTTTTATGCCTTATAACATGATTTCAATAACTATTTCTTTCCATGGGTAGCCATTATGATTATTCCATATGCTTGTTTCTTCATGTTGCATAAATATGAATGAAAATTTTATGATGGGTGTTCCCATATATCTCTCCAATGCATTGGATAATGTTTATTCTTGTGAGATGTTATGTATGGGATTGGGTGTAAACCAAATCCATTTTTGGACTTTTTTCACCATGTGATATAGTCTTGGTAGTTATCTTTGACTCATGTTTATGTCATGTTGAATGTTTCTTCCACATTCCTATGTTTCAATGATCACATGATTCCATGTTCTATATGTTATGATTTAATATGTTTATTCATATTCCATTCCTTTTTTTATTTCATAATGTTATGATTTTTAATCCATGTGCTATGATTTATTCCCATGCTTATTCCCTTACTGATATTTTTAGCTGATTCCTCTTGTTAATGTATTCCCTATTTTATCCCTTGTAGATGTAAGATATCATGTAAATTTAGGATATAACAATGGATATTAAATAAAATATGATTTTATTTTTTTAATGATTTCTAATCATGTACGTAATTTTACAAAGACACTATAATTTATGATCTTTGGTTTGTATTTGATAGTTAATTATGCTTAAAATCATGTAATAATATGTGTAAAAGGTTAAGGTCACAATAGTTGGTATCAAAGCATGATCTAGTTATTTTTAAAGATCAAAACTAGAACACTTTATTAATAAACCTAACGATAATTCTATCATCATGGATAACCTAGATTGAAACTTAGAGAATCAAATGTTATGATATATTTTTCCTTTATAAGTTTATCCTTCTATGATAAAAGTTATTTTTTATATGATTATTAGATAACTATTCAATAACCATTAATTATACTTAATTTTTCTTAGTTATTGGATGGAAATAAGAGAACCCATTCCAATAATCAATGGGATATGCAATGTGATGATTTCCTTAATGAAAATAAAAATTTTATGGGAACAAGAGATCAAAAAGTCATGATAGTACAAGGAAAATTGGATCAAGTTATGAATAGTAACTTGAGTTATATGAAACACCCTCATTATCTAATGAAAGAGAAAGCCATGGTATAATACATTATGAGACAAAGACCTCCTATATTTAGTGGAACTTCTGACACCCATCACATAACAATGGATTAAATTAATTGAAAACAAATTGTCTATCCTCCAGTGCTTAGATGATGAGAAAGTCAAGCTGGATGTCTATCGTTTTGATGGGGAAACTGGTCAGTGGTGGGAACTGATAAAAAACACAATGTATAAGGAGTAAATTGATTCCATGGATTAGGAAGTATTCAAGAAAATATTTTCCAATAAATATTTTATGGATACTCTCTATCTTAAGATGGATAAGGATTTCCTTAGACAGAAGAAAAAGGAAAATGAGACTATTAGGGCGTATGATGAAAAATTTACAATTATTTCACAAACTCCTTTTGATTTTCCATAAACAATGAAAGGTGGGTTTCTTCTTTAGAGAAAGAAATATGATTCTATGAAAAGCATTGGAAATAGATTATTTGAGAACTATAAGGAGGTTGTCAGTTGTTCCCTTAGGTTGAGATGAATATTGGATACTCTCAGTGGTCTCATGGGCTCAGAGATGAAAATTGGAAAATGGAATTTAATATGCAAGGATCAACAGATAAATCCCATGACGGAAAGAAAACATAACTTCCCTTATGTCAAAAGTGTGGGAAGAATCATCATGAAAACTGTCTAAAGGGAACCAAGATATTCTTAAAATGTAGAAGAGAGGGGAATCAAGATAATTATTTCTAAAGTTATATAAATAATCCCATAAACTTGAAAGAAGAAAGTAAGGTTTAAATAAACACTCATCTGGTAGTGCAGTGTTTCATCTACAAGAAATATGGGAATTATGTGAGACAATTACCTAAGATAAGGGTTGTTAGAGGTGATCAACAAAAACAACCTCCAAGACAATAAGGAAGGGCATATGATTTCACTACCAGTGAGGTGGATTTTGACAATGATGTGGTGAAAGATACTCTAATTATTCATTCATGAATATAAAATATACTATATGATTAAGGTTTTCCACATTTTTTAATATCTTTCATGTTTAGTAGAACTGTTCAAATGCCACATCAAAATATTGAGGTTGAGTTATCTTTGAGGATAGAAAATGGGAAAATTATTGCATCTAAAGTATATAAATCCTCCTCATTTAATATTTGTGGAATGATCCTCCCAAACAATATTGTCTTACTTTCGTGGAGTTTGATTCTTTATTGGGAATGGACTAACTATCAATATATAAATCCAACATCAACTATGGGGAAAGGGAGATCACTCCTCACATCTTGAGTCCTCCTCCAATTTTGTATAAGAGTAAGGATGATGATGAATATACTTTGGAATTATCATATAATGTGTGGATATTATTACCTTATGAGCAAGTATATCTAGATCAAATGATTGAGACAATGGAGAGAATCATGCTTGAAGACATGACCATTGTGAGGGACTACACTTATGTGTCCCCCAATGAATTTCCCAGTCTTCCTCTTAAACTAAAGGCTGAGTTCACAATTGAACTTATTTAAAGATCTATGCATATATCAAAGAATCCTTACAGAATAGACACTATTGAGTTAGAAAGAATATTTAAGTAGTTACAATAGATTCATGAAGGGGTTTTATATGATCAAGTGCTTCACTGTGGGGTGCACCAATTATCTTTATCAAAACGAAGGATGGATCAATGATACTCTAAATTGATTATTTTAAGATAAATAAATAATGATAAATAATAACTATCCCATTCCATATAAATATTACTTGATCAATAAACTATGAAGGACCAATTATTTATATAAGGAAGACCTTCATTCGGGATATCACCAATTAATGGTGATGAATGAATATATTTACAAGAATGTCATTCGAATGAGGTATGGATAGTATGAGTTCACAGTAATGAACCTTAGACTCACTAATAATCCATTATTTTTCATGCACTTAATGAATAGAGTATTTAGATATTACCTTTATAAATTTGTGGTAGTCTTTATTGATGATATTATTATATACTCCAAGAGAAAGGAGGAACACAAGGAGCTTTTGAATACCATGATAAAGACTTTCTGAAGGGAGAGACTTTATGAAATGTATAGTAAATGTGAGTTTTGGATGAATGAAGTATCATTATTGGTTCATGTTATCCCCAATAAAGGAATAATAATAGAACCTTAAAAGACAACGACAATCGAAGAGGGGATTAAGACAACATCTGTAATAGAGATAAGTAGTTTTCTTATCTTAGATGGGTACTACCAAAATTTTATGAGGAATTTCTCCTAATTTTACAACCTACTGACAATGTTAACATGTAAAGGGTAACATTTTATTAGATAGAGGAATATAGAAGAATTATTCAAGGAACTCTATAAGAGGCTAATAACTTCACCCGTACTCACACTACCAATAAGTAGAGATGGTTTTATCATAGACAGTGATGCTTAAAAGAAAGAATTTGGTTGTATACTCATGTAAAATGATAAATTAATAGATTACACCTTAAAAAAGTTGAATATCCATGAGCAGAACTACCTGATGTGTGATATGGAACTAACGATTGAGATTGATTTCAAAAAAAATCTAGAGACACTACCACTATGGTGAGAATTGTGATTTATATACTGATCAAAAGAGCCTAAAGTATATTTTTACATATAAGGAACTAAACATGTGTTAAATAAGATGGTTATATCTAATCAAGGACTATGATTTCTCTATTCATTACCATTCGGGAATGGAAAATAAGGAATTTGCTACTCTTAGTAGAAAAGAACTTGCTGCCTTATCCATGATGTAGATTGAGAAAGACCTTGTCTTTATGGATATGAAAAGGATGTATTTGGAAATCATAATTGTAGGGAATACATATTATCTTTCCCAAATTATTTATCAACTATCTATCTAAGAGAATATCAAGGAAGAATTGCGGGATGATCTGGAGCTACAAAATTTGGTAAAAGTAGTAAAGTAAGGGAATATATAATATTTACATATCAATTATGATGGTTTGATTTGGTGTGGAACAATTCTTTTTGTGACTGAATAACTTTAGATAAAGAAGGAGTTACTGGATAATACACATTGATCATCTTTATCCATCCATATCGAAAGTACCAATATGTACCATGATCAACAAGAACACTTCTAGTGGTACGATATGAAGGATATTTCAGTGTATATCTCAATGTTTTTAGTATGTCATCAAGTTAAAGAAAAGAGAAAAGTCCAAAGGAATGATAAAACCATTACCTATACCCACTAGGTAATGGGATAATGTCACTATGGACCATGTCATTAGTCTACTAAAAAAATTCAAAGGTAATATTTCAATATGGGTTGTGTTGGATCAAATCCCTAAGACTACCCACTTTATTGCTATTTGGGAAGATCTATTGCTGAAACAACTTTCCATGATATATGTGAAGGAAGTAGAGAGGCTGCATGGGGTTTTACCTTTTATTATCCATGATCATGATCTAAGGTTCAAATATAATTTCTCTATATGTATTCGACATGATTTGAGTACTGAATTGAATTTCATCAGAGCTTATTACCCCCAAACTGATGGTCAATTTGAATGAACTATTCAGATGATTGAGGAAATGATGAGTACATACTTAATGGAATTAAAAGGAGTATGGGATCATCATCTCCCATAAGTTGATTTATCATACAACAATAACTTCCACTCGAGTATTCATATGGATTCATTTTAAGATGTATATGGGAAGTGATGTAGAAATCCTACTTGTTGGGATAAATTGGGTGGAAAAAAGATAATTGGACCTAATCTTGTGAAAGATATGACAGATAAGGTTCAATACATATAATAATATATCAAAACTTCTTATATTTGGAAAACATTATATGATAAAAACCATAGAAGTGACTTGGAGCTTGAAGTTGGAGACAAATTCTTCCTTTCAATATCACTATGGATGAGAGTCCTACAATTTTGAAAGAAAGGGAAGCTTAGCACAAGGTACATTAGACCTTTTTGGATCCTTGATTGCATAGGAGAAGTGGCATATCATCTTTCACTTCTAGTAAATATGTATCAAGTTCATTATGTTCTCTATGTATCTCTATATAGGATGTACATACCTAACCCCTCACATGTACTAAATTCAGATGTGGTACAACTACATAACGAGAAATTATATGAAGCGGAACCAGTGAAGATCTTGGACCATATAGAAAAATTATTATGCAACAAGAAAAATAATCTTTTCAATTTTTTGTGGAGGAATCATAAGTTTGAATAGGAAACATGGGAACCAGATGAACTGATGAAGGAGAAATACCCTTACCTTCTTTCACCTTAGTATGTAAAATGAAATTTTGAGGGAAAAAATCATAAGGGGGGAAGGATGTAATAACACAAAATATTATCAAAGGAATTTTTATTATTATAAATAAGTTATATAGTATAAAAAATAAATATCACATAGATAACCCATTAAAAGCATTATTCTCATAAATGAAGAATAAAATAAGTAGTATTTATAGAAATTAATTAACATATACCAATGGAATAAAAATTTAACTATTGGAATAGTAATAGGACCATTAAGAATAGTAACCTAACCAAAATAATATTAACATCTCCTATGAATGTATAAAAAATTTATACTTCTTATAAATGAAAAATTGATATATTTATATCATGGTATAAGTAAATAAATGTTTTAAAAATGATAAATTATGTGTTGGTATTTCTGTAAGATGTAAATATTTTTTTATAATTTTATAATTAATTTAATGATTTAAAAGAAAGTTTATATTCATAAAAAAGATTAATAAATTAATATTTTGTTATATTATAATTATAATATAATTTTATGAGACCTTAATTAATATTGAAAATTTTCATAAAATCAGTTATAATATAAAAATTGGTATTTTTTGAATAAATGATAATTTTGATTAAAAATTAAAATTATAAAATTTAAAAAATTATTTCCATAAAATGGAGTCCATAATTGAAATATATATGATAAAAAATGGTTGGGGTGAATTTTTGGGATTTTTCAAAAATAGTTGAAATTTTGGTGAATAGTGAAATACAGTAATTTATGGTATTTAACATTTAAAAAAAATACTTGAATTTTTGAGTCATGGATGATGTAATAACCCATAATTTTCTTTAATAGACTATTATTTTTCTAAAATAACTCATTTAATTATGGAAAACTATCTTAGTTTATTTTTGATCTTATACAAAAAATACGCCTTTGTACTCTTTAAAGTCTCTTTAATATTTCCCTTAAACCGCCCTAAAGTGGATCATTTATAAAGTTTCTTAAACACTTATTTTATATTATTTCACTTCAGTTAGAGATAATTTATCATGATTTATTCATATTTCTCCTTATAAATTTCCATGTATGATTTAAATCCATTCTTTCATATACTCCATCATGATACAAAATTTTGTTATGCCTTATGACATGATTACGATACCCATTTCTTTCCATTGGTAATGATTTTGTTTATTCATTATAATGAATTATTCATGTGGCACACATATTCATGAACATGTTATGATGGGTTCACCCAGATAGCACTCTGATGCATTGGGTAATGATTAGTCTCATAAGGCGTCATGTATTGGATTGAGCAGTAAACCTAATCCATTATGGGACTTTGTTCACCATGTGATATAGTCTTGGTTGTTATACTTGACTCATGTTTATTTCATTTTTCATGTTCCTTGTACATTCCTATGTTTCCATGATCACATGATTCCATGTTCTATATGTTATGCTTCTATATGTTTATTCATATTCCATACCTTTTTATGTCATCATGTTATGCCTTATAATTCATGTTCTATGATTTATTCCCATGTTTATTCTCTTAATGGACATTTTATCTCATCCATTTTGTCTATGGATTACCTAGGTTATCCCATGTAGATATAAGGGGATCACATAATGTTATGTGATCATTATGGATATTAAGAAAAGATGATTTTATTTTGGTTTCATGGTTTCTAATTATGTACCTAATATTCAAAAGAAACTAGTCTTTATGATCATTAGATTTTATTTAATGGTTTATTAAGATTAAAATCATGTCATGATCTGTGTAGAAGGCTGGAGTCTTCATAATTTTCATTGTTAATTATTTATTGATGCTTAATCATTGAATAAATTAATTAATAAGCATGAATAATGAAAGTTAAATAAAATATAAATATGTGTAAAATTTATCTAGACATGGTTAATCACTTTAGTAAAATCCACTTAATATTAACAAGCATGTAATAAGATAAAATAGTATGTTTACACATAAGGTTAAAAATACCTCTAATAAAATATAGTTGGTATAAACTTCCACTACTTTGGTAGAAATCAAACTATCATATCCCATGCCCATATGGTTTGAATATTCCTAGGTAAATGTGAATTTTTGAGTTAGTGGATAGTTTATTTTTAGAACCAAAGCTCAGATTGTGGTTCAAAAGTTTTCAAAATCCCTAAATGGTATTTTTGGATGGATTTTATAGGATAGTAGGTTTTATGGGAGTATGATAGGATTACATAAGAAGGAAAAAGTAGTGAAAAAATATCTGAAAGCTGCTCTAGGCTATTCACACCATGAATCATGTATTAATGACATGATAGGATGTGGAAAATGGATACAAGTCCTTTTCTCAAAAGGTCACACCATGAATCCTTGGGTCTTGATGAGAAACATTTAGCAGTGTTTTTTTAAAAGAATGAAAATATAGGGCTTGACCCCCCTCTTGTATGGCCGATAGAATAAATGTGGGAGGGATAAACAACTGACCCTCCCCTCTCTTCCTCCTTCTTGTCATGGGGTGCCATTCTTGGTTGATTTCTTCAATAGATCAATTTATAGGCTCCTCCTCCTACTCCCTATATTGTTCCAACTCATTTCCATTGATTTCAATTTTTTTTGATGTAGGTTATCTATGGAAATTTTACCAGAAGATGGTAAAATATCTCATTTTTGAATGGTTATTATAAATCCTAATAAGAGGATGTACCAAGACATCATAAATGGGTCATCATTCCTTATTTTATGTGAGATACATTTAATGGATAATTTTTTATGGTTAATTTAAGTAAAATTGGTAATTAATTCATGTTTAAAATTTGGGGCCTTTTCATTGTGTAGGTTCAGGTGATCTTTCAGAGTGGACCTCGCCCATATGCAAGCAATATTATCATGATGGGATGACCTGTTGAGCTTTAGGATTTTTTCCTATTTAAATTAAATATTTTAGTTAATTAAAAAAATGAAATAAATATTTTTTTGGATTAAATGAAAATAATTAGGGATTTAAAAAGATCAACAATGACCATATGGACTTAGATTAGCCTGGTCAAGAGTTACTAGACACATGAATTAATGGAAAAATATTCAGAAAAAGGTAAGTTGTCTTGGTAGTCACCATATGGTTTAATTCTTGTTTAATTTTGATGTATTTTGATGTGTAGACTCCCCAATGGGGATGATGGACTTGTTAATTATGTTAACGGACTAAAATAAATGAACCTCAAAGAACTTCAATTAATTACATTGTTTAATCAATGATATGGGATCCCTTAGACACTATAATGATCCGAAAGTCATTATGGGATATTGAATTTTGAATAGATACCTCAACCACTGACGAATGATAACATGAACATTGATTGCGTTGGCCTTGACACCATCACTGCGAGGGGTAATCCTTGATTTAAATTAGAATGGTTATGGTATAGTACCCCTCTGTGTGAGATGTAGACACCTCCAAGAGGAGGTGTGAATGAACTTACAATTATGGGAATTAATGGTCCTATTATAGAACGTAGGGACACCTTAGAGTCAATGGGTTTAAGTCCATGATCAAGGTGGTAGATATTTTCCCCTTTGAGATGTGTTTTTACTGGGTGGTTGGAAAAAATACCAAATTAACATGGGTTGAGTGATTGGACTGACCTTGAGTGACCTTGAGTACTTAGGTGGGATGTGGGCCATCTATTGACCATTTATTATTTTTAGAACCTCATTTAGTCGATAGGCTTGTTTCATTATGATAATGATGTCATGGTATGTGACATCCTTAGAGTATCGTGTGTTGACTTGGCTAGTATGCTTAAGACCAGGGACCCCGATGGAGTGCCTCCCACATGATGAGACATAGAGGACCTCTGTGGGTTCCCCATAAATTTTGAATTTAGTGGAAGCGAGTCTTTGGTTATGGATAATGTTGTTAGGTTTAGGCATTCATTTAACCCTTAGTTCTCTTTTACTTTATGAAGGTTTATGATGTATGCCCTTGTTGGTTTTATTTTATTTTGTACAAAAAATTACCAAGTTTTGAGATTTATTTGTGTTCCTATGGCTGTGAAAACTACTTTAGTGTATGGGGTGGGTCTGTGATACTATTAATGGATATTCCATAGGTTTAGAGCTTGATGGTTGGGTTTCCATGGTTTTGGAACCAAATATATTGTTTGGGATACCTTGGATTTAGAGCACAAATATACTATTGGAGCTACCATGGTTTTGGAGATTTAGATTAGAGGAAAAATATATTTTGTGCTAATTGTTGGAGATACCATATAATCAAATAATTATGTTCAATATTCCTTGGACTTGGAGCTCGATGTTGGAGCTTATATTGATTTAGTTCTTGAATGTTTAGGCTATCGTGGGATAGGTTCCCAGAGCCATGAGGACACGGTTGGAGATATCATGGATTTGGAGCCCACATTTTATTGGGACACATGATGATCATAATGTAATCAATTAAACTTCAAAATTTTATGAAGAAGATATGGTTTAATAGGTATAAAAAAATAAGGATAAAAAACTATTGTTTTTTTGTAAATGGATTGGAACATTCCATGTGATGTGATCAATAAAATTTCAGATTTGGGCCACATAAAGTATTGTGGTAATGCTATATATTTATTTCTAAAAATTTATTTATTTTATTATAATCTTTTAACATGAACATATAACTACATTACTGGTTATTATGGGACCATGTTGGTGGAACCTAACCAAAATTTTCACTAATAACTTTCTTGGGTGACCATTCCACATTGGTACCTGAGTAGATGTTCACTTGATATGGGTACATGTTGGGTTGAGGCCTATGAATTAGATGTAGGATGTTTAATTAGATAACTTGTATGGTTTTAGGAATATGGGATGTGGTACTAATCAATGTAGTTAGTGGTAAAATGCATTTTATTCTTTTTTTGGTTATATATATGTGACCAACCCAGTGAGTGGTTAGTTGTTTATTTTTGGTCGAGATTGTATAACTCTTTGTATGCTTTAAAAAAATATCATTACTCAGATTGTTTTTTTTTTCATACTCTGATGGATGTTATATTTATGGATGGTCCTTGGTTATTTTTTATTTCACACTCTTTTATTAGGGTTATAACATCCCTATAGTACCTCGTTGGAACTTTTCTACTAGTTGATTGTCTCTGGAAGTTGAGGAGGCATGAATAAGGTCACATGGTGAACCGGTCTGGTCAATTTTCATTGATTGAGATAGGTTGGGACTTTAAATATTAGTAATAAATGACTTTTTTTAATATTTGTCTTAAAATATTTGGATTTGGTTGACCAGATACATGGTTATGTGTTAGAACTTATGATGAAACTTGGTCTAGTGCATCTTGAACACCTTTCTTGAGGGAATTCCATATTACAATGGTTATCATATTTATGTTCTTATCTTATACTATCATGTATATTTTTTATTTTTACCTTTTGTGATGTACATAAGATTTGAGATTTATGATTTTTGAGTTATTAATTTTTAGACCTTGTCCTGGTGGAAATATGTCGGTTATTGGATTTAGCTCTTGGCTTATAGAAGTAACTAAGACTCTCAAGGATTATCATTATAGTCTTTTCCCTCTAGTAAGGTATGCGTGAGGACCCTAGTAGGCCTGTATAATAATTTAATGCCTTAGTTATAAACCCCTTGTGGGTTGTTATTATTTTGGTTCAATTATGTTAAGTGTTTTTAATAACCTATATATTTTTTCCATTATATCATGGAATGAAGCTCTATCCAACCAAACATTATTTTTTTGGTTCTTTGGAATATATTTTCTAGGACAGTGTAATTATATATATATATATATATAAACCTAGAAAATTTTAAAATCTCAAGAGATCTATCTCATAGGTGGTAGCTTGGTGAGAATCAGCGACTTAATAGGTTGATGAATTTGCATTTGGTGTCTGGTATATGTGTCATATGATACAATGGATAAGGGTTTTGGATTGTTGGATTCAAGATTATAATTAATATGGGAGTGTATTTGGAATCCCTTAGCTCAAGATTTATATGAGAGTGGACATTTGGTCTATGTGGGAGGACATAGATACTTTTGGTTTTAACTCATAAATTGGCGATATGGTGACTTGTGAGGATGTGGGAAACCCATGGGAAGGTTAGTTCAGTCATGCGAGTTAACTAGAATATATAATCTGGTAAGATCATTAGGTTTATATTGATGCAAATGATATTATATAGAGTTAATGATAAATTCATGGTTACCCTTTAGTGTTTATAAGGTTAACCACCTTATGTTCTATCACCATAGTATCAAGGATTGTTTTGTATGGAATAATTATTCAAGTTCCTGAACCTGTTGTTTATAAATGTGTTTTATACATGTTGGAGCGTAGGATGATTATCATGACTATGAAAAACATTGGATGTTGGCTAAGCATTTGGTTAATATTGACATAGTTGGAGTGAATGTTTTTAGAATATAAGTGCAATGGGAGCTTCTAGTTTTGTGGAATTAGTTGTTACCGGGTAACACAACAAAAGTTGGTGGGTTGGTGATTTAAAACTTTTCATCACCAGAGTTGAGAAAAATTGCCTTTATTAGTGATTTGGTCCCAGATAGAGTTCTAGGATTTATCATGAATTAATCAGATCATTTAAATTAAAATATAACAAGTACTATGTTTGAATCGAAGTGTACTTGTCCATTGCTTGTCACCAGTGACCATTTATTAACGAATCCGAGAGTAAACCCGTTTAGATCATCTATAAACAGTTTAATAATCTTCACATATATCATTCTTTTAATTCTAGGTAGCATGGAGTTCCGAGGATTACATTGACATCATGATGATCACTATGATCCCGTGCATTCGATCAACATAGCCATTCTTGTATCATTCACTCATTTAGATATTTTCTCTCTTGGATTTGGTAAAAGAGAGAAGATATCAATTATGACTGATGAATTGTCCATGGAATGAGCTTCTTCTCCACTTATATAGTAGATGTCCAAAAATATGTGGTTAGGGTTCCCCAACCCCCGCATTCTTAACATCCACTAAATAAGTAATAATTATGATGAACCAACTATTTCATAAAAATTATCTATATTTTATCATATAATTGTAATATATATTAAATATATTACATGATAAAACATAATTAATTAACTTGAATTATAATTCCCACTAATATAAAATGAACATCAAATATTAGAATAATATTTGTTCGTATAATATTATTCCATGTATTTACTTATACACTTGTAAATAATTTTAATAAAAAAATTCAACCCAATTATTCTATACTCGAATAATAATGAATTTATTTATTTATTGGTAATCGTTAAAACCTGGGAAACACTCAGACCTCATGGAAGGCCCCACTATGTCCTATATACCTATTCACCAGAATAGAGAAGATTCTTGAATACATTATTATATTTTACCCTCTAGGACCTTATCTCGACAACACTAACTAATATTAACAAACCAAGAGTGGAGACTGGAAACTATTCAAGGCCCATAAAGAGATAATGAATAATCATACCAATGAAACCATCACATGACCACACACTGTGTAATATTATATCTTTGTAATATAATATCTAATAAAGAAGTATGTACACTTGTTTCATCATTCATTCTTGATTTATTATTTATTAAACTAAATATATAGAATTACCTTAAAATACCATGGCCATAGATTTATGAAGGTACTACTTTCCTGATAAACTAGGCCCGAGACATCACTTACTCTACTCATAAGTGAAAAATTATATCTTGAATATTCAATCAATTCCATATCACCAATGATGCACTGAACGAAAAATACCTCACCACAACATAAATGTCACTGTTTTTACATTTAATCAAAGTACGTGATAAAGTGGAACACATTGATAATGATATCAAGTCAAGATACAAATACACATAAGGTATATAGGAATATACAATGACCCTTAAAACATGTGGTGTTCTTGTTTGTGAGAATGTACTCATAATCTCATCTACTAGTGACCACCAAGTGTGAAATTCATAAGAAGTAGTCTCAATTATTATGAGTCCCTAACACTTGATAGTCACACAATATCTATTTATTGTCAGTATGATATATCTGTACCATAGGACATAACTTTAAGATTACTATCACAGTATCTATTGGTTCTCATTATATCCTGAGAACTACTATAAGATTTTGATATGACATGTAATCTAAGGATGTTATTATAAATATAGTATAACATGAAGTATCAACACTATTATGGTAAGATAAACACTTTTATATCTCAAACTGTATATGTGTAATGGTATTTGAAGTAATACACAAGCTGGGTATAGGTTACACACTTTAAACACTACCACTTTAACTAGAGACAACTGTTAACAAGTCTCAACCCGCTAGCTCTCACATGAGAATCATGCTTATACTGAGATATGTATTTAGTCATGGGGCCTATCACATTTTATTCTATGGATACTCTTCTAATTGTGACTTCACCTATCTGGGTAAAATGTATCAAGAGATGAAACTTCTGAAGTATATGATTTTCTCCCTAGCATGACATGGGATCCTTGGAAGGAACTACTAATGCAATATTATCATAATAAAATTGAATAGGGTTTACACTACTAGGACCAACACCAATATTTGTAAAAAATCCTTCATCTATTATTCCACTATAGTTGCATTAAAAGCCACAATATACTTGGATTCCACTATAGATTCAGGCACCATAGGTTGGTTCATTTTTTTCATCTCACTACACCACCATTCAGGTAAAATACATATCCTGACCATGATTCTAGATAATCATGATATTTCTGGAAACTAGCATCATTGTATCCTATTATTACTAGTTCCTCATCTCCTTCAAACACTAGAAACATATCCTTTTTATGCCTCAAGTAATTCAGGATTATTTTGACAGCTTCAAAATGTATATCTCTGGGATTATATTGATATCTTCACCCCATGATTAAAGAAAAGGAAACATCAAACCTACTATATAGCATGGAATACATGATAAACCCCACTTTCGATACATAATGAATTATACTCATTATTTTAATTTCCTCCCATGTTTGTGGACACATTTTCTTGGAAATATTGAAACCATGCGACGTTTCCAAAAACCTTCTCTTGGATTATTCCATACTATACCTTTTATATACCTTTTCAATATATGTACTTTGAATTAGCCCAAGAAACCTTTATGATCTATGTTGATAGATTTTGATCCCTAGAATATAGGATTCTTCCCCAATGTATTTCATATAGAATCATTCATTCAACCATGTATTAACTGATGACAAGTCTTTCAATTTTTTTCCCATAATTAATATGTCATCAAAATATAATAATAGTAAAAAGGTGGAATTCCCATCAAAATTATTATAGATACATGTGCCAATTTTATTCTTAATAAAATTAAATTATTTTATGGCCTCATCAAAATGAACATTCCACAATTGTGATTCCTACTTCAACCCATAAATGGGTCTTTATAGATTTCACACTTTTTTTTGAATCACTTGACTTATGAAACCCTTCAGGTTGAGTCATATAAATGCAGTCAACCGACCTTCCATTTAGAAAAATAGTTTTGACATATATTTTCCAAGTTTCATAATCATGGAAGGCTGTTATTATAAGAAATATTTTTATGGATTTTAACATCACAATTAGTGATATGGTTTCATCATAGTCTATACCTTGAATTTTCAAAAAACCCATCACTATTATTCTTGATTTATAGGTATTAACCTTACTATCCATGTACAAAATTTTCTTGAATGCCCATTTACACCTAATGAGATTTACACCAGACAGAGTGTCTACAAAAATCAAAACATGATTTTGTACATGGTCTCTATCTTAGAATTATTGGAATCTTTCCATTTAGTAGATTCCATTACTTTTTCTTCTTATTTGTAGGTCAGAGGTTTATCATCCTCAAAAAGTAATGTGTCACCAGACATAGTTACAATATGACCATAATTATATGGTTATCTAACCTATCAATTTTACCTACAAAATACTTGTGTCTCAAAAACATCTTTATCTCCCACTATATCTTGTGTGGATTGTTCATGTACTAAATGTTGCACATATAGAGAATTAACTTAATCTAATCCAATATTTCTTCCACTATTTCCATTGGAAATGTGTTCTATTTATTTAAATATAACTTTTATTTCCATAATCAATTTTCTATAATAAGGGTTATATAGGTAATATCCTTTTTTTCCCTTTAGGATAACCTATAAAGAGATACCTCATGCTTATAGATTCTAATTTATCACTTTTTATATTATTGAAAAATTCCCCACATTCCCATACACATATTTATGATATATTGGGTTTATTTCTACAGAAAAAATCAGATGGAATCCCATATTTCTCTTTAGTTGGTACTTGGTTAGGAGTATATTCCATTGTCAATAAGGCATATCCCTTGAAGGATAATGAAAGAGTTTCCTGACACATTATTGATCTGACCATGTAAAGAAAGTTCGGATTACTCCTTTCAATAACACCATTCCATTATGGTGTATAAGGATGAGTGATTTGTGATACTATACCACACTCCTTTAAGTGATCACTGACATATTGGTTAGGACACTCTCTACCTCAGTCTATGTGAATTGTATTAATCCTCTTACCAAGTTGGTTTTATTCTTCATATTGATATTACCTAAACATCCGAGAGGAATCTGAATTATATCATATCAATTAGATATATACATACCTATTATATTCATCATTAAAATTAATAAATTATGAAAATAAACCCCTTTCCTCTACTAGAAATGAACTATACAGATCAGTATGAATAAATTCTAGTAATTATGTTTCTCTTAATCCCTTTCCATAAAATGATTGGTTGGTCATTTTCCATTGTAAAAAATCATGCCATATATCTATTGGTTTTAACTTAGTTGAGTCTTAATACACTACTTGATTTAATTTTATTAAACACTTATAATTTACGTAACCAATCCATAAGTTCCATAGGCGTGTGTTGTATGAGTCATATTTTCTAGTTTATTCATTGATTTTAATTACCAGGTTTTCAAGTTAAAGTATATATAAACAATTATTAAGATACAATAAATAATAACACATTATATCCTTATAAAATAGAAAATATTTATTTTTAAACTTGAAATAAAATCCCATGGTGTCCAGACTATACACTGAGATTATGTTTCTGGTAACTGAATCAATATAATAAAAATTACTTAATAAAAGAACCAACCACTAGGCAATGTCATATGATAATATCCCACTTCTAAGGCTTCTAGACTCTCAAAATTTATATATATAAGATCCATTTATCCCTACAGTCATATTTAATATAATTTTTTCTTGTTTATGAATAAAAATTTGTGATCAAAATGTTGTATCCAATAACCAACTCATAGATAATGATAGATTACATTAAATGAAATAAATACCTAAAGGAGAATAATTTCATTTCATATTACTCCTTGAAATAAAATTTGTATTATATTGTCCATTATTTACACATAGAAAGTATAAATAATCTTGATAACTTACCTCCATCTGTATTTATGGATTTTTTTGAAGGATGGTGCATAGATTTCTTCGGCCTGAACTTGGCCTTATAACCCTTAGCCTCACCTTCACCCACTCTTATTCTCAATAAGGACAGAATAATTGGTATTATTCATATCCTTATCATCTTAGATAACTAAATCAAAAAGATATTAAAGTTATTTTTTCATGTTATTCATATTATATTTAACAATGAAAGATGAGAAGATTGATAATAAAGAGGAAGTAATGAGATCTTTTGCTAGTTCCAGATTTAGTTTGAACCCAAGGGATTCAAGTCTCTCAGTGTACCTCATCATCTTGAGTACAAGAGGTCTTTATTTCACCACTTATACTAAACTTAACCTAAATATTTCACTAGATATCTCATTCCTTTCCTTACTAGCTCTCTCATGATATAATTCTTGGAGACTAGTTAGTATTGTTTATGCATCTTCGTCCTCATGCATTTTCTGTAGTTGACTGGACATAGATGATAACATGATACACTGCACATATAGTGATTCATATACATAATTTTTTTCCATTCATATTTATCAATATTTTTTCCTTGATTAGGATCAATAGAAAGTGAGGAATCCAACACATAAAGATTCCTCTCATGGTGTGGTATAATGCACAAGCGCTTGTATAACTTCTTGAAGTTATGTCAAGTAAAGATATATTCTTTATCTAGAATGGATCATAGTGATAATGTTCCGATGGTGTTTGTGGTTTCCATTTTTATTCTACAAAAAACAAATTTATCAATAAATACTTTGTTTTCATTATATTTTAGAAATTTTGATTAATTAATTATTAAATCAATAAATGAATCCCACTATTTTATCGAACCCAAATATCCCTCACTATTAGATTAGGAATAATCTATCTCTTAATTATTATTGTGGAAAGGATATGTGACATCCCAAGACATTAAAATATTTTCATTTTATAATAAATATAATTTTGTTATTGACATTCCTTATACACAACGTTAAACTTACGCTACATATGCCAATGAATTAACTTGCGTTACATGCAAGTCTGAGTTTTACCGCCTTTAATTGGAGAACCTATTTTAAAACCAAATTTTGAACCTTTTATGATTTTTCTTTTAAAACATAAACATAATTTTTAAATTCATAATTTATAAATTACTTATGTTATTTTTTTCATATTTTTCTAATAAACTTCAATTTTTTGACGAATAGTGAAAATTAATGGAATTTAGTTAAAAATAGCCTTTTAGTTTAAATATTTATTAATGATAAATTATATTTTAGATCTATTTTAGAGTAAAATTATGTCAATTATAAATATATTTATACAATTAGTTTCATTAAAATCAATTTTACTTTCAAATTTAATATAAAAACTTAACAAACTTTTGAACATTTTTCTACTATAAAAACTTGTTATTTCACCCCGTCTACAAGATTAGCGTTAATCTTAATATTCCCACTTAAATGATTAGAATTATAAAAATATGACATACAAAAATATAATTAGTATGATATTTATATTCTAATAACATAAACATAATTTTTTGATCAAAATGATCAGTGAATGTGATTAAGATTAATTATATTGATTAAGGTATGATTAATATTAATAAGAGACTAAACCTAATTTTAAGGACCAAAATGACTTGAAAAATTTTCCACAAGACATTTCTTCCAATAATTTTACCATTTACCCATTTGGTTTGAAATATATAGTTATTGGGATATTATTAAATTAAAGTTCACTATATAAAATCTTAAGTAAGGAAAAAGACAAAAAAAAACTTTCCTTACCTTTAACATTTATAAAATTCTGAGATACATTAAAAACATAATATTTTAGTTTATACATAACCTTTTTTAATATAAATAGTTTATTTTTATCATAATAATTTATCCATATTTTTTAGATATGATTTAGTTACTTAAAATGATTAAGAAATTCCAAATAGTGATTATTTAATTAAAAATTAAATAAAATAAATGATACTATAAATATTAAAAGGGAAATTAATTGATTGAATTAATTGATTTATTTATTTTTATATGAAAATATCATATTTCACATCTTTAAACCTAATATATTTGAATTAAAATATTGTATTCATATTTTGAAATTAACATTAAATAAATAATGTCAAAATTGATAGTATTATTATTTTACAATAAATAAATATTATTAAATGATTTAAAATTAATAAAAATAATATATTTTACAAAGTGATTTTTTAGATTTAATAAATATTAAATATAGTATATTAATTTACCAATAAATCATTTACAATTAACACCTATATACTGTAAAAATGTTGTTAACACGGTCCGGGTTCAAGGAGCGTTTTAGCGCGTCACATGCACTTATTTTAAAATTAATTTCCAAAACACATAATAATTTTATTTTATAAATTAGATATAATATTAATAATTAAGTTTCTCTATATTTTATAATAATTATCACTTTCATTTAGTCTTAATGGTTAAATCAATTAGATTATAAAACTAGATGCTTTAATGAGAACCAAAATGACAGAATTTGGGACTCTTAGAATTTAAGAAACCAAATTATTAAAATGAACATCTTTTTGTGTGTATGTGGTTCTTAAAGACCATTATTATCCTTTAATCCATTATTTTACCATCTTTGAGGCACTTTTGGTAAGATAGACCACCCATTATTGAATACCATTTGGTATTTACAAAAGTGTCACTCCCCATTCCCTATAAAAGGCCACCACCTCTCTACATTTATAACACCTATAAGACCTCCTATGTTTGTCCATTACCTGAAAAAATAGTCTGAAAACATATCTAACTACTACATAGATACATCCATTTGGGTATAAAGCTTTACAAGAAATCCTTATGGTATAAACCAAAATAAGTTAATCAGTTAAGAGGTAACACCTTATCTCATGCTTTCTAATTTAATTTCTATTATACACTCCCTATAATATTTTTATTCCATGATTATATAAAAAAATTATCCTCAATATACTAGGATGTTGTTATGATAAGTTTTAGATCTACACTTACACACACCTTAATCTAATGGAAAACTGACATATTGTTTCTGTGTATGGTGAAATACAGTTTCAAGAAATGATTATTGTTCAATTTTTCCCTACCACCTCTCATGGTGGACATTATGATGTAAAAAAAAATATATAATATAAATATGTTATTTATTATGTCTTATTATTCTATAATTTTTATTTATAAGATTCCTTTATGCTATCCAAGTTGTGTAAATATGATAATTTTGTTTGAGGAAGTGTGGGATATCGCCCCATCAAAGCGATATGACTCGTTCATTCCATAAATGGAACATATAATAGATGGTGTTAATAAAAATATGTAACATATATAATATAAATATTATACTGGAATTATAATATAAATATGTATCATTTAGTTTTAATTCTCTTAATACAATAAAGAAATGAAAGTAGCACTCATACGTATGTAGGACCTACCTTCTCCATGAATGGTGCACTTCATTTCTTATCTGCAAATATTATGGACTATTATAAATACGTATGTAATAAATATATAATATAATTGTGTCATTTTTTACATTATGTAGTTTATTAAACCATGATATATTTAATAAAATTACCATATAACAATTCAAAATATAGTTGAGAAAACTAAGCAATTAACACCCAAAATAGTTAAAATAATGAAAAAGTGTTGACAAACATGTAATAAAATATTATAAGAATTTAATACATGGTATTATAAACATGAGTTTGGTTATGGTATTATTTATTAACATATTTTAAACCACAATACCGGAGTATAAGGACCACACCAAAAATGTAATGATAATATAAGGGATTTCGTCTGAACTTACCTACCATTGATACATATGTTTGTTATGCACCAATTTAATCTTATTTGGTGTATATAATTCCCCTCTACATGTTATACCATGAATATAATTATTCTAATAATATTTTAATTTTCATTTAACTCATTACTAACTATGATATAAATGTTTCAATGTAGAATGGGACACATTGGAATGTTTAAATGTTATTTTTACTCAGTATTGTTTTAATGTCAACAACCCTTATTGTTAATTATTAATCATTGAGGTATTATTGATAAATATGTATATTTTAGTCAATATGGATAGATTTTTAAGGAAAATTGTTTATGAATTTTAGAAATGTTTTCGACTGGTACGATAAGGGTGGGGCCGAGTTATAGATAGCCCCTCGATGCATAAGCAGTCTCATGAAATGAATAATTTGGAAAATTAAATGGGTTTTTGCCCTAAATTTTATAAAACGTATTGTGAAAGGTCTTAATGGTAAAGGTAACATGTAATTAGAAAACATGGAATCCAATAATTAATCATCAACCTCATTTATATTTAGTTTTTATTCATCCATAAGATATTACATCAACATATCTATGGATACATTTAATTTTCAGGATTATGTTATTATTCATCCTTGAGATATTGAATCGACATATCTATGGATACATTTAATTTTCATTTCATTGATTAAATTGAATGTTTTTTAGTTTCTTAAATTTCTATATTGGTATTGCCTTATCTAGTTATTTTAATGGAATGTGTTATCAGCAATTCACCTTGCCATGTTAATTTATTCTTGTTGATTCATTATTACTTTCACATTTTATTACCCTTACTAAGAATTTGAGAATAACCTATTATGTTTCTTTCCCCAGGTTATAAAGAAGAGATATTTGAATAAGAGTTTATGTATGATGTTAGTTTTTGTTATTGTGTAGCATGTTTTCTTTTTTTTCCTAATGTATTATGGGTATCATGTATTTAATATGGATTTCCAAGATTGTTAAACAAAATAGTAATTTGATATTTGTTTCTTTGTAATAATGCCAATGTAATGTAATAATGCACCAAAACTGAGCTTATAGGGTTGGGGAGTTACAATTGGTATCAAAAGAAGTTTAGCATTAGCTGTGGAAACTATTTTTAAAAAACCTAGAATCGAGAGCACAACCATAATATAGACATTGAGGATAAGTATACATGAACATCCTAGATTTTTGGTAAGGTAGATATTAAGTGGTCATTCCTTGAAATACATCCCTATATGGATACTACAAGTGGATGTGGTTCCAGAACAAATGTACCTAGGAGTAACAACTCTGAAAAGGTGTTCCAGACATGACTTAGGGTAACATGGTACATGAAAACGAGCCTTACTATGAACCTGGGTTGATACTCCTAAGGGATATTATTATGATGATTCACATTTTATTTACCTACCATTATTAATTATTTATAAGTAATTTTTTCCCTAAAGTATCCAAAGTTTATGATTATAGAATTTGCAAAGCATAAATTTTTGTCTTGTACTATTACATGTTTATATTTATAGAATGTTCATTATTTGATTAGCTAATATAATATACATAAATGTTTAGAAATGGAACCTAAAAGAAGAAATGAGAAATCCACAAATGCAAGTGAGAAAAAGAGTGAGAAGGATTATATATTTCATGGTCTTAAGAAGAAATTTCATAGGGAAATAATATCCCATTTATTATCATCATATGAAGAAATAGTATCACGTGTTAACAAGATAAGTAAAGAATATATAAATCCTATGAATTTAAACAAAAGAAGAGGATGACAGTTAAAAAGTTGGATAAAGGCAAGAAGGTGAAGAAGGATTTTCCTACATGTGATAACTGTGGAAAGAATCACCCTAGAAAATAATTGAAGGGAATGTGAATTTTTTATAAGTGTGGAGAAAAAGGACACCATGTTCATGATTTCAAGAGTAATAAAAAGTTTTCCAATGTTCAATGCTTCCACTGCATGGATATGGGACACTATGAAAATCAATGTCTGAAGAGTCAAAAGAATAAACCCTAAATGAAGCTATTGGACAATGATGAAGTTATGATAATGCTATAGATGAACATGAATGATTAATATTCTTGTTCCAGAATAATTTCATTTTCAATTGTTATCAATAATGTACTGGTTATAAGAATTATGGAATATATGAGGATTGTACTGTAATACTTTTTTATCAAGTATTTGAGACCATATATTGAATAATACTAGGAAAATTTATTCATTAGAAAGTTATTTTTTTTGGAAAACACATTATTGAGGGAAATAAAACCCTTAATATTTTCCTGATGTTACGATAATGATAAAGAAATTATTGATTTGAAAAAGTACTGACTACCAAGTAACTTATTAAATACTTTTTGATAAGTGGTCTATGATATCATTTATTAAGTTTACACACTTTTTTATTTAAGTAATATATCCAATAAAATGTGTCTTACTAAATTAATAAATATGAATTCATGTTTACAATAAGTTTTTATGGTAATTAGAGTTATTACTATATTTTAGGAGGATACATGATGATGTTATTCACATGTTTGGAAAGTGAAAATTTATAGATGATTCATGTTGATTAAATACTAATGATAAGTTCATTCAGAAGTGATTATATCATAATAATTTAGAAAATATAACCATTTCTAAAATGGTTTAAGTTTATCATTGGATGAGATTTTGTATGGAAATGTATTACTTCACTATATGTTGTATCATGTGCTAAGAGATGAAGTAGAAATAGTTCAAGGCATAATCAAAGGAAAAAATTATGTTTATAGAAAAGTATATTTACTTATATTATTATGGTGTGGAATAATCCTTAACTATAAAAAAAATGATCTTGGAACAAAAATATTTTTCTTATTAACTTCATTTACGATGAATCAAATGGCCTCCTAGATCATTGTGGATTTATAGCGTTCTAATTTTTAACTTTCTCCTAAACCATGTTCTCTAGTAGTGTCCATATGAACATAATGGTTAGATGTTTTTTTCTGTATAAATATTTTCATTTACCACATATATTCTCCTACTAGGGAACCTAGATATGTGAGCATTTTGAGGTCAATGACGTTGATTAAGGTTAATTTTGTTCCAAATTTTATCATTTTGGTTTTTATTAAAGCATCTAGTTTCATTAATAAGAGAGAAGGAAAATTGAAATGCTCACATATGGGGGGGGGGGGGGTTGTGATACTATTAATGGATATTCCATAGATTTAGATCTTGATGGTTGGGTTTCCATAGTTTTGAAACCAGATATATGGTTTGGGATACATTGGATTTAGAGCCCAAATATATTATTGGAGCTACCATGGTTTTGGAGATTTAGATTAGAGGAACAATATATTTTGTGCTAATTTTTGGATCTACCATATAATCAAATAATTATGTTCAATATTCCTTGGACTTGGAGCTCGATTTTGGAGCTACTATTGATTTAGATCTTGAATGTTTAGGCTATTGTGGGATGGTTTTCCAGAGCCATGAGGACACAGTTGGAGATATCATGGATTTAGAGCCCACATTTTATTGGGACACATGATGATCATAATGTAATCAATTAAAATTCAAAATTTTATGAACAATATATGGTTTAATAGGTATAAAAAACTAAGGATAAAAAACTATTGTTATTTTGTAAATGTATTGGAACATTCCATGTGATGTGCTCAATGAAATTTCAGATTTGGGCAAAAGAAAGTATTGTGGTAATGCTATATATTTATTTCTAACAATTTATTTATTTTATTCTAAGCTTGTAAATTGAACATATAAGTACATTACTGGTTATTATGGGACCATGTTGGTGGAACCTAACCAAAATTTTCACTAATAACTTTCTTGGGTTACCATTCCACATTGGTACCCAAGTAGATGTTCACTTGATATGGGTACATGTTGGGTTGAGGTCTACGAATTAGATGTAGGATGTTTAATTAGATAACTTGTATGGTTTTAGGAATATGGGATGTGGTACTAATCAATGTAGTTAGTGGTAAAATGAATTTTATTCTTTTTTTGGTTATATATATGTGACCAACCTAGTGAGTGGTTAGTTGTTTATTTTTGGTTGAGATTGTATAACTCTTTGTTGCTTCAAAAAAAATTATCATTACTCAGATTGTTTTATTTAGTTTTTCATACTCTGATGGATGTTATATTTATGGATTATCCTTGGTTATTTTTTATTTCACACTCTTTTATTAGGGTTATAACATCCCTATAGTACCTCGTTCGAACTTTTCTACTAGTTGATTGTCTCTGGCAGTTCAGGAGGCATGCATAAGGTCACATGGTGAACCGGTCTTGTCAGTTTTCATTGATTGAGATATGTTGAGACTTTAAAGATTAGTATTAAAGGATTTTTTTTAATATTTGTCTTAATATATTGGGATTTGGTTGACCAGATACATGGTTATGTATCAGAACTTATGATGAAACTTGGTCTGGTGCATCTTGAACACCTTTCTAGAGGGAATTCCAAATTAAAATGGGTATGATATTTATTCTCTTAGCTTATACTATCATGTATATTTTTTATTTTTACCTCTTGTGATGCACATAAGATTTCAGATTTATGATTTTTGAGTTATTAATTTTTAGACCTTGTCCTGGTGGAAACATGTCGGTTATTGGATTTAGATCTTGGCTTATAGAAGTAAGTGAGACTCTCAAGTATTATCATTATAGTCTTTTATCTCTAGTAAGGTATGTGTGAGGACCATAGTAGGTCTGCATAAAAATTTCATGCCTTAGTTATAAACCCCTTTTGGGTTGTTATTATTTTGGTTCAATTATTTTAAGTGTTTTTAATAACCTATATATTTTTTCCATTATATCATGGAATGAAAATCTATCCAACCAAACATTAGATTTCTGGTTCTTTGGCATATATTTTCTAGGAAAATGTCATTATATATATATATATATAAAACTAAAAAATTTTAAAATCTCGAGGGAGCTATCTCATAGGTGGTTTCTTGGTGAGAATCAGCGACTTAATAGGCTGATGAATTTGCATGTGGTGTCTAGTATATGTGTCATATGATACATTGGATAAGGATTTTGGACATTTGGAATCAAGATTATAATTGATATAGGAGTGTATTTAATATCCCTTAACTCAAGATTTATATGATAGTGGACATTTGGTCTATGTGGGAGGGCATAGATACTTTTGGTTTTAACACATAAATTGGGGAGATGGTGACTTGTGAGAATATGGGAAACCCATGAGAAGTCATGGTTACCCTTTAGTGTTTATAAGGTCAACAACCTTATGTTCTAGCACCATAGTATCAAGGATATTTTTGTATTGAATAATTATTCAGGTTCCTAAACCTTTTGTTTATAAATGTGTTTTATACATGTTGTAGAATGGGATGATTCTCATGACTATGAACAACATTTGATGTTGGCTAAGCATTTGGTTAATATTGACATAGTTGGAGTGAATGTTTTTTGAATATAAGTGCAATGGGATCTTCTAGTTTGGTAGAATTTGTTGTTACCGGGTAACACAATAAAAGTTGGTGGGTTGGGGATTTAAAAATTTTCATCACTAGAGTTAAGAAAAATTGCCTTTATTAGTGATTTGGGCCTTTATAGAGATCTAGGATTTATCATGAATTAATCAGAGCATTTAAATTAAAATATAACAAGTACTATGTTCGAATCGAAGTGTACTTGTCCATTTCTTGTCACCAGTGACAATTTCTTGACGAATCCAAGACTGAACCCATTTAGATCATCTATACAAACTTTAAGAATCTTCACCTATATCATTATTTGAATTCTAGGTAGCATGGAGTTATTAGGATTACTTTGACATCATGACGATCACTATGATCCCATGCATTCGATCAACATAGCCATTCTAGGATCATTCACTCATTTAGAGATTTTCTCTCTCTTGGATTTGGTAAAAGAGATAAGATATCAATTATGACTGATGAATTGTCCATGGAATGAGCTTCTTCTCCACTTATATAGCAGATGTCCAAAAATACGTGGTTAGGGTTCTCCAACCCCTGTATGCTTAACATCCACTAAATAAGTAATAATTATGATGAACTGACTATGTCATAAAAATTATTTATATTTTATCACATAATAGTAATATATATTAAATATATTACATGATAAAACATAAGTCATTAACTTGAATCATAATTCCCACTAATATAAAATAAACCTCAAATATTAGAATAATATTTGTTCATATAATATTATTCCATGTATTTACTTATACACTTTTAAATACTTTTAATAAATAAATTCAACCCAATTATTCTATACTCGATTATTAATGAATTTATTTATTTATTGGTAATTGTTAAAACCTGGGAAACACTCAGACCTCATGGCAGGCCCCACTATGTCCTATATACCTATTCACTAGAATAGAGAAGATTCTTGAATACACCATTATATTTTACCCTCTAGGACCTTATCTCGACAACACTAACTAATATTAACAAACCAAGAGTGGAGACTGGAAACTATTCAAGGACCATAAAGTGACAATTAATAATCATACCGATGAAACCATAACATGAACACACACTGTGTAATATTATATATTTGTAATATAATATCTAATAAAGAAGTATGTACACCTGTTTTATCGTTATTTCTTGATTTATTATTTATTAAACTAAATATATAGAATTACCTTAAAATACCATGGCCATGGATTTATGAAGGCACTACTATCCTAATCAACCAGGACCGAGACACCACTTACTCTACTCATAAGTGAAAAAGTATATCTTGACCATTCAATCAATTCCATATCACCAATGATGCACTGAACACAAAATACCTCACCACAACATAAATGTCACTGTTTTTACATTTAATCAAAGTACGTGATCAAATGGAACACATTGATAATGATATCAAGTCAAGAGACCAATAAACATAAGTTATATAGGAATATACAATGACACTCAAAACATGTGGTGTCCTTGTTGGTGAGACTGTACTCATAATCTCATATACTAGTGACCGCCAAGTGTGAAATTCATAAGAAGTAGTCTAAATTGTTATGAGTCCCTAACACTTGATAGTCACAAATTATCTATTTATTGTTAGTATGATATATCTGTACCATAGGACATAACTTTAAGATTACTATCACAGTATCTATTGGTTCTCATTATATCCTGGGAACTACTATAATATTTTGATATGACATGTAATCTAAGGATGTTATTATAAATATAGTAGAACAAGAAGTATCAACACTATTATGGTAATATAAACACTTGTATATATCAAACTGTATATGTGTAATGGTATTTGAAGTAATACCCAAGATGGGTATAGGTTACACACTTTCAACACTACCACTTTCACTAGAGACAACTGTTAACAAGTCCCAACCTGCTAGCTCTCACATGAGAATCATGCTTATACTGAAATATGTATTTTGTCAGGGGGCCTGCCACATTTTATTCTATGGATACTCTTCTAATTGTGACTTCACCTCTCTGGGTAAAATGTATCAAGAGATGAAACTTCTGAAGTATATGATTTTCTCCCTAGCATGACATGGGATCCTCGGAAGGAACTACTAATGCAATATTATCATAATAAAATTGAATAGGTTTTACACTACTAGGACCAACACCAATGTTTGTAAAAAATCTTTCATCTAGTCTTCCACCATAGTTTCATTAAAAGCCACAATATACTTGGATTCCACTATAGATTCGGGCACCATAGGTTGGTTCATTTTTTTCATCTCACTACACCACCATTCAGGAAAAATACAGATCCTAACTATGCTTCTAGATAAATATTATATTTCTGGAAACTAGCATCATTGTATCCTATTATTACTAGTTCCTCATCTCTTTCATACACTAGAAACATATCCTTCGTATACCTCAAGTAATTCAGGATTATTTTGAAAGATTCAAAATGTATATCTCTAGGATTAGAGTGATATCTTTACCCCATGATTAAAGAAAAGGAAACATCAAACCTACTATATAGCATGGAATACATGATAAACCCCACTTTCGATACATAATAAATTATACTCATTATTTTAATATCCTCCCATATTTGTGGAAACATTTTCTTGGAAATATTGAAACCATGCGACATTTCCAAAAACCCTCTCTTGGATTATTCCATACTATACCTTTTATATACCTTTTCAATATATAAAATTTGAATTATCCCAAGAAACCTTTAAGATATAAGTCGATAGATGTTGTTCCCTAGAATATTGGATTCTTCCCCAATGTATTTCATAGATAATCATTCATTCAACCATGTATTAACTGATGATAAGACTTTCAATTTCTTCCCATAATTAATATGTCATAAAATTATAATAATAGTAAAAAGGTGGAATTCCCATCAAACTTATTATAGATACTGTTGGATCTGAATCTACAGATTATACACAAGAGGGGGGGGGGGGGTGAATTGTGTCTTTTTTAATTTTTCAATAAATCTTTTCTTGAACGAGTTCTATCCTTTATACTTTATCAGATTTGATCATGCAGCGGAATAAGTAAAATCAAGAACACAATGATGTATAGTGGTTCGGGGAACAGAAGGCCCCTAGTCCACTCCACCAACACTCAACTCCACGAGCTTTGTGATCTTCACTATCTGGTCCTCTTTTCCACAGACCGATTCACAACTAAGTACTGGAAGTTGACACCTTTACAAATCACAGAAAAACAAAGCCTTATGCTTCAAACACGAACCTACACAGCTTAGAATGAGAAGCTAGTTACTAAAGAATAAAAAATAATTTCAAAAAGAAATTTTCTAGTTAATCTTCACAATTGCAATAGAATGTAATTGACAGCAGATGGATCGAAGTCTCTAGAAATATTGATCTTCAAGATGAACCAGTTCTGAGTTGATCCAGTTTCAGTAGATATAGAGATATAGTTCACAACTTCAGTAGTAGTAGATCCACAATAGATATTTGATGTAGAATAGGTGAATCTTCCATTGAGTTCCTTCTTCTTGAACAAACAAAGCTTTGACGCTCCTTTTGAATCATCAGATCAACGCGAATAGTTGCAATCTCTGTTTTCCACATTTTTCAATAATAGATCGATCACCATACATATGTACCTGGTGTTTCAGAGAGAACATATATAATAAAGCATATCTCCTGCACATTTAGATCCATAAAAGTCAACTTCTGATTCGCGATATTCAAAAATTTGAATTTACAGAGAAGTCCTAACTTCCCTTAAGACATGGCATAAAAAGATCCTTTTAATTCGATCTTAAATCCATTAAAAAAACGTCTTTGAATCAGTCAAAGTCGTACTTTAAAAACGACTTTAAATCCGGCTTGAAATCTACCCGAAAATCAGCTTACTGATCGCTGCACATAAATATCATCTGTCAAAATTTCCGACTCCAAACGTAAGGTTCAGGATGTGGCCTCAAAAACGTAGGGTTAATAACATAGTCTTCAAACATAAGGTTAACAACGTAAGGTTGAACACAAATGTAGGGTTGACAACGTAATGTTGAACCCAAACATAAGGTTGATCATCCATACTTTTTCTTCATCACTCAAACGTATGGTAAAAGTTCCATACTTTTACTTGATCCATACTTTTTACAAGAACGTATGGTTGTTTACAAAAGTAAGGTTGATGAACCATACTTTTGAGAAACAAACGTAACGCTTAGAATTTACGTATGGTTCTCCTTCCATACTTTGCTGATAACCAAAACGTAAGGCGCCTTCCTAACATAAGGTTCTCCTTCCATACTTTGCTGAAAACATATGGTTGTTTAATTATACTTTTCTCTTATATCAAAAAGTATACACGCTTTTCATCATTATGCTATGTTTATCCACGTAGGGTATGAACAGTGATTCCAGAACGCGCTAAAGTAGATTTCGCACTATATTTATTCACGTAAGGTATGAACAATGATTCTAGAATGCGCTAAAGCAGATTCCGCATAAGTAAAAAATTCTCGTTATTTCAAGAGTAAAATAAATTAATAAATTCCTGAAAAATACTAAATAAAATCATTAGAAAATAACTAAGGGTATTTGTGAGCATCAAAATTATGATAAAGAAACAGAGTATTATTTTCAATAATCTCCCCCTTTAAATAAAATTAACATGTATTGTTGAAAACAATACTTTTCTCAACAATCTCCCCCTTTTTTATGATCACAAAACCCATAAAATAATTAAAATTATTTAAACAAAATTAAATTTCAAAACTAGTTATAATTTTTTAAATAAAAACTTTTCCACCAAAAAGATAATTATAAATCCAATTTTTTCATTTAATTCTCCCCCTAAATAAAATCTTGAGGTTTTGATTTTGTGTTTATCCAAATTCTCCCCCTTTTTGTGATATCAAAAAGAATGAAAAATCATAGATTTTAACACTTTTAATATTGCACTGAACTGTTAGTAAATTCTATTATGAACTGTTTATCAATAATTAAATCTGGAGTACTGACATATCAAAAAGAAAGTCAGTAAAACAAATAAAGAAAGAAACAAATAAATAATGAAGAAAATTTTCATTCAAAAACAGCAGTATATAAATGAGAATCATATACACATGTATCAAGGTTTGGGTAAGATAGGCAATAGGTTCTCTCTCCTCTGGATTGCAGACTTGATTTCTATAAACTGTTCCCGAATTCTCTTCATCATCCCATCTCCAAGCTTGATAATGAGATCTCTGTTCTCTTGAGTCATATGAATATCTTCAATTAAATTGACTCTAAAATATACATGCATCCTTTCCTCTTTTTCAACAAATACTGACAGCTTCTCTGATAACTGATTTAACAGAATTCTGATCGATGGCTCACTAGATGTCAGTTGATCCACTAAGAACTTCTGATTGTCCAGTAACACTGAAAAAGGAGCACTGTTTCATTGAATATCTTGTATCCTGTCATTAATGTTGCTCATCACAGCTGTGATAGCTTGAAAACTTCTGATTAAATCAGGTGAAGTACCTGATCCACTAACAACATTATTTTCAACTGATGAAAATTGGTTCTCCATAAACAACTTCAGATCTGATAAATCTGACTTCATAACCATTTCAAATTTCAATTGTGTAACAGCAGTCATCATATCCTCTTTAAAAAATTCAAATTATTGCCTTGAAACTGTACACTCCTTCAGCTTTTGAAACATCAAATGTTCTAAGTCTAAGGCATTTCTCAGAGAAACATTCTCAGATTCCAACTGAGATACCTTTCTGTACAGTTCTTCAACTTCTTCTTTCCTTGAATCAGATGCACCCTGTGCTTGATTAACAGTCTTAGGTTGATGCAGCAGTACCAAAGGCAATGATTCAGCATCAGATTTTTCTTTTTCTCTATCCTAAGAAGGTTGGTCTACAGATTTTTCCTTAGGGTTTTCAAAATCCTCCACAGAAAAATCCTCTTGAAGTACCTATGTTTGAGCTTCAGAATCATGCTCATCACATTCATCTGCATCTTTGTCTTCCACTGGAATTTCAAGAACAATATTTTCAGTAGTTTCCTAAGGTCTGACCACTTCTTCACCAGGAATTGCCTCCATCTCTTGTTCCTCTTGAAGTGCAACTTCAACATCAGCTACAATATGTTCCTGATTCTCCCTTTGAGCTTCTTATGGAACTCCTGATCCCTCTACTAGTGCTGTTATTTCAGTAACATCTTCCATGGTTTTATCAACAACAACTTCCCTTACAAAATAATAAGAAAATAAAGCTTCTGTGGTTGTTTCCAAAGCAGGGGAAGTGACTTCCTCATTTACTGGGCTCTTTCTTTTTGATTGAATTCCCTCCTAACTTCTGTCTTCCCCAAAATCTTCAACATCAAAGAGAATCCTTCTTGCTACATTACTGACTCTGGATTCAGCTTGTCCCTCCTTGGACTTAGCAGTTTGAGCCTGATCACTCTCTGAGTATTCCTCCGTACCTACTGGAAAAAGGTTTCCTTTAATTGTGCTCTAGAAATATCCAACTTTCCTCAAAGTTCCAGCATTAAACGTATTACTATGATGACTGTTAACTCGAGCATCCACTAATCTCACCATGTCTTTATTAAACAACAGTTTAGAAATAAATCTACCAAAAGGGTAGAAATTCATCTGGGCCTCGCTTTGACAGCAGTAACGGAGATATATTATCATGTATCTTGGAAAGTTTAACTTAATATCTCTTAACATAAGAAACATTATATACATATCAGGGTACAAAAGCTTTTCCATTTCTGCCATCTGTGGAGCTATTCCAGTCTGAATAAATTTGACCAAAATCTTCTGATCAGGCTCCAAATCCTTGACAAACATTTTCTTTATTGTCTTAGTACCAAAAAGAAAAGACATGATGTCTTCAGATTTATTCACAAAATCTCTTATATTCTTCAAGTCGGAATGAAAAACTCCCTCATGAGGGCAGTTGAGAATCTGACTAATCTCTACTGAAGAGATTAAGAAATCCCTATCCTCTATCTTAGCCAACATACTGTCCTCGGTGTCTCCCAGACTAAACTGTACAGATTTGAAGAAGTATCTAAGTTCTACTTCATACAAAAATTCCGTATTTTCACTATTGAACATTTGTTCAAGATTCTGAAACGACAACGCTTGCTTCAGCAACAGATTTGTCTTAAATAACCAGTCGAGATCGATTACCTTTCCCTGTAAGATTTTTCTTCCCTTGGTGATTTGTCTCTTGACATTTCTTGGTTCGGCTTCAATGGATCTTTTAGTCCCCACTATTTCTGCAAGAGTCTCTGAAGGTTTTAAGGTTAGGGTTTCAGAGGTTCGAAGGTTAGGGTTTAGAAGAGGAAGTGCGATTTTTGGATTTCGAAAGGGTTTTGGTAGAAGTGAAAGGGTTTAGAAGTCGAAAAGGTTCTGACAACCTTGATTCCCATGTAATCACTAATCATTACATATATTTAAAACAAATAAAATTTTCATATGGAGAAAGAAAGAAAATCTTAAACAGTATTTAATAAACAAAATAAAATTTACATAAATAAATAAAAGTAAATTAAAAAAATGAAAATTATTTAAAATTAAATAAACCTAGCTCCCCTTAATAAAATCAAACCTTGCAGTGGGAAATGGTTTAGTAAAAATATCTATTAATTGAATTTCTTTATTTATAAATTCTAAAAATATATCTTTTTTAATAACATGATCTCTTAAAAAATGATGCCTTATATCATTGTGATTATTTCTAGAATGACTAATATGATTTTTTGAAATATTAATTGCACTTGTATTATCACATAAAATAGGTGTATTATTAAAATTCAATCCAAAGTACATAAGAGTGTTTTTCATCCACAACACTTGTGCACAACAACTGCCAGCAGAAACATATTCTGCCTCAGCTGTTGACAAGGCAACTGAATGTTGTTTCTTAATAGACCATGATACTAAAGACTTTCCTAAAAAGTGACATGTACCTAATGTAATTTTTCTATCTAATATACAACTTCCAAAGTCAGAATCTGAATATAAAATCAAATTGAATCAGAAGTTTTTGGACAAAGAAGAGATTGAAAAATAGTTCCTTTTAAATATCTAAAAATTCTTTTAATAGTAGTTAGATGTGATTATTTAGGATTTGATTGAAATCTAGTACAAAGACATACTAAATACATTATATCTGGCCTAATAGAAGTAAGATATAACAAACTACCAATCATACCTCTATATAACTTGTTGTCAACTGATTTCCCAGTTTCATCCAAATCAAGTTTTATATTAGTACACATAGGAGTTGTAAATGGCTTGCAGTTTTCAAGTCCAAATTTCTTAAGTAAATCAGTAATGTATTTGCTTTGATTTAAAACATTTCTAAAATGTCTTTGAAATATTTGAAGACCCAAAAAGAAATTTAATTCTCCCATCATACTCATTTCAAATTCTTCTTGCATTATTTTTGAAAATTCATGAAGAAGAGTTTTATTAGTTGATCCAAAGATTACATCATCAACATAAATTTGAACCAATAAAACATTATTTTTCACGGTTTTCTTAAAGAGTGTGGGGTCTTCCATTCCAATAGTAAAATCATTTTTCAAAAGAAAAGAACTTAATCTTTCATATCAAGCTCTAGGTGCTTATTTAAGGCCATAAAGAGCTTTAGTATGTTTAAAAACAGAATCAGGTTTTTGAGAGTTTTTAAAACTAGGAGGTTGCTCAACATAAACTTCCTCCATTAAATAACCATTAAAAAGGCAGATTTAACATCCATATAAAATAATTTAAAATTCATATAAGATGCATAGGATAAAAGGATTCTAATGGATTCTAACCTAGCTATAGGTGCAAAACTCTCATCATAATCTATTCCTTCTTCTTGATTATATCCTTTAGCTACTAATCTTGCTTTATTTCTAGTTATTGTGCCTTGGTCATCCTGTTTATTTCAAAGACCCATTTGGTTCCTATTATAGGATAATTCTTAGGTCTTTCCACTAATTCCCAAACTTTATTTATTTTAAATTGGTTTAATTCATCTTGAATTGCTATTACCCAGCTTTCATCATCTAAATCTTTTTCTATAGTCTTGGGTTCTTGTTGAGATAGGAAGGCAGAGAATTCCACTAGGTTTCCTAAGTTTATTCTAGTTTGAACACCAGTTTCTAGGTCACATATTATAGTTTCTAAAGGGTGATTCTTTAGGGTTCTAGATTTTCTATGTAATATATTTAAACGTTCTTCAGTATCATGTTCCTCTGAACTGGAATGAATTTATTTTATATCATTTTAAAAATCGTTCTTTAAATTCTCAAGTCTCATGTTATCATTAGAGTCAAGTTCATCTATTTGTTCTATCCTTTTCTCAAAGGGATCAGATTCATCAAATTTCACATGAACTGATTCTTCAACAATCCTTGACTTCTTATTATAAACTCAATATGCTTTGGAGGTAGCAGAATATCCTAATAAAATACCTTCATCAGATTTTGGATCAAACTTACCAAGATTATCCTTGGTGTTTAAGATGTAAACCTTGCATCCAAAAACTTAAAAGTAATTTACTTTAGGTTTTCTGTTATTCCATAGTTCATAGGGTGTCTTTTTCAAAATAGGTCTAATTAAAACTCTATTAATTATATAACAAGCTGTATTTACATCTTCTTCCCAGAAATATATAGGTAGGATATATTCATTTAACATAGTTGTAGCCATTTCTTGAATAGTTATATTTATACTTTCTATAATCCCATTTTGTTGAGGTGTTATTGGTGCAGAGAAGGTGTGTTTAATACCCATATTTGAGAAAAAAGAATTAAATTCTAGATTCTCAAATTCTCCACCATGATCACTTCTCAATGAGATAATATTGAACCCTTTTTCATTTTGAACAGATTTGCAGAAACATTCAAATAAAGTAAAAGCTTCATTTTTAAATTTCAAAAAGAAAATCCATGTAAATATTGAATAGTCATCTACTAAAACATATACATATAATTTACCAGCTAAGCTTTCTACTCTTCAAGGTCGAAACAAATCCATATGAATAAGTTCTAGAGGTTTAGATGTAGCAACCTTATTAACATATTTGAAGGATGATTTGTGTTGCTTCCTAAGTAGTCATGCATCACAAAATATGTCACTTTCAAATTTGAGACTTGGTAAATTAGAAACTAAATGTTTCTTAGATAACTTATGTAAAACATATACATTGCAATGACCAAGTCTTCTTTAAAGATCCAGGATTCACTTACTTTAGCAATCAAGCAGTTTACTTGTTGTTTACACAAGAAATTTAAATCCAAAGTATAGACATTTTCAGTTCTTGGTGCATTAAATTTAAATAGTTTATCTTTAGAAACAGTACAACAATTGTTAGTAAAATCAACAGTATATCCATCATCACAAATTTGAGAGATACTTATCAGATTATGTTTTAGTCTTTGTACATAAAGTACTTTGTTGATTGAGACTGTTTTTGGATCTCCAACAGTTCCAATACCAATGATTTTTCCTTTTGCATTGTCACCGAATGTGACAAGTCCTCCTTCCTTTTGAGTGAGTGAAGAAAAATTCAATGAGTTTCCACTCATATGTATTGAGCAGCCACTATCCATGTACCATATATCTTTTCTTCTGTAGTGGCCTGCTAACTGCAAAGACATTCAAACAAATTGCTTTGGTACCCATATTTTGTTGGGTCCAGGGGTGTTAGCTAGCAATTATCTAGGTATCCATATTTGCTTTGTTCTTTTAAAATTAGATGAATCATATAAGTCTTTTGAAACATAGGCTTTCTTAATACCACAAATTTGAGGTTTTCTTAAGAAACAGTTTTTAGCTACATGTCCCTTTATCCCACAAAAATTACAATTAACCTTTTTAGAGCTAGGAACAAAACAATTTTTATATAACTTTGGTTTTTATCCTTTATTTCCAATTCAAAATCTCTCCCTTTTAATTAATGTTTTTCCAAGAATTTCATTTAATGAATTCTCTCCTTTTGTAAAAACCAATGTAGCTTGCTTGTAAGATTCTACTTCATCCTACAGTGTTTTTATTATTGATTCAAAATTAATATTGTTAGTGTTAATCGAATTGTATTTATCAGTTAATTCCTTATGTTTTTTTAGAATTGTATCTCTTTCATCTGAAACAGATTTATGTATATTTTTTAGTGACTTATGTTTCTTGAATAGTGAGTCATCTCTTTCTTCAAGAATATTGCAGTAGGCTGCAAGTTTTTCATTTGTGAAGCTTGATTCAGAATTTGATTCAGAGGAGTAATATGAGTGTACCTCATCAATTTCTGCCATAAAACACATGTTTTCTTTTAGATTGACCTCTTCTTTCTCTGAGCTTGATTTAGAAGAGCTACTAGAGTCTTCAGATACACTCCAAGTGGCTTTTATAGCTTTCTTGTCTTTCTGCTCAAAGTCATTTCTTTTGAAGAATTTATTCATCTTTGCATCCTTCAATTGTGGGCAATCTGGTCTGATATGCCCCATCTTTTTGCATTCATAACATCTTACTTTCTTATTATCTCCCTTAAAGTATTTTTTGAAGCCTCTTTTCTTACTGTAGAATTTTATAAATTTTATGGCTAGCTGAGCCAGTTCTTCATCTGAGTTGGATGAGTCAGAGCTTTCTGATTTAGCTTTGACTTCTTTGTTCTTCATATTTCTATTCTTTTTTTGTGAAGTTACCTTCAAGGTAGTATCTTCTCTTTTGATAAGCACTTTATGTTCATTAGCCTCATCTTTCATTTCAACTTCATACATCATCAGTGTACCAATCAGCTATCTCATAGTTAGATCTTTGACAGGTGTTGATTGTCTGATTTCAGCAGAGATACCATTCCATCGAGTAAAAAGTACTCTCAGAACTTTTAATGCTTGATCAGCCTGATTCATAGGTTCTCCTAGAGCAGTTATGTTATTGACAATTTCTATCAATTTACCATTCAATTGGGTAATGCTCTCACCCTCAACCATTCTGAAAGTATCAAATTTCAAATTGGCAGTTTCATATCTCATTTTCCTCACATTGTCTGTTCCTTCATATACCACAAATATTTTTTTCCACATCTCATATGTTGTCGGGCACTGAGATACTCTGTTAAATTCATCTGGTCGTAGACTGCAAATAATTGCATTCATAGCCTTTGAGTTCATATCGTACTCTGCCTCTATAGCAGAACTCCATGTTTCAGGATTTTCAGGAATTTCATAAGGTATAAGAATCTTTGAATAGACTCCATATCCGAGGTTTTTCAGATATATTATCATGCATTATTTTCATCAACCATAGTTGTCTCCATTAAAATATGGTGCTCTGAACATTGATATCCCTTCTCTTGTATCATTCATGATGCTCTGTTGTATAATCCTTAAATGCTTCTATCTTGATAAGGCTCTATCAGAAGCTCCACCTCTGATACCAATTGTTGGATCTGAATCTATAGATTATACACAAGAGGGGGATGAATTGTGTCTTTTGCAAATTTTTGAAAAATCTTTTCTTGAACGAGTTCTGTCCTTTATACTTTATCAGATTTGATCTTACAACGGAATAAGTAAAATCAAGAACACAAATATGTATAGTGTTTTGGGGAACAGAAGGCCCCAAGTCCACTCCACCAGTGCTCAACTCCATGAGCATGGTGATTTTCACAATCTCGTCCTCTTTTCCACAGAATGATTCACAACTGAGTACCGGCAGTTGACACTTTTACAAATCAAGGCAAAACAAAGCCTTCTGGCTCAAACACGAACCTACACATCTTAGAACGAGAAGCTGGTTACTCAAGAATAAAAAATAATTTCAAAAAGAAATTTTCCAGTTGATCTTCACAATTGCAACAGAATGCAATTGACATCAGATGGATCGAAGTCTCTAGAAATATTGATCTTCAAGATGAAGAAGTTCTAATTTGATCCAGTTTCATTAGATATAAAGATATAGTTCACAACTTCAGCAGTAGTGGATCCACAATAGATATTCGATGTAGAACATGTGAATCTTCTATTGAGTTCTTTATTCTTGAACAAACAGAGCTTTGACGCTCATTTTGAATCAACAGATCGACGTGAATAGTTGAAATCTCTATTTTCCACCTTTTTCAATAATAGATCAATCACCATACATATGTACCTGGTGTTTCATAGAGAACCTATATAATAAAGCATATCTCTTGCAAATTTAGATCCATAAAAGTCGCCTTCTGAATCGTGATATTCAAAAACTTGAATTTACAGAGAAGTCATAACTTCCCTTAAGACTCAGCATAAAAATCTCCTTTTAATTCGATCTTAAATCCATTAAAAAAACGGCTTTGAATCAGTCAAAGTTGTACTTTAAAAAAGACTTTAAATCAGGCTTGAAATCTGTCCAGAAATCAGCTTAATGATCGCTACGCATAAATATCATCTGTCAAAATTTCTGACGCCAAACGTAAGGTTGTTGACATGGCCTCAAAAACGTAGGGTTAATAACATAGTCTTAAAACATAAGGTTAACAATGTAAGGTAGAACACAAATGTAGGGTTGACAATGTAATGTTGAACACAAACGTAAGGTTGATCATCCATACTTTTTCTTCAACACTCAAACGTACGGTAAAAGATCCATAATTTTACTTGATCCATACTTTTCCAAGAACGTATGATTGTTTACAAAAGTAAGCTTGATGAACCATACTTTTGAGAAACAAACATAATGCTTAGAATTTACATACGGTTCTCCTTCCATAGTTTGCTGATAACCAAAACGTAAGGTTCCTTCCAAATGTAAGGTTATCCTTCCATACTTTGCTAAAAACCTATGGTTGTTTAACCACACTTTTCTCTTATCTCAAAAAGTATACACACTTTTCATCATTACGCTACATTTATCCACGTAGGGTATGAACAATGCTTCCAGAATGCGCTAAAGCAGATTTCGTGCTATATTTATTCACGTAAGTTATGAACAGTTATTCCAGAATGCGCTAAAGCAGATTCCGCATAAGTAATAAATTCTCTTTATTTAAAGAGTAAAATAAATTAATAAATTCCTTCAAAATACTAAATAAATTCATTAGAAAATAACTAAGGGTATTTGTGAGCATCCAAATTATCATAAAGAGATAGAGTATTATTTTTAATAATCTCCCCCTTTAAATAACATTAACATGTATTGTTGAAAATAGTACTTTTCTCAACAGATACATGTGACAATTTTATTCTTAATAAAATTAAATTATTTTATGACCTCATCAAAATGATCATTCCACAATTGTGATTCCTACTTTAACCCATAAATGGGTCTTTATAGATTTCACACTTTTTTTTGAATCACTTGACTTATGAAACCATTCAGGTTGAGTCATATAAATGCAGTCAACCAACTTTCCATTTAGAAAAGTAGTTTTGACATATATTTTCCAAGTTTCATAATCATGGAAGGCTATTATTATAAGAAATATTTTTATGGATGTTAGCATCACAATTAGTGATATGGTTTCATCATAGTCTATACCTTGAATTTTCAAAAAACCCATCACTACTATTCTTGATTTATAGGTATTAACCTTAATATCCATGTACAACGTTTTCTTGAATACCCATTTACACCTAATGATATTTACACCAGATAGAGGGTCTACCAAAATAAAAACATGATTTTGTACATGGTCTCTATCTCAGAATTATTGGAATCTTTCCATTTAGTAGATTCCCTTACTTATACTTCTTCCTTGCAGGTCAGAGGTTTATCATCTTCAAAAAGTAATGTGTCACTGGACTTAGTTACAATATGACCATAATGCTATGCTTATCTAACCTATCAATTTTACCTACAAAATACTTGTGTATAAAAAACATCTTTATCTCCCACTATATCTTGTGTGGATTGTTCCTGTACTAAATGTTTCACATATAGAGAATTCACTTTATCAAATCCAATCTTCTGCCACTATTTCCATTGTAAATGTGTTCTATTTATTTATATATAACGTTTATTTCCATAATCAATTTTCTATAACAAGGGTTATATAGGTAATATCCTTTTTTCTCTTTAGGATAACCTATAAAGAGATACCTCATGATTATAGATTCTAATTTATCACTTTTTATATTCTTGAAAAATTCCCCACATCCCCATACACATATGTGTGATATATTGGGTTTCTTTCTATAGAAAAAATCAGATGGAATCCCATATTTCTCTTTAGTTGGTACTTGGTTAGGAGTATATTCCATTGTCTATAAGGTGTATCCCCTGAAGGATAATAAAAGAGTTTCCTGACACATTATTGATCTGACCATGTAAAGAAAGGTCTGATTACTCCTTTCAATAACACCATTCTATTATGGTGTATAAGGATGCGTGATTTGTGATACTATACCACACTCCTTTAAGTGATCACTGACATATTGGCTAGGACACTCTCTACCTCAGTCTATGCGAATTGTGTTAAGCCTCTTACCAAGTTGGTTTTATTCTTCATATTTATAGTACCTAAATATCTGAGAGGAATCTTAATTATATCATATCAATAAGATATATACATACCTATTATATTCATCATTAAAATTAATAAAGTATGAAAATAAACCCCTTTCCTCTACTAGAAATTAACTATATAGATCAGTATGAATAAATTCTAGTAATTATATTTCTCTTAATCCCTTTCCATAAAATGATTGGTTGGTCATTTTCCATTGTAAACAATCATGCCATATGTCTAGAGGTTTTAACTCAGTTGAGTCTTAATACACTACTTGATTTAATTTTTTTAAACACTTATAATTTACGTAACCAATCCATAAGTTCCATAGGTGTGTGTTGTATGAGTCATATTTTCTTGTTTATTCATTGATTTTCATTACCAGGTTTTCAAGTTAAAGTATATATAAACAATTATTAAGATACTCTAAACCATAACACATTATATCCTTATAAAAGAGAAAATATTTATTTTTAAACTTGAAATAAAATCCCATGGTGTCCAAACTATACACTGAGATTATGTTTCTGGTAACTGAATCAACATAATAAAAACTACTTAATAAAAGAACCAAACCACTAGGCAATGTCATATGATAATATCCCACTTCCAAGGCTTCTAGACTGTCATAATTTATATATAGAAGATCCATTTATCCCTACAATCATATTTAATATAATTTGTTCTTGTTTATGAATAAAAATGTGTGATCAAAATGTTGTATCCAATAAGCAACTCATAGATAATGATAGATTACATTAAATGAAAAACATCCCTAAAGGAGAAGCATTTCATTTCATATTACTCCTTGAAATACAATTTTTATTCTAGTGTCTATTATTTCCACATAGAAAGTATAAATCAACTTTATCATTTACCTCCATCTATATTTATGGATTTTTTTAAAGGATGGTGCAATGATTTCTTCAGCCTAAACTTGGCCTTATAACCCTTAGCCTCACCTTCCCCCACTCTTATTCTCCATAATGATATAATAATTGGTATTATTCATATCCTTATCATCTTAGAGAACTAAATCAAAAAGATATTGGAATGATTTTTTCATTGTAAGGCTTGGTGTCCTCAGAACCAACTGTTTTGTACTTTGATTACATGAATGTTCACTTATTATATATTGTTCATTGTTCTGCATGACTATAATATAATAATGTCCTGGAATATTTGTTGCATTAATAAGGTCATAACAAATCCCTGCTATGATGAGAACCTTGAAATGCTATAACAATATTCTTAAATAAAGTTCTGCGGTTGGATGACATACTATGATAGGACACATAGTATACAGACCGTCATGTGCGAGTACTCGTAAGAAGACGAGACTCTCTATAATGGAGTTCGCACTTGGTAATCTCCAAGATGAGAGATTATGAGAACATACCCGCTAGTAGTGATTCCGCATGTCTTGGTGTCATCGGATATTGCTATCTGCGAGCGTGTGTAATGGTCCTTAGACTGGAAGATTATCATTAACTCATGTCATGACTCACGCACTTAGATTTACAGACGAAAACCGTCATGCAGACAGTTGGCGGGAAGTATGGTACATTGGGTGTGTCACGAATGACATGTTGTTAATGGATAAGTCGAGGAAGGATTTGTCCCTTCCATTTATGTAAGTTGATATCTCGTCCCTTTGATTGAAATAGAACCGTCGCAATAAATTCCATGGCCATGGTGTAAACGACGAGTTTATTTCAGGTAGTCAAAGAATGACGAATCAAGCATATAGGTTTATGACACTTCCATGAAACCTGCTTGATGAGATATCGAGACAAAGGGATTAAATTACACAGTAAGCGTTCGTATGAGGTGATACGTCAATGCGGAGTCAACTTCTTTCTTTGGGTGCCTTGACCCATTGCTAGACAGTAATCTTGGACTTTAGGCAAGCCCGCCTAATGCCAACGAGAAAGAGGCCTAGAGGGTCACACACTAAGTGTATCCGAGTATCTCAAGTTCAATAAAGATTATTCCCGTACGTAGTTTAATAATTATTCAAGGAAGCCTAAGTTGTTTTAAATGATGGAAGAAAAAGAAAAATAAAATAAAACAAGTACACACCGTGTATTATTAAATGTACACACCGTGTAGTTTTATTTTGGAAAGGAAATGAATAAATGAAAACAAGATATACACGCCGTGTACATTTAATGTACACGTCGTGTAGTCTTCAATGAAAAACAAGTACATTCCTTGTATTTATTATTACATGCCATGTAGTTTTTCCAGTCGGGATTTTGAGGATATAATATTGTTTTAAATGATATTTATTATAATCATCATGGGAGCATGTCAAGGAATTATTTATTCTACATGGGGGTTTTAAATAAAGAGTCAATGAAATAAATAAAACGCGTAACGCGTTTATTTATTGTCATAACTATATAACCCCACACACCCGATTATAAATATCCTCACAACCCCAACTCTTTTCCAACACACAAGAGAATCGTTGTGCACAACATCTATGGAGAATTCTTTCAAGACCGAAAGAACCTCTTTCTCCAAGAACGCTCTCAAGACCGAGAGAGATCCTCTTCCATCGGATTAAGACGATCTAAGGCGGACAACGTAAGCAGAGGCTTCTCCACGCTAGCACCTAGAGAATCCTTTGGCGACGTCCAGAGATACAAGGTTCACGTGTGGATCACCACTAGAGGGAGTCTACATTTGGCTTCTGCGACGCAATGACGGATCAGATCGACAACGTGATCAAGAACATCAACGAAGAAAGAACACCCAAAAGGTATTTTTTTATAGTTAATTAAATTAATTATAATCAACCTGTAACAATCCTTGTTTGTGGTTCCGGGACAAACCATATTCTTTGTCTTTTTCTGTGATTCGATCTGTGGAGACTGGCATTTATCGTCGTATTGATCCTAGATTGATCATTGCTAATGACAAAATGCCAAGTGGGCACATACACCCACGCGCTTCCGCTATGCACAGAACCTTCAAATGGTATTAGAGGGAGGTTACAACATTGATTATAGTTATTTAATTTTCGTTGATAATTTACGCATTCATATTTGATTCAATTCGAAATAAATCATTCTATAAATCTGAATTAACGGGATCTATTCTTCCTCCTTTGTTTCTCGATTCATATCACAGAAACGACCTTTTAATTTTAATTTTGATTAAAATAAAAACGAGGAACTCATCCGGAGGAGCCGCTCATTCTGTATGTATAACACGGGATTACACGGCGTGTAATTAAAACTACACGCCGTGTAGTTAGGTTCAACGAACCGACACTAGTCTTCCAAACCACCCCATGTGAATTGATTATGCCTAAGTTTTAATCATGTTGTGTTGACCAGAATAGAACGACACGTGGAAACCGGAATACACGGCGTGTATGTTGGAACAACACGCCGTGTAGTCCGTTCCGACCCAGGTGAAAACGTGTACGAAGATAAGCCGCATTCCACGTACACGGGATCGCCAGGCCGGTTACCGCATAACAAGGAAGTACACGCCATGTATGATTCATCTACACACCGTGTACTCTAAAATTTCCAAAGTATAGAAAACATGCCAAAGCCCCGACGTGTAATTTGGATAAAGGGTGAAAAGAAAAATACACACCGTGTAATTATTAACTACACACCGTGTACTTTCCAGAAATGGAATTTCACCAGGTTTCCTCCAATGTACAAAGACCCGTACAAGGAATATGGATTAGAAGAATCTCAAGGAAATTCAGAAAGGAATTTAAGATAAAGAATTGATTAATTATAAGATCATAATTAATTGAATTCAAGCGCGTCTTATCTTAAATAAAAGAACGATTAAAAGGATTTGAATTCTAAATATGCGTAAATGTCGTTGCATACTATGGATGATCATGATCTAGACCAAAGACCCTTTGAATGTGTATGGTTTAATTTAAATTTGTTGGCCTGCGAGCCTTCTTCCAATAAAATGTTGGGCCTGCATGCCCATGGTTTCTTTAATGTAAACCCATGTAATGGAGGATCTCTCAAGCCAGAGGAGACGGTTCAAATCTCGAAGATGATGCGAAACCGACACAAGAAGATACAAAGGTGGACAGGTGGGAGCTTCAAAACACGAACCATCAGGTTCAAGGTGTTTTCCCTAGGTCACGGTTAGCTTATCAAAACCGCTAGATAAGCAAACCAAATAGAAGCTCATGATCATGCCATCTTATTTTATTTGTGTCTGATTGCATGGTTTATTTATTATGTATGTGTTGTCGCAATCACATAATTAATAAAATGAACAATCATGCAAAGATTGAATAAAATAAAAACCAGACTATGTGTAAACATTATCAGAGCATGGTTAATCACTTAAGCAAGCATCACTTAATATTAACAAACATGTGATAATGAAAAGATACGCATAAAGAATAAAATCCCTCAAATACCATATTAAGTCAGACCAAGCCTTCTGTTACTTGATTAAGGGAAAGACTCAATAAAACTATGTGTTTGACCAACCCTTGTTGGGACACTTACATTTATAAAGGAAGCCCTTATGAAAGGTTTTGGGTTGACTTAACCATATTACATCAAGAGAAGTAGCCCTTTCTAGACATGATGTAATATTGGAGGCAAGAGTTGAGGAAATCCAAGTCAAGATTTCAGGATTGGGGAGTCCACTCAAAAGATCAAGGAACTGTAAGCTCACAGTTGGCAAAGACCTGCCTACCTAAATACCTTCAAATAGCTTGACCAACCCTTGTTGGGGTTATGCGAAGGGGAATATGGATCCTTGCCACTAGAATGTCAAAGCAACTAGAAATTCTGAGTTCAATGGTGAGGGCCATTGAGACTTGATAAAATAGTGGGAGACTTAAAAAAATTTATTATTATTTCTCATAAAAATTTAATCAAGAAAGTACTAATAAATCTGCTCTTTTAAATTATAGAATCAAGATGACAAACTCGTCAGCCACATTTTCTCTACGATCAATACTGGATAAAGATAATATCCTCACCGGCAGTAAATTTCAGGAATGGTTTAGGCGCCTTCGGGTTATCCTACGCCATGAATGAAAGTTTTACATGCCGGAGTTCTCACTTCCTGATTCCCCTGCCCCAGGGGCGAGTGATGAAGATTTTCTGGTCTATGATCCACATTTGAACGACGCTCTCGACGTTCAATGTTTGATGCTGTCATCTATGTCTAGTGAGCTCATGAAGTCTCAGGAAGACATGGATGCCTACAGCATGCTCGAGCACCTCTGTGGTCTATACAAGGAGAGAGAAAGATAGGAAAGGTCTGAGATCTCCAAGGCTATATTTCATAGCAAGCTTGTAGAGGGTTCCCCAGCTGGGCCTCATGTAGTCAAGCTCATTGGCTACATTGAGTGCTTGGAGGTTCTAGGGTTTAAACTCCCTGAAGAATTGGGTACCGATCTCATTCTCGCATCACTCCCCCAGAGCTTCTAAAACTTTGTTGTTAATTTCAACATGAACAATATTGAGAAGTCTCTATCTGATCTTCTTATCCTTATTTTCCAAGTGGACCATGACATGAAGCATGAAAAGCCTTCTATCCTTATGGTGAATAAAAGGAAAGGGAAGGAGAATAGATTTAAGCCCAAAGCTTCTTCAAGGCCTTCCAAGAAAAGGAAGATCAAAGGAGAGGCAAAGGAAGAGGTTGCTGTTTGTTTCACATGTGGCAAGAAGGGCCACTAGAAGAAAAACTGCACCCATCCAAGGAAGAAAGGGGAAGCTTCATGTGCGTTTTTTATCGAATGAAATCTATCTGTTTCTACTAATTGGGTATTAGATACTACTTTTGGTGCTCACATATGTATCCAAATACAGGAACCAAGTAGATTCGGGAAGATTGATCAAGGGGAGGTAGATCTACGAGTAGCTAATGGAGCCAGACTTACTGATGTTTCTGTCGGGGACTACCACCTCACATTGCCAATTAGAATGATCTTGGTGTTAAAGGGTTGTTATTATGTGCCTTCTGTTACTAAAACATTATTTCAGTATCCAGATTAGATACTGATGGATTCATCTTCAATTTTGGAAGTGTATGTTGCTATTTTTATAAAGATAACATTTGTTTTGGTAGGGCACATTTATATAATGGCCTTTATGTGTTAGACTACACAAACCAAGTAATGGCAGTCGATAACAAAGTTAATTCACATGAATCATACCACACCCAACTTTGGCATCACCGGCTAGGTCATGTCAATGAGAAACGTTTGAAAAAATTACATCAAGATGGGTATTTAGATTCTTTCGAACTAAAACCACTTGGAGTATGTCATGTGTGTATACAAGGAAAAATGACCAAATCCCCATTTAGTGGGAAAAGTGAAAGAGCTCAAGAGCTTCTAGAATTAGTTCACATAGACGTGTGCGGACCATTTCCAGTTGAAGCAAGGGGTGGGTTCTCGTACTTCATAACTTTTACTGATGATTTTTGTAGATATGGATATATCTATTTAATGAGTTATAAGTCAGATTCTTTTGATTGGTTCAAAGAATACAAGAATGAAGTTGAGAACCAGCTTGGTAAGAAGATTAAGAAACTCCGCTCAGACAGAGGAAGAGAATATCTTAATCAAGACTTCATTGATTTCTTACGGGAGTTTGGGATTCTATCTCAACTCACTCCTCCTTACACACTAAAGTGGAATGGTGTAAGTGAATGGAGGAACCACACCCTGTTGGACATGGTGAGATCAATGATGAGTCATGCGAGTCTTCCATTATCCTTTTGGGGATATGCATTACAAACAGCAGTGCACATACTAAACCAAGTACTAACTAAATCGATAAATGGTATTCCATAAGAATTATGGAGTGGACGCAAAGCCATGTTATCAAATTTACATGTGTGGGGTAGTGAAGCATTTGTTAAGGCCTCTTCAAGTAAAAAACTTGCACCCTGAGGCACAAAATGTATCTTTATAGGATATCCCAAGGAAACAAGGGGATATTACCTATACAACCCCTCAGACAAAAAGGTTATAGTGGAAAGATACGACATATTCCTTTAGAGGGAGCACATCTCCAAAAGAGATAGTGGGAGTGAGATAGACTTTGATGAAGTCGAGGCTCGAGATACACATGAGTTGGTACAAGAACAGATTCCACAAAGCCCCGTGGAAGAACAATCTGTTCCCGAGACACAAGAACTACGTAGGAGCACGAGAGAGGTGAGAGAACCAGAACGATATGGTTTTCTTGTCACCGAGGATGGTGACTCATTATTGGTTGAAAATGATGATCCTCTTACCTACAAGGAAGAAGTTGAAGGCACAAACATTGCCAAGTGGCATGAAGCCATGAATTCTGAAATGGATTCCATGTACCAAAACCAAGTCGGGATTTTGGTAGATCCTCCAGTTGATGTAAAGCCTATTGGTAATAAATGGGTATCCAAGTAGAAACTAGACATGGAGGGTCAAGTCAGCACCTACAAGGCACAACTGGTTGCAAAAGGTTTAGATAGTGTCAAGGAATTTACTACGATGAAACCTTTTCACTGGTTGCAATGCTGAAGTCCATCTGAATCCTATTGGCCATTGCTGCTTACCATGACTATGAAATTTGGGAAATGGATGTCAAAACATCTTTCCTTAACGGGAACCTCCAGGAAGATGTCTACATGACACAACCTAAAGGGTTTGTGACTCCAAAGGATGCCAACAAGGTATGGAAGTTGCAGAAATCCATTTATGGATTAAAGCAAGCATCAAGGTCATGGAACATTCGTTTTGATGAAGCTGTTATAGAATTTGGCTTTATTAAGAATGAATGTGAGCCTTGTGTCTACAAAAGGTTTAGTGGAAGTGCAGTCATTTTCCTAATAGTATATGTTGATGACATATTGCTAATTGGAAACTAATTACCTCTCTTACAGTCAGTTAAGGCATGGTTCCATGAATGCTTCTCCATGAAAGACTTGGGTGAGCTGACATATATTCTTGGTATCAAGATCCATCGTGATAGATCCAAGAGAATGTTGGGCCTGAGTCAAAGTACATACATTGACAAGATACTGAAGAGATTCAATATGGAACAGTCCAAGAGGGGATTGTTTCCAGTGTCACATGGCATTCATCTTTCCAAAAAATGTGTCCTCAGACACATGAGGAAATAAAGAGAATGGCAAGGATCCCTTACGCATCCTTGATTGGGTCAGTCATGTATGCTATGCTATGTACAAGGCTAGATGTTGCTTACTCATTAAGTGCGATAGGCAGATATCAAGCTGATCCAGGAGACCGCCATTGGATGGCAGTCAAGTCTATCCTTAAGTATCTGAGGCGTACTAAGGATATTTTCCTGGTTTATGGAGGAGATGAGGAACTAGTCATCAGAGGACATGTAGATTCTAGTTTCTAGACTAGTCAAGATAACATAAAGTCGCAGACTGGATACATATTTAGTTTGAATGGAGGTGCAGTGAGCTGGAAGAGATCAAAACAAAGTGTGGTGGCAGATTCTACAGCGGAGTCCGAGTATATCGCAGCTTCTAAGGTAGCTAAAGAAGCAGTATAGATGCGAAGCTTCTTCTAAGAGTTGGATGTTGTACCGAGAAGTAAAGATCCTATCACACTCTATTGTGATAATATTGCAGTGGTGGCACTTGCAAAAGAGCCAAGGTCACATCGTCGGACAAAGCACATACTTCGGAAGTATCATCTCTTGAGAGATTTTTCTCAGAGAGGTGAAATTGCAGTGAGTAGTATTTCCACGGAAGACAACGTGGCAGACCCATTGACTAAATCCGTGACTCAGCAGAAACATGATCATCATGTGAGGTCTAGCGGACTAAAAGTCGTAGGCAGTTGTCTCTAGTCCAAGTGGGAGTTTGTAAGGGTTGGTGTCCTCAGAACCAACTATTTTGTACTTTGATTACATGAATGTTCACTTATTATATATTTTTCATTGTTCTGCATGACTATAATATAATAATGTCCTAGAATATTTGTTGCATTAACAAGGTCATAGCAGATCCCCGCTATGATGAGAACCTTTAAATGATATAAGAATATTCTTAAATAAAGTTCTGCGGCTGGATGACATACTATGATAGGACACATAGTATATAGACCGTCATGTGTGAGTACTCATAAGAAGACGAGACTCTCTCTCATGGAGTTCTCACTTGGTAATCTCCAAATGGGATATTATGAGAACAAACCCACCATTAGTGATTCCGCATGTCTTGGTGTCATCGGATATTGCTATCTACGAGTGTGTGTAATGGTCCTTAGACTGGAAGATTATCATTTACTCTTGTCATGACTCGCACACTTATATTTACTGAAGAAAACCATCACGCAGACAATTGGCGGGAAGTAGGGTACATTGGGTGCATCACGAATGACATTTTGTTAATGGATAAGTCGAGGAAGGATTTTCCCTTCCATTTATGGAAGTTGATATCTTGACCCTTTGATTGAAATAGAACTGCCGCATTAAATTCAATGGCCATGGTGTAAACGATGAGTTTATTTCAGATAGTAAAAGAACGAAGGATGAAGCATATAGGTTTATGACACTTCCATGAAACCTTCTTGATGAGATATTGAGACAAAGGGATTAAATTACACAGTAATAATTCGTATGAGGTGATACGTCAATGCGACATCAACTTCTTTCCCTTGGGTGCCTTGACCCGTTTCTAGACAGTAATCTTGGTCTTTAGGCAAGCCCGCCTAATGCCAACGAGAAAGAGGCCTAGAGGGTCACACACTAAGTGTATCCAAGTATCTCAAGTTGAAAAAAGATTATTACCATACGTGGTTTAATAATTATTCAAGGAAGCCTAAGTTGTTTTAAATGATGGAAGAAAAAGAAAAATAAAATAAAACAAGTACACGCCGTGTATTATTAAATGTACATGCCGTGTAGTTTTATTTTGGAAAGGAAATGAATAAATGAAAACAAGATATACATGCCGTGTACATTTAATGTACACGCCATGTAGTTTTCAATGAAAAACAAGTACACGCCGTGTATTTATTATTACACGCCGTGTAGTTCTTCCAGTCGGGATTTTGACGATATCATATTGTTTTAAATGATATTTATTATAATCAGCGTGGGCGCATGTGAAGGAATTATTTATTTGACATGGGGGTTTTAAATAAAGAGTCAATGAAATAAATAAAACGCGTAACGCGTTTATTTATTGTCATAACTCTATAACCCCACACACCCAATTATAAATATCCTCACAACCCCAACTATTTTCCAACACACAAGAGAATCGTTGTGCACAACATCTCTGGAGAATTCTTTCAAGATCGAAATAACCTACTTCTCCAAGAACGCTCTCAAGACCGAGAGAGATACTCTTCCATCGGATGAAGACAATCTAAGGTGGACAACACAAGCAATGGCTTCTCCAAACAAGCACCCGAAGAATCCTTTGGCGACGTCCAGTGATACAAGGTTCACGTGTGGATCACCGCTAGAGGGAGTCTACACTTGGCTTCTGCGACACAATGACGGATTAGATCGACAACGTGATCAAGAAAATCAACGAAGAAAGAACACCCAAAAGGTATTTCTTTATAATTAATTAAATTAATTATAATCAACCTGTAATGATCCTTGTTTGTGGTTCCGGGACAAACCATCTTCTTTGTCTTTTTCTGTGATTCGATCCATGGAGACTGGTGTTTATCATCATATTGATCCCAGATTGATCATTGATAATGACAAAAAGACAAGTGGGCACATCCACCCATGCGCTTCCGCTGCTCCCGGAACCTTCATTCATGTTATTCATATTATATTTAACATTGAAAGATGAGAAGATTGAAAATAAAGAGGAAGGAATGAGATCTTTTGCTAGTTCTAGATTTAGTTTGAACCCAAGGGCTTCAAGTCTCTTAGTGTACCTAATAATCTTGAGTACATGAGGTGTTTATTTCACCCCTTATACTAAACTACACCTAAATATTTCACTAAATATCTCATTCCTTTCTTTACTATCTCTCTCCTGATATAATTCTTGGAGACTAGTTAGTATTGTTTATGCATGTTCATCCTCATGCATTTTTTGTAGTTGACTGGACATAGATGATAACATGATACACTGTACATATAGTGATTCATATAGATTATTTTTTTCCATTCATATTTATCAAATTTTTTTTCCTTGATTAGGATCAATATTAAGTGAGGAATCCAACACATAAATATTCCTCTCATGGTGTGGTATAATGCACAAGCGCTTGTATAACTTCTTGAAGTTATGTCAAGTAAGGATATATTATTTATCTGGAATGGATCGTAGTTATAATGTTCCGATGGTGTTTGTGGTTTCCATTTTTAATCTACAACAAATAAATTTATCAATCAATAATATATTTCTGTTATATTTTAGAAATTTTGATTAATTAATTATTAAATCAATAAATGAATCCCACTAATTTATTGAACCAAAATATCCCTCACTATTAGATTATAAATACTATATCTCTTGATTATTCTTGTGGGAAGGATATGTGACATCCAAAGACATTAAAATATTTTTATTTTATAATAAATATAATTTTTTTTGTTGACATTCCTTATACACAATGTTAAACTTACGCTACATATGCCAATGAATTAACTTGTGTTACATGCAAGTCTGAGTTTTACCACCTTAAAATGGAGAACCTATTTTAAAACCAAATTTTGAACCTTTTATGATTTTTATTTTAAAACATAAAAATTATTTTTAAATTCATAATTTAGAAATTATCTTATGGTTTTTTTTCATATTTTTCTGATAAACTTCAATTTTTCAACGAATAGTGAAAATTAATGCAATTTAGTTAAAAATAGCCTTTTCATTTAAATATTTATTAATGATAAATTATATTTTAGATCTATTTTAGAGTTAAATTATGTCAATTATAAATATATTTATACAATTAGTTTCATTAAAATCAATTTTACTTTCAAATTGAATATAAAAACTTAACAAACTTTTGAGCATTTTTCTACTATAAAAACTTGTTATTTCACCCCATCTACGAGATTAGAGTTAATATTAATATTCCCACTTAAATGATTAGAATTATAAAAATCTGATATACACAAATTTAATTAGTATGATATTTATATTCTAATAACATAAACTTAATTTTTTGATCAAAATGATCAGTGAATGTGATTAAGATTAATTATATTGATTAAGGTATGATTAATCTTAATAAGAGACTAAACCATAATTTTAAGGACCAAAATGACTTGAAAACTTTTCCAAAAGACATTTCTTCTAATAATTTTACCATTTCCCCATTTGGTTCAAAATATATAGTTATTGGGATATTATTAAATGAAAGTTCACTATATAAAAGCTTAAGTAAGGAAAAAGACAAAATGGGAACTTTCCTTACCTTTAACATTTATAAAATTCTAAGATACATAAAAACATCATATTTTAATTTGTACATAACCTTTTTTAATATAAACAGTTTATTTTTATCATAATAATTTATCCATATTTTTTAGATATGATTTAGTTACTTAAAATGCTTAAGAAATTTGAAATAGTGATTATTTAATTAAAAATTAAATAAAATAAATGATACTATAAATATTAAAAGGGAAATTAATTTATTGAATTAATTAATTTATTTATTTTTTATATGAAAATCTCATGTTTCACATCTTTAAACCCAATATATTTGAATTTAAATACTGTATTCATATTTTAAAATTAACATTAAATTAACAATGTCAAAATTGATAGTATTGTTTTTTTAAAATAAATAAATATTATTAAATGATTTAAAATTAATAAAAATAATATATTTTACAAAGTTATTTTTAAGTTTTAATAAATATTAAATATATTATATTAATTTAACAGTAAATCATTTACAATTAACTCCTATATACTGTAAAAAATTTGTTAACACGGTCTGTGTACAGGGAGCGTTTTAGCGCGTCACATGCACTTGTTTTAAAATTAATTTCCAAAACACATGAGAATTTTATTTTATAAATTAGATATAATATTAATAATTAAGTTTCTCTATATTTTCTAATAATTCTAACTTTAATTTAGTCTTAATGGTTAAATAAATTATATTAGAAAACTAGATGCTTTAATGAGAACCAAAATGACAGAATTTGGGAATCTTAGAATTTAAGGAACCAAATTATTAAAATGAACATATTTTTGTGTGTATGTGGTTCTTATAGACCATTATTATCCTTTAATACATTATATTTCCATTTTTGAGGTACTTTTGGTAAGATTGACCACCCATTATTGAATACCATTTGGTATTTACAAAAGTGTCACTCCCCCTTCCCTATAAAAGGCCACCACCTCTCTACATTTCTAACACCTATAAAACCTCCTATGTTTGGCCATTACCTGAAAAAATAGTCTGAAAACATATCTAACCACTACATAGATACATTCATTTGGGTAGAAAGCTTTATAAAAAATCCTTATGGTATAAACCAAAAGAAGTTAATCGGTTAAGAGGTAACACCTTATCTCATGCTTTCTAATTTCATTTCCATTATACACTCCCTATAATATTTTTATTCCATGATTACATAAATAAATTATCCTCAATATATTAGGATGTTTTTATGATAAGTTTTAGATCTATACTTACACAAACCTTAATCTAATGGAAAACTGACATATTGTTTCTGTGTACGGTGAAATACAGTTTCAAGAAATGATGATTGTTCAATTTTTCCCTACCACCTCTCATGGTGGACATTATGATGTAAAAAATATTTATATAATATATATATGTTATTTATGACGTCTTATTATTATATAATTTCTATTTATAAGATGCCTTTATGCTATACAAGTTGTGTAAATACGATAATTTCGTTTGAGGAAGTGTGGACTATCGCCCCATCAAAGCGATATGACTCATTCATTCCATAAATGGAACATATAATAGATGGTGCTAATAAACATATGTAAAATATATAATATAAATATGATACTGGAATTATTATATAAATATGAATCATTTAGTTTTAATTCTTTTAATACAATAAAGAAATGAAAGTAGCACTCATACGTATGTACGACCTACCTTCTCCATGAATGGTGCACTTCATTTCTTATCTGAAAATATTATGGACTATTATAAATACATACGTACTAAATATATAATATAATTGTTTCATTTTTTACATTATGTAGTTTATTAAACCATAATATATTTAATAATATCACCATATAACAATTCAAAATATAGTTGAGAAAACTAAGTAATTAACAGCCAAAATAGTTAAAATAATGAAAAGGTGTTGACAAACATGTAATAAAATATTATAAGAATTTAATACATGGTATTATAAACATGAGTTTTGTTATGGTATTAGTTATTAAAATATTTTAAACCACAATAAAGGAGTATAAGGACCACACAAAAAATGTAAGGATAATATAAGGGGTTTCGTCTCAACTTACCTTCCATTGAGACTTATGTTTGTTATGCACCAATTCACTCTTATTTGGTGTATAGAATTCAAGTCGACATGTTATAACATGAATCTAATTATTCTAATAATATTTTAATTTTCATTTAACTCATTACTAACTATGATATAAATGTTTCAATGTAGTATGGGACACATTGGAATGTTTAAATGTTATTTTTACTCAATATTGTTTTAATGTCAACAACCCTTACTATTAATTATCAATCATTGAGGTATTATTGATAAATATGTATCTTTTAGTTAATATGGATAGTTTTTTTAAGGAAATTTTTTTATGAATTTGAGAAAAGTTTTGGACTGGTACGATACTGGTGGGGCCGAGTTATATATAGACCCTCGATGCATCAGTAGTCTCATAAAACAAATAATTTGGAAAATTAGATGGGTTTTTACCATATATTTTATAAAATGTATTGTGAAAGGTCTTAATGGTAAAGGTAACATGTACTTAGGAAACATGGAATCCAATAATTAAGTATCAACCTCATTTATATTTAGTTTTTATTCATCCATAAGATATTGCATCAACATATATATAGATAAATTTAATTTTCAGGATTCTGTTATTATTAATCCTTGAGATATTGCATCGATATATCTATGGATACATTTAATTTTCATTTCATTAATTAAATGGAATTTTTTTTAGTTTCCTAAATTTTTATATTGGTATTGCCTTATCTAGTTATTTTAATGGAATGTGTTATCAAAAATTCACCTTGCAATGTTAATTTATTCTTGTTGATTCATTATTACTTTCAAATTTTATTACCCTTACTAATAATTTGAGAATAACCTATTATGTTTCTTTCCCCAGGTTATAAATAAGAGATATTTGAATAAGAGTTTATGTATGATGTTAATTTTAGTTATTGTGTAGCATGTTTTTTCCCAATGTATTATAGGTATCATGTATTTAATCTGGATTTCCAAGACTGCTAAACAAAATAGTAATTTGGGATTTTTTTCCTTGTAATAATGCCAATATAATGTAATAATGCACCAAAACTGAGCTTATAGTTTTGGGGAGTTACAATTGGTATCAAAATAAGTTTAGCATTATCCGTGGAAACTAGTTTTAGAAAACCTAGAATCAATAGAACAACCATAATATAGACATTGAGGATGAGTATAAAAGAACATCCTAGATTTTTGGTAAGGTAGATATTAAGTGGTCATTCCTTGAAATACATCCCTATATGGATACTACAAGTGGATGTGGTTCTAGAACAAATGTACCTAGGAGTAACATCTCTGAAAAGGTGTTCCAGACATGACTCAGGGTAACCTGGTACATGAAAACAATCCTTACTATGAACCTAGTTTGATACTCCTAAGGGATATTATTATGACGATTCACATTTTATTTACCTATAATTATGAATTATTTAGAAGTAATGATTTACATAAAGTATCTAAATTTTATGATTATAGAATTCACGAAGAAATTTTTTTTTCATGTACAATTACATGTTTATAGTTATATAATATTCATTATTTTATTAGATAATATAATATACAAAAATGTTTAGAAATGGAACCTAAAAGAAGAAATGAGAACTCCCCCAATGCAAGAGACAAAAAGAGTGAGAAGGATTATATATTTTATGGTCTTAAGAAGAAATTTCATAGGGAAATAATATCCCATTTATTATCATCATATGAAGAAATAGTATCACGAGTTAACAAGATAAGAAAAGAATTTACAAATCCTATGAATTTAAACAAAAGAAGAGGATGACAGATAACAAGTTGGATAAAGGGAAGAAGGTGAAGAAGGATTTTCCTACATGTGATAACTGTGGAAAGAATCACCCTTGAAAATAATTGAAGGGAATGTGAATTTTTTATAAGTGTGGAGAAAAAGGACACCATGTTCATGATTTCAAGAGTAAGAAATAGTTTTCCAATGTTCAATGCTTCCACTGCAAGGATATGTGACACTATGAAAATCAGTGTCTGAAGAGTCAAAGGAATAAACAATAAATTATGCTATTGGACAATGATGAAGTTATGATAATGTTATAGATGAAGAGGAATGATTAATCTTCTTGTTCCATAATAATTTCATTTTTGATGTGTTATCAGTAATGTACTTGGTATTAGAATTATGAAATATATGAGGATTGTACTGTAGTACTTTTTCATCAAGGATTTGAGACCATATGTTGAATAATACTAGGAAAATATATTCCGTAGAAAGTTAATTTTTTATGGAAAACACATTATTGAGGTAAATAAAACCCTTAATATTTTCACGATGTTAAGATAATGATGAAGAAATTATTGATTTGAAAAAGTACTGACTACCATGTAACTTATTAAAGACTTGTTGATAAGTGGTCTATAATATCATTGATGAAGTTTAAAACACTTTTTTATTTAAGGAATATATCCAAAAAAATGTGTCTTACTAAATTAATAAATATGAATTCATGTTTACAATAAGGTTTTATGGTAATTAGAGTTATTACTAGATTTTAGGAGGATACATGATGATGTTATTCACATGTTTGGAATGTGAAAATTTATAGACAATTCATGTTGATTAAATACTAATGATAAGTTCATTCAGAAGTGATTATATCATAATAATTTAGAAAATTTAACCATTTCTAAAATGGTTTAAGTTTACCATTGGATGAGATTTTAGATGTAAATGTATTACTTCAATATATGTTGTATCATGTGCTAAGAGATGAAGTAGAAATAGTTCAAGGCATAATCAAAGGAAAAAATTATGTTTATAGAAAAGTATATTTACTTATATTCTTATGGTGTGGAAGAATCCATTAACTATAGAAAAAATGATCTTGAAACAATAAATATTTGTCTTAATAACTTCATTTATGATGAATCAAATGGCCTCCTAGATCATTGTGGATTTATAGCCTTCTGATTTTTAACTTTCTTTTAACCATGTTCTCTAGTAGTCTCCATCTGAACATAATGGTTAGATTTTTTTTCTGTATATATATTTTCATTTACCACATATATTCTCCTACTAGGGAACCTAGATATGTGAGCATTTTAAGGTCAATGACGTTGATTAAGGTTAATTTTGTTCCAAAATTTATCATTTTGGTTTTTATTAAAGCATCTAGTTTCTTTAATAAGAGAGAAAGAAAATTAAAATGCTCACATATGGGGGGGGGGTCTGTGATACTATTAATGGATATTCCATAGATTTAGAGCTTGATGGTTGGGTTTCCATGGTTTTGGAACCATATATATGGTTTGGGATACCTTGGATTTAGAGCCCAAATATACTATTGTAGCTACCATGGTTTTGGAGATTTAGATTCAAGGAACAATAAACGTTGTGCTAATTGTTGGAGCTACCATATAATCAAATAATTATGTTCAATATTCCTTGGACTTGGAGCTTGATGTTGGAGATACTATTAATTTAGATCTTGAATGTTTAGGCTATCGTGGGATGGGTTCCCAGAGCCATGAGGACATAGTTGGAGATATCATGGATTTGAAGCCCACATTTTATTGAGACACATGATGATCATAATGTAATAAATTAAACTTCAAACTTTTATGAATAAGATATGGTTTAATAGGTATAAAAAACTAAGGATAAAAAACTATTGTTATTTTGTAAATGGATTGGAACATTCCATGTGATGTGCTCAATGAAATTTTATATTTGGGCCAAAGAAAGTATTGTGGTAATGCTATATATTTATTTCAAACAATTTATTTATTTTATTTTAAGCTTGTAACATGAACATATAACTACATTACTGGTTATTATGGGACCATATTTCTATAACCTAACCAAATTTTTCACTAATAACTTTCTTGGGTTACCATTCCACATTGGTACCCGAGTAGATGTTCACTTGATATGGGTACATGTCAGGTTGAGGTCTATGAATTAGATGTAGCATGTTTAATTAGATAACTTGTATGGTTTTAGGAATATGGGATGTGGTACTAATCAATGTAGTTAGTGGTAAAATGCATTTTATTCTTTTTTTGGTTATATATATGTGACCAACCCAGTGAGTGGTTAGTTGTTTATTTTTGGTCGAGATTGTTTAACTCTTTGTATGCTTCAAAAAAAATTATCATTACTCAGATTGTTTTATTTATTTTTTCACACTATAATGGATTTTATATTTATGGATTGTCCTTGGTTGTTTTTTTTTTCACACTCTTTTATTAAGGTTATAACATACCTTTAGTACCTCGTTGGAACTTTTCTACTTGTTGATTGTCTCTGGCAGATGAGGAGGCATGCATAAGGTCACATGGTGAACCAGTACGGTCAGTTTTCATTGATTGAGATAGGTTGGGACTTTAAAGATTAGTATTAAAGGATTTTTTTTAATATTTGTCTTAATATATTGGGATTTGGTTGACCAGATACATGGTTATGTGTCAGAACTTATGATGAAACTTGGTCTGGTGAATCTTGAACACCTTTCTTGAGGGAATTCCATATTACAATGGGTATGATATTTATGTTCTTGGCTTATACTATCATTTATATTTTTTATTTTTACCTCTTGTGATGCACATAAGATTTGAGATTTATGATTTTTGAGTTATTAATTTTTAGACCTTGTCCTGGTGGAAACATGTCGGTTATTGGATTTAGATCTTGGCTTATAGAAGTAAGTGAGACTCTCAAGTATTAATATTATAGTATTTTTCCTCTAGTAATATTTGTGTTAGGACAGTAGTAGGTCTGCATAAAAATTTCATGCCTTAGTTATAAACCCCTTGTGGGTTGTTATTATTTTGGTTCAATTATTTTAAGTGTTTTTAATAACCTATATATTTTACCATTATATCATGGAATGAAACTCTATCCAACCAAACATTAGATTTCTAGTTCTTTGGCATATATTTACTTGTAAAATGTCATTATATATATATAAACCTAAAAAAATTTAAAATCTCAAGGGAGCTATCTCATAGGTGGTATCTTGGTGAGAATCAGCGACTTAATAGGCTGATGAATTTGCATTTGGTGTCTGGTATATGTGGCATATGATACAATGGATAAGGATTTTGGACTGTTGTATTCAAGATTATAATTGATATGGGAGTGTATTTGGAATCCCTTAGATCAAGATTTATATGAGACTAGATATTTGGTCTATGTGGGAGGACATAGATACTTTTGGTTTTAACTCATAAATTGGAGAGATGGTGACTTGTGAGAATGTGGGAAACCCATGAGAAGGTTAGTTCAGTCATGTGAGTCAACTAGAATATATAATCTGGTAAGATCTTTAGGTTTAGATTGATGCATATGATATTATATCGAGTTAATGATAAAGTCATGGTTACCCTTTAGTGTTTATAAGGTCAACAACCTTATGTTATAGCACCATAGTATCAAGGATAGTTTTGTATGGAATAATTATTCAAGTTCCTAAACCTATTGTTTATAAATGTATTTTATACATGTTGGAGCGTGGGATGATTCTCATGACTATGAAAAACATTGGATGTTGGATAAGCATTTGGTTAATATTGACATAGTTGGAGTGAATGTTTTTTGAATACAAGTGAAATGGGAGCTTCTAGTTTGGTTGAATTTATTGTTACTGATAAAACACAACAAAAGCAGGTGGGTTGGGGATTTAAAAATTTCCATCACCAGAGTTGAGAAAATTGTCTTTATTAGTGATGTGGGCCTCGATATAGTTATAGGATTTATCATGAATTAATCAGAGCATTTAAATTAAAATATAACAAGTACTATGTTCTAATCGAAGTGTACTTGTCCGTTGCTTGTCACCAGTGACCATTTCTTGATGAATCCGAGACTGAACACATTTAGATCATCTATACACACTTTAATAATCTTCACATATATCATTCTTTGAATTCTAGGTAGCATGGAGTTATTCGGATTACTTTGACATCATGAAGATCACTATGATCCCATGCATTCGATCAACATAGCCATTCTGGGATCATTCACTCATTTAGAGATTTTATCTCTCTTGGATTTGGTAAGAGAGAGAAGATATCAATTACGACTGATGAATTGTCCATGGAATGAGCTTCTTCTCCAATTATATAGCAGATTTCCAAAAATACTTGGTTAGGGTTCCCTAACCCCTGTATGCTTGACATACACTAAATAAGTATTAATTATGATGAACCAACTATGTCGTAAAAATTATTTATACTTTATCACATAATTGTAATACATATTAAATTTAATACATGATAAAACATAAGTCATTAACTTGAATCATAGTTCCCACTAATATAAAATAAACCTAAAATATTAGAATAATATTTGTTCATATAATATTATTCCATGTATTTACTTATTCACTTGTAAATACTTTTAATAAATAAAATCAACCCAATTATTCTATACTCGAATAATAATGAATTTATTTATTTATTGGTAATCATTTAAATCCTGGGAAACACTCAGACCTCATGGAAGGCCCCACTATGTCCTATATACATGTTCACCAGAATAGAGAAGATTCTTGAATACACTATTATATTTTACCCTCTAGGACCTTATCTCGACAACACTAACTAATATTTACAAACCAAACTATTCAAAGCCAATAAAGAGACAATGAATAATTATACCGATGAAACCATCACTTGAACACACACTGTGTAATATTATATCTTTGTAATATAATATCTAATAAAGAAGTATGTACACATGTTTCATCATTATTTCTTGATTTATTATTTATTAAACTAAATATATAGAATTAATATAAAATACCATGGCCATGGATTTATGAAGGTACTACTATCCTGATCAACCAGGCCCGAGACATCACTTACTCTACTCATAAGTGAAAATTTATATCTTGACCATTTAATCAATTCCATATCGCCAATGATGCACTGAACACAAAATACCTCACCACAACCTAAATGTCACTGTTTTTACATTTAATCAAAGTAAGTGATAAAATGGAACAAATTGATAATGATATCAAGTCAAGAGACCAATACACATAAGGTATATAGGAATATACAATGACACTCAAAACATGTGGTGTTCTTCTTGGTGGGAATGCACTCATAATGTCATCTACTAGTGAGCACCAAGTGTGAAATTCCTAAGAAGTATTCTCAATTTTTAAGAGTCCCTAACACTTGATAGTCACACATTATCTATTTATTGTCAGCATGATATATATGTACCATATGACATATCTTTAAGATTACTATCACAGTATCTATTGGTTCTAATTATATCGTGGGAACTACTATAAGATTTTGATATGACATGTAATCTAAGGATGTTATTATAAATATAGTAGAACATGAAGTATAAAAACTATTATGGTAAGATAAACACTTGTATATCTCAAACTGTAAATGTGTAATGGTATTTTAAGTAATACACAAGCTGGGTATAGGTTACACACTTTCAACACTACCACTTTCACTAGAGACAACTGTTAACAAGTCTCAACCCGCTAGCTCTCACATGAGAATCATGCTTATACTGAGATATGTATTTAGTCAGGGGGACTTTCACATTTTATTCTATAGATACTCTTCTAACTACGACTTCACCTCTCTGTGTAAAATGTATCAAGATATGAAACTTCTGAAGTATATGATTTTCTCCCTAGCATGACATGGGCTCCTTGGAAAGGACAACTGATGCAATATTATCATAATAATATTGAATAGGGTTTACACTACTAGGACCAACACCAATGTTTGTAAAAAATCCTTCATCTAGTCTTCCACCATAGGTGCATTGAAATCTACAAAATACATGGATTCCACTACAGATTCGGGTACCATAGCTTGGTTCATTTGTTTCATCTCACTACACCACCATTCAGGAAAAATACATATCCTAGCTATGCTTCTAGATAAAAATGATATTTTTGGAAACTAGCATCATTGTATCCTATTACTACTATTTCCTCATCTCCATCATACACTAGCAACATATCCTTTGTATGCCTCAAGTAATTCGGAATTATTTTGACAGCTTCAAAATGTATATCACCAGGATTAGATTGATATCTCCACCCCATGATTAAATGAAAGGAAACATCAAACCTACTATATAGTAGGGAATACATGATAAACCCCACTTTCGATACATAATAAATTATACTAATTATTTTAATATCCTCCCATGTTTTTGGACACATTTTCTTAGAAATATTGAAACCATGAGACATTTCCAAAAACCCTCTCTTAGATTATTCCATACTATACCTTTTATATACCATTTCAATATATGTACTTTGAATTTGCCCAAGAAACCTTTAAGAACTATGTCGATAGATGTTGATCCCTATAATATAGGATTCTTCCTCAATGTATTTCATAGAGAATCATTCATTCAACCATGTATTAACTGACGATAAGACTTTCAATTTTTTCCCCATAATTAATATGTCATCAAAATATAATACTAGGAAAAAGGTGGAATTCCCATCAAACTTATTATAGATACATTTGCCAATTTTATTCTTAATAAAATTAAATTCTCTTATGGCCTCATCAAAATGAACATTCCACAATTGTGATTCCTACTTCAACGCATAAATGGGTCTTTGTAGATTTCACACTTTTTTTGAATCACATGACTTATGAAACCCTTCAGATTGAGTCATATAAATACATTCAACCAACTTTACATTTAGAAAATCAGTTTTGACATCTATTTTCCGAGTTTCATAATCATGGAAGGCTGTTATTATAAGAAATATTTTTATTAATTTTATCATCATAATTAGTGATATGGTTTCATCATAGTCTATACCTTGAATTTTCAAAATACCCATCACTACTATTCTTGATTTATAGGTATTTACCTTACTATCCATGTACTACTTTTTCTTGAATACCCATTTTCACCTAATGATATTTACACCAGATAGAGGGTATACCAAAATCAAAACATGACTTTGTACATGGTCTCTATCTCTGAATTCTTGGAATCTTTCCATTTAGTAGATTACCTTACATATACTTCTTCCTTGTAGGTTAGAGGTTAATAATCCTCAAGGAGTAATGTGTTACAAGACTTAGTTACAATATGACCATAATGCTCTGGTTCTCTAACCTATCAATTTTACCTAAAAAATACTTGTGTCTCAAAAACATCTTTATCTCCCACTATATCTTGTGTGGATTGTTCCTGTACTAAATGTTTCACATATAGAGAATTCACTTCATCTAATCCAATCTTTCTGCCACTATTTACATTGGAAATGTGTTCTATTTATTTAAATATAACTTTTATTTCCATAATCAATTTTCTATAATAAAGGTTATATAGGTAATATCCTTTTTTCTCTTTAGGATAACCTATAAAGGGATACCTCATGCTTATAGATTCTAATTTATCAATTTTTATATTCTTGAAAAATTCCCCACATCCCCATACACATATGTATGATATATTGGGTTTCATTCTACAGAAAAAATCATATGGAATCCCATATTTCGCTTTAGTTGGTACTTGGTTAGGAGTATAATCCATTGCCTGTAAGGCGTATCCCCTGAAGGATAATGAAAGATTTTCCTAAAACATTATTGGTCTGAACATGTAAAGAAAGGCCTGATTACTCATTTCAACAACACCATTCTATTATGGTGTATAAGGATGATTGATTTTTGATACTATACCTCACTCCTTTAAGTGATCACTGACATATTGGTTAGGACACTCTCTACCTCAGTCTATGCGAATTGCTTTAAGCCTCTTACCAAGTTGGTTTTATTCTTCATATTAATATTACCTAAACATCCAAGAGTAATATGAATTATATCATATCAATTAGATACATACATACCTATTATATTCATCATTAAAATTAGTAAAGTATGAAAATATACCCCTTTCCTCTCCTAGAAATGAACTATATAGATCGGTATGAATAAATTCTAGTAATTCTATTTCTCTTAATCCCATTCTATAAAATGATTGATTGATCATTTTCCATTGTAAACAATCATGCCAAATATCTATAGGTTTTAACTCAGTTGAGTCTTAATACACTACTTGATTTAATTTTAGTAAACACTTATAATTTACGTAACCAATCCATAAGTTCCATAGGTGTGTGTTGTATGAGTCATATTTTCTAGTTTTTTCATTGATTTTCGTTACCAGGTTTTCAAGTTCAAGTATATATAAACAATTATTAAGATACTCTAAACCATAACACATTATATCCTTATAAAATAGAAAATATTTATTTTTAAACTTGAAATAAAATCCCATGGTGTCCAGACCATACATTGATATTATGTTTTTGGTAACTGAAGAAATATAATAAAAATTAATTAATAAAAGAACCAAACCACTAGGCAATGTCATATAATAATATCCCACTTCTGAGTCATTTAGACTTTCACAATTTATATATAAAAGATCCATTTATCCCTATAATCATATTTAATATAATTTATTCCTACTTATGAATACAAATGTGTGATCAAAATGTTGTATCCAATAAAAAACTCATAGATAATGATATATTACATTAAATGAAAAAATACCTAAAGGATAAGCATTTAATTTCATATTATTACTTGAAATATAGTTCTTATTATAGTGTCAATTATTTCCACATAGAAAGTATAAATAATCTTGATCATTTACCTCTATCTATATTTATGGATTTTTTTGAAGGATGGTACACTGATTTCTTCGGCCTGAACTTGGCCTTATAACCCTTAACCTCACCTTACCCCCCTCTTATTCTCCATAAGGATAGAATAATTGGTATTATTCATATCCTTATCATCTTAGAGAACTAAATCAAAAAGATATTCGAATGATTTTTTCATTTTATTCATATTATATTTAATAATGAAATATGATAATATTGACAATAAAGAGGAAGGAATGAGATCTTTTGCTAGTTCCTGATTTAGTTTGAACCCAAGGGCTTCAAGTCTCTCAGTGTACCAAATCATCTTGAGTACATGAGGTCTTTATTGCACCCCTTATACTAAAATGCACCTAAATATTTCACTAGATATCTCATTCCTTTCTTTACTAGCTCTCTCCTGATATAATTCTTGGAGACTAGTTAGCATTGTTTATGCATCTTCATCCTTATTCATTTTCTGTAGTTGATTAGACATAGATGACAACATGATTCACTATACATATAGTGATTTATAAACATTATTTTTTTCCATTCATATTTATCCACATTTTCTTCCATGATTAGGATCAATAGTAAGTGAGGAATCCAACACATAAAGATTCCTCTCATGGTGTGGTATAATGCACAAGCGCTTGTTCAACTTCTTGAAGTTATGTCAAGTAAGGATATATTATTTATCTAGAATGGATTGTAGTGATAATGTTCCGATGGTGTTTTTGGCTTCCATTATTAATCTACAATAAATAAATTTATCAATTAATACTTTATTTTCATTATATTTTAGAAATTTTGATTAATTAATTATTAAATCAATAAATGAATCCCACTATTTTATCGAACCAAAATATCCCTCACAAATAGATTAGGAATACTCTATATCTTGATTATTCTTGTGGAAAGGATCTGTGACATCCCAATACATTAAACTATTTTTATTTTATAATAAATACAATTTTTTTGTTGACATTCATTAAACACAACGTTAAACTTATGCTACATATGCCAATGAATTAACTTGCGTTACATGTAAGTCTGAGTTTTACTGCCTATAAATGGAGAACCTATTTTAAAACCAAATTTTGAACCTTTTATGATTTTTATTTAAAAACATAAACATAATTTTTGAATTAATAATTTTGAAATTATCTTATGGTATTTTGTTCATATTTTTCTGATAAACTTCAATTTTTGACGAATAGTGAAAATTAATGCAATTTAGTTAAAAATAGACTTTTTGTTTAAATATTTATTAACGATAAATTATATTTTAGATCTATTTTAGAGTATAATTATGTCAATTATAAATATATTTATAAAATTAGTTTCATTAAAATAAATTTTACTTTCAAATTGAATATAAAAACTTAACAAACTATTGAACATTTTTCTACTATAAAAACTTGTTATTTCACCCCATCTACGGGATTAACGTCAATCTTAATTTTCCCACTTAAATGATTAGAATTATAAAAATACAACATAAAATAATGTAATTAGTATGATATATATATTATAATTACATAAACTTAATTTTTTGATCAAAATGATCAGTGAATGTGATTAAGAATAATTATATTGATTAAGGTATGATTAAGCTTAATAAGAGACTAAACCATAATTTTGAGGACCAAAATGACTTGAAAACTTTTCCACACGATATTTATTCCAAAAAATTTACCATTTCCCCATTTGGTTTGAAATATATAGTTATTGGGATATTATTAAATGAAAGTTCACTATATAAAATCTTAAGTAAGGAAAAAGACAAAAAGGGAACTTTCCATACCTTTAACATTTATAACATTCTAACATACATAAAAAACATCATATTTTAGTTTATACATAATTTTTTTTAATATAAATAGTTTATTTTTATCATAATAATTTATCCATATTTTTTAGATATGATTTAGTTACTTAAAATGCTTAAGAAATTCCAAATAGTGATTATTTAATTAAAAATTAAGTAAAATAAATGATACTATAAATATTAAAAGGGAAATTAATTGATTGAATTATTTTATTTATTTATTTTTTATATTAAAATATTCTGTTTCACATCTTTAAACCTAATATATTTTAATTAAAATTTTGTATTCATATTTTAAAATTAACATTAAATAAATAATGTCAAAATTGATAGTATTGTTATTTTACAATAAATAAATATTATTAAATGATTTAAAATTAATAAAAATAATATATTTTAAAAAGTGATTTTTAAGTGTTTATAAATATTAAATATAGTCTATTAATTTACCAGTTAATCATTTACAATTAACATGTATATACTGTAAAAATGTTGTTAACACGGTCCGGGTTCAGGGAGCGTTTTAGCGCATCACATGCCCTTGTTTTAAAATTAATTTCCAAAACACATGAGAATTTTATTTTATAAATTAGATATAATATTAATAATTAAGTTTATCTATATTTTCTAATAATTCTCACTTTAATTTAGTCTTAATGGTTAAATCAATTAGATTAGAAAACTATATGCTTTAATGAGAACCAAAATGACAGAATTTGGGAATCCTAGAATTTAAGGAACCAAATTATTAAAATAAACATCTTTTTGTGTGGATACGGTTCTTATAGGCCATTATTATCCTTTAATCCATTATTTTTCCATTTTTCAGGCACTTTTGGTAATATAGACCACCCATTATTGAATACCATTTGGTATTTACAAAAGTGTCACTCCCCCTTCCCTATAAAAGGCCACCACCTATCTACATTTCTAACAACTATAAAACCTCATATGTTTGGACATTACCTGAAAATATTGTCTGAAAACATCTCTAACCATGACATAGATACATTACTTTGGGTAGAAATCTTTACAAGAAATTCTTATGGTATAAACCAAAAGTAGTTAATCGGTTAAGAGGTAACACCTTATCTCATGCTTTCTAATTTCATTTCCATTATACACTCCCTATAATATTTTTATTCCATGATTACATAAAAAAATTATCCTCAATATACTATGATGTTGTTATGATAGGTTTTATATCTACACTTACACACACCTTCATCTAATGGAAAACTGACATATTGTTTCTGTGTACGGTGAAATACAGTTTCAAGAAATGATGATTGTTCAATTTTTCCCTACCACCTCTCATGGTGGACATTATGATGTAAAAAATATTTATATAATATATATATATGTTATTTATGATGTCTTATTATTCTATAATTTTTATTTATAAAATGCCTTTATGCTATCCAAGTTGTGTAAATATTATAATTTCGTTTGAGGAAGTGTTGACTATCAGCCCATCAAAGCGATATGACTCGTTCATTACATAAATGGAACATATAATAGATGGTGTTGATAAAAATATGTAACATATATAATATAAATATGATACTGGAATTATAATATACATTTGTATCATTTATTTTTAATTCTTTTAATACAATAATGAAATGAAAGTAGCATTCATACATACGTACGACCTACCTTCTCCTTGAATGGTGCACTTCATTTCTTATCTGCAAATATTATGGACTATTATAAATACATATGTACTAAATATATAATATAATTGTGTCATTTTTTACATTATTTAGTCTATTAAACCATGATATATTTAATAATATCACCATATAACAATTCAAAATATAGTTGAGAAAACTAGGCAATTAACACCCAAAATAGTTAAAATAATGAAAAAGTGTTGACAAACATGTAATAAAATATTATAAGAATTTAATACATGGTATTATAAACATGATTTTGGTTATGGTATTAGTTATTAACATATTTTAAACCACAATACAGGAGTATAAGGACCACACAAAAAATGTAAGGATAATATAAGGGATTTCATCTCAACTTACCTACCAATGAGACTTGTTTGTTATGCACCAATTCATTCTTATTTGGTGTATATAATTCCCCTGACATGTTATTCCATGAATCTAATTATTATAATAATGTTTTAATTTTCATTTACCTCATTACTAACTATGATATGAATGTTTCAATGTAGTATGGGACACATTGGAATGTTTAAATGTTATTTTTACTCAATATTGTTTTAATGTCAACAACCCTTACTGTTAATCATCAATCATTGAATTATTATTGATAAATATGTATCTTATAGTCAATATGGATAGATTTTTTAAGGAAAATTGTTTATAAATTTGAGAAATGTTTTGGACTGGTATGATACGGGTAGATCCGAGTCATAGATAGCCCCTCGATGCATTAGTAGTCTCATGAAATGAATAATTTGGAAAATTAGATGGGTCGTTACCCTACATTTTATAAAACTTATTGTGAAAGGTATTGATGGTAAAGGTAACATGTACTTAGGAAACATGGAATCCAATAATTTAGCATCAACCTCATTTATATTTAGTTATTATTCATCCCTAATATATTGCATCAACATATCTATGGGTACATTTCATTTTCAGGATTCTGTTATTATTCTTCCTTGAGATATTGCATTGACATATCTATGAATACATTTAATTTTCATTTCATTGATTAAATGGAATGTTTTTTATTTTCATAAATATCTATATTGGTATTGCCTTATCTAGTTATTTTAATGGAATGTATTATCAACAATTCACCTTGCCATGTTAATTTATTCTTGTTGATTCATTATTACTTTCAAATTTTATTACCCCTACTAAGAATTTGAGATTAACCTATTATGTTCCTTTCCCTAGGTTATAAAGAAGAGATATTTTAATAAGAGTTTATGTATGATGTTAATTTTAGTTATTCTGTAGCATGTTTTCTTTTTTTATTCCTAATGTATTATGGGTATCATGTTTTTAATCTGGATTTCCAAGACTGCTAAACAAAATAATACTTTGGGATTTGTTTCCTTGTAATAATACAAATGTAATGCAATAATGCACCAAAACTGAGATTATAGGGTTGGGGAGTTACAATTGGTATCAAAAGAAGTTTAGCATTAGCCGTGGAAACTAGATTTAGAAAACCTAGAATCAAGAGCACAACCATAATATAGACATTGAGGATAAGTAAACAAGTACATCCTAGATTTTTGGTAAGGTAGATATTAAGTGGTCATTCCTTGAAATACATCCCTATATGGATACTACAAGTGGATGTGGTTCCAGAACAAATGTACCTAGGAGTAACAACTCTGAAAAGGTGTTCCAGACATGACTCAGGGTAACCTAGTACATGAAAATGATCCTTACTATGAAACTAGTTTCATACTCCTAAGGGATATTATTATGATGATTCACAGTTTATTTACCTACCATTATGAATTATTTAGAAGTAATGATTTCCCTAAAGTATCCAAAGTTTATGATTATAGAATTTGCGAAGCATAAATTTCTGTCATGTACTATTGCATGTTTATATTTATAGAATGTTAATTATTTGATTAGCTAATATAATATACATAAATGTTTAGAAATGGAACCTAAAAGAAGAAATGAGAACTCCACCAATGCAAGTGACAAAAAGAGTGAGATGGATTATATATTTCATGATCTTAAGAAGAAATTTCATAGGGAAATAATATCCCATTTATTATCATCATATGAAGAAATAGTATCACGTGTTAACAAGATAAGCAAAGAATATATAAATCCTATGAATTTAAAAAAAAGAAGAGGATGACAGTTAAAAAGTTGGATAAAGGGAAGAAGGTGAAGAAGGATTTTCCTACATGTGATAATTATGGAAAGAATCACCCTGGAAAATAATTGAATAGAATGTGAATTTTTTATAAGTGTGGAGAAAAAGGACACCATGTTCATGATTTCAAGAGTAATAAATAGTTTTCCAATGTTCAATGCTTCCACTGTAAGGAGATGAGACACTATGAAAATCAATGTCTGAAGAGTCAGTGGAATAAACCCTAAAGGATGTTATTGGACAATTATGAAGTTATGATAATGATATAGATGAAAATGAATGATTAATATTCTTATTCTAGAATAATTTCATTTTTATATGTTATCAATAATTTACTGGTTATAAAAATTATGGAATATAGGAGGATTCTACTGTAGTACTTTTTCATCAAGGATTTGAGACCATATGTTGAATAATACTAGGAAAATTTATTCATTAGAAAGTTAATTTTTTTTTGGAAAACACATTATTGAGGGAAATAAAACCCTTAATATTTTCATGAAGTTAAGATAATGATAAAGAAATTATTGATTTGAAAAAGTACTAACTACCTAGTAACTTATTAAATACTTGTTGATAAGTGGTCTATGATATCATTGATTAAGTTTACAACAAGTTTTTATTTAAGGAATATATCCAATAAAATGTGTCTTATGAAATTAATAAATATGAATTCATGTTTACAATAAGGTTTTATGGTAATTAGAGTTATTACTATATTTTAAGAGGATACATGATGATGTTATTGACATGTTTGGAATGTTAAAATTTATATATGATTCATGTTGATTAAATACTAATGATAAGTTCATTCATAAGTGATTAGATCATAATAATTTAGAAAATTTAACCATTTCTAAAATGGTTTAAGTTTATCATTAGATGAGATTTTAGATGAAAATCTATTACTTCACTATATGTTGTATCATGTGGTAAGAGATTAAGTAGAAATAGTTCGAGCCATAATCAAAGGAATAATTATGTTTATAGAAAAGTATATTTACTTATATTCTTATGGTGTGGAATAATTACTTAAATATAGAAAAAATAATCTTGAAACAAAAATATTTGTCTTAGTAACTTCATTTACGATGAATCAAATGGCCTCCTAGATCATTGTGGATTTATAGCCTTCTGATTTTTAACTTTCTCCTAACCATGTTCTCTAGTAGTCTCCATCTGAACATAATAGTTAGATTTTTTTTCTGTATATATATTTTCATTTACCACATATGTTCTCATACAAGGGAACCTAGATATGTCAGCATTTTAATTTTGTTTCTCTCTTATTAATGAAACTATATGCTTTAATAAAAACCAAAATGATAAAATTTGGAACAACATTAACCTTAATCAACGTCATTTACCTTAATCACATTCACTAAAATCTGGGGTTCACAGGCAATCCTTTTACTTGGTTCCACGACAATACTAAAGTTACTCACATCACTGAGCGTGTTGATAGATTTCTGGGTTCTACTGATTGGATCAATATGTTTAACATATTTCATGTTGGCCACATAGCCCTTAACTGTTCATATCACTGCCCAATTCTCATTGACTATTTGTAAGGCGAATGAAATTGACAACTCAGCAGACCCTACAGGTTTTAGAGCTTTTGGGAAAATGACCAGGAATGCGAAGAGGTGGTCCGATCAAGTTGGAAGAGTTCCCAGGAAGATGTTGGCCTCAATCTCTAATAGGTTGCTTCCGGTCGGCGATATTGGAGCAATAAGAAATTCCACCAACCTGATAGGTATTGTGATGCCCTTGAAAAGAAGTTTCACAACTTACTCAGGCAACCCCCATCCAGTTACAACATCTCTAGGATTGGTGCCACTCAAAGAGAGTTGGACGGGGCCCTTCGTGTTAAGGAAAGCTTTTGGGCTATGCTGGCGCGTGGCATCCATATTAAAGAGGGAGAAGCTAATACAAGATATTTCCACCTGAAAGCATCAGCTAGGTTCTGGAAAAACTCTATCAGGAGCCTGTCACAACCTGATGGAAGCAAATTTTCTGACACTTGCGTCATTCACGAAGATTTGGTAGGCTATTTCCGTAGCCTCTTCTCCACATGGACTCCTTTCATGTCTGCTGAAGTGTAAGAATACATCAGACCCGTGATCATCAAGGAGATCAACCGGTAGCTTACAAAAGATGTGACAAATGATGAGATACACTGGGATTTTAATCATATCCACCCCACTAAGGCCCCAGGACCGGATGGTTTTCACGCCCTATTTTTTAAACAATACTAGCACATTATCGGCCCCGACATCTGAAAAATGACAAAAAACATCTGGGTGGGGAACAAAAGCATTTCCTCCATCAATTAAATGGTCCTCTTCCTCATCCCCAAAATCAAAAAACCTCAGGCGATCCCTGATTTTAGAACTATTAGCCTCTACAATTTCTCTTATAAGATATTCTAAAAAATCCTTGTCAATCAGCTGCGCCCTTGGCTTCCTAATATTATTACCAAAAACCAGAGCGCCTTTGTGGCCAAGAGGCTGATTACTGATAATGAAATTGTGTCCCATGAAGTGTTCCACTCCATGAAAATGCGCTCCACTGCGAAAAGAGGAACCATGGCCTGGAAACTGGATATGACCAAAGCCTATGATAAAGTGGAATGACAGTTCCTTAGAGCTGTGATGTTGAAAATGGGTTTCTGCACTAAATTGACAGAAATTGTCATGAACTGCATCTCAACCGTCTCTTTTAGAATCAAGGTCAATGGGGAGCTCACCAGAAGATTCAAACCGACTCGAGGCCTGTGCCAATGATTTCCCCTCTCCCATTTTCTCTTCATTTTGGTGGCTGATGTATTCTCTAACCTAATTTCTAGGGCTGCATCCTCTAAGTCTATTAATGTTGCAAAGGTATGCCGTGAGAGCCCACAAGTGTCATATCTATTCTTCACGGATGGCTGCCTCCTTTTCTCCAGAGCCATTGTTAATGAATGCCGGGTGATCAGCCAAGCAATCTAGCAGTATGAGCGGGCATCTGGATGGTCTGTTAATCATGAAAAATCAGAAATATCCTTCAGCGTAGGGGTGCCTTCTGCCAAGAGAGGTAAGATTTGTACATCTGCAGGAATCCATTTGGTCAATAAACACTAGAAGTATCTCAGACTCCCTACAGTGATTGGCTGGTCCAAAAAAGAAATCATTGCAGCTCTGGTGGACAGGATTGAGAAAAAAATTCAAGACTGGACCCCAAAAAGCATCTCCAAAGATGGAAAAGGTACCCTCATTAAAGCTATCATTCAGTCTATCCCCAACTACTTTATGTAGATGTTTAAGCTCCCTACGACCATCGTCAACCTGATCCATTCACATACTGCCAACTTTTGGTGGGGGAAAAATGATGGAAGAAATCGACCGCACTGGTTGGCCTGGGAGAAACTCTGCAAACCCAAGTCGGAGGGAGGGAAGGGATTCTAGAATCTTCTTCTGTTCAATAACGCACTGTTGTCCAAGCAAGGATGTCACCTTCCTAACCGTACATCATCTTTATGTGCACGGATACTTCATGCCAAGTACTTTCCCCACATGGACTTCCATGGTTCATTTCTTATCCCCTGCCTTAGCTTCCTCTAGGGAAGTATTTGGGGGGCCCGAAATCTCCTGGAAAAAGGACTGGGAAAGAGGATTGGAAATGGACCATCTGTCAACATCTGGACCGATCCATGGATTTTCGATAAATATGGTTTTCGGGCCACATCCCCCACCCAACCAGGTCTTGAAGACGCCACTTTAAACTGCCTCTTTTCAGACCAGGGCTTGGGATGGTGTGTGGAAAATATCTAGGAATGCTTTAATGAAAGAGACTAAAGAATTATTCTGAGCATCCCTCGAGTCCCTAATGCAGGCCCCGAAAATCTCTTTTGGACCCATGATTCTTCAGGCGAGTTCATGGTGCGATCTGAGTACAGACTGGCTCTCGGCATTCACTCTCGCAACCGTGATGAGGGACCATGGAAAGTGCTCTCAAAGCTCAACGTCCCAAAAAAAAATACGCCAATTTTGGTGGCAGGTGTGCATGGGCACCCTCCCTACCATGAGCCTCCTTTTTTACCGACATATGGCCAGCACTGAAGCATTCCCTTTCTTCCTAAATATTCCCGAAACTCCATGGAATACCATCATTCACTGCTCGGGAGCCAAGGAAATTTGGAATAAATGGGGCTCGACTTAGGATTCTTCACTGGACATTGCCTCTGCCCTCCCTGATCTTATGATGCGCTGGTGTTCCTCTCTTTCATCAGCTAATGAAATCTCTCATTGCACCCTGGCCTGGATCATTTGGGTTCGGCGTAATGATTCAGTTTTCCACCATGTTCATCAGCCTCCTAAGTTCTGGATTGAATGAGCCACTTCATGGATTGAGGACAGGAAGGACCGCAAAGGACACTCTAAGCCAGGCGTTACCCCCTCCTGTCCCCCTCATTGGACCCCCCCCAAAGGAAGGATGTCTTAAGCTTAACGTGGACGCTTCTCTACCCAAGGATGGGCCTCTTTCTCTCGGCCTCCTGGCTCAAAATCATCTGGGGCATATCATTGCAGCAAAATATGAACCACATCATGCCTTCTGGGAACTTGCAGTTGCTGAGGCCTATGCCATTCTTGCAGGGATGATGCTCACTGTGGAACGTGGATGGGCTGATATCATCATCGAGTCTGACTGCCTTTCTGTTATTAATGCTATTAACCACAATGATGCCGGACATCAGGCCTTTGGCTTCATCGTCAGGATAATCTGCTTGCAGCGCCAAGACATCTCTTACTGCACCTTTTCCTTTACCAAAATGGAAGGAAACAATGCAGCCCATCAGCTAGTAGCCTCACAACCCTTCGATGTCAACCATCTATGGCTCGACAATTTCCCGTCTTGGCTCTGCCTATGTACTGCTGCTGATATTCTTCATTAATATTATCCTTCCTTCTTTTCAAAAAAAGGGACTAAACCTTAATATTAAGTGAAAAAATGACTTTAAACTTGTCCAGAAGCCATTATATGGAAATAATTTTACCATGTCCCCTATGGGTTCAAAATATATGGTTATTGGGATATTATTAAATGAAATTTTCCCATATAAAAGGTTAAGTAAGGAAAAAGACAAAAATGAAACTTTCTTTACCATTACCATTTATAAATTTTTGAGTTTTGTAAAATAATCATATTTTCGTTTATACATAATACTTTGTAAGATAAATATTTTTGTAATCATAATAATTTATCAATAATTTTAAGAGATTATTTAGTTACTTAAAATTCTTAAGAAATGCCAACATATTGACTATTTAATTAATAATTAACTAAAATAAATGACACTATAAATTTAAAAGTGAAGTTAATTGATAAAATTATTGTATTAATTTATTTTTTAAGATAAAAATATCATGTTTTAAATCTTTAAACATATTATATTTTAATTACAATATTATAATGACATTTTAAAATTAACATTAAATAAATAATATCAAATTTGTAATTATTGTTATTTTACAATAAATAAATCTTATTAAATGTTTTCAATTTAATAAAAATACTATATTATTATAAGTGATTTCTATGTGTTAAAAAATATTAAATATGGTCTATTAGTTGAAAAATTAATCTTTTATAATTAACATATTGACCCATATACTGTAAAAATGTTGTTAACACGGTTTGGGTTTAATTAGCGTTTTAGTGCATCACATGCACTTATTTTAAAATTAATTTCCAAAACACATGAGATTTCTATTTTATAAATTAGATATAATATTAATAATTAATTGGTTATATATATTTATAATAAATATCACCTTAATTTATTTTTAATTGTTAAATTAATTAGATTAGAAACTAGATGATTTAATAAAAACTAAAATGATAACATTTGGGAATCTTAGAAGTTAAGGAACAAAATTATTAAAATGCACATATTTTTTTTGTGGATAAGGTTTCTATAGACCTTGATTATAATTTAATACATTAGGATTCCATTTTGGGATCTCTTTATCTAGGATATTCCACCCATTATTGAATACCATTTGGTATTTACAAAAGTGCCACTCCCCCTTCCCTATAAAAGGCCACCACTTATATCCCTTCATAACACCTCTAAAACCACCTATGTTCTCATTTAAATTTTACACTCCCTATAATCTTATTATTATATGATTAAATAACAAAAAAGTATCCTAAATATAATAATATATTTTTATGATATGGTTTTGACCTAAAATCATACACACCTCCATCTAATTGGTAACAAACATACTATTTCTGTGTACGACGAAATACAACCTCATGAAATGATGATTCTTCAATTTTTCTCTAACACTTCTCACGGTGGACATTATGATGGGAACTATATTTAATATATATATATATATATATATATTATTTATGATTTATAATTATTCAGTAATATTTATTCAGAACATACTTTTATGCTATCCAAGTTGTGTGAATATGAAAATTTAATTTGAGGAAGTGTAGACTACTGCCCTCTCAAAGTGATATGACTCGTTCATTCCATACATGGAACATATAATAGATGGTGTTAATAAAAATATGTTACATATATAATATAAAAATTACACTATAATTATAATATACATATGTATCATTTAGTTTTAATTACTTTAATACAATAATGAAATCAAAGTAGCGTTCATGGGTACATATGACCTACCGTCTCCATGAACGATACACTTCATTTCTAATATAAAAATATTATAGACTATTATAAATACACATATACTAAATATATAATATAATTTAGTCATGATTTAAATTCTGGATATGATAAAACCATGATATATTTAATAATAACACCAAATAACCAGTCAAAACGTAGTTGAGAAAACTAGGCAATTAACACTTGAAATAGTTAAAATAATGAAAAAGTGTAAAAAAATAGGTACTAAAATATTTTAAGAAGTTAACATATGTTATTATAAAAATATGTTTGGTTTTTTTAGTTATTAACATATTTTAAACCACTATACAAGTGTCCAAATACCACACAACAAAAAGCAAGGATAAGGTAAGGGATTTCATCTCAACTTACCTACCATTGAGAATTATGTTTGTTTTACACTAGTTAACTCTTATTTGGTGTAAATAATTACCCTAAACATGTTATAACATGAATATAATTGTTATAATAATGTTATAAGTTTCATTTTATTCATGAGGAATTATGATATAAATGTTTCAATGTGTTATGGGACACATTGAAATGTTTAAATATTATTCTTCCTCAAGATTGCATTAATGTCAACAACCCTTGTGGTTAATTATCCTTATTTGAGAAATTATTGATAAATCTGTATCTTCTATTCAATAAAGATACATTTTTAAGGTACATTTTTCATGAATATGAGAGATTATTTGGACTGATATGACACGGGTGGGGCCCGATTATAGATAGCCCCTCGATGCATCGGTAGTCTCATGAGATGAATCATTTGGCCAATTAGATGGATTTTACCGTACATGTTTTAAATTTTATTGTGAAAGGTATTGATGGTAAAAGTATCATATACCTATGAATCCTGAAATCCAATAATTAATCATTACCCTCCTTTATATTCAATTATTATTCATCCATGAGATTTTGCATCGACATATCTATGGACACATTTAATTTTTAGGATTGAGTTATTATTCATCCATGAGATATTGCATCAAAATATATATAGAGACATTTCATTTTTAGTTCATTAATTAAATGATTTTTTTAGTTTCCAAAATTTTCATATTGATTTGACTTATCTAGTTATTTCAATGGCATTTGTTATTAGTTATTCACCTTTCCATGTTAATTTATTCCTGTTGATTCATTATTGCTTCAGCATTTTCTTACCCTTACTGAGAATTTTAGCTCACCCTTATTATGTTTGTTTCCCTAGGTTATGAAGATGAAATATTTGAATAAGAATTTATGGATTTAGTTTTTTTAGTTATTGTGTACCATGTTTTATTTTTTTTCCAATGTATTATGGGTGTCATGTATGAAATCTGGATTTCCAAGACTACTAAACTGAATGGTCCTGTGGTATTTATTTCCTTGTAATAATTCCAATTTAATGTAATAATGCACTGGCTCCGGGATTCTGGGTTCGGGGCATTACAGGATCCTTGAAACCTCTCCTCATAGTCTACAAGCTTTGGTTACACCACTACTTGGAGAGTTTCTAGGTAGGCTTTAGACTATCCATCCACATTAACACACAGTACATTGATCTGTTGAGTGAAGTCCCATATTATAGGATTTATAACTTTGATTCCCTCAATGAATTTCTTCTAATGTGGTAGTGAGATAGCTTTGGGAACTTCTTTTCTACCAACATTAATTAATTCAACCTATTAATCTTATAATAACACCTCAGTAATAGGATGTATCCTCAATTTTGGATGATAAGCACACCACACACCTTATTGTTTTTTCAAATTTGAGCGATGGATTGTATTCATGACTTAATATAACTTTAAGGGATTTAAAAATTTCTTGAAAAATGTAATCTATTTCTATTAAATATGTTCAATATATATTTCATGATCATAATTGATAATTCATTATATAAAAAAATATTCATTGAATATTTATTCACTTTTATTTTTTATTATTTTACATGTTATCACATGAAACATGCATATGCATAAAATAATAAACCATGCATAACGGAAATAATTACCCAAATGGTCTTAAGAATTAAATTTTTGGTTTATCTATTTTAATCTTAACGAATAAACCATGACCTATGTGATATCATACACATGTCAAGTCCAAAATCATATTGCATATCACCCCAAATTCAGTGTATAAACATATCATCTAGTGTACCACCTTGTCTTTATTGGGTCCACAAATTAATGTATCATCATCAAATGTACAAGTATACACACATGCAGGTGAGAGGATCTCAAGAGAAAAATATACAATATATAAATTGTATGTACAGGCACTTATAAATATTGAGTGAAAATAAGATGATGAGCAGACCATAATAAAATTAACTAATTATTATAAACATCTGACACACATAATAAAAAATTAAATGAAATTTACTAGACATACATAGGTTCGTTTAGTGCTCAAGATTAATCAACCGATAAAATAAATGGGTAATAAAATTAAATTAGAATAAATTTAAATTATTAGGGAATTTTAAAAAAATAAAATGAATTATTTAAGATCAAATAATTTATATTTATTTGATCCTGACATTAATTAAATTTTAATTCCAAATTTTTTTAAAAAATAATTAATTTAATTTAATACTAAAAATAAATTAATTTTTCAAAATATTAAAATATTATTATTTAATACAAAAAATTATTTTTCAATTAACTAAATTTAATAATAAAATTAAATCAATCAATTAAATTAATTTTTGAATATATAGAATTTTATCGGGTCCTGAAATCCCATTGAGGCCCATTGCGGGTCGCACCATTACCCCGCAAGACTGTTTTGGGCCATGAAGACCCCATGTAAGGCTATTCTGGGCTAGGTAGGCCCACCCAGACCCATTAAGGGTTGAGAGGACCTGATTTGGCCCATTTTGAGGTGGATTGGGTCCAACTGGACCCATGGATCCCATGGCATGGGGGTCACCTTACAGGGAGGTAGACATCCAACTCGATTGCGAATGATGGTAGTGGTAGTATCTAACATGGATGGAAGTGGGGTGAGGTGGTATTCGGTGGAACCATTTTAACTGGTGAAAAACATAGTGACATTGGTGGGAGGTAATAGAGGATGGGGGTTGGGTTCAGATTTGGTGATGGTGGTTAGTCGGGGAACCTCAAGGGTGGCTGGCAACATTAGTTTCAGGCAGTGGGATAAAGACCATGTAGTGTTACTATAATTAGTGATTGGATCACCCAATGAGATGGTCGGTAGGAGGTGCGATCAGAGGGAGGTGGTGTGTGAGGTCATCCCCGACAGAGGATGTGATGACACTGAGGGTAGCATTGTCCAGTGGCATTCAACGCGATGGGGTGGTTTGCAAACACTACTGTGGTGCGGTCTAGAAATTGAAAGTGGTAGAAAATGGCTGTCCCTGTTGTTGGTCGACCACTCGATGAGGCATTGACTATGGAAACAATCTTGTGAGGGGGGCATCTTGGTAGGGGTCCCAAAGGGGGTGGGGGTGGAATCTTCCATGTGAAGAAACCATTAACCCCCATTTTTTTTTCTTTTCGAAATCCTCGTAGTAGACTTATTAAAAAAATGGGATTTGGATTTTTGTGTTGAAAATATGAATACATATTTTTTTTTCTTTTGATCGATGGAAAATGGAATAAAAAATAAATATCCTATTATATGACTAAAATAATTATTATATTTATATTATAATTTCATAGGCCACTGGACAGAATTACTCCAGGAATCAGAATCTGACCAGTTTTGGATGAAAAAAATATAAATCACTAGATAATAAAAACACTTAAAAATAAGGTTTTTATTTAAAATTGTTCTTCAATTATTAATACCATAAATTTTAATAATCTAAAACCGTGACTTTTGATCCATTAATTTTTTTCATATGGTTTTAACTTGGCCATCCAAGATCATAGCAAAGCATTTTTAGATCCGTTGTGACAATTTAATACCATCTATTTAAATTTAATGAAAAATAATTTTTGAATTTATCAATTCCAACTGATGAATATTCCAAATAATGAGCCTCTCCTCCACTTATATAGTGGATGCCAAAAAATACCCGATTAGGGTTTTTTAGCCCCATATATTTTATGTCCACTCATAAGTAATAATTATTATGAACTAACCATGTCATAAATAATATTTATAATTTATCACATACATGTAATATATATTAAATATATTATGTAACACCCCAATCTTCCACAATAAAATTCTCTTTGAATAATGCAATAGCTTGCGTTGTACGCCACTTCGAGTTCTAACACACCACGACCAATCAAACTAGCCAATATGAATAGGAATACATACTTTTTAAAATTTTATAAATTTTATTTTTCAAAATTCAATTCATTTTTGGATTTGGAATATCAAAATTATCTTAGGGTGAATTTTTGGTATTTTTCTAAAAAATTTCAATTTTGATAAATAGTGAAAAACACTGCATTATTGTTAAAAACCAACATTTATTTAAATAATTAATTATTTTATTTATATTTATTTTAAGAAAAAATAGATTCATAATACCTATAAAATTCCAATGTAATTCATTAGAGTCATTTTATAATAAGATTATATATATAAAATTTTATTAAACTATTTAACGCCTTTTACCCACCATCTAGGCACATTTGGAAATTTGTATAAAACGTAATTTTACTGCTTCTGTGAATTGAATTTAAAAAATCAGAGAGATATGGTTGAAATAAGTAAGTAAAATGTGGTTCAATAGGATGAAAATGATTTTTGGTGAATAGTAACTTTTGAATTTTATTTACCACGATTAAAAGTAAACAGGGTAATTAAAGGTAAAAATGATATTATAATTACCCTAAAACATGTCCTAATTCTATTGGATAAGTTTTTTCTACCTAAATCAACCTTAGTAATAAAATATGATCCTTATTGATCAACTTGGATTAGATTAGGACATATTTTATTATTTTATTTAAAGTAGAGTTAAAAATGTAAAATTCAATGATTAATAAATAATGTTTTTAAATATAGGGTTATACATAAGAGAAATTATACTATAAATATTAATTATAAAGCTAATGATATTTCCTACATCATGGTATTTTATTTATAATTTTTAGACATTAAACAATTAAAATTAATTGAGACACAATGATGATGAAGTAATTACCTTATTAATGCAATATTAAAATAATTGATATTATAAATATTATAATAAGTGTAAATTGATACTTTTGATGCATTCCACGAATTTTCTTGGTTAATATGAAATATTAGGGTTGATTAAATAAATTTTTTTCTATGTTAGAAAGTTTTAACGACTTTCACAAAAACCAAATACTAAATAGTGTTAAAATGGCAATAAATGTGTTTTAAAAACAAATACTATCTTATTAAATGATATAATATTCCCAAAAATATATGGTTCAGATAAATGACTTATATAAGGTTATATATGTCAATAATGAACCACTTGGGTCTCTCTTGACTTTTTATAGTATGTTTATTAACTGTTTATTATAATAATACAAGAGGACATGGTAAAAGTTAAACTATTTTACAAAGAATTAAATCTAAAAGATAAGGTTAATATGGAAACCTAAACTTGTCTAAAATCTATTTGTTTAAAGGATTTAGATCCATACCAACCTAAGACTCTAAATAAATTCACATTGATCCATTATAAAACTAAAATGATTTTATAATAAAATAATATATTAATCTTTTCCTAAGGTTCCCCACACGCCTCTAATAAAAGGAAAATTTACCTTCTCTCAAATTCACACATCCAAATCCATTTGTGTAAGAACCCGGATCTTATTTTTGAGGTACGGGTTTCTTATTTTCTCCTTTCCTTAATTGTTTTTGAGAAAATAAGGAAAATGGGGAAAAATCCTAAATTTTAGAAGTACACGCCATGTAATTTTCCACACGCCGTGTGCTTCTGGACGTGTGGAATGAGTACACGGGGCGTGTGACCATGCCGGTGATGAAGGGTGTATGAATTAACTACATGTCATGTTGTGGTCCTTTACACGCCGTGTAGTTATTCGGCATGTGAATAGTAAGGTGGTGGCCAACTGTGCGAAAGAACACGCCGTGTGCTCATGTAGACCCACCATGTAGTCATTTCGATAGGTGAACAGTGGCACACTGGCGGGAAGCCGCCAGAGGAACAATTTAAAAATGGGAAGTACAGGCCATGTAATTGGAAATACACGCCGTGTACTTTGTTTTTTCGCTTAAAATGTGCAGTAGCCTCCCCTGTTCACAGAGAAGGCTTAGAACGGGAAGAGGGATTGGGAGAAGAAGGCTGGAGCTTTGGATATCCACCGAGCACACGTGAGGAATCTGTTTCCACCTCGGACGATCTCGTTGGGACCGCACGGGTAATCCCTCCACTCTTCTTTAACCGTTCTTGCCAATTGTTTCCCTAACAAAAGTTATTTTCATTTAAGCGAGTTTTATTTCACCTCATATCTACCTCGTTATAGGACTATTCGTGGAACGTTGTTCGAGTATACTGATCAGGGGCATTTAAAGTAGGTGGATTGGTGTTTATTTTCCAACTGTCGTGCGTTTTTTTTGTGTTTTTGTGTGTTTTTTAGCTACGAACCCATATTTGGGGTGTCGTGTGGCTGAGGCCTTGTCTATTTTAAATACTTAGAATTGTATAGGTAAGTAAGTACGATATTAAAATGCTATTTGCGATCACTGCTTGGATCCAGGACCACCCCGGGGGTGCGTTCTTCTGTTTAGCCATTTGGCCAGGATACCCGAGGGTATGTCTTGTTTATATTATGAATTTAAATTAATGATTGTAGAATTTCATTGAGAGGAATTTATATTTTACTGCTTGTTTACATGTTGGGATTTTCTCGGTTACCTGTATAGCCTGAGGGCAGAGTTGTGATTAGCCTATGGGCACTGCACTATTTACCCTGTGGGAAACTTCTTCCGTGCCTATGGGCAGTTGATTCTGTGCCTGTGGGTGACACTTCTTACGCCTGTGGGCAATATCCGTATGCCTGTGGGTAGATTGTTATGTTGGTTTCTCTTTAACCGAGGGTAAGAGTTTACGTGTCTGAGGATATTGGTTGTTTACTTAGAATAATCACTGTGGTGATATTTCAAATAAATGATTGAATGGATATTAAAATTGCAATATAACTAGTTAAGTTAGTTACTTTCAGTACTACTTACTTTAATGCATTTTATTACTGCACACTGTTGTTGCATGATTTCACATAGTTGGGCACGTGCCTTTGGTGGGTGCCTACTGGGAATTTATTTCTCACACCCTGTTTCGGTCACGCTTTTCGGCCCAAATAGATTATGTTTCTACAGGTGTGGATAGGGGCAAGAGTCCCTATACAGGTACTTGATTGCTGCTGGGGTGTAGGAGAGCATGGGACCGAGCATTGGCTCGCGATGCTGCTGGGTGTTCTGTTTTGCTTTTCTGTACTTTTACTTTAGTTGTATTGTATTATATTGCAGTGTAACATGTTCTGGCTATTTTATAGAATAGTGAATTGCTGCATCTTTATATATATATGAATGCTGGTTTTCTTTTTTTGTTATCAGTTCTTCATTTCAGTTATATATACTCTTGATGCTTCCACTGCTATTGTATGTTTAACCTAAATTTCACTGTGCTATACTTTAAAAAATGAGGCATAATTTCCCCACTATCATTCCTGGGACCTCACTGCTAGTCGGCAGCATTTGGCGTTTGGGGAAATGCACTTGAGGTCATGTGGAAAACCGGGTTTGGGGAACCGTTGAGTGGATTCCAGAACCGGGGCGTTACAAAGTGGTATTAGAAGAGTTTTTTTCTTTGAATTAATATTTGGAGCCTTAGTCAGGGATAGGACGGAAGCGGTAGTTATTAATGAGCTGTGCCCGGGGGTAGCTAACCCATGCACAGGGAAAATCCAGTCTACCCCGTGTTTTGCAATTTTTTATGGTTTTTCAAACTTACAGTTGATTTTGTTTTCACCGTTGGGTGACGCACTTGGAATTGTGCTGTTATATTTTATCTATGGGTTTTACTTAGTTGCAACCCAATGAGATGAGGGTATGCCCTCTCATGCATCATTTAGGCACATGCTAGAAATCACATGCCATGTATAGTTTCCATGCCATGTAGGGGCATTAGAAATTTCATGTTGTTGTGATAGTTGTTGTGCTAGTGAAGCATGTTGTTGTGATAGATGCTTGATAAATACCTACTTTGTGATAAATTATTTTCTTGTGTGAGCCGGTTAGTAGAATGGACGAAAATCTTTTTTTTGGGGAGTTTGGGCCCCCATTGACTGGAATTTGGTGGATCATTAGCTGTTTATTTAGTTATAACATATATAAGATGTCAAACTTTGATTCGTGGGGAGTATGGGCCCTCACAGGTCAGAATTTGACACTTAGGTGTTGTTTTTCGGTATTTCCTGGGTTCTTGGGGAGTTTCTGAGGCATACTGTCCAGAAACCCAGTATACACGCCGTGTAGTATCTTCAACACACCGTGTATGGTCTTCTGTTTGGGAAGAAAAATAAACTTTTTGAGTACATGCCATGTACCCAGAGTACACGCCGTATAGTCTCTTCCCATGTCACAAACCGTGTAGGGGGACAACACGGGGAAGGGAAGAGCTCGGGGCGAACACGCCGTGTACCGGACGTACATGCCATGTAGTGTTGACCTAGAGACCCGGCCGTGTAGCTAACAAACACGGGCCGATGTAGTTGTTTCTTGAACACGCCGTGTCAATGAACAACACTCCTTGTAGTGTGACATGGGTACCCGGCCGTGTAACTAAGAAAACGGGATGGGGTAATCCTTTTGGATACACGCCGTGTGTCTATAGAACACGCCGTGTGGTGTGAGCTGTGTGTCCGGCCGTGTAACTAACAACACGGGTTGGCGGAGTGTGTCTAGTACACGCCGTGTACCTATGGGACACACCGTGTAGTCTTGTCTAAGGACAGACCGTGTGGTTTCAGTCATGTGGCTGGGAAATGGGGTGATTTACACGCCGTGTGCCGGTCTCACACGTCGTGTAGTGTCAAGCCGAGTAGTCGGTCGTGTCACAAACGACACGGGCAGTTAAAAATTACACCATACACACCGCGTAGATGTTATACACGCCATTTAGTTTTTGTTCAATAGGATCTGTGTGGCTTAGCCATGTCCAAGGACCCGGGCAGGGGAAGGGAAGTCAATTACCCACCGTGTAGTGATTGTACACGCCGTGTAGTCTTGTTTTTGAAATCTTGAAATGCCTTCTCCCTCTTGTTCCCTTTGTGGTTCCTTCGCTTTTAGTCTTTGATAAATCTGGATCTAAGGCATGTTTTTGACCTTGTAGTGTCATGCCGCCTAGATGACCGCGCGTTGTTCGCCAGGAGAGAGGAAATGAGTATACTATAGAGATGGTGGGCCATGGGCCACCAGTTGATCCTTCAGCAGAGCCAGATGTGGAATGATCTATTATACCAGACACAGGAGCAGAGGTTCAGTTCCGTGAAGGCTTTATGCGGTTCATGCAGACCTTTCCGGGAGCACCACAGGCTGCCACATCTATGGCCGATTTGACTCGTATCTTCCAGCAGCAGCATCCGCCTACGTTCTTAGGGGATGGGGGACCATAGGCTGAGGAATCTTGGCTGGGGTCTATGCAGACTATCTTCAAACATCTTGAGATGACTCCAGGGCAGAGGGTCAAGCTTGCGACCTATATGATGCGTGATTCCGCCAAGAGTTGGTGGGATGTTACCACCCAGTCAGAGCATCAAAGAGACATGGCGTGGGAAGATTTTCAGGCAGTCTTCTATGACTTCTTCTTTCCAGAGATTCTAAGGGCAGATAGAGATCGAGAGTTCATGAATCTGCAATAGGGTGCTATGTCAGTGATGAACTATTCTGCTTAATTTACCAAGCTTCAGCGTTTTGAACCCGTGCTGGTGGGTGATGAGACGTTGAGAGCTAGACGTTTTGAGGATGGTCTTCATTATGACATCCGATCACTGGTGAATGTTTTCAGGTTTCCTTCAGTACATGATATTATGAAACAGGTGCTGATTACAGAGAGGAACCTGCAGGAATCTAGTGGTGTGGGCTAGGGCGGTTCAGCACCAGTTACTGGTACTATTTCTGATGGCAAGAGGAAGAGACATATGGACTTCTGTCAGTGTGGCAGTACTAGTCATGAAGAATGTTTCAAGTGGCCAGGTCATGTGCTACCAGTGTGGTAGAGAGGGGCACAAGAGGCCACAGTTTTCACGAGACCCAGTGGTGTGCCGAGCTTGCAGCCGGATGGGTCATCTACAACACTTTTGTAGGGAGTTTCTACCAGTGGCTAGTGAGAGGGGTTCTGTACAGACTCCGTGTGCGGGAGCAAGACCAGTGAATTCTTACCAGTCAGGGAACTAGAATACGTCAGGGCGTGCAGGAAGAGATGGTGGTCATGGTCGTGGTAGCCAGACACTGGGATCTCAGAGGCAGTAGGGCGGGACAGCTAAGGGTATCCAGGCTGTGTCACAGGGCCGCGGCACAGGGTAGGCATATGAAATGCAACAAACCCAGTAGGAGCAGGATCCCAGAACTTCTATAGTCAGAGGTACTATTCTAGTAGCTTCAGTCTTATCTTTAGTACTTTACGATATAGGTTCTAGAGGACATGCTACGTTCATGTATCCTAGACTTTGGGGGCTCTTGGGAGAAGCACATACTTCTAGTCGAGTTTGCCTATAATAACAGTTTTTATCCAACTATTGAGATGGCACCATACGAGGCTTTATATGTTAGGCTATGCTGATCACCTTTGTGCTGGTTAGAGGCAGGTGAGGCAGCTTTACTGGGACCACGTCTTGTGCAGGAGACTTCTGAGCAGGTCCAGTTGATTCAGAAGGGGATGGCTACCGCGTAGTCTCGTCAGAAGTCTTATGCTGATCGCCGCAGATGACCTTTGGAGTTCATGGTCAGGGATCAGGTTTTCTTGCGCATTTCTCCGAGGTTGGGACATAGGCTGATCAAGAGACAAAGTAAACTTTCACTGAGCTGTGTGGGGCCATTTGAGATTCTGGAGAGAGTCGGGCCGGTTTCTTATTGGTTACAGTTACCTCAGAGGTACCGGGCCATGCATGACGTCTTCCATGTATCTCAGTTGCACCACTACCATTCAGACCCATCTCACATCTTTCATCCCGAGGGGGTTAAGCTTCAGTTTGATGCGTCCATTGAGGAGCATCTGATTCGTATCATTGATAGGAGCACGAAGGTTGGTTTCTTCTTTTCTCCTTTCCTTAAGTGTTTTTTAGAAAATAAGGAAAATGGGGAAAATCCTAAATTTTGGAAGTACACGCCATATACTTTTCCATACGCCATGTACTTCTAGCCGTGTGGAATGAGTACACAGGGTGTGTGGCCATGCCGGCGATGAAGGGTGTAGGAACCGACTACACGCCGTGTAGTGGTCCTTTACACACTGTGTAGTCATTCGGTAGGAGAATAGTAAGGCGGTGGCCGACTGTGTGATAGAACACACCATGTGATCATGCAGACACGCCGTGAGGTCATGTCGACAGGTGAACAGTGCCACACTGGTGGGAAGCTGCCAGAGGAATAGTTAAAAAATGGGAAGTACACACCATGTACTTGGAAGTACACGTCATGTAATTTGTTTTTTTCTCTTAAATTGGGAAGTAGCCTCCCATGTTCACATGGAAGGCTTAGAACAAGAATAGGTCTCAGGATAAGAAGGCTGGAGCTTCAGAGATCTGCTGAGCGCATGTCAGGAATCTGTTTCCACCTCAGATGATCTCGTTGGAACCGCACAGGTAAGCCCTCCACTCTCCTTTAACCGTTCTTTCCAATTCTTTCCCTAATGGAAGTTATTTGCGTTTAAGTGAGTTTTATTTCACCTCAGATCTACCTCATTCTAGGATGATTCGTGGAACGTCGTTCGAGTATACTAATCAGGGGCGTTTAAAGTAGGTGTCTTGGTGTTTATTTTCCAATTGTCGTGCGTTATTTGCGTTTTTGTGTGTTTTTAGCTACGAACCCATATTTGGGGTGTCGTGTGGCTAAGGCCGTGGCTATTTTAAATAGCTAGAATTGTATAGGTAAGTAAGTGCGATATTAAAATGCTGTTTGGGATCGCTTCTTGGATCCAGGACCACCCCGGGGGTGCGTTCCTCTGTTTAGCCATTTGGCCAGGATACCCGAGGGTATGCCTTGTTTATATTATTCCTTTAAAGTAATGATTACAGAATTGAATTGAGAGGAATTTCTTGTTTACTTCTTATTAAAATGTTGGGCTTGGCCCGATTACCTGTATAGCCTGAGGGCAGAGTTGTGATTAGCCTGTGGGCACTACACTATTTAGCCTGTGGGAAACTTCTTCCATGCCTTTGGGCATTTGATTCTGTGCCTCTGGGTGACACTTCTTATGCCTGTGGGAAATATCCGTATGCCTGTGGGAAGATTCTTGTGTTGGTTTCTCTTTACCTGAGGGTAGGATTTTACATGTCTGAGGACATTGGATGTTTACTTAGAATAATCACTGTGGTGACATTTGAAATAAATTATTTAATGGATATTAAAATGGCAATATAACTGGTTAAGTTAGTTATTTTCAGTAATGATTACTTTATTTCATTTTAGTACTGCACACTGTTGTTTCATGATTTCACACAGTTGGGAACGATCCTTTGGTGGGTGCCTACTAGGAATTTATTTCTCACACCCTGTTTGGGTCACACCTTTCAGCCCAAACATATTACATTTCTAGAGGTGTGGATAGGGGAAAGAGTCCCTATACAGGTACTTGATTGCTGCCGGGGTGTAGGAGAGAATGGGACCGGGCATTGGCTCGCGATGCCGCTGGCTATTCTATTTTTTTTTCTGTACTTGTACATCAGTTGTATTGTATTTTATTGCAGTGTAACATGTTCTGGCTGTTTTATAGAATAGTTACATGCTGCATCTTTATATATATATGACTGTTGGTTTCCGTTTTTGTTATTAGTTCTTCATTTCAGTTATATATACTGTTGCTGCTTCCACTGCTGTTGTATGTTTAAACTATATTCCGCTGTGCTACACTTTGAAAAATGAGGGCATAGTTTCCCCACTATCAGACCTGGGCCCTCACTACTAGTTGGCATCCTCTGGCGTTTGGGGAAATACGCTTGAGTTCATGTGGTGAACCGGGTTTTGGGCACCGTTGAGTGACACCCGGAATCGGGACGTTACAAAGTGGTATCATAGGATTTCTTTTCTTTGACTTACTATTTGGAGGCTTAGTCAAGGATAGGACAGAAGCAGTAGTTGGTAATGAGCTGTGCCTGGGCGTAGCTAACCCGTGTACAGGGAAAATCCAGTCTACCCCATGTTTTGAAATTTTTTCTGATTTTTCAATCTTACAGTTGATTTGGTTTTCACTGTTGGGTGACGCACTTGGAATTGTGCTGTTATATATTATCTATGGGTTTTATTTAGTTGCAACCCAATGAGATGAGGGTATTCCATCTCATGCATCATTTAGGCACATGCTAGAAATCACATTCCATGCATAGTTTCCATGCCATGTAGGTGAATTAGAAATTGCATGTTGTTGTGATAGTTGTTGGGCTAGTAAAGCATGCTGTTGTGATAACTGCTTGATAAATACCTGATTTGTGATATCGTATTTTCTTGTGTGAGATGGTTAGTATAATGGATTCCAAACTTTGGTTTTTATGGAGTATGGTCCCCAATTGATTGGAATTTGGTGGATCATTAGCTGTTTATTTAGTTATAACACAGATAAGATGTCAAAATTTGATTCGTGGGGAGTATGGGCTCTCACAGGTCGGAATTTGAATCTTTGGTGTTGTTTTTCAGTATTTCCTTGGTTCTGGGGGAGTTTCTGAAGCATAATGTCCAGAAACCCTTTATACACGCTGTGTAGTATCTTCAACATGCCGTGTATGGTCTTCTATTCGGGAAGAAAAATAAACTTTTTGAGTACACACCGTGTACCCAGAGTACATGCCGTGTAGTCTCTTCCCGTGTCACAAACTGTGTGGGCGGCGACACGGGGAAGGGAAGATCTTGGGGGTGAACACGCCGTGTACCGGACATACACGCCATGTAGTGTTGACCCGGAGACTCGGCCGTGTAACTAACAAACACGGGCCAGTGTAGTCGTTTCTTGAACACGCAGTGTCAATGAAGAACACGCCGTGTAGTGTGACCTGGGGACCCGACCATGTAACTAACAACAAGGGATGGGGTACTCCTTTCAGATACATGTTGTGTGTCTATAGAACATGCCGTGTGGTGTGAGCTGTGTGTCTGACCATGTAACTAACAACACGTTTCAGCGGAGCGCGTCTAGTACATGTCGTGCACCTATGGGACACACTGTGTAGTCTTGTCCAAGGACAGAACATGTGGTTTTAGCCATGTGGCTGGGAAATGGGGTGATGTACATGCCGTGTGCGGGTGTCACATGTCACGTAGTGTCAAGCCGAGTAGTCAGCCCTATCACAAACAACACGGGTAGTTGGAAATTACATTATACACGCTGTGTAGATGTTATACACACAGTGTAGTTTTTGTTCAATGGGAGCCATGTGGCTTAGCCGTGTCGAAGGACCCGGGCAGGGGAAGGGAAGTCAAGTACACGTCGTGTAGTGATTGTACACGCCATGTAGTCTTGTTTTGAAAATATTGAAATGCCTTCTCCCTCTTGTTCCCTTTGTGGTTCCTTAGCTTTCAGTCATTGATAAATCTAGATCTAAGGCGTGTTTTTGACCTTGTAGTGTCATGCCACCTAGACGACTGCACGTTTTTCTCTAGGAGAGTGGTAATGAGTATACTCTAGAGATGGTGGGCCATGGGATACCAATTTATCATCTAGCAGAGCTAGATGCAGCGCCAACCATTATACCAGACACAGGCGCGGAGGCGCAGTTCAGTGAAGGCTTTATGCGGTTCATGCAGACCTTTCAGGGAGCACCGCAGGCTGCCGCATCTATGGCCGAGTTGACTTGTATCTTCCAGCAGTAGCATCCGCCTACGTTCTCAGGGGATGTCGGACCATAGGCTGTGGAATCTTGGCTGGGGTCCATGTAGACTATCTTTGAGCATCTGGAGATGCCTCTAGGGCGGATGATCAAGCTCGCGACCTATATGCTGCGTGATTCCACCAAGAGGTGGTGAGATGTTACCACCCAGTCTGAGCATCACAGAGACATGGCGTTGGAATATTTTCAGGTAGTCTTCTATAACTTCTTCTTTCTAGATACACTAAGGGTAGATGGAGCTCGAGAGTTCATGAATCTGGAACAGGGTGCTATGTCGGTGATGGACTATTTTGCTCATTTTACTGAGCTTCAGTGTTTTGCACCCATGCTAGTGGGTGATGAGACGTTGAGAGCAAGAAGTTTTAAGGATGGTCTTCGTTATGACATTCGAGTGATGGTGAATGTTTCCAGGTTGCCTTCAGTACATGCTATTGTGAACCAGGCACTGATTACAGAGAGGAACCTACGGGAATCTAGTGGTGTGGGATAGGTAGGTTCAGCACCAGTTACTGGTACTATTTCTGCTGGCAAGAGGAAGAGGCAGATTGACTTTTCTCAGGGTGGTATTACTAGTCAGAAGAATGCTTCAGGTGGCCGGGTCATGTGCTACTAGTGTGGTAGAGAGGGGCACAAGAGGCCACAGTGTTCACGAGACCCAGTGGAGTGCTGAGCTTTTAGCAGGATGGGTCATCTGTAGTGCTTTTGTAGGGCGTTTCCACCAGTGGCTAGTGAGAGGGGTTCTGTACAGACTCCTCGTGAGAGACCAGGACTAGTGGCTTCTTACCATCAGGGAACTGGAATACGTCAGGGCATGCAGGTAGAGATGGTGGTTGTGGCCATGGTAGCCAGACACCAAGATCTCAGAGGCAGCAGGGGGGGACAACTCAGGGTAGCTAGGCTCTGTCACTGGGCCGCGGCAATAGGAAGGCATATGCAATGCAACAGACCCAGCAGGAGCAGGATCCTGGACCTTCTACAGTCAGAGGTACTATTCTAGTAGTTTCTGTCTTATCTTCAGTACTTTACGATATAGGTGCTAGAGGACATGCGGCGTGCATGCGTCCTAGACTTTGGGGGCTCTTGGGAGAAGCACATACCCCTAGTCGAGTTTTCCTATAATAATAGTTTTCAGGAAACTATTGAGATGGAACCATATGAGGCTTTATATGATAGGCCATGCTGATCACCTTTGTGGTGGTTAGAGGCAGGTGAGGCAGCTTTACTGGGACCACATCTCGTGCAGGAGACTTCTGAGCAGGTCCAGTTGATTCAGAAGCGGATAGCTACCACGTAGTCTTGTCATAAGTCTTATGCTGATCGCCATGGACGACCTTTAGAGTTCTCGGATGGGGATCAGGTTTTCTTGTGTGTTTCACCGAGGCTGGGACACAGGCGGATCAGGAGACATGGTAAACTTTCACCGAGGCATGTGGGGCCAGTTGAGGTTCTGGAGAGAGTCGAGCCGGTTGCTTATCGGTTGTAGTTACCTTAGAGGTACCTGGCCATGCACGAAGTCTTCCATGTATCTTAGTTACGCCGCTACCATTCAGACCCGTCTCACATCTTTCAGCCCGAGGAGGTTGAGCTTCAGTTTGATGAGTCCATTGAGGAGCATCCGATTCTTATCGTTGACAGGAGCACAGAGGTTCTCTTAGGCCGGTCAGTTCCCTCGTACGGGTGCTATGGTAGCATGGCCGAGTGTAGGACGAAACCTGGGAGCGGGAGACCGATGTATGTGCTCAGTGGCCAGAGTTATTCTCAACTATATCTTCGAAACCCTTGGAAGGGTAATTTGGGGACGATTTGCTTTAAGGGGGGAAGTTTGTAAGAACACAGTTCTTATTTTTGAGGTACGAGTTTCTTCTTTTCGCTTTTCCTTAAGTGTTTTTGATAAAATAAAGAAAATGGGGAAAATACAAAATTTTGGAAGTACACGCCGTGTACTTTTCCACAAGCCGTGTACTTCTGGCCGTGTGGAATGTGTACACAGGACATGTGGCCATGCCGACGATGAAGGGTGTAGGAACCGACTACACGCCGTTTAGTGGTCCTTTACACACTGTGTAGTCAGTCGGCAGGTGAATAGTGAGGCAGTGGCCAGCTATGTGAAAGAACACACCGTGTGCTCATGCTGACACGTCGTGTAGTCATGTCGATAGTTGAACAGTGCCACGCTGGCGGGAATCTGCCAGAGTAACAGTTTAAAAATGGGAAGTACACGCTGTGTACATGGAAATACACGCCGTGTACATGGAAATACACACCGTGTACTTTGTTTTTTTCACATAAAATGGGAAGTAGCCTCCCCTGTTCCCAGGGAAGTCTTAGAACGGGAATAGGGCTCGGAAGTGGAAGGCTGGAGCTTCGGAGATCCGTCGAGTGCACGTCATGAATCCATTTCCTCCTCGGATGATCTCGTTGGAACCGCACGGGTAATCCCTCCACTCTTCTTTAACCGTTCTTGCCAATTCTTTCCCTAATAGAAGTTATTTGTATTTAAGATAGTTTTCTTTTACCTCATATCTACCTCGTTCTAAGACGATTCGTGGAACTTCGTTCGAGTATACTAATCAAGGGCATTTAAGGTAGGTGGCTTGGTGTTTATTTTCCAACTGTCGTGCATTTTTTTTTGCGTTTTTGTGAATTTTTGAGCTACGAACCCATATTTGGAGTGTCATGTGGCTGAGGCTGTGGCTATTTTAAATACCTAGAATTGTATAGGTAAGTAAGTGCGATATTAAGATGCTTTTTGGGATAACTGCCTGGATCCAAGACCACCCCGGGGGTGTGTTCCTCTGTTTAGCCATTTGGCCAGGATACCCGAGGGTATGCCTTGTTTATATTATGCCTTTATAGTAATGATTGTAGAATTTACTTGAGAGGAATTTCTTGTTTACTACTTGTTTACATGTTGGGATTGGCCCGGTTACCTGTATAGCCTGAGGGTAGAGTTGTGATTAGCCTGTGGGCACTGCACTATTTAGCTTGTGGGAAACTTCTTCCGTTCCTGT